>OY735198.1:35892726-36412726 GCA_963457665.1 Thysanoteuthis rhombus | reverse complement strand
ATATATATATATATATATATATATATACAGGAGATACGATCAAAAATTTCCGGGACTGTTCCTGTTCCGAACAAACTAAGCGGAGGCCAGTCTTGCTGCGTCGTAAAAAATGTGCAGTAATCGTCGTGAGACAGCGTGCCACACAGCGCCATGCTGTGAACATTCGGACCTGTGTTACACAGGTTTTTGTGAGCACTTTAACGTGCACTTTCACGATTTCAGGATAGACCTTAAACTCGGGAAAGGGTGGTGCAACATCACTGGAGAAGGACGAGAGGTCAGGACAACCCTCAACGAGCACTATCGCTGGAAATTGGACGAATTCTGCGTCACAATCGTTGAATAGCTATCAATGAAGTTGCTTATATGCATCAATCCTAGAAGAGACCATTCGTAAACAACCTGAACTGTGATGCGATGGGAATGACAACGTGCCCACTTACAGTGCGTTCTTTTTGTGCAGTACCATCGTCGCCCTGGGCCCGCTGTACTGGCCGGATTTGGCTCCCTGCGACTTCTTACCCTTTTCCTTGTTAAAGTTTAAACTGAGGGGTCACAGTTTTGATACTATGGAGAAGATCTAGCGCGAATCGTAGATGATGCTTTAAACGCTTCAAAAGCTAAACTTCCAGGAAGCGTTCCGATCGTATCAGAAACGTTTAGGGCGTTGTATCACTGCACAAGGTGTCTACTTCGAAGGGAATGGCGGCTGAACTTTTCAAAATACGAATAAAGCTTTTCATAGTACCTCGTATGACGTATGTATGTATACCCCCACATAAAAAAAATGAAGGCTTATCTGAAAACCTGCTTGTATATAATATTCCATGCAATTTCAAAACGCTCACCATAGAAGTATTTCATGATAATACAGTAGCAATGTGTGTGTGTGTGTGTGTGTGTGTGATATCTCTGATAGTTCAGTTAGTTGCCTATTTCCCACATGTGCGAGTAGTCTGCATTCGAGTCCCAGTAAAACCCAGAATTTTGGATGTTGATTTTTCAGCAGACCTTTCTTCACTTAGTGCAAATGTAAAGGTAGAAAAGTCATCTCCAAGAATGCAGTCGCTGCAGTGTACAGTACGTAGGAAAGGCTATATCTAAATTTAAAATTGGATTTACTTATCATAAACATATATAGACGATGAGAACGTTATACCAAAATAAGCTACTCCCGGTCGAACAACATTTTCGCTGAGCAGGCCATGATTTCAGTAGAAAAATTTGATTTATTAAAGCGCATTTTCAACAAAACCACAATGATTTTGAAGCCCAAATAAACAGGTGGATAATTCGTCTAGAGACTCTATCGTAAATTGTAAATTGACCCCCCCCCTCCATAATATTTAACCCCACACGAGAATTCGAAAAAACACACTGAGCTGCACCAGTAATACCCCATTTTAACACCTCGTATGTACACACACAATTTTTCATACACTAGAATACAACCACTTTATATTTTTATATGAAAATCATCCCAACAAAATCGTTCTTTAACACTACACCAAACCATTCGAGCTTAAACTTTAAATTAAATCAACTAAAATAATGGATAATATGTAAGATACACAACCGGTTTATTAAGGAATGCAAAGCATTGATGACCTTCAATCAAACTAACTTACAGTTAGGACCTGCTACGCCATAACCATTAACTCTAATACGCGCTGCACTCTTTTTTAATATTTCAAATATTTTTCCCCAGATCAAACATGAAGAGTGAACAATGTCAAATGTGCAATTCATGTTCATCTTTATCAAAATAAAGTGAAATTTTCACTTTCCCGCGACAATTCTTGAAGGATACGCACAAGCAATATACAGCTCAGTGAACTTCACGGATATTTCGAAGATTTCCCTTGCATTGTGCAAAAGTTTGTGCGTGGAACTTTTGCAATAACCAAATACATATTCACTCTGGGGAGAAAACAATGAATCATGGCAATTTTCCATTATAACAGATGCCTAAGATCAAACTGGGGGAAAACAGAATTTCTTTATAATCAATATATGATTGCATATGCTTTTAGAACACTCTAAACATTCAAGTTTGTACTCTGACCTACCCAGGACATAATATCTATTGTCATACCCTCTGAGATACAGTTTTGTGAGTGAGTAACATTACGGAGAATTGATTCGGTGAGCAACGATCATACTCTGACTGTGATAGTTTGTGTTTACTTCAAACTAATGCCTTTGGGAAAAGCATGAATCCATCCCCCCTTGCTATAGTAAAAATAAAGTAGGGTGAGTTGAGTGACACCACTCTTTACCTCTAAGTTTATTTCACGTATCGTAAACAGACTGATTAAGTAAAAATGTTATTTGTGGAGCCCAAGCACGAATGGCTGAATCCGTAGACAGTGTAAGTGCACTGACCTCCATCCACTCTTTATATGGGCAGGTGCATCATCTTGCTGAAAAGTGAAATTCTCGTGCATCCATCTTGGAAATTACTTTTGTATGCGAGAAAGCAATTATTTCTGCAAATTATCCTGGTACTTTTTAACCTTTCGAGATTGATAAAATCAAATGTCAAGGAACACCAGCTATCGAGAATGCACAAAAAACAAAAAACACCTCCACCTTTGGTTCTGGAGATGCAATCAGGATTGAACCGTTCACGAAGGCAACACTCACAAACTCAAATCTTGTTCGGCAGAACTCTCAGATTAGTCTGAATCATAACTGTCTTCAATGTTCTTTTATTGCTACAGAGGCTTTCTAGTACATCTCTTTGGGGGGGGGGGTGTAAAAGCAACTTCTGGCAGTCTCTTTGTGACGGTTACTCTAGAAACTAGATTATTGTCAATTGATCTGTACTCTTGCGATACTTTCTGAAAACTTTGCTTTTTGTCGTGAAAACTGCATATTTTAGCCGTCTGTTATCTTTGCTTTTGCTAGCTCTAACCGTGTAAGATCCTTTATTTCTTACAATTAAACTCTATTTGTTGGAAACCTAGACCAATTTTCATTATAGTAGACAGTGACACGGGGTCTTTTTCTTTTTGCAGGAGCTTATGAATACGTGAGCGTTTTATCAGATATGACAAACTGTGAAATTATGATGTCTGAGATTGTCACATTTTAGATACACTCCGTTTCGGACAGTAACCTCTTCAAGACACACTGATTGTATTTTCTGTAAAGACCTTACTTTCTCCAGAATTTCTCAAAATTGCCTGTTTTGACTCATTCTGGAAAAAAAAAACTATCTTGGCTATTTTTTTCTTGTCACAGAGTAGCATGAGTGATTTTATACAAAAGTTTTAATACTGTTTTAATGATAAAAATGAACAACAACGACAACAGAACAATAAAGCAGACAAAAAGGAAAGAAAAATGGGAACAGAATAATGATAATGATAACCAAAACACTGACAATTTTCCCTTATCAACGCTGGCCTTAGAATTAATTGAGTCCGAGGTTTGGGTACGACTATTGAGACAATTCTATGAGTCTTAGTTACTTGACCTATGTAATGATGTGGGGCCTTTTATTGATTCAAAAATACCATTTCGCCTGAGACTTTCAAACTAGCATTATGTGTCATCTTGCTGTTTTTAGAGAAGTCCTCACCTCTCTATATAAGGCTCTGTCCGTCTGTCGGTCGGTAGGTCTGTTCCCATATCGTTTCTCACTTATTTCGCGTTGGTTTTACTTGAAACTTGGTAAGGAAGTGCCTCTTGATAAGATGCTTCTTAACTAAGAAAATCTCCCACTCGGAGTCACGTGATCTGGCAATAATGTCGTTTAAACTCTATATTTTTTAATCGATTTTCTCAGCTGTTTTGGATCAGATTTACTTGATAGTTGATAGAAAGGTGCTCCTTGATAAAATGCTTCTCATCTAAAAATCTTCTACTCAGGCTCCCGTGATCTGGCAATGATGATGCTTAAACTCTATAGTGGACGCCTCATTGAACTTTCGGTTCTTGTTTCTGAAATATGCTTCTAAGAATAGTAATTAATACCAGTCTGAGACATTTCGGGTGAAGCACAAATGATGATAGTACTGGGGATAAATACATATTGCAAATGTATGTAATGAAATGTGTGGTTGTGGCAAGATTAGTCTAATTGATTGTGTATGTGCGCACGCACATTAATGTTTATGGTGAAGGTGTTTGCCTTAACATTGTACTTCCTTTCATAGACGATCCTCAGTATTTTGGATGTGACATTATTTTTCTTATGATTCTAGAGTGGAGTCCCAATCGTTACGTTACATCAATAGCAGTTTTTGATATTGGCTTTTATGGAGAGAGCATTACGTTTTAGGAAATCTTTATCAACTGTTCAGTTATGTTTTTTCTGCTCAATACACCAAAGTTATCTTTAATTTACGTAGTTAATGTTAATGCTATATTTCTTCATTTTTACTTTCTATTTAGGTTTAAAAAGACATTGTGAATATTCCTCGCTATTTACTTATCTATTTGTAAATACGTTAGGAATCCGGGTTCATTCTGATTAGAAATAAAGAAAGGAGTGCTGAGCAGCATATTTTTGATATTTTCCATTCGCAATTCTATACAAATAACTCCATAGTTTCTTGCCAGCATGAGTGAACTAGTTAATAATAATTAACTCACTAGAAAAGTGAAATGCTTTTGAATATTCTCTGACCTCTGCAATATAATCCAAGATGTTTTTTTAGACACCAAAGAGTGTGGTTTCAAAAATACATGTATTAATCAATCTAAGCTTAAGCTTCAGGACCCTTAATCCCGGTGGGGCCCCAAAAGCAACTTTTATTTCAATGAGTGATGACTCTGAGTCTTGGCACCATGCTATATACCAAATGAGATGACACCAATCGACTTTTTCACAAAACAGCATTCTAGATATTTGGGTTCACTATGATAATATTTTTATTTTTTTTTGTAGACCAAGTATAATAAATCATTATTAATATTTTTTCCATTTTTATGTTACTATTTACTTTCATCATGATATTTTGGTTGCTTCTTATCACAATGTTTCTCAGACTGGATAATTTTTTTGTTAATTTTTACGTTTTTGAGAAACAATCATCGATTCCTTCATTATTGACGTATCTGTCACCAGAAAAAATGATTCATTTATATATTTGTAAACTTACATGATAAATTGTTTGCTTATTGTTTATGGTACAAGATTTAGGGGTGGCAGCAAAATTTTTTCGCAGATTTCGTATTTGTGCCCCCTGGTGCCCCTAACTCCCTGCGAATATCACGAAGCTCTGTTTTCTTCTTAATCTTTTCCAATACATGTATACAAATAATCAGGTATAAATATATAAATGAATATATACTTATACACATGTAAATGCCTGTGAACACATTGCCATGTACAAAAAAGTAATGGCATTAAAGACGCGTGGAAGATCTGTACACATACAAATATAAGTAAACAGAGAATCTTATTTGCTTAAATTAATAAACCGTCTCAAACAAAACATCAAAATAGAAATGGAGACGATGATAGCCGTCATTGCTAATACAATCACAGAGATTACGTATTTGCCTACACCTATAAGCGATTCTAACGGAATATACTCTATTTGTTTATTTATCCAATGAATTAAAATTGCCTTCGAAAGATACACGAATTTCAGAAATGTAGAGTTGAGCATACCATTCGTATCGGAATTCACTTGTACACAGAAGCCTAGAGCGCATGCGTAACTTATTAAACCGGTGCGCATGGCTGCAAATACAATTAGCCTCGTTCTTACCTTAAGCGCAAATTTCGTGCTCAAAAAAATACGGAATGACACTTCGGTAAATAAAAGTTATTTCGTTTTGCCGATTGCGGTACCAATTGGGCTTAATGAGCAACGAAAGTAATTAATAATGACAGACGATACTCTTTTTCGCCGATAGTATGTTGACTTAAAAGACAGAAATTTTAAGTGAGTTTTCCACTGAAGTTAATTAACCTGACGACCGACCAGAGGGAGAGAGAAGAATTAAGGAAGACGTTGATTTGCAAGCGAAAATGGATCGGAGAGACGAATGCCCGCTTACAGCGATGCACAACGCAAACGACAATAAAATAGTTTTCGAATCATCGATGTTTTGAAATCTTTTTTTTTTTTAATTCATTTACTATTTTGTTTCATTCATCAGATTGATAGATAGATTGATAGATATGTCAATGGTCAGACTGACATAGCTAAATTGAGAATGACAATAGATAGATTGATAGATAGATAGATATGCCAATGGTCAGACAGAGATAATTAAATAGATAAAGAATGGTAATAAATATATAGAAGTGGTTAGTCACTCAATAGAAACTGCCATGTGACATCTTTTGACAGAATATGATGCTGTGGTAGATCAAAAAAAGTTTTTTAAAAAGGGATATATTGTAAAACACAGTCACAGACACAGACACATGGACCTTCCTACATGTTTATGTGACTTGGATACAAACGTTGCAGTGGATCCTGCCAAACCCAATATGATATTTTATAAACTAATACAAAGAAAGAAAATACTGAAAGGTTGCCGTAGATTCTTGCACATCAAGATGTCCTGCTTATTCAAGCGCAAACCACAAAACCTACCAGTTAAATCTTTTTGAAACGAATGAGACTGGATTTTAAAAGCAAGTGGAAGGTGACAATCAGACCTAACAGTGTCTTTCCAGGGTTTGTCTGATAGAAAATGGATTAAACCAAGCAAGAATCCGTCAAAACACAGAAACTAGGTCCTTGGGAGGATTGTATATTCTGCTTATCGTAAATACATTCACCGTTCTTAAAGCCATAATAGAGGGGATAGGAAGGTCATTTTTCATGGACCTACGAAATTAGGGGGGCCTACAACCCCTGGTAGAGACAAATACTATTGTATTTACTGCTTCTTATTAGTACTGAAATCAATTGTTTTATATACATTTTGAATAAAACTACTTAATGTTACCGTTTTTCATAAATGGATCTACTTTTATTCTATTCTGTAACTTGTTAGTACATGATATAAATCAAATGTACACGTATGGACCCATACATAAATCATGTATTTATCACTGATTACGAAAATACTTAATAGGAAGTTTGAGATGAGGCCTACCTTTTCCATCTGGCCTGGATCAGTTACCAATTTTGCACGTACCTGTCCTTCCTTCATACACGTTTAATGCTAATGTATACCACGCCTCACTGAACATGTTTGTGGAGACCTTTTGCTAGGAAATCATTTAACCTATCTTTAAGGTAACTACCAGGAATTGAAAGGTGTAGATACTACACCCTTAAAGGAGTTCGCGTAAAAATTGACATACCTCAATGAAGGATAATTCGAAATTCAATGCTATATGCGTTTTTAGGCAGTATCATCAGTTTGTATGACAAATGAGAATAGAAGCACTTGTGAGTAGACACAAAGAACATACGTTGAATGAATCCACCAGTGACAACAAAATTTCACGATTGCTTTCATAGTCTTTCTTTTTTTCTTTTTTTCCATTTTGCAACTGATCTGGAATGTCCACCCAAGTTATTTTAACTCACTGAAGGTCCCTCTAGCATGTCCCATTGGTTTCATTAGTCAACACAAACATTCCTACGGAACCCTATTACAGCATCAGGATTATGAATGGGAGTTGAGAAAAACAGAGACTAGTAACACATCACTGAACTGATGATAGGCGCCTCGTTGGAGTTGGGAGATGTTCAATAGGTGTGTGCACTTAGGATTATAAAGTTAATAGCTGTCGAATTTCCTGCTGCAGCACTGAATGATTCTGTTTCTTTGGATATAGTACACATGATAGAGTTATGGGCGCTAAATTTCTAATTACATCATGGAAACGTAATCAACTCGTCATGGTTAAAGAACATGAAAACACCAAATTCCTATCAGGTAGAATACATGATGTGCAGGCGATATTTTTTAGACAATGTCAATTATTACAAGTTGAGCAATTATGATACGAGTATGAAGCAAATAACAATATACATTCTGTGTACTTTCAATTATTGTCTTACTCGCATTTGAAAAATATTTCCAGCTGCACTGGACAATGTGGCAGTTTTCAAAATATCATATACCTTGAATAGGAGGCTGTGGTCTGGCTTAGGCCTATTACCAGCTTTGCACGTTCCTGCCATTCCTTTATATTTCCAGGCTAAAGAAAGGATGGAAAGTCATGTTTAATACTTATGAATGCCACTGAACATGTTTCATGGAAAATTTCATCGTGTTGAAATTATATGTAAGTATATTCATTTTTTTTTTCACCTGATGTTCTTATTTTTATGCAATTCATACAGTATTGTGTGTAACTGCTTTGAATTCTCTTGGCAAGCTCTCATCAGGTGTAGTACCAATCTTGATTTTAATAAAATATCAATCAGGCTCTGTAATAGTCCGTGGAAGAAATAATACTGAAGTTTGTAGCTGAAACAGGACTGTAAGAGGTCTTACTTGACACAGACCAGCAATTCTAGAAAATTTTCAAGGCTTGCACCCCTTCGAGATTTCAAAACCTTTCTTAAGATTAAAATATTCAATTCAAAAAAGTCACGAATAGAAAATGTGATATTAAGAAGTGTAAATGACAAAATGTTGAAATTCATCAGATGTAAAAATCAAAGGTATATATCAATATCATTGTTACTTATTAAATCATTTAATGCGCTTGATGATGTTACTTTTTCTTGGTTTTAATTCAGTGACTGAATATCCAAACTTGATTGACTTCTTGATCTACTAGGTCTATGAAATTACGAATGATTTACTGACTCAGGCCACGGAATAAAACAACCATTTCCTGATTCGGAACATGAAGAAGGAAAAACAATTGTTGTATACATCAGCAATAAAACGAAAACAATGTTTGTTTCCCACCCTCTTCTTGCACTCACCCAATCCCCGAATTGTCAGTTTGGGATGCGTTCACTCTAGGTTAAGAAATAAAAACAGAGACTTTTGCTTGAATCGTGATTTTTTTTCAAACTGTGGCAAAAATTACACAGGTATAAAATGAAAAAAGTGTTTTAATTATTTTAGATGATTATTACTTATGCATTTTTTGTACACAGTGTGATAATGAAAATTTATAAAAAGTTTTGGTTTTAACTTGTACCAAGCATTTCCGAACGACAAATTAGTTAGATTAAGAAGATCACAGCGCGCTGGAAAAACCATAGACAAATATGATTTTTCCATAAGTAAGTTGAGCAGCCATTTTTTTTCTCTTTCTGTAGGGAGTGTTAGAATTGATTATGGTCTGATTCAAGACAGGGTTTTAGATTTTACAGGCGCGCGCGAAGCTTGAGTCAATCAACTACTTCCAAGCTGTCTTTGTGATTTGAATACGTGATTACTTTTCGAGAACTTTGATCTCTGACAATATTATGTTGCCAAAATTTCCCATGAATTTTTATTGGTTCTAAAACATTTTTGTTGGTACTATAATATTTTTGTTAGAACTAAAATAAAGTGCAACTAAATTTGTTAACCCTTTGAGCCCGTAAGACCGATATTTCGGGCTGTATGCTTTCAACTATACTCTGTAATCTTATTTGATGACGGAAGTGACAGAACTCCCACGCCTCCACTGAGAAATATATTTGACTCAACCGGCAAACCAGCTATAAAGATCAAATGAAGTAGACAAAAACATTTCAATAATCAATGAACATTTTTTTTCAAATAATTTGAGCCTTTCCTCTAAGGAGCTGAGTTACTGGGTATCTGAAGGCGCAGGTGTTAAGTGTTGAAAGGGTCAAGTCTAAATTACGATTTCCCATCATTCTTTCTGGCTTCATTTCTTCATTTTCCCGGGCATTGTCAGCTTCACACTCAGCAGACGCACGTTGTAACGGTAGTGGACGTTGAGTTGTACAGATGTTATGATATTGTTTATTAAAGATATTTTCTAAGCTTGAATTACTCTGGCATAAGGTCACAGTAGTAGAACACTCAGTGAGGCCTGAACACACTACACTTGCGAACTGCGTGCAACGCTCTTTCTTTTTTGTTTTATGTGTATGCACCTTTTTTCGAAACATTATTTTTCTACGAACCAAAGGATAAGCCTAGAATGCACTCAGAGAGTGATTACCTCTGCCAACGCCATACACCAATCGAACCTAAACGGAAACCAGTCATGAAGGGGAGGTAACTCTCCATGTTTCGAATTATTGTTTACTTCTTCATAACAAATGAAAAATATCCATCAATCGAAAACAAATTCCTGTATTCATCCCATAATCTAATCACCTTTCTCTTTATTTCCACCCTCTCAAAACTAAAATTGTCATTGGAATTCATTGAGGACATTTGGAGATATTGAGTAATCAAACAGACATAAGTGAATACATCCACCTCTTACAACTTCAATGGCAGAGGCGATTAGCTATGTTTTGTGACGTCAATTTTTTACTTGCTTGGTAAAAACAGTATCCTCATAATTCGGTGTCTATTTTTGTTGTTATTGTTATATAAGCAACAGACACCTGGCGGCAATTTGCAGACTCAAATATAGAACCTAAAACTATCAGTTTCTCTTAAAGTTAACAGTAGTTAAACAGGTTCAAAGAAACTTTCTATTCATAATATATTCTATAGAACTTATTTTGTCAAGCTCAAGTCCAAACCTGGAATTGACTTTTTCTGCCGTAACAAGGATTAGTCTCTCGCTTAAAATTACATTTTTTAGCTCCATAAGTGACTATTAGGAGATGCATTGATTGTTTATTCTTCGGTTTAAGACTAATGGGTTCTTCTTGTTCTCAGGTTGAGCTTGCCCTGCCGAGGGCTTGCCGTCCTAGAGTGATTTTCTCTTGATCTAATCTTTTGAGGATTTCATGAAGATTCGTTGTCCCAGGTAGATGGAGTGGTCTACTCTCTCCAGTTCTGCGTTTTCAATTTTGATCGTTGTGTGTTTCTTTCCAGCGTGATTGTTGTACGTGACCTTTGTTTTGCTGAAGTTTAAGTGAATAACTCTCAAACTGAGAACCATACAATGTACGCATGGAAGAATCATTCTCAACCTCACATGGAAAGATCACAAGACAGAACAATATATTAGGGAAAAACAGGAGTTCGAGAAAACTCAAATGGCAATGGGCTGGTCATGTTGCAAGAATGGTAGACAACCGATGCACATCATGAGTTACAACATGGATCCCCAGAGATCAAATGCGTAACCGAGGCTGGCAGAGTACAAGATAAAGAGAACTAGACAAGTTCAGAGAGTATTGGCTCTGCAACGTCCATGATAGAGAGGTGTGGCAAATCCTGGTGGAGGTTCTATATCCAACAACGGACGATAAAAGACTGATGATGATGATGATGATGATGATGATGATTGTAACAAGAACAAGAATGATAAGAAGAATCCTCACCAAATCTAGGGGAGTAAGAATTATCATTCCCCACCCAGCTACTCTAAAAAGATGCAAGGGCTTATTTCATTCCGATGAATAAATACATTTATAAAAATTCGCATACTTCTAACGAGATTTCAAGTCACGTCCAAGCGATTGTTAGCCGGGTCTCTTAACGACTGAGGCAAAGTGACAAGTCTTGCATATGAACGGAAATTTATTCTTCAGGAGGTTTATTCCATTGTGATAACTAAATACATTTATACTAAAAAAATATTTCTATATTTCTTTATTTATCATTTATATAATAAAAAGTTGCAGTAATTATCTCTAGTCGAAATAGAACTTGGAGTGGAGCTCGGCCTCGCCTGTTATGATAGATAGTTGGTACCGATTAAGTAGAGGTGTATATCGTGAGTTATTCATTCATAATTCGTTTTTTGTGCCTTCCTCTGTTTGTGTGTGCGTGTGTGTGTGTGAGAGAGAGAGAGAGAGATTGAGAGAGTTTCTTATTTTCATTTTTTATGTTAGGTTTCGTTTTGTTGTTGCTTAGAGTAAATCAAGAGAAAATTTACACCCTGAAGCATTAACATATTTTAATATCATTGAAATAAACCAGGTCATTTATATACCATTCAATCGTTTAAGTATTTATAAAAGTATATCAAGTTTTTTTTTTTCCGCCTCTCTGCTAATTAGTAAATCCCAGTTTCTCTTCTGCTTCTTCATTTTAAATTCGTGGATGTCCGAAATACGCTTAAATAATTTTGCACCTTTTTTTTTTAGCAAAGAAAAAAAAACCAAGTCGACGCCACTCTGTGTTGATGAAAAAAAAAAAGAAAAAGAGTGTCAGCGTATCTGTAATGAAAGATAGTTGGCAGCGACAAGGATGAGGTGTGCATCGCGACCTGCTCACTCATTAGTTCTTTTTCTTCTTCGCTTTCCTCTGTGTGTGTGTGAGAGAGACAGAGACAGAGAGAGAGAGAAAGAGAGAGAGAGAGGGGGTCTAGCGCTCATCGGAATTAAATTCACACGGCAGCTGTCTAGACTGATGTTTGTGTTTCTCCATCGGAGCACGTGTTACCCATCAGTGTCAACATTGACCCCTGCTTGCAAGATCGATGTAAACAAAACAAACCTTTCATTACATAACGAACTTTTTAAAAACCATTGCAATAAGTTGTTGTGAAGGATCCGAGATGAGTTAAATGGCGTCAGTGGGGGAAGCGGGAAATGAGTGGGATTAAAACACTGGCGATACTACTAAATTCTATCACACCTTCGCCAAAAGCCTGTCTGTCTGTCATCGCATAACTCAGCGATGGCTTGAGCTATGGCCACCAAATTTTCTGTGCTCACTAATGCGACCTTGGGCATGTCGTAGCATATTAGCTTTTGGAAATTCCTAATGTTTTTAGCAAAGGATTCGACTTACGGTGTAAGTAGAATTTTACACTGGACCCTTACTTTGTGACCATTGAATTGGCTAAACCGAATGTTTATCTCCTGGTTTAATCGTATATCGTATATATCTAGCTGGAAATCCCACCTACATTTTTCAAAACATAATTTGAAAGTATGATAGTAAGTTTGCTTTCACGGTCACAAAATAACAATTTTAGTAAAAACACATTAGAATTAATAGAAATAAAGAAACGGACTCTTTTCAAAACCTGAAACCTTGGTTACACATTTTTTGACAGCATTTGGCGCTATTTGTCAAATTTGTTTCTGTAATAGAACTATTTGCTTCCATTTTTTTTCAAAGGGATGCCACAAAAATTTTCCCGGCGAGGGGGACTGGCTTCCTCGACAAGGTGGCTAAATCATCAAACACCCAGCTGGGGAAAAGGGTCCACGGGAAAGGGTTTCACGAGCTAAAAATTGCTACCGAAAACTCTTCTTTTTTTTTTACCACAATTTTGAATATATGGAACATGACGATGAAGAGATTTATGTGTAAAAACGCTGCAGGTACTCCAGTCACCCCGGCATCTGCAGCGAAAAATGATTGGCAACAATATTTTTAAATGTATCGAACTCTATTGACTAATACAAAGGTGTCAATGCTCACGATGTGTTTTTTTTTTTTCATAATGGAGAGGCACTAAGTTAGTGCTTGCTGGAGGCACCTCGTGGTTTTGAAAATTAACTCCTCTAGACTGGCAAAAGATATATTCAAGGAGCATTATTTAGTTACGTTTTGACATTCATTAATATCAGAAATCAGAGGTATTTTGAACATGACGAATTGTGCCATGTTCATGCTACTCTTTGTCTACTGACTGCAATTATTTCCAACATAAATAGCTCCTTAGCAAAACAAAAAATAAAAATAAAATATAAACTTCGGTCATCAGATTTGAAAGTACGATTCATTAAATTTACCAAACGCGGAGAACCTGTTGTCGTAAAATAAAAAGAAAATTTCCAACTACAGAAGAGCAAGATCGTCTATTTATTCCTGATAGCTACTCAATGTAGACGGATGATTGAACCTCTTCTCTGACATATTCGATCTTATTCATGCCTTCAACCTACATGCCAGTGAAAATGATCGCTCTGGTGATGTGGTCATAGCAGAATTGACAAGTAACAGTTCAGAATGATATATGGGATGAATAACTTCCCTTCTTGTAGCTCTTTCGACTGCTCATAGATGTCATTCAAACAAACCTGAAATATTCTGTTTCCAAGACATCAATATTGATATCGTTCTCAAAGATCTCTTGTGGGTGATTCAGCTCATCACGTATTGCTTGCTATGAATGGCATTGAGAGGAAGATTTTCAACTTTGCAAAGGTTTTGAAACTTGTTAAATCTTACCTTAATCGAACGAACCATTCTATCAATGACTTCAACACAAATTCTTTTGTAGTGATTTTCAACACTCGTAATAAGTAGAAGCAATTTCACAGCCATCAACGTCCCATCGTCGAATAATTTGGTCTGTTTTGCTTTCTCGGCAGAGCGGCCTCTTCCAACTGTTTTAATTTCGTAAAGAAGAATTTGAAGGAAACATCACTTCGCATCCTTTCAGATGTCTGAACACTTATATTAGCAAGACGCTGTCCATTAATAATTGATATCTTCTCACTTTGCAAAGTTTGGGACAAGTTGTAGGTACGAGTGAAAGACCAAAATAAAATGAAAATTTCTGCATTCGTAAATTGCATCCCACGATTCTCGCTCTAACATCGACAGTCAATTTATCACAGACACATCTCCTACTAATCCAACAGTTGATTATAATTAACGTTTATTTTCTGAAAGCATAGTATAATACAAAACGTGATAACCAATCTCGACTTGTGTAAATATTCCTTATTATGAAATTCTTCTTCAATGTTCTTTTGGTTGGAACAAAACATTTTTCTCGTTTTGAAGAGAACTCAATACTTACTTCACCTACAAATCCCATGATATCACCAAGTATTTTACATTCGGTTTTATATCTTTCACTGATAAACTTAAGGAATGTCCATGGCAATGGTTAGCATGGATGATCCCAACATGTTGTTTGCACCATCATATATTTTCCCTCTGCAGTTGGACAAAGATAACTGCATTCGAATTAGCATATCCGTTATTGTAGAAACTATTGTGACACTTTTATATCTGTCTGTTTGTGAAAATCAAGGAAGTCTTCTTGGACAAAAAGGGACTGGGTAACTGAGCGAATACATAAGGTCATGGGTCCTGATAAATGCCATAATAAAGAATTTCCAGTTCTGAATGTGTTGGTGTTTAATTTTTCATCGATTGACCTGAAGTGAATTTTACGGCGAATTTTCAATTCAATGTTCATACAGCGGCTAAAACACACTCTAAATGTTTTCTCCGTGCGCAGAACGAATTGCGTTTTAAAAGAATGTCTGGGAGACTGCCAAATTGAATTTGCTATTAAACCAACTGGAGTTAGTAGAGAAATCGATCTTCAATTTTGTATAAAATTCAAGCGAATTCATACAATCAAAGTATCCAATGAAAATCGATTTAAAAAACCTTGATCCAAAATTTCCATACGCTCTAATATGATTACTGAAAATGGTATCAAACTATAGCACATAAAGTGCTCTATCCAATGACATTTGTTTCATTATGGGTCGGGAGATTTTCGAAATCAGAGAGTATTTCCTGGCTTTGCATTTTTCTTTATCATGGAGGAAAAGACACGCGATGGTCTCACATGGGATGTTGAACAAGCTCAAATTGCAGCGAAAGGCCTCAGCCATTAGGAAAACAACCATTTGGTTTTTATTTCAACACTGACACTTACTGAAAAATATGCATTTATTGATATTACCAAGAATAATCGTAAAAATTTTGGAAATTGAAAGTAAAATGGAAATAAAACTGTGAACTGTCAGCTAACGCAAGGGTAATAATTCCAATTCGAATATAGCTAAGACAATCCTCTGAATACTACATCTACTTCGTCTGATAAGAGGAAATACGAGACTGAACCAACGGGATTAAATATAAAGGTCGTGCTACCCAATCTCGACGTTGATATCTTATTGGTGATTTCAGGATTTTTTACAAATGTATTTACAGATTTGGGGGCAGGTTTAGGTTTAAGAACTCATTAAGTGACACAGCACTAAAACAGTACTAATCTATATTTTTGTTAAAAAAAATCCCCGACAGCCCCTGCTCTTTCGCCTTTTTTTGTATTTTTCTCTGCTTCGCTTCGATGCAACCAGCCAACGGCTTGAGAACTTTGCTATAAATTGTTTACCTTCCCTTCACTTCTTTCTTTCTTGTTGCACCATTAGAAACTGCAGAAATTTTGGTTGCCATAGCTCTAGACGTCCTTGAGTTGTGCAATTACAGACAGACAGACAGACAGACACTTACTGAATAATAGTAAGATGCGAGATCATTGCTGTGTTCCATGTTAACTACTTTGGCTTTTTGATTTTTACCAAGTATAGCAGGACATATTACCAGATGAGGAAAAGTTCAAGTTATTTTTGGTAAAAAAAAGTTTGATTTCACTTTAATTACATAAACTTTTGATTGTAAAAAATATTTGTTTTATATCCTTGTTTTGATTGATGTTTACTTATTTATGATTTTTTTAAAAGTTGAAACTTCACCAATTAGTCAATTCGGCCGCTGAGGCATAACATATTCTGCAAGAGATAAGTTAAAAGAAAAAGAGTGGAGTTTATTTATAAACAGTGGCCAGGGGACACGAGTATGTTGGTTCAACTATCTCATTTAATTTATACATCCTCTAAACCACACAAGGATTTTTTTAAAAATTGCTCAAACAATTGATACGTCTTTTAACGTTGGCGATTTGGACACAGTAATACAATATTCATTTCTTAAAAATATTACGGTCAAAGAGTTAAGGGATACATTTTGCGAGAAAATATTGCCCTGAGAAATTCCTATTGTCAGAAAATGATTACTTGTAAAAGGGGCTATCAACCGTGCTTTTTTACTAGTGCTTTGAGGATCCTCCAGAGATTCAGAGTTGAAAAAGAGCGCTTAGCAGAAGAAATGTTGTCCCTGGAGACAGTTGACTCCTCTCTTGATCGTCGCTCAATAGCCTGACAGTTATTTTCGTCTGTTGAGTGAGAATCGCGAATGGAGACTCAACACTGTCGGGAGGAAAATACTGGGGAACTTAAGGACAGTTTTCCTTGCTTAGCAACTCAGCCATGTTTGTCATGGGTTGAGATTATGAGTTGCTTGTTGGAGCATCATCTTAATGTAACATAACAATCGTACTAAGAGACAAAGAAAAGAAAAGACAAGGAAGAGAACACCTTATCAACCAATTGAATGATATCTCTTCAAAGACTCAATTCCCTTTTGGATTATATCAACTCAACTCTGATAAAGCTTGTCAACAACAACGGTTTTTCTTTTCATTATTTCTATTATTTATTTATTTTCATTTTTCATACAGTGTCTTGGCTTCATTTTCAACAAGCTCTTCTAAAAGCTCACCAATAATCCTTGAGACATAGCAATAAACTAGATTGACCTTTGTGTGTATCTAATGTATATGTGTGTCTTTCTTATTTGTGTTGGCAAATATTGTACAATTTGTACCCATTCAGATGATTGCTTTACTGACAAGTTAATGTAGATGAGGTACTGATTGGCTTAGAAACAGAATTTGGGATATTTTGAAATTTGAAATAAGGGAACTTATTTATCTTTTATTGATTATAGCAGACGCTTTCTGTCAAAACAAACTGTAACCTTTGTAGTTTTTAGTTGATGAAGTATAATGACGGGCTTCTTATATTCTGTTCTCAAATTTTATACTAATATAGTCTTCAATTCATTTTTACATTATTCTTCTAAATTTCCATGGTTCATTTTCGTTGGATTTAGGGAGCAGTGTTTGTTTGAGTAAATCGTTTGCCTCTCTGAATTGAGCTCATAGTGGACTCCTTTCCAATCCCATATACACAGCGACAGCTTCTTTGTATGAAGACTAGCGTTTGGTGAGTCGTGGCCCATTTCGCTTGTTCAACCATCTCTCGCATTCTACATTATTATGAATAAATCGTTTTGCATCACCAGACACAGTTTGTTTAAAAAGCTAGACATTTTTGTAACGTTAAAATTGTGAATTGCGCACGAAAATACCGTGCGACATCTTTTTTGTTTAACATTTGTAGGAGCCAATTATTAACGTGACTAACATAACTAAGTTGGTGCAAATCACATTCAAAGCTTTATTTGAATATGTTGAGTCTGCCATCTCCTGCGTCAGGTCTACCATAACACCAGATCTAAAAGAACACATGATTCATAAAATAAGTATAAATTTATATTTGTCCTAAGGTTGTAAAATGTAGAACTTGAAATAGTGAGACACCAGTTGCATAAAAAATACTGCTTTTCTAAGCCGCCTTTTTTTCCCTTTCATATATGCTACATTTAACAAATCACAGTAGAGAGGGGTGTGATCTTTTTCTCAAGTGACTCTAAAAATCCTTGCTTCTAAGTCAGAATTGCTTTCTGCTCTTACATTACTTTTGTATTTCTGCAACTATTCATAAATTGTTATTAACGTGTAGGTTACTGAAGGTAATATCTTGATAATTTTCAAAATTAAGAAGAACAAGCGTCAAATATTCATGTAAAAGAAAGTTTGATCATTACTAAAATCAGTAAGGAAAGAAAAGAAATCATAGGATATGTTAAAAGCAAAAAGCAAAAGCCAAGAGTTGAATGGAAAATTAATTACATATAAAAGCGAAAAGAAGAGAAATAATCAGAGCAAGAAGAGATTTTTCTTCAAAAAATGAGAGAGGATTGAAATGAAACCGAAGTAAGTCGAGATACAATTGATTCTTAAATTGAACCAACTAGACTCTAAAATAGCATATAAGACAATTATCGTTCTTACGCCCATTCTGAATTGAGTGTGGTCGGCGAAACAGAACAACGGGATTGAAGGGATTTGGGCAGTGTCTCGGGAGACAAAAAGATGAGGAGAGCCGAAGACGATCTATTTGACAGATAGGAAAGCGCATTTCAATAACCTCTTGGTTCCATCAATGAAGCTAGAAGCAACGAAATGAGCAAAAGAAAAAGAACCGGGAGAAGAGAAAAGAGCTTTCAAATATTTGCATACGTCATCTCAGACACAGTTTAAAGCCATTTGTTCGCCCTTAACGCTTCAATAACGCAGTGAATAGGTTACACGAAAAGTACATTAGTAGAAGAGCGTGCTGGGGCATGGGGAGAAGTGTTGGCGTGCCAGAGATATTGACATGTATGGAAATGTTACTAACATCTTACTCAAGGCTGCTAACACGTGCTAATTGCTGGGCTGATTACTTGGTGGCTAGGGCAAACCACGCGTCAGCACACTTCTAATTGACTCGATCACATTTCACTCGATTTTTACCCGAAGAGGGCCGAATATAATAGATGATGATGGTGGCGGTTATCGTGGTTGTCATGATGATCATGATGGTAGTGTTGATGATGATGATGATGATGATGATGAAAACATGGAGAAAGGTGAACACTCTGGAAACGAAGAATGAAGGAGAACCTCCATTCGTATATTGGAATTTCATTTAATATATTATTGTGGGTTTTTTTTTAACTTTTCCTATCAATCAATCAGCTTCATTATCTTTCAATCATTGAATCAGATAATACATATACATCTATCTGTCTGTTTGTTTATCTATCTATTGAGAGCGGGACAATTACAATACTAACGATAACATAATAGTTATAAGAACAGTGCTGATTACATTACTAACGCACATTTAATAACATTTATTAGCGTAACGAAATCCATGTGGCTGACAATGTTAATGAAAGCCTTCTATAAGATATTATTCGCCAACATGTCTCCCTACCGAACATAACAACTGAATAAAATTGATAATCTATGATAAAAACTGGAAGCCGACATCTGTTTATTTCTAACCTTTCTGTAAGCCAATGAATTACTGCAAACACTATATATGAGGTCTTTTGTCCAATATATCTAATTATCACTGGATGTATCGATTTCATTGCAGTCACCCAATATTTATCTGAGTAAGGCTATCGTTTTTGTGTTTGTGAGAATGTGTGTATGCGTACGTGTACGGGCACATCTACGCACATGTGTGTCAATGTATGTGTGTGTGTGTGTGTGTGTGTGAAAAACTGGAACAGAAAGAACCTTATTACCAGCAAAAGAAAATAAAGAGAAGAAATTTAAAATATAAATTTGGGACTCCCGTTGACCAAGTTTGCCCATGGGTGAACAGCTTTTTTAGCTACTACCCGAGGACGCTTAGTTTGGAGGAAGTGTTGTGCATAAATTTCACCTCTTACCTCTCGACCATGCCGAAGGCTGCCAAAGTTACTGGTTATAGCACCTGATATTGCCAGACGGTCACCCATCTAGTTACTGACCAGACTCAACGTTGCTTAACTTCGGTGATCATACAAGAACAGGTGTATCCAATGCAATCTGGTTATAAAACTATAAATGCATTAAGCAAAATTACTGCGTTGTATATCGTTATAACGAGGCTTGGAAGTAATGAAGTTATCTACTAAGCCTGGCTTAGTTTTGGTGCAATGCCACAAGTATGCCGTACCTAATGATACGTGAGACCATCTTGCTAGCCAGAACACCTCGACGAGGCGCCCCAATATACTGTATAAAGACGTTGTAGTTACTGGAAAGTCATCAGTAGACAGATTTTTAGCTTACAGTAAGAGGGAATATCATTGTTCAGTGGTGCGAGTGGCGTATTTGTTAATCGACAATAGAATCGGCGAACCGAGTTCAAACTCCCACTGAGGTTGTCTACCTTCACTTTGCACTAATGCCTATGAGTAGAAATACCAGGACAGACTGGGCTATTGAGCCTTCGGGGACAATAAGTCTAGAAGAAGGGTGACTCTGAATTCAAAATCAGCCCGCTACAGTAGATTAGCCGCAGGTGAGCTTTATTTAAGCGCTATTTTCCAGAACCATATATTATTATAATTGTCAAACTCTTGCTATTGAGTTTGGACTTTATTTTCGCAATGATGGATGAAAATGACCAGACCAAAAACCTGTGACCTCATGTACGAATAACAGTGACACAGTGGCGAACGCTAAAACTGATGATGAATTCACTTCCACTTGTAAAACCCAACTCAAGTCGACTTTTGTTAAGGTTTGCAAATTCCATTCTCAGGAATTACTTATAAAGGGGTTTGAAATTGAACATTTGATTTTGGAATTTTTTCTTTCTTCTCTGTACTCCTCTCTTCTTTCTTTTAGGCCACTGCTAACGGCCAGGGGTCATAATTTTGTAGCACTCGACAGCAGTACTGTGGTCTGTATATTTCGATCCATCCTTTTATCCATGGTTCTTCAAATCTCACTTTCAGTGTCTTTGCTACGGTTCCGAGTGCACCTACAATAACTGGTACTACCCTGACTTTCATGTTCCATACTTTCTTCAGCTCCCTTGCCAGGTCCTATTATTTTCCCAGCTTTTCACTCTCTTTCCTATTTACAGGCACAGTCACATCTGTTATTTGGCAGATTCTTCTCTTTTTGTCCACGATTACTTGGTCTGGTCTTGTCACTTGGAAGGGGTGGTCAGTTCGGATGTAGAGTCCCACAGTAGTTTGAGACTTCCATTTTCCAGTGCTGTCTCCGGTTTATACTGGTATCACTTTTCCGTTAAATCCCATTCGTTTGCTCAGTTCCCAGTGTATCACTGTCGCTACTTTATCGTGTCTGTGTTTATACTCCTTCTGGACTAGTTGACTACATTCACTAGATATGTAGTTTATGGTTTCATCCCTTTCCCTACATAGGCGGCATTTGTTATTTGTTTTTATTCTATCGATTTTTGCTTTGATATAGTTTGTCCTGATGCATTTGTTTTTGTCTGCCATGATGAGTAATTCCATTTATCTTGTAAGGTTTCCTTTTTGTTGTCATATCCATGATCTCTCGTCTGCCTCAACCTGTATTTGTCTTTTTAATTCTATGTATAGCTTCTTCTGTTCCCATTTTCCTTTCCTTGTTTGCTGTGCTGCTTCATCCTTTTCTACTTTTTTGTTATTTGTTGCGCTGCTTCGGACACTCTTTATAATGTCTTCACTGTTTGCTTGCACATACTTTTCGAGACCTGTTTTGGCCCTCTGGACACAGTCCTCTATGCTGATGAGTCCTCTGCTGCCTTCTTTTCTCTTCACGTACAGTCTACCCGTGTCATCTCTGGGTTGTAAGGTCTTGTGCATTGTCATAAGTTTTTTTGTTCACCAGTTCATTGACTGGAGTTCTTCCTTTGTCTATCCAAGGAATGTTCCTGTGCATCTTACTACTAATACAATCCATATGTCCATTCCTTTGATCAGGTTCTTGCTATCTAGTTTGGTCTCTTATATTTTCTTCATTCTCCTAAGATATTCTCTTCTTATTTTCTCGTTCATTTGTTCCCGTTTTATCGTGTCACATTCGATAACTCCCAGCTTTTGTATCAGACTTGTGCAGTCAATGATCTAATCTTTTGCGATTCCTTCTGCTGCTGCAAGCCTTCCTTTGTATTCACCATTAGTGTGCATTTTCCAATTCCAAACTCCCTCCTAATGTCATCGCTATATTCCTTCACTTTGTTGAACAACATTTCGAGCTCTCCCCTGTTCTTTGCAAGTAGTTTCATGTCGTCCATATATTTCAGGTGGTTGACTTTTCTATTTGCTTTGGAGAATTGGTATCCTTTGCTGTTTTTCAGGATTCTGTTGAGTGATATCATAGAACAAATAGTAATGGGGAAGAGAGTCTCACTGAAATTCCTCTTTTTATGCTCACCTGTGCTAAATGTTCTCCTCTGGCTGTCAAGTCTACTTTCCAGTTTTTTTATGAAGTTGGCAATGAATCTCACCACTGGTTCACTGATCTTGGATATTCTGAGGCATTCGTGTATCCAGCTGCGTGGAATCATATTGTGTGCTTTTTTTGTAGTCTATCTACCCCGTTGCAACACCCTTCTTCCTTTTTCTTACTTCTATCAAGATCATCTGGTCGATATAGGGTAAGTCTTTCGTCCCTGCAGTCCCTCTCCTGCATCTTTTCTGTTTTTTCCGGTGATAGTCATCTTCTTCTCATGGATATCCGCAATCTACCTCTGGTCATCAATTTAGGTAACTTTTGAGTTGGTGGATGAGCTTGTCGTGTCGTGTGGTAAATTTCCTAAATCAATATCCGTGAATCCCATCAGGTCCTGGTGCTTTCCAGTTCAATCCTATTGGTCTCCCGTTTTCTATGTCCTTGAGTTATTTTTTCATGCTATCTAATCATTCCAGGGTTTCGTTGTGTATTTTCAAGTTGTCCCGTATGCTGTTCCAGAAGTTCTTTGTCGCTGTGGCGTCCGACTTTAGGTTCTGTTTTCTCTCTCTATTCAGATCATGGTTAAACTTTCTCTCTCTGTTTTGAAATGTACGGTTCCTAGTGTATTGGGAAGTCCTTTGTCTATTATCATTCTTCACTGGGTCAAGGGGGGATATTACGCAGAAAAATGAATAATTCTTCTGTAAAATGAATGTTTCTTAATCATTAAATTGGATAGTTTATGTCTGACAGAATGTGATAATTGTATGAACATTTTCATTTGGATATATATTTTGTTCGGCACCAGTGTTAACCATTAGCAACTTGAAAAGGGAACCACGTCAATGGATAAAGAAATTAAGCCTCGTGCGGTAGTAGAACCTGTGTCCACCAGGATGCAGTCTTAACCTTAATGTGACTCTGCTCTACCGACTGAGTTAACAACACTGTTGGTAGGCATGAGTTAAGTGTGCAATCTTGGACTCATCCTGACTGCCAACAGTGTCGTTAACTCAGTTGGTAGAGCAGAGTCTCGTTGAGACTGCTTCCTGTTAGGCGTGGGTTCGAGTCTCATTTTCTATATACATTTACGTGGTCGACTGTTCTACTGGTTAAACGGCAGATGAAATATGTTTCCAAATAAAAATTATCACACATACACACGCTCGCACACACACACACACGCATATATATATATATATATATATATATATATATATATATATATATATATATATATATATATAAGTGTGTGTGTGTGTGCAAAAAATGTTGTGCTTCACGGTGACTCCGAGTTTCATGCCACTGCAGTCATCAAAGCTCTGAAAATTGCAAGTCACCACAAAGCACTGAATTTTTTGTGTATATCTATTTAAACATGGTCTATCCCCGATATCAACCACTTTTCACTCATAGATAACTCAACCCTCAAAAAACAATATGACAGAGATTAGCGCAACTATACTCGTTATGAAAGGAGATGGGAAAGGCCTTCGTCCAGCAGTGGACTCATACTGATTGATGAGGAGAAGTATTTTATGTATATATATATATATATTATGTAAAGGTATACATGTGCATGTGTCCGCATACACATACATTTCAATTCGAATCTGATTTTGTCAGCGTAAAAATAATGCTGAAATAAGGATGTATAGATGACACGTAAATGTTTATATTAACTGTCAGAAAATAATCATTGGTTTAAATCCCGAAAGTCCAGCACCCACTTTCAACGACCCAATATTCCTTTTTGTCAGTTATCTGTGAAGAATTAGGGAAAGTAAATCGAGTGGGGAGCGAAGTAGAGCGGAGGGAATCTGACTGAACATCTGCGAGTAATCTTCCTAAAACAAGGGACGGTTTTGTGGACAATACGCTAGACTTCCGAATCAATCGTTTCCTCATATTCCACGGAAGATGTTTCTTGTCACCCAATCTTAGCGTCGATAGTTGTTCCTAAAATATACGGAGGAGAAAAGAGAGTCAGTTTGAATTAGGGAGTGAAGAGGACCAGGGTGCTTGTCTGTTAAGAGGTCGGAGTGGGAGGGAGTGTTTAATTGGGGAAAATTGGATGGTGAAGGCTAAGGGATTTGGCAACGAGATTCTTTCAATCAATTTTATTTCCTAATATAATCTGAAGTTAATCCGTTTGACGACTCTAAGATTAGATGCAGACAAACACTTAATACAGAGTAATCTTTCTTCTTCTTTAGGGTCTTCGTTTAATTTCAGGTCCTTTTTTTTTCTTTTTTCTTTTTCTCTTTTTCTTTTTCTCTTCTTCTGCTTCTTGAAGCTCTTTTATATTTCTTCTTCCACATCTTTTGTTTTCTTTCCATCTCTTTTTCCTTATCATCAGCATTATATCATTGTTCTTTTTCTAATCCTTTCTCTCCACATGAACTTCTCTTCTCGTTCTTTCACGTTCTCCTTCGTCCCTTCCCACACACCATATTACTTCCCCTTTTCTTTTCTTTTCCCCCTTCTCATTATGTCCTTCTGGTGTTATTAATCCTATTTGCTTGTTTTCTCCTCTTACAGTCTCTCTTGTCGGATACAGAAGATCAATTTTTCGGATTTTGTCTTGCGTCCATAGACTCAAACGATAAAATAAGAAATGTGTCATGTTTCTGTTTAAAGGTGCCATACTCCTTTTTAATTGTTTTCTCTTTATTTCTTACTTTTATTTTCCTTCATATTTCTTTCTGAATAATTACAATTTGTGAAGATTTTAGTTTTGGCTCAAAAAAACAAAAAACAATTTCCATCAATGAAGATATCTGTTGGTTTCGTTCATTTATTATTATCATAATCATCATTCTCATCATCATCATCAGCTACAGCAGCCATTATAGGTCCTCTCCTGGAGAAAGGTCTTTCCCAGTCCCTTACATGCCGACCGTGACGATGCTGAACTCAGCTATCTCATCTTATGTCTGATGTTCTACTGATTTACGAATCAACAAACGTTTTGCACTATCTGTTATCCCTCCTTCTTACTATGTGTCCAGCTCATATCAATTTTTTTTTCACTTCTGTGATATAGAAGTAAGCTCTTGGGTCCCTGATTATCTTTTTATATCCCTACAGTAATTCCTAACATTGCTCTCTCCATTGATCTTTGTGTCTCTAAGTTTGTTTTCGGGTGATTTTGTTACTTTCTATGTTTTATTCCCATGTTTTATAAGGCAACAGAAAATACGCACGCAAGGGAGTTCAGTGAAAGAACTGGGGTTGATATATAACCTGTTAAAATAAAAACAGGTAATTAACTCATCGGCCAGACTAGTCTTAATGGTTTCGTATCTATATATTTTTATGATTTATCTGAAGTAAATTATTCACAAGTAATGCATGGCTATAATTTTGAAAGTTTAATAAAGGTGCTCTATGACTTTTTTTTCAGCCAAAATTCAATCTTAGGTTGCTTGGCCAAAAATAAGTTTATAATCTACTCATCTTAAGAGCCGTGTGATTTTTTCTGTTTCTTAGTCTGTAACTATGGACTCTTCAACTTAAAAGTAACAACTATGGTGGAGAAAATATTTCATACCAACCATCAGAAACAATGGACTCTTCCACTGAAACGATTACAGTAGTTTCTTTTTTTTTTACATATCGTTACGTATGAATTTCCTTACGGGAATTAACTGGTATGAATATAACACGTATCAAAACATGAGGAAATTGTTTATCGCTCTAAACCCTACGAATTGGATTGTATCGATGCTCATTGAGCTTTATACGGTACAAAAACACGAAGGGGTAATGGAGATTAGGCAGATTGTGTTGCACCAATCCGTTATGAAGGGAAGACCTATACGGAAATCAGTATTCAACATCCAGGCTTTTATCTTGGTTTGAACACCATTGCTGTGAAATGCATAATTATCTTAGCCGATAGGCAGTCATGTAGAATGTGATTTTATTATTGAGCATTAAACTGTATTTAACGATAAGATTTCATTCTTTTATAGAACAGTACCAACCAAAAATACTTGTGTCAGAATAAATCCGTTTATATTTCTGATAAGAGTAACATTTTTCGAAACGAAATAAATAATCTACTCATGGACACTCGCTGCTACTTTTCCAGGACGGGGGACAAAGGATATATTTCCAGGAGTGGCAAAAAATATGTTCGGAATATATCTTAGTGGCGACCCAGTTACAGGATAGGCATTCCACCCGAGGAGGAGGTGCTGCAATCCACCGCGATTTGTTGTTTAAGCAAGTTATGACACACTGTATGATCCAGATGTCAGATGGTTTACTTGACCGTTGACGGTGACTCGGCCCCAGGACGACACGATGGAGTGATCATCAATAAATAATGATACATTATTCTAATTGGAGAACTTTTAGTCTGGATTACGTAAGACAATTGCTTTGTAATAGTATCATTTATTGACTATAAGCTTCCAACTTTCAATACAACTCGTCCTCAATAAGAAAGCTCGGTCCAGGGGGAATGCAATTGCTCTGTTGAATCTAACTGCAAGAGGGAATCTGATTTGACCAATAAAATTGAGACGACACATCTCAGTCTTAAAGTATACAATAAATACTTGCTAATTGTTGTATACAAAGAAAAACTTATTCAAATCGACTGACTAATGAGCAAAGTTAATGAGCAAAGTCTCACTTCTATATTACTTGATACTACTTAGGGTCAAATCACTCTGAAAACCATGGTCCTCGTTCGGTCACCGAGGTTAAGCAGCATCGTATGATTAGTACTTTGATGGGAGACCGTTTGGTTCGGCAACATTCGATATTATAAGCATTTTCTGTTCATATATACGCATGTTGGCCCTCAAATTGAAATCGATCTTATGTTACATTCTTCCCTCCAGAGGGGGTAGTTAAATAACTAATGCCTGGTCTGCAGCTGTTCTCAAACTATTCAGCCAAGGGTTGCAGTATTTGTCTTGTAATAAGTGGATCTCCCCAGAGCAGAAAAGGTTCAAAGTACTTTCTTCATAATTTTTTCTTACGAATAACTACAACATAAAATGGACTATATTCACATTGAATATTTCACCGATTTCGATATTCAGTTTTCAAGTTTAAACCAACTGAAAAAGATTCATGTTGCATTGGCTACAAAACGGACACAATTTTTTTATCCCTTTTTTTCTATTTTCATAATTCTCTCTCACTTTCTTTTTCCCTTTCTTTCTTCCCTTCAGTAGCTATCTACATATCTAGGCGCTTATAAAAAGAGATAACCGCTATATTTTCTCCGTATATATTCCAATATTTCCATCATTAATTACGGAATAAAAGAATAATTTGTCAAACTCCGAGAGTTGACTTTATTATCGTGAGTTCCTCTGACGTTTTAATTTAAGACATGAATGAGAGAAAGAGGGAAAATGGAAAGAGTGATATCATGCTGTGTTAGCTCGCTTTGTTAGTTCTCGTATTCTTTTGTAAACATTGAGTTTCTGCTGTGAAAATATCATTTCAATGTGATAACAAGTATGTATATATTTGTTTTTCTTTTCAGCAAAAATTACCAGGCTAACAAGGTAGCATTAACACAGTTGATATAATAACAGGACCATCTAAAAAATATAAAAACATATAAGAATTTTAAAAAGGCAGTGTATATTTTCGTACGTGATTTTTAGCTATTTGTCCAACTTACATAGGTCATTCATAAATTTCAGTTTTTCATCGGTGTTTCCATGGTTCAGTGGTTCAGCAGGACACCCGAGGGCAACTCATTTTTTTCCTTTCTTTCTTCCTTGCTTTCGAAGCCAACGGTGAATTAACCATTAGGCTGAGTAGGCCTTCTATTTATTTCCTTCTTGCTTTCGAGACCTGCGGCGGATAAGTAGTCTTTTTTCTTTTTTTCTTCCTTCCTTATTTTGAGGCGACTGGTAGATTAACCACTGGGTTGAGTAGGCCTTTTCTGTCTTTCTTTCATGCATTCGAAGCCAGTGACAAATCAACCATTAAGCTCATTAGGCCTTTTCCTCCTTGCTTCCGAGATAAGTAGTGAATTAATAATCACGCTGAATCGGATTTTTCTTTCTCGCTTCCTTGCTTTCGAGGCTAGTGATGGATTGAACATTGTCAAAGTTTGGACTTATTTTCATATGTAATAACAATTTCGGATGACGGATGACATTGACCGGACCCAAAACCAGTGACGTCATGAACGAATAGCATTAAGGCAGTGGCGTACGTTAAAACTGATAACGAATTCACTCCCACTTCTAAAGCCCAACCCACGTCGACTTGTCTTGCTGAAGTTTGTAAATCCCATTTATAGGAACTACTAATAAAGGAGTTGAAATTGTACGCGTAGTTTTGGAATAATATTGTATGGAGAAATGAATTCGGTTTTGTCTACATTTTAGATTTTAATGTAGCAAGGGATTTTGGTCCCAGCGCAACTAAGCTTGCCCTTTCTGTGTTTATATCAAAAAAATATTTCCAGGATTTAATTGCGCATTCAAGGAAGATGAAATTAAATAAACGTAAGTGCCCTACGGATGTTTGCTTGATTGGCTGCGTTAAAAGTGGATTGCAAAAATAATACTCCAAAATTTGGATTTGGATTGACCTAGAATTATTTTTATACCTGGAGAAAACTTACGTGTAAATAGGTAGATTTGTATTGAGATTTAACAAGTAAATGAACACGAATGTTATGAATTAAGGAAGGGCGGCTTAAGCAAATATGCTGAAAAGGTATGTTAATAATACCAAGAAGATTTGGAGGGTAACACATTTTTGTATGGTCTGGTCTGGTCCGTATTGACTGTAAGTATAATTATCTATAACTTTGAGAAGAGTCATTACCACTCTAAAATTTGTTCAGACTATTAAACCCCTTTTTGTTTTTGATGCTGTAAATACCTTTGATGGCAACCTTTATTTGGGGTTTTTTCTTCGTTGTGTAGCGTACAACAATGGAGATTCTCCACAGACTAAATAGATTCATGGGAAAGCAAGTATTAGACACATCAGTGTACGGAAGATAAGATGGGTATAAGGCGCCAATTTGAAGGCGACTTTACGTAACTATCAATGTTTAGCGCTCAACAAGTATAAAGAAACGCTAATTAATGTCCTTTGGCTCTGAAAGTGTTAATGTCCCTTCTCACAGTTATAGACAAGATATGTTGCCTATTTCAACCACGAAGCAAGTCTTGAGAATTAAGCTGTAAGTTAACAATTATCTGTAATATCATACTATACCAATACCACCAAGCAGACTGGGACTTGACTTCTGTGGTAGTTGTTTTTTTTTAAATCCTGCTTTAAATTGATGTAGAGTGACGACAGGGGTGAATTTCCCAACGAAGAAAGCATCAAGAGATAGAGAATAAGACAGGCAACGACTCATTATATTGATAATGAGTTCAAGCCTATTTGACTTCTATCTGCTTTCGGCAGGTGCGTAGAGTTTACTTAACAAATTGTTTTTTGTTTTTGTTTTGTTTTTGCTTTTATATGAATGTTAATCATTTCTAATTTCATTCAATCTCTATCACCTTTGAAAATCTACTCACGTTTCAATGGCCTTTTCCTGTTTTCTTTTTCACACGTTCTTCTTCTCGTCTTTCTCAAAATCGCGCTCCAGCTATAGTAAACATTGGTCCTATAGTAATATCAAGCGCACACTTCACGAAATAACAAGGTCTTAAAACTCGTGTATAACCACCCAGGCTTACTCATTCAATGAGCGAGCGGGCATATCGCATAGAAAAATAGTGAAGCTCACAAAGTTAAACCCATACACAATGCTGGGACATCAGTAACAAACACACGTCCACACAAGTACACACATGTATTTATATAGAGAATTATAAAAAGCCAAACTTATTTTATTGGCCGGTACAAGAAAGGGGTGAGTACTGATCGGCAGCTATGTATGTGAGTGTCTCTTTTCAGTGTCTCTCGGATAAAATCACTTAACTTAAAACGCCAAAGCGTGATTTACATCCGGCCGTCGCCTGGACACGTGACACAACGTCCGCCGCAAATGTCAATGAAATAGAGGAGAGGAGATTGGTGGGTTCCTGGTGCCAATTGTCTTGCGGATTGACGGACAGGAATCAATGGATAGTGCTTCTTCCCTCTCGTTCCTCTTTGTTTCGCTAGCTTTCTCACTGTATTGGCACCCCCTCTATCTTTTCTATAGCGATCTCTCTGTACTCCTCCCCCCTCTCTATCTCTTCTCAATCGTTTGCATTTTCACCTAATTTCTATTTATTTCATTCATTCAACCACTTATTCATTCATTCTTTCTTTTTCATTCTTTTTGTCTTTGTTTCTGGACTAGCGATTCTTTTTTTTCTTTGTGTCCCTTTTCCTCATCTTGCTCTCCCATTAGTGTTTATCTCTATCTATTTAGGATATTTCTTTCTTTGTCCTTCCAATTGTTTCTTTTCATTTAAATCTATTCTTGCTCAACATTTTCTATCATTTTAAATATAACCAAATAAAATCAATCCACGTCAGGGAAAAATGACTCGTCAAGAACGATCATCAATTCAGAATAGAAATATCTCAATGCGATAACTTTTATATTTCACGTATCAATTACGTATGTAGGAGGATTTCGCAAGCGAAAAGATGTTATGTTGAAATTGGCTTTGTCCAGATTTGAGTTTTCCTTCTTCACGAATGTATAAGATTCTCGACGGATGGAACGCCTGCCGAATCCATATTTTCAGGGAAGAAAAACTTGAAAAATTTTCCATACCACCAGGTTCCATCAAGGTTAGTATGTCCATTCCTTTTGGAGCAAAACATCTAGCCTTTCTTTATTATAAGACACCCTTTAGTTTGATTACCTCTGTCTTTCTTTGTTGCTGGGCATGGGATAAAGCAACTTAGCTTAAAAAGAAATTAAATACAAGATTTTTTTCTTAGAATTAACCAGGACTGACTTTTTATCCATGCTGATAAGAACACATTTTAGTCGAAACTTTTTACTCCTTTTTGCCTTAATACATGTAGAGAATATAGAAAAGCACAATACAGGAAATATATATTGGTCCTGCAACAGCAAAAATACTTTACTTTTCCTCAAAAATACGTGTGTCAATTTTTATATGAAGCTATGCGATGAAAGGTTTCAACGATTTTATATTTTTCTCATTTTATAAAATGAAAAAAAGCAAAATAATTGAGATTTTTTTACGTCTTCAATGTTTTACGACCTTATATCAAAGTACTGCTCATGTAAAAAATACAGAATCACTACACTTAGAGGAAGTGCATCCACCTTTTCTACTTCATAGTAAAAAAAATACATCACAGATATGACACAAATCAATTTGTTTATTAGCTCGATGTTACAGCTTCTTGAAATGCAACTTGAAGTGAATTGAAATATTTAAATTGTTGACAAATTGTTTTTGAATGGTCCATAACAAGGCTCCATCCTGCAAAGCTGATCTGTCAACCTCAATTTGAGAAAGTTGGAACCAGCCTGGCAGAGAATATTCTTCTTCATTAGTGGAGTCTATGCTTCAAAGAATACATTGAATGATTCCATAATTTTGTTTTCAACTTGATCTGGAAAAAATATGCCAATAAGTTTGGTTCATATTTCATGTATCCAGAATGTTCTGTGTCATATCTGTGATTTGCTTTAAAAGCTGGATGAACACCCTCTAAGCGTGGTAATTCCATATTTTTTGCAATGAGTGGTATTAAGCGTATATTAATTTCTAATCATCTTTTTAGTTTCAATTTAAATTTGATACTTACAATTTCTGACGATCAGAATTTGAATGGAGCCATGTTTTTCAACTGAATGGGATTTTATTCGGTGTGTGATCAAGTTTTTCCATAGAACTCTTTGAAGGAATATTTTATCTATTTCAAATATAACGTTCATTATAGCGTACTAACTTCGACCGGTCTCTTTTAAACATTGAATAGAGAATATAGAAAAAGCTCACTTTACCGAAGATCAATTATCAGAATTTTGGTTTATTCGTTTTCAAGGTCCCACAATTGTGTTCCGTTTGGCTTCTTTTTTATGATCGGATCAGTTATCCGAATAATCAATAATCCAAATGAAATATCCCGCGCCTGTTTCGTTCGGATGATCGAGCTTTCTCTGTACTGGGTCAACAGTTCAATTATAGATATTGGAATTGTTGAAACACAAGGCAAAACAGCTGAGCCCAGTTTTATACTCGGAAAACTTTCTATTTTGATTATGCGCCACGTATACTTGCATATTTATTCTTATCTGTAACACCTCCAATTTATGCAAAACATTTAAACAGTTGCTCCCAGACTTTATTGTATGACAGCACACTAACAAATATAATGATTCACGCGACATAACAACGGTAAAAATGTAAGCTCACCTCAGTGACTCAACAAGAATTAATTTCATATATGTCATTTTACAGCAGGAGTACTGAAGTCTTAAATATCACAGCAAGTAACAAATTACCCTTGTATTGCAGGCATATCTGAGAGGCGAGAACTGAAAGTTTTCATTGCCATTCTGGATGCATAAAGCCACAAGTAAGTAACGAACTCAAAGGCCTGTGAGGCTAAAACCATTACTGTAGGATGAGGCACCCGATAGTCTTGAGTAAACATGTTTATATCACTAAGTCTCATCTACTTATATGAGGAACAGTTTGATTTTTTCCGTTTTTCTGTTAGTAATAATGGACTTTTTCACTGGAAGGAGAATATTTTGCTGATAAAAATAAGTCCTACCCACGATTTGAAACGATGGACTCTTCCACTGAAACTAATTCTGTAGATATTTTGTTTTGTTTTTTCTAAAAGAATGATCGAATAGAAATTCAAATATATCCATGATCGTTTCATGGGGATTACTCATTAACTTAATGAGCGTTAATATTGTAACACCAGGAGTGCAAATATAATCAGAATCAAGTACAACATATTATCATTTAAAAGAGCTGGTGGTAAGTCCCTTTTTCAGCTTACACGATGAATCCATCTTCCCAACGAATTAGCAAAGGGCGAATCATGTCTTAACCAACATTTCCAATGCTGGGATCTGCCTTCACTTCTCTAAAACTAAGGAACACATTACCAACCTACGAAGAAAGATGCTATCGTCGTATCATTTTTATTATTGAACTGAAATACTTTTGTAGAGGCTGAACGTAGACATATCAAATGATAAGTGGAGTCACTATAGATAGCCAAGATTTTAATTGTAGCACTTACAGACAGCAACGAGTTTATCAACTTAGCTATAAACTCAATTTTCAATCCATAATTTCTTGTAATCCTCACTAAAACACTCTAAAAATATTAGGTTTCACTTGCCCTGGACTGTCTATAAAGGTTCCACTGGTCCTGGACTGTCTACAAAGGTCGCACCCGTTATTGGCTTTGACGTAAGCGATGTCTGCTTAAGCATATTGGCTCCAAATTGTTGCGGCTCTATTTTCAATTATCAGCGATGTCTCCGTTTTGCGGAGGCCTACAGCAGATAAGGATGGAAAATCAAGGGAGACGGTGGAAAGAAAGATTCGCTCAAGAAAAGGGTGTCTGTGAAGGGGGCGGGGTAAAGTGACTTCTTGGAGACAGATCCCCGAGCAAAGGAGAACCCCGCCCTAAGCATTAACTTCTTTCATCCCTCTAACTCAGTTGTGACAATTCCCCATTTGACTACTCTGTTTTCATTTGCATGACAAGTTACATCCGGGCCATTCGTCTTGAGCTTGTTCTTGTCTTCTTTTGGTTTGTTTTGTTTTGTCTTGTTATTATTATTATTATTGGCAGTAGTAGTAGTAGTAGTAGTAGTACTACTACTACTACTACTACTACTACTACTACTACTACTACAAACTGATTGTTCTATTGTTTCTACTGGGTACAAATATATATCCTGCCTGCCAAAAGTCTAGCCAGCACATAACATTTTCATTAAAAAAAATTGATATATTTTCCATTGAAACGCACACGTACATGCGCCCACAAAAACATACACATAGTTGTACGCGTGAGTATTCATATAAACGTTACATTTGATCTGCCCCCATAATTCTTCATTTGTATTTTGAAATATCATAAACCCTTCTGATTCAGCAGTTTTTGAACGAAAAGATGTAAATTGAACACTAGTTGCCCCTGAAACGCTACTGCTATTATCCAAAGTGTAACAATAATTTCGCAAGCTTTGCATGTTTTATATGCATTATTCAATCACTTCTGAAATCATGAATTAATAAAACTAAAAAAGTTGAAATATTCCGGAAGAGGAACCAGATATCTAAAATATTCCTAGGATCATAATTTGTTTTGTTTTTTACAAATGTATCATTACAACTCTGGATGCTATATCTTTGGAATTTATCGCAAACCTATAAATAAAATTATTAGTCTGAACTAAAACTGCAATTTCAAAAATTGGTTATTGGTTAATTTTCACCAAAACCCTGGGGGAAAAATGATCGTAAGATTTCAGTTAATTATTCCTTGATTTCAATGTACTTATTTTTAGATTTATGTTTACTTTCTGTCAAAGAGCGTCAAACATTTTTTTTAAATTCATAAATTGAATCAAACGAAAATATTTTACGATTGTTGACAACGAAGGCGCGTGTGATATCAAATAACAAACCATGTGCGAATGTGTTTTCTTGATGATCATTGGGAGAAAGAAAGAAAATTAGGGAAAGAAAAAAGAGGTAAATGAAATATAAAACGAAGTAAGGAGACAGAATCTAAGAAGGAAACAAAAAAGAAAGAAGGAAAAGGAAGGGAAAGATGATCAATATATAATCGAATATCATTGGAAACCTTTGAAAAGAGAAGAGAAAGGAAGAAAGAACGAAAGAGAGCAGGAAAGAAAGAAAGAAAGAAAGAGAACGAGAGAAAAATAGAATATTAACAAAGGGAAAATCCGACTGATAAGAAAGAAAGAAAGAAAGGAAGGAAGGAAAAGAGAAGAGTAGAAGACAAAAAAAGGGAGAGATCTGACTGATAAGAAAGGGAGGAAGAAATATAGAAGACAAACAAAGATACGACGGATGAAAAAGAAAGAAAAAAAGAAAGAGAACGAGAGAAAAATAGAAGACAAACAAAGGGAAGATCCGACTGATAAGAAAGAAAGAGCGAAAGAAAGGAAGAAAGAAAGAGAGAAGCTTTATCGTAAACATTCTGTTGATAGTGATCGGTATCACTCAAAAGTGACACGAGACTTGGTTCGTGGTAAAAAGGCCCAAGAAATGCACATGTGAAGCCGGTGTCATTCGCTTCATCTGACACCGCATAGAACCATTCAATCTAGAATTAATTTTAGATTCACTGAAGCCACAAGTCGGAAGTTGGTCCATCAAAACAAGTTATTGCGAGTATTTTCCTGGCCAATAATAATACACAGCGTTTTATCAAAAGTTTTTTCCTGCTGAGCAACACGTGCTTGCCGGAGTGTAAACACTTTTATGCGGTCCGTTGACGCCCGCTACCTTGCCTCCAAAACTTAGTTACTGCCACCCCCAGTTCTACAGGGTCGAGCATTGAAGTGCTTTTTGTTCAAACTGATATTACTGGTTGCAAACTTTAATTGATCAAGAGTTCCCATTATATAAGACTCAACAAGAAAATGCAGACCAACATATTGTTTTGATATTTTTAAGTACAGAGCAATTGCGAAATTATTTGAATACTGCCTTCTTTTGATAGCATCGGTTGACTGGTATGAAAAAAACTTTTTCTTCTAAAACTGATGCCCCAAATCAAGTATACTTACCACTTGCTGTTATATGAGGTGCATTTCTCTTCTGAAAAAATCCGTTCTTTGTATGACCGAAATTTTTCGCTGTTAACAGGCGAATTTCCCTGCGTCTTTAGTTTGGCAGATCAAGTATTGATCAGGATAATCAATTTAGATTCTGCGTTAAGAGAGTAACATATCCAACCGTATAATGATTATGCTGTTAACGAAATTGAAATTTCAATTCTGATCTTCCGTAATCAGCCACATTTACAAGAGGATGTTCTGCATGATTTCTGACAATGATCGAGGATTATTCAGTCTATTGTTGGCAGAGTTAGAAAGAGAAACTAAAGTCAGTGGAGTGTATTTGAGTCACTCTGACAACCATTCACTACGGGATTTCCATGAATAATGTATTTTGTGTGACAATATTAGGTGAGGGCAAAGGTTCCAAGCTGTCTTTTTGAAAACTAGAGATTGAATACACAGTTGGAAATCGTTTTTTCGCAGGAAACTTTTGCACTTAGATATACATATGTGTGTGTGTGTGTGTGTGTGTGTGTGTGTGTGTGTGTGTGTGTGTGTGTGATTCCAAGAAGAGACAAGCCAACACCCCGCTGAGGTGTCGAGCCTATAGGTAAACCGGTAACTTTTTGTGGATAAGCATTTAGGCTAAATTTAGAGAATCATTGGGTTGTCATAAATGTGCAAAATTTGATAATCCTGTCAGTGGGTAGGGCTGGTTTAGTGTTATATTTTTTTATGTGGTTATTGAGAAATTTCATGTATTTTTTTGACAGGGATAGTCGTATATAGTCTAGGTTGGTCATCAAATTTTTACTCATATTTATGTTTTTGGTTTTATTTATCAGGTCTTCGAAAGTGTTAAGGTGTCAGGGTTTTGCTGTCTCCAGTGGAAGGGGGGGGGTCTAAATCTCTGCTAGTCCTCTAGCTGCTTTATAAGAGGCACTGATAGGATGGGTCTCAAAGGCATGTTTGGTTTATGCATCTTCGGAAAACCATATAGTTTTGGTAATCTAGGATGTTATTCTTTAAGCTTAGTCCACACGATTTGTTTTGTTTTTGTTGAACCGACAAAAACTTTCGTGTTTAATGAAATTGCAGCCAAAATATACATTATTTAAGATAGGTATTATATTTATTTAAAACTTACTGGAAATTTCACAGGTGTTTCACAACCAAGATATCACCATTACTCTCACATACTTATTTCTGCAATCAAACAATATAGTTTTGTTAAAGTATATTTATTATTATGGAATGTACCTGTATAAAGTATAATAACATAAAAAGGCAAATGGAAATAAAATATGTCATTATTATTGTTATCCTCATCATTATTGATTACTTTTGTCAGCTGCCGATATTCCAGAAGACAACAACTACTATAACTCTATTTTTTGGCTTCAGACTTGTAAGGGGTGAGTAATTCATGAATGACAGTTATGATGAAGGAAGAGCTTCCATTCAAGCATGAACACCCTCTTCTCACCTTTGTCCATTACATTGCAAGGGTGGTTGGGTTGAAATAGTTAAAGAGAAGACTGAATCCCCGTTGGACCGTATAGCTTCTTCTTCAGTTAAAAAAACGTCATTAACGACGAAGATGATCATTGAGGGAATAAGTGTATGATTGTTAGAACCAGTCAATCTGTAGATTTTTCCAATATTTCTGTCCGTAACACCGGATACATCCATTTGAAAGAGGCTATTTTTTTTTAAATATGTCCTATCCACATTTGAAACAATGCAACCTTCCACTCAAACCAGTCACTTTTTCAAGAAAACCTCAGAAGATTAGGCATAAACAATAATTTACAGTATTAACAGCTTTCAAGTGGTGAACTGTCAAGTCTTAAGATAAGTAAGAGAAAATTAAGAAACCACTTGAACTTCACGGAAATATGAGTAAATATTTCATTACCCAATGTATTATGCTCTCCATATATATATATATATATATATATATATATATCGGTTCGGCCAATCACATTCTCCCTTGCAGAGAGTTTTGATTCGCCTGGCTAATCAGTGCACAACTTAAAAGTAGTTCTCTCTTCTCATTGGTCGACTCTTCAAACAAAAACACCATGATGACAGCGACAACAGGGGGGACATTTGAATTGTAACAGTTCAGTTGGAGAAAGACACTGTATAGGAGTGTATAGATCTCACCCAGCTAGCAACTTGCTGGTGTGGGTGGAAAGAGCACCCAAACAAGAACGACTCCTACCCCTTCCTCTTCTCCAAAGAATCCAATTGCAAAAAAATTCTCCAGTTCACCATTACACCACAAACATGTGAACAGCTACCTTTTTTCGTTACAGTTTTCTGCATCGCTAAGTGCTTTTGAAAATGTTAGTGCAAGCTCAGCAAAATTCATCTGGCCAATCTCAAATGATGATAAAAATTTTTTAGATGTAACACACTTGTTCTCAATTTTTTCACTTCCATATTGTCAAATTAATACCATCATTTAGTTGGATTACCGTACACCCAACAAATATGTACATATACATACGCATACACACACGCACGTGTGCATACACACGTGTGTGAGAGTGTATGAATATATATTCACGGGGGATAACGAGTTAAGCAAAATGCCAAGTACTTTTAAGATAGGCAAAATGGTAGTAACGTAGAACTAAGTAGCGAGTAGTAGCAAAAGGCTTCGGCGGGAATGAGACATGATGACTTCTTTCATTTTGAGTTAAAATCGGATGTTCATTGAATCGTTCTCTCTGATTACAATAAACAGAAATGAACAAAAAATTAATAGATTGTTTTGTAGTGTTTGGTTGTGCCTTTTACCTGCCTCCATTTGCCAGACATGCACACTGCAAGTCTTGTTTAAAATGATTCGACAGGACGAAAGAACAATTGAAAGGAACAAAGAGGTTTTTCATGCTTTCCTAATCTTTATAACCAGACTGAGCGTGGGATTGGTTCAGATTTGAAAAAAAAAAAGAATGAAAATCAGAAGAGAACAAAGACTGTTTTTCATATCCTCTTTTTTGTATCGAAGATTTGAATTTTAGCCAATCTAGAAAATTTGCTTTCATTATTTTTCAACAATAATCGTATAATGTTATAACTTAATAAAAACACCCACGTATTTTTTTTTTAGATATTGATTTACATTGTTTCATTTTTGACGATTCATTACAAAGAATAAGCGTGACATGCTATGGATCTATATAAACCGTAAGTTTTACTGAACGGCCATTTGTTCTGGTTTCTCAATTTTTCATTTGAGAAGGAATATTTACTATCTCTATGAGAAAAGATCATCTCAGGTTTTCATGCATATTTTCAACGCTATAATCGCTAACATTATCGATGCCTCTAACACCATAATCGTTATATAGTATTGATGTAAAAATAATGGCGCTTTTTTGTTATTTTTACCTTTGAAGCGTGTTTTGGAATAAACTATCATTTAACTATGTTCATGGAGTATACAATTTCAAAGCAAGAATTTCGTTCCATTCATTTAAGCTGAACGTTTTCTTTTCACTATTTATTTTGGTTTATTTGTTTAAATTCAAGTATCTAATTCGCGCCATTTTGTCGTGTGGATTCAAAATGGGGCGTAAATCAGCGGAAACTGTTCGCCATATCAACCGAGTATTAGGCTAGATGGGGGGATCAACAAACGTACAACTCAACCTTAGCTTCAAATGTTTCGAAATGGGGACGAGAGAAAAGGCCGTGTAAGTCCTTCTGAGATGGATGACATTTAGTTGAGGGCCATCATTGAGGTAGTCGCACGCAAAACGGGATGTTTCAAATGAGCTAAGCATTGACTATTCAACAGTTGTTTGACGTTTGCACCAAATTAGAAAAGCAAGAAAGATTGATGGGAGCCACACGACCTGAGCGAAAATTTTTTAAATCTCTCCAACGAAGTCAGCTCTGCCCTTCTTCTGCACATCAAAACGATCCATTTCTGGATTGCGTTGTGACATGTGACGAGTAATGAATTCTGTAGAAATAATCGACGGTGATCCGTACAGTGGCTGGACACCAAAACACTTCCTTAAACCAAACCAGCATCAAAAGAAGATTAGGGTCATTTTTTGGTGGTGGGCAATTGGAATCATCCATAAAACCTCCTAAATCTTTGCGAAACCATCATAACAAAAAAATACTGCCAGGAAATCGACAAAATACACAAAGGACTGCAACGTTTACTTCCAATATAGGCCATTCAAAATATCCAGCGATTTACCCTGCAGAAATCAAATAAAACTTGGCTACGAGACTCCACTTCATCCAGCTAACTCACCAGACCTCTTTCCGACCGACTACCACGTTTTCAAACAATTCGACCATTCTCTGCTACGGAAGGTATTCAACAATCCGACAACAGCTCAAAATGCCTTCGAAGAACTCACTGGTTCGAGGACCCAGAATTTTATACTGCCGGAATGAATGGAATTGTTTCTTGTTAGTGAAATTATGTAGATTCTTCAAGTTCTTAATTTGATTAATAACCTTTATTCTAAGCTGAGATATACGGCTTCAAAGTCGATGATGAAAAAATACAATTATTTTTGCACCAGCCAAATATTCACAACTATTACCACAGCAAATACTAACATTATGATCATTAACACTCAGTTACTATTGGTATTATAATTATTCTGTCTCCGCCTTCAGCCAACACCATAGTCATTACCATCCTCAAAAGGCTGTCATATTTAACTCTAGATTCGTTATTTTTAAAAAGTATTTTTATCAATAATATGTATAATCTAATTCAATATCAACATTATTACTATTATTATTATTATTATTATTATTATTATTATTATCGCTCTTATAACATCTATATCGTTATTATTGATACCCCTATTAACATCATGTGCAACATACCCATCAGTCTCATCAGCTTCGAAACGACTGCTCCATGCAACAATTATCTTCACACTATTTACGCAACCGTTTCTCTTTTGATTCTGGTCATCATCTGCACTGTCATCAACTCTGCCTTGAACAACCACTCCATAGTCAGCACAATTATCAATCTTCAACATTATTATCACAATCAGAAATATGAACATTATCACCTTCAACATCATCGTTATTCTCAGAGCTACTGACCCCATCTACCCTTCCCAATGGAAATCAATATCGTTATCAGTACTATCACTACAAGCATCATTAGCAAAATCAATCATCAGTACCCCGACGACGTCCTGCACCACAGGTCATCAGCACAACAGGACCCGTACAAACGGCGCCACCATCAGCATAAGAACAGCCATCTTTGTTCTGGTCATAATGGAAATATCACGTCTCGCTCGTTGTAGTCCGGTCACAGAAAATATTTCTGGGCCACTTCACAGTGCAAACTGCATATGTTTTTCTATTCTTCTCTAAGATCAATAACAGTAAAACAATAAACCGGTTTTTATAAGTGGATTAAAAATTAACATCGATCCTTTTGATACTTCTATAGTAAACACTGTTATTCACTATTATGCCGTGGATAACATCCAAATATGTAATCCAACCAGCATAACTTCAGAGTTTCAGAAAAACACACACACTTTATGGTGGTTTTTGAAAGAATGGAACTAAAAATAATCGCTGCAAATGTTATACCGAGAAACTCGTACTTACTGTTGATGTTTCGTCAACTTTTTACATTGTGGGTTTGATTTGGTTTGACTGAATAAAATTGCAATCTAACGTTGAAATTAGTTGAAATTTGTGAAAATAGTGAAATCGTTTGGCCAAAGAAAACTTAAGAAATTATAAATATAAATGCGTTATTTGGTCTAAGTAACTACTTATACACAAGTTGTTTCTATATTGAAACATGTCTTAAAATAACACCTCATGTCACCAATATTTTCTTAATCATTTTCATGTCTATTTCCACTTACATACATACATACATACATACATACATACATACATACATACATACGTAGAAAACTGTTAAACTTGTGTAGTATTAAACGAATGTATTTGAAAATTTATTATATTTGCTGATTAGGCTCATTGAGAACGAAATAAACACAACCTAACTTTGAATTGAATCAAATAACTATTTGATTATAGCAAACGCTGGAAACACACGCTAATTGCACAAAGTTAGTGCACTTCCCATACAACAAACACAATGTTTATTTCACCAAACTAAACCTTTCGACTAGGAATCACAAGTTCAAAACATTGATGAATCAATAATAAAGTAGAATCATCTTGCAATTTATAAACATTATGTTAGTCTGTACTATCAGCTAATCGGGTTGTATCAGTGAGAATGCCGACTGAGAGAGCATTCTTTTAAAAAGGTAGAATATTATTCACAACCCTGAGTTGAACTTATAATGTCATTAGATTACCATCATACTGGATAGTTTCAAATCTTGTGGGTTAGTTTTATATACGAGGCCTGTCCCGAAAGTATCCAGCCATAAAAATGAAGAAAAAAATAGCCAACCTAGGGCAATGGTGCTTCTGTCTCCTTTAAAGTACTCACCTTGGGACCTCCACTTTTGGGATGATCATCAGCTTCCTATTCTCCTTGATGTTGACCATGGCTTGAAATATCTTATGAGAAATGATGCTATGCCCCTACCCCTGCACGAGACGGGAAGAATGAGTCGCTCAGTTGTTGTGAATGCAACCCTCCTACAGTACTCAAGCTCACTCAATAGCGACCCATTATGAACAGGGTAACCTCACGGGGGAGTGTTCAAGCATCCGTAGTAAGTTTCCGTCTGATTGGTTGCCAACTTACATGAAAGCCAAGCAACCACCTCTCGAGATATTCAACATGGTTTCGTGCTTTCCCGACAGACCTTTAATTTATCTATAATTTCTACAAGTCAATTTGACTTAAATTAAATTCAATGGCAGCTGTTTGGACCTTCTTACGTTCTTCGATTATTTGCATCAGTTAATTGCAATTTTTACCAGCTTTTATCCAGACAGTTTCGTAAGAATCCTAAACATTCGTGTAGACAATAACCGACCTCTGTTTGTTTCGGTTTAAGTCAGTTAAAAACGAATTTTTTATTCCAAAATGTTATGTTTCGGTGTTTTCCAGTATCTTTTTATATTTTTCAATATTTCTGTGAAAAAGAAACTCAAGATCGTAGCTTGTAATGATTATCTCTGACGCCAAACTCTGCTAAATATCTTTTTGAAAAAAATAATCTCAAGTCTTGACTTTAATGTGCTAACCAGGTCAGTTAACTTGTGCCATAAGTTTTCTTGAGAGATAATATCTTTACGATTGTGAATAATGATCAAATCAATTGCGGAACAAAATTTAGAGTTTTTGGCATGAGAGAAAAAAATTATGAAATTTATTCTATGTGCATTAGCAAAAATAAAGTGAAAAATATTCCGTCCAAAGAGCAAAAGAATACATAAATACGAGTCAGTTCATCATCTACAGGAAAAAATATCGTTTGCGCAATAAGCTGAGAATACAGATCAGGATGAATAATTAAATATCTCTCAGTATGAAATCTACACAAGAAAATATCGTTCGCACAATAAGCCGAGGTATTGGACAAGATAAATAGAAGTGTGTTTCTGTAAAATCTACTACAAAAATATCATTCGCACTATAAGTTGGTCGCACTGGTTCAAATGAATACATAAATGTGTTTCTATAGAATCTACATGAGAAAATATCGTTTTCACTATGAGCCGATAGCAGTAATCTGAATGAATGAATAAATATATGTCTTTGTATGAAATCTGCGTGGAAAAATATCAAACGCACAATAATCCGAAATGTGATAAACGTGAAAAAATATTTTGTGCAATAAGCCGATAGCGTTGATCGGGATGAATAAAGCGTATAAAATCTTCATGAGAAAATATCGTTCGCACAATAAGTCGATTGCACGGCCTAGATGGATACATAGCTGTGTTTCTTTGAAATCTATATAAGAGAATATCGTTTGTTCAATAAGTCGATTGCCCTGGCCCAGACGAATACATAAATGTGTTTCTACGAAATCTACATGAAAAAATATCGTTTGTACAATAAACAGATAGTACTGATCAAGATGAATGAATAGATAAATGCATATTTGTAAAAAAAAAGGAAATGTCGTTCGCGCTATAAGCATTGATCAGGACGAATAAATAAAGGTATATTGGAATAAAAATCTACTTGAGAGAACATTGCTCACACAATCGGCCGATACTACTGATCAGAATGAATAAATAGATGTTTTTCTATAAAATCTATATGAGTGAATATCGTATGCACCATTCGCCGATAGCACTGTTCCAGATTAATAAATGATTAGTGTTGTATAGAATGTACATGAGAAAACATCGTTTGTACAATAAGCCGATAAATAAATGAATAAATAAATGTGTGTTTGTGTACAACTACACGAAAAAATATTAAAAGCACATTAAGCTGATAGCGCTGATCTGGATTATGAAGAAAAAAATCGCATATCCCCTTGCTTCCCGTGTGAAAAAAAATGTTTCATCACAAACCAGACTGGTCAAATTCGGCTGCCTAAAAACAAAACTGAAACAAACAAAAATATTATAAGGAAGTTACAAAAATACATTTACTAATTAAAAATTCTTTTCATGTTGTAGACAAGTCCGTCATATGTGTCATGAAGATTTCTAACTCTGTCTATCTTGCAAGTTCTTTTTCTCTCTTCTCCTGGTATATACAGACTCCCTCAACGTTAAATCTGAGTTTGCGGGAGTATATGCAGGGGTGTATATGTGTGCACGTAGGCATTCATATGTTTGCGTATGTGTAGATGCAAGTTTGCGTGTGTAAGTGTGTTTGTTTTTGTAGGCGCTTTGTTTATGTATTGTGTGTGTGTGCGCGCGCGCGTGCGTGGGTACGTGTGCGATGGAAACAAAGTTAAAAGGAAAAAGAGATTATATGCGTCAACATTGTTGTCACTGCAAACATCGGCGTAAAAACCCTTGCCCTGATGGGTCTGGGGGTCGAGTAAGAGATGGAGAGACTCTGATAGGTTTGGGGTCGAGTTAGGGAATAGGCTGAGTGGAGGATATCCCAGTGAAGGTGGGATCAGGTGAGATCCGAGTAGCTGACCAAACAAATCAACATTTCATTGTCGGTTACCGTCGCAGACAAACACAGAAACTTGGAAGTCAAGTTGAACTTATTTTTTCAGGCCCTACAATTCCTAAAGCCACTCAAGCAGAGCAGCAACTGTCAGTTTTCTCCCCTAGTATGCGAAAAAGAAACCTATTTTATTTAGGGTTCTTGCAAGATCTACCATTATCGAAGTACAGTAATATCTCGGTTAGCGCTCTTTGTACGTTCAACAAATGTAGCGCTAAACCGATCAGTGTTATACGGGGTCATTTCAATATTACGTAAATACAGATTGTGCCAGTAATCATCTTAAATATATATTGTTGCGATTGATCCTCAACGAGATGAAATTGATTAGTGCTGTGTATCTCATATGGTAGCTACGTTCCGAAGCTGGTGAAATATCACAAGACGTTGATATACATCGCAACATATATATTATTGTGTTCATTTTTTTTTCGAAAATTTAACATTATTAAATTCATAACGAAAAATATTTGAAACAGGTCTGGTTAGTTATTCACTAGAAACTGTCATTAGACCAATGACTTTTGGCAGCTTGCTATGTTGGGGATGATCAATTGAAACATTGGAAAAATGGGTTATCAATGAATAAGTTACTTCTGTCGCCTTTTCTCATGCATTGATCACAAGATAAAAGTCTGAAATTTCAACTAAAAAAAAAGGGTGGATCCTACCGGACACAATCTAAGGGACCATTTTAGCCTTAACTTACATTACAATTCGAATCCTGCAATGGAAACCTATTTGGAGAAGATGAATTTTCAAAAAACGTTTCTAGACATAAGGATTGACTGTTTAAATTTTCAGCTCTATCTTAATTTGATTTGATATATTTAATTTAATGTGTTTAAATTTTCTGGCTCTATTGGTGCGGTCTGCACTCGTGAAATATACATAGCCAACCAATCAGCCAGGCATTTAAAACTGAAGAAACCTGAAATACTTTGGGTGACAGTTTTGGTTGACGGTTTCTAAAAAATTCTGAACTGGGTAACGTTAAGCAGTGTATTGCAGTATGTTTAAGCTGAAGTTTAATTTTAGAAGTTATGCATCTGCCTAATCAGTATAAAATGAGCGACCTTCTGAAAATTTTACCCAAGTAAACAATTGGATTCTCAACTTGTGCAAAGGGCAATGTTTGTAAGCTATAAATCGATGTAAATCAAAGCATTTAATTTTATTGTCTCTTTCTTAATGATCATCAAAAGTCCAATCGGTAGTATGCTAGAAATGTAATTTTTTTGTGTGCTAATTCCTGATAATTGGAAACTCTTTTTTTTAGATATTGATTCATGAAATTTCTTCTTTCCCAGATGATACAGAATACAGACAACGATGAGGAAAAGGCTGGGCCTTTCAATTAACTTTGGTCATAAATTACATTTCCACGTACATGGATGGGGATGAGGAGCTTGCTGGGTATATATCCAGCCAGCCCCTCTGGGTCAGGCCCTCTCGCCTGGGGGGGGTGTTTTGAAAGCAGAGTCCTTATAAAGGCCGGGTCACAAAGAATAGTAACAGAACGAGTCACAGCTTGAGCTCTCTACGGTCCCATCCTGACAAGTGACATCTGGATATATCCTCCCTCTCATCTCCCCTGTCCTAACTACTGAGAATATACCGCTTTGTCTCCTCTCCCCTGGAAAAGTGGTAGCGGATGCTCATGGCTTCAAGATACAAACATTTCATCACATTTTCTATGGAGGCCGCAACTCAACTCGTGTTGTAATTTGCTCAACACAATCCAAGATTAATAAGCTGTTCTACGCATGCGTCAGGTTTCTTTTTCCTTTTAGCTTGTGTTTACTTTCGTCATGGCGTTCTTGAAAAGAATGATTTGCTGCATAAATGGTCGTTTGGGTAAACGGAAATCTGAGCTTTATACGTGAAAGAATAATTGGGCTCTTCGCTTTTGTGGATATATATATATATATATATATATATATATATATATATATATATATATATATATATATATATATATATGCAGCCTTAAAGAGAGAAATTCGTTTTCAACTGAGAATTGGTTAAACAAAATATCATCAAGGGAAAAGTGGAATGTTTACGTATCCATCAATATCGACAAAAATTCAGAATTTAACGAAACAAATGAAGTTGTTATTTATAAGGTCTAAACACAGCAAATTTTAATGCAGTAAAATAAGTGTAGAAAAATAAATTTGACATAAGTTTTTTCTTCATCTTAGATGTTTCGATATTAGTGCAACAGAGATAATTTTAGAATTGAAAGTACTAGAATAGCAGTTCTCAAACTCAGTTGTATGACAGTAGACTAACTTTGATTTGTGCGGCACACCAAGAATGAAAATGAATTTGACAAAAACATTTCATTCGTCCATGGATAAAACCTTTATATCAGCATACATAAACATGAATTCATCACCTCTTTTTCTTTTCATCTATCGCTGACAAAGTTGAGATCTTGCCGAATCAAGAGACAAAACCGCTAGATTTGCAATTCAGTGGCGGATGCAGGACATACACGATGCTAGTATTGGCCACGTTCAAGACTCGAAATACATATCTGTGTATTTCAGGAAATTTACGCTGCACACTTTGAAGATAGTTGCACACACTATTGTGCCGCGACGCACATTTTGAGAACCACTGTACTTGAGTTAACACAGAAATTCCCGCTCTTCAATGGACACTCTCCAATGGACATTGATAGCTTTAATCCTTGGATGAAATCTTGGACAGAATCGCGAACAGAAACATAGTCGCAAATTATTTATTTATTATACATGAAATGGATTTTGGTAAAATCAATCAATAAGAAAGTAAATAAACAAAAGCAGATCCATGTTAAATAATCAATTATTAGCCATCAATATTTTTACCTATAAAAAAAACAGTGTGATTTTTTCTGTTTCTCTGTCCGTAATAGATACTCTTCCACTTGGAGGTAACAAACTACCCACTATTTGAAACAATGAATAATTCCAGTGAAACGAATTTAGTAGTTTCTTTTCTAAAAAAAAAGATCATCCCAGAAATTCAAATATATCCCTTATTTTTTTCACCGCAATTAACTAGTAATGAATAATTATTCGTTACAGAAGAAATAAACTTGACGCTTATTGTCTCCACTGAATTCTGAATTCGGTTTATTGATGCAAAACCAAGAAATATTTCGGAAATGCTTTTTTTTAAATCACTTGATTTTACCGGAATTGGAAGATATTAATCTAAAAAATTGATATGTTTACCTTGCAAGAACGTATACGCGCAAATATTGTAAACCATCAAGAAAATGAAAGTTCTTAATTAGCAAAATATTACATTTGGAACTGAATCAGTCACTGAGACAATTCTAAGAGAATTGATGACGTAAGATTCTGCACGAATGAAAACTGCCTAATAAATATTTCATCTTGAATTCATTCATTTGATTGTTCCTTGCATACTATTCTCCGGAAATCAGACGTGACTCGTGTCAACAGCATCCCAATGAATCGTCGATTTTCAGTCCAGCACTATCATATTAGCCATTTCGTAGTGGTGTATAACCGAATAGATGCTTTTATAAGTAAAACAAATACCCACAAAAAAAAATACAGGTAGAGTCTAAGTAGATTGACTCAAGGAAAGTGGGCACGGTTAGTGCTTATCGACCCGTTGTAATGGCTACGAGCGACGTTTTCCGGACGTCTGCCCAACATGGCCGAACAGGTATAATGGCTAGAGCACAGTTGAGCCAATCCAACAGTTGAAATGCACAACGGGCCGACCGGAAGTCAGGTAAAGCCGTAAAAGCATTTAGAATCATACCACTCTTGCTGCAATGCTCATAAAAGCACTTACCATCAAACACTTTTGGTCCTTGTGGACACAGATTTAATGGCATATGTAAACGAGAGGCGAGTAAAAGCAACAGCCTCCCTATTGAAATACTAGCCGCCTAGCCTAACTCTTCTCTTCCCCCTCTCTGCTATGTCAGCTTCTTTCACGCTTACCCTGAAGAACTCTCCAATTTCTATGGGTGACAGTGCAGGGGACTGGGCGAATGCATTGGTGCGAAGCGATAGTTAACTAATTAGATTCTCACAAGGTTCAGACAACGCCGTTTTTACTCGTATTGATAGGATGGTGACAATAGAATGTACTACCTCTGTCCCATAATAGTTGTCACATTTGCATTTATATATTGATATTTATTTATATATATATATATATATATATATATATATATATATATATATATATATATATATATATATATATATAAATATATATATATAACAACTATTATGGGACAGCGGTGGTATAAAATATGACCAAATAGCAATGCCATGACCAGAAAGAGCAGCAACCACCCATCGGAACAGGTCAGTCTAGTCACTCAATAGAAACTATTATGTGACCAACGTTGTTTGGCAGCATGTTATGTTGGTGATGATCAATTAGACAAATTAGAAAAAAAGGTGATCAATGAATGTTACTCCTCTCTCTTTTTGTTGGGCGGTGATCATTGAAAAAAGGCTGAATTTTTTCGATAAACAAGCAGGAATGTTGCCGGACATAAACTAAGGGACTAATCTATCATAGACTTACATGTAGATTGCCCCCCACCCCACCCCCGACACCACTAAGAACTTTTTTAGGCAATGAATTTTCAAAGCCATAATGAAGTGTGAACGTTCAATTTTCCAGCCCAATAGCTCCCATTGCCTGTACGCGTAATACATACATGCATCCATAGTTGGCCAGCCAGCCAACCTGGAAACTGGAGAAATATGTGTTGACAGCTCATGTGACAGTTTTGATTGACGGTTTCTAATGAATGAAATCAGTGAGGGTTAAATAAGAAGCTGACTGCCACTATCAATAACTGTTCAACTTTTGAGGCTTCTGAAATGTCATTAATGAAAGGCCCAATGGGGGAAATTATTGATTTCATTGACAAACACTACTTAGTCACTTCCGATAACTTAATTTTATTCTTTTCATTTGTTGTTACGGTTGTTGCCCCTTCGATGGCGACACGCTATCCCTTTACAAATGCGCTAAAGTATGTATTAATATATTTTCACAATTTCCCATGATACTTTGATCAGGAAACTATGAAGCCTCGAAATTAGGTATCATTCAATTTTTTTCAATCTGAACTTGTAATAATAATAATGATAATGATAATAATAATAATAATAATAATAACGATAATAGCAACAACAACAACAACAACACTGACTGCCGCAGGATCAAGCTCCACTCCAACTTCTGTTCCAACTGAGGATGATTATTGCAACTTCTATATTATATATATATATATATATATATATATATATATATATATATATATATATATATATATATACATGTATATATGTATATATATATATATATATATATATACATGTATATATGTATATATATATATATATATATATATATATATATATATATATATATATATATATTCTTTTTTTTATTATGAAAATACGATTTTTCGTAAAAATGTATACATTCATTTGAATGAAATCATCCTGTGTGTAATTTTTGTTAATATCTAAGACTTGTCAATCTAGCTCAGTCAGCAAGACAATCTTCTGGCAATTAATTGGTCTTGAATTCAAGTCACGGTAGGGGAATGTGTATTTTGCATATCGGTTTACACACCTCATTTTGGTTGGGATTGTTCTTGTTACAGTAGAAGAAATAAGTTATCTCAAGACTTTTTACAGGAGTTTGATACCATCACCACCACCACCAACAACAACAACAACAACAGCAGCAGCAACAGCAACAACAACAACAACAACAACAGCAACAATAATAATAATAATAATAATAATAATTATTATTATTAATATATTAATTATTATTATAATAATAATAATAATAATAATAATAACAATAGCAATAATAATAATAACAATAACAATAATAATAATAACAATAGCAATAATAATAATGGAATCCATAAATTACTCTGGGACGTTGATATCAAAACTGATCACCCTGTTCAAGCAAAAAGATTGGACTTAGTAGTCGTGGACAGTGTAAGGAGAAGCTGCCAAATAAGAGGCATGGCTGTGCCGGCGGGTCACAAAGTAGATGCGAAAGAGAGTGAAAAACCAGGGAAATACCTGAACCTTGCAAGGGAACTGAAGAAGCATGAGAGTTTGGGTAGTACCAGTAATAGTAAGTGCACTAGGAATCGTACCAAAAACACTGAAAACGAGATCGGAGGAACTGAGGATAAAAGGAAGGATTGAGACTATACAGACCACAGCACTATTTGGGACCGCACGAATAGTGATGAGAGTGCGGGAAATATGAGACCTACGACCCTCAACTGGTAGCAATGGCCCAACAGACAAGAAAAAGACGTGGGGGAAACGAAACAAATCACAGCGCAACTGTGGCAGATACGGATGAAATGGGACGAGGGCTGGAGACCTGAGGAGATTTGCTGTCACTCAGCCTCCCGCGATAACTACCAGATAACTACCAGGTAACTGGCGTGAAACCGTAATCCACAGCACTGTGAGAATGTGAAGAGGAGGGCTGGAAACTTGGGGGGACTTGCTGTCACTCAGTCTCCAGGCAACTGGTGTGAAAATGCACAACAACAACAATGATAGTAGTTGTAGTAGAAGTAGTAGTAGTAGTAGTTGTAATTCAGTCCTTAAAAATAATATCGGATGAACAATTATCTTCAATAACATCCAGACCTTAACCTTTGCGTATGTAAAAGCAAAGAGTGCCAGTCGTATCCAACCTCGAATTCAAAAAGTAGCCTCTCAATCAAAATAATGGGAATGCATAACAACTGATGATATTTAACTAAGCGATACAATTTAGAAACGAGAGATTCGCCCACCCACTCACATACTTCATCTCTTTCGTCAGAATTTGCACTGATTCTTCAAAACATGATATTCATGAAAGGTATGTTCCAAGGACCCTTAAATAACCATCAGCAAGTAATAATCCAGCTTAGAATCTAACTACCACTAGAGAAATCTCTGTCTGTCTGTGAATGTGTGTACTGCGATTACTCAACCGTTGCACGAAGCTGAAATTCGCCAAAACACAGGGGCACTGCAGTGTCGAGTTTTATCAAAAATTATAGATCTAAATTTATATATGTTCTATATCTGAATTGGCAACACTGAAGAAAAGTAACCGAAATACTTCGAAGTCGTAGTTTCGTACGACGGACGGAGATTTACAAGACCACTATGATATGCTGCTCAGCACGATATAATGTCTGACCCCTTCCAAAGATGCATCTATGGAACGAACACTGTCCTATTTTTTTAATGAGCTTATATGTCTAGACAACTTCAAAAATAAAGACTGACAGCAATATCAATCACTTATAAATAATAACCTAACGTTTCCGACATTCGTTCTTTACCCTTTCAAACTTTTCATCGGCAAAGAAGCGTTATTAAATATGAATGATTTCGCATACTTGTCAAATCGATATGTGCTTTTAACTCCCAACCGTATTTTTATTTTGTTTTGGTTTGTTTGTTTGTTTGTTTGTTTGGAAGAAGGTCGTGTGCACGTTTGTGTATATATATATATATATATATATATATATATATATATATATATATATATATATATATATATATATATATATATAAGTGAATGATGTCTGTGGTTCAGGCAATCGAAAAATGAAGCTAAGCGAAAGTGCAACAAAAACAAATACCCATAAAATTCACACAATGCGTTCCAAGAGAAATAATCAATTCTCTCATCAGATGTATGTACAAATACTAGACATACATTTATCTTTATTTGTAGGTATGTTTACGTGGATAGGTTGGGTATATAGGACGACAAAGAGAAAAATTGATTCCACAAATCTGACGTATGTTACCGATATACTTTGATGAGACTAATACATAACACGTTGGTGCTTGAATAGAAACGGAAATATTATTGACCTATTCTGAATAAGAGCTCAAGGTAACCATAGGTATGGAGTTCTTTGAATGAAATCAGTTGTCCCACAAGCGTACACTCTACCATAGGTGTTGCCAGCCAATGAAATAACCGAGGTAGATGATTATATTCCTTTACTGTATCAACCTCCAATATACATGGATAAGCCAAAACATTATGACCACCTACTTGAGAAGATGTTGGCCCTCCATATGCCCGCGAAATAGCCGTTATTCGATCGGTATGGACCCATCAAGACGTCTAAAGGTTCTCTCTCGGTTCTAGTGCCTGGATATTGACAGCAGACCCTTTAACTGTTGCAAGTTACGTGGTGGAGGTTCTGCAGAGTCATCTTGTTGATTCAACACATCCCAAAAGAACTCAATGGTATTGAGACCTGGATAGTTTGGTAGTCAGGGAAACACAGTGAAGTCTTCTTCATGCTTCTGAAACCCTTCCCGCTGAATTCATGCAGTGTGACTGAAAGGTGGCACTGTTGAAAGGTGGCACTGTTGAAAGGTGGCACTGCCATCGCGCTGTTACCATGAAGGGGTGTACGTGGTCTTCAATGATTTTGAGGTTGGTTTTCCCAGCAGAACGTTACCAATACCAGTATAGTGACGCCACAATAAAAATAATAGCCAGCTTCAGCATGAATCTCTAAGTCTCAATGAAAGGCTGATTAAGTATATTAAGAATTATAATCAAAAGTATATTTTGTTTCATAAAATCTTTGATTGCATCTTGAAGCAGACTTGATTTCTGACTCATGCACGTACATCACTTACCTACATTTGTTACAAACTACATATTTACCGCCCAAAGCAGACAAATAACTAAGGACACAAGAACTCACAAACATGTTTTATGCCCTCGTTTATTCTAAAAATATTCTGTAAAAATTATCTATTCACACACTTTATCTCTATCTGTTCTTGTTATTTTTTATCTACTACGACGCGTACCCATTCCGTAAACAAGTCAAAAATTACCCTCCTCCCCCAAATACACACATTGAAATGAAACAAATACGTGTATTCCTCTATAAATAAAAAAAAATAAAAAGCTATCTATAATCTTCATCGTCTCCCTCACGATCAATGTTGGTGGTCTGTAATTTTATCAAACTGACTTGCCACTTGATACGGTAAAGTTAGGCAGAATTTCTCGAGTACTCGTTGTTGAAATTTGCCAACCGAAAAGATGTCTTGTTTGGACAATTTGGTGATATACCAATTACGTTGCAATGGCACCCATTTATTTCTAATTTTATTTAGCTAGAGACAGAGTGCCACTAACGACGTGAACTTGAGCTTTATTTAAACACAACTTGATTCTTCTTGTAAAGACGTTTGTATTTGTATTTTAAGATTTTCGTGACAAGTAAAGGATTTGAGCTTCATAAATTACGCCAAATTACACATCTACCAAGGTTAGAACCTTACTCTCAAGCTCGGTGTTCCACGACTAAACCTAGCTTACAAACAATTTTTGATGAAAACAATGGTTGAGTTTAGATCGAGTTCACTTGTAAGTATCAAAATCTTCAACTACCCATCCCAGATGAAACCTCATAAATGTTTTATATTAATGTAGTAAAGATGAAAATAAATAGATTTGCACATTTTCCTGCGATGTAGGGATCAGCAAGCTATTTTTATAGACCATCGTTACTATAATGAGTACTATCCTTGCTGAGAGACATACGCTTGTGGACTTTTTTCCAACTAAGCTAGACTTATAAATAGCTTTTGCTAAGCTTAATAACAGCTGCTAAAAAAGGCTAAATTTATAACCCTTATAAATGTCCATTCTATTCCCATTCAATTATTCAAATTGATTAAAATTTTTAATCTAATTAATTTCATGCAATATCTAATTTATTCGGTTTAAATTCAGGAACAATTTTTCTAAACAAAAAAATGCGTGTATTTCATTCAAATATTCATAAATATATGAGCGGTATTCTTTCCTGTTTCTCTGTCCGTAGCAACAGACTCCTGCGGTTGAAGGTAACAACTTTGCCGCTACAGATATCTCCTACACGCCATTTGAAACAATGGACTCTTCCACTGAAAAGAGTTCGGTGGTTTCTTTTTCTAACCATCTGATAGAAATTCAAATATATCCGTGAATTCTTTTACGGGGATTAACTAGTGTTATAAAAAACTTAATTCCTATTGCACGGGGTAATATAAAGTGCTGGCTATATTTCTGATCAGTTCTCTGATTCTCTACCTTTTCTCTTTCAATTAAAGGGAGAGAAACTAATTGCAAGGGACAATGCCACTGAGTCAGGCGACCAGAGAGAAATCACATGTAAATAAATTTTACATTTCTGTTCTTCACAAAACTTTTCTCAAAATAGAAAAAAAATAATCGAATAAAATATATTCAGAAAAAAGTCGTGAAGGAAATTTTAGCTCGAGTAAAATTGAAAAAAAAAATGGTTCAAAAAATTTCAAAAACCCAAGTTTAAAATGAATAAATAAATTTTGTTTAACAAAAAAATCGAAATAAAAGAGTTAAATAACAAATTGGGAATCTGATCTAAGAAGTCATTAGAAAAATAAAAACCGAAATCTTTTAATACCGACGACATTTCGCTGCAGGCAATACTTGTATTGTCGATCCGCTCGAGGAAAACCAATAATGCCCAGAGAGGTAAAAATTCAAATAGAAATCGGGAGAGGTATTGGGAAAGACAAATATAAAGAGAAGAAAGACAAGCAGAGAGAGTGAAAAACTGATTGAAGTAAATGGATAGAGAGGATGAAGAGAAAATAGAGGGACATATGAAAGTATCAGTTGGTCAGAAGAAGTTATCAGGGATAAGTTAAAGCGATAGTGAGGCTCGCAAGGAGGAAACGTTATGTTTACAAAGAAAGGGAAAAGAAAGAAAAAGCATAAAGAATGAAAGACAAGTAAGAAGAAAAATGAAAGAAAGAAAGACAGAAAAGGAAGAGTGTCAAAACAAAGGAATGGCGAAAAGATATGGATAGAAAGCAAATAGAAAAAGAATGAAAATTGAAAGAAAGTCGGAAAAGAAAGAAAAATGAAAAACGAAAAAGAAAGACTAAAAAATATAGATGACGAGCAAAATAGGAAAAAATAAAAATGAAAGAAAGACGAAAAAGAAAGAAATATGAAAAACGAGAAAGAAAGATGAGAAAAAATATAGACAACGAGCCAAATAGAAAAAGAAATGAAAATGAAAGAATTCCTTATTGGCACATAAAAATCCAATACTCGGTCTCCGAGAAAATTGGGGGAAAATCTTATTAAAATCAAAGCCTATATAAAAGGTAAGAAATCTTGTAAAAGGCTATTGGAAGATCATCGAAGTGGACATTTTCTCCTTCTGCTTATTTAATGTCTTTGTCAGTTGATCAATGAATGACAGAAATATTATCGACTGTCACCTCACTACAATTACAGGCAGACATTGGGAGCTGACTAAGAGTGATATAAAGGGAGAGAAACGGTGAGGGAGGGATGTGAATCTTGGGGAATTCATTAACAAGAGTCAAAGATTTTTTTCTTTCCTTTATTCTTGGATTAAAAATTCATCTTTTCTTATTCTTTTTTCAGTTTCTTTATTAAAAACAAAACAAACGGGCAATCTGGATCAGTTAGGGACATTTTTCAACATAATGTGTCTTATTGGTCAATTATTTCTTATATAGAGATGGGCATTGCCAAGTAACCCTATTATCTTGAGAAATGCCATGAAGAACTTAGCATAATGGCCTGACTGTCTACTACGTCATGCCATGATTTGATTTGGTTTCTTATACAACGATCATCATCATCATAATTATAATATAGAATTTATGATCTCCATAAGAAAGTATGATATAAGTTTATTTAAATTTTAATGTGTAAATATCTCGAGTTTTACGACAACTAATGCAATACATAGGACTACCGTTATTCTATCAATGACATCAATCTTAATATACTCTTCAACATTTTTATACTTAATCTTCACTAAAAAAATAACTTTGCCACCGAAGCCAGGGGGTGTATATATTCATTTGTGTCTGTCTATCTGGTTGTCCAAACAAAATCTCCAAAAGTTCTCAGTGAATTCCAATGATATATCGTGGAAAGGTCGGAAGAAAATTAATTAGATTTTGGGGTGTATTCAAGAACAGATTTTCAATTGAAAGTGATTTTTGTCATACATTAAGAAGACGTCAACAATAGCCCGAAATATGAAGCACCCCTTCATCATAGCTATAAATGAACTGATTCTCATTTATCTTTAGTTAGTCTATGGTGTTGGCAGAAGTATGTGCACTCCGAGTACTTTCTAGTTTCTACAACCTTTTTAGCTACTCTTTAGCATTTTTATCACGCGATGAAACTTATTTTGTTCACAAGATTCAGAGAACAAGTGATTAGAGCGGAGGTGCACAAACTTGAAGGTACACTTTAATCCATCAAAATATGAATGTATGTTGGTATATCTTAGTCTATAATTAAGGTATACTGATCTATATGAACACTGCTGACTGAAATCATTGGCAAGATCTTATTTATTTAGTTTATGGAGAATAGCATTTTAAATATTGTCGCAGTTGAATCTTCCTTTTAGGTGAAGGCAATCATAGGTTTTTGGCGGTTGTATACACAAGAATAATAATCTACAATGTATACACAAGAATAATAATCTACAATGTATATCTAACAACTTACAACAATTTCTTTAAAAAATGCTATGTCCAAAATTTACGGTACAAGAAAAGTATAAACAGGAAAAAAATATTTTTTCATGCATAAAGGATTAATACTAAGAAATAAATATCAATATATCATTGTTTATTTCCAGAATAATCTACGTTATTGCGTTATAATCATTAACGTCGAAACATCATTCCAAAGTTTAAAGGGAGAAAATACTGTTGCAAATAAACCTGGACGTGGTAGGAAAGGAAATTGTCCGTCGGAGCAGTACGTAACCCTCCAAGAACTGTTGAAAATAACCTAAATATTACCCCTAAGGATTTCAGGAATTATTTGGAAGCCGTTGTAGTGAAAGTTAAAAGAAAAACAGTAACCAAAGTCTAGAGCAGGCCTACGATCATGCCGACCTCGTAAGACCCCTTTTCTAAAGGTTAGACATATGAAATTTCGTTTTACATTTGCAAATTAAGATAAAGATAAGCTTCTTCATCCTATGGTCAGATGAGAAAAAAACTTTGGGGACATAATGAAGGAAACTTTGTTTGGAGACGTCAATCAAAAGAACACCACCCGACAACAAAACAAGGAGAAGTGGTTGTCATCCTTTGGGGGAGCTTCTCTTCGAAAGGAACAGGTAGCTAAACGGTATGATAAAAGAAAAAGGGTTAGTATGAATATTAGACGTCAACTTGAAAGTGTTTGTGGGGAATCTGACACTGAAGCTAGGTTGAAGCTTTATGCACAACGATGATCCAAAACATATTGGTCCAGGAATATCTTCTGGATTAGAATATAAAAGCTTTACTTTGGCCTCCACAGAATCCCGAACTGAATCCAATTGAAAACTTATGGAATGAATTGAAAAGACGTGTAAGAGCAAGAAAACCAAGGAATCTGTGAGAACTTGAAGATTATGCACATGAAGTGTGGTAAAATATCCCTGTAGATGTTTGTGCTAATTCAGTAAAACTTTACCGAAAAAGATTTGAAAAAGTTACGGCTTAAAAAACGATGTGCAATTGTCTACTGATTTTATCATGTCATTAATTTGAGGTATACAAATATGTCTTCCTTCTGTTTACAATTATACAAAAGTAAACATTGATTTTTTTTGTTCGTATATTTACTAACCTCATACCTATAGCTACCTCCGTTTTCCAAAAGATCTTTTCGACGCAATTATCTTTGTAATTATTTCCAATGATTTTTTAAAAATCAGACCGTACCTACAATTTCAGTCAACAGCGTGTATGTGTGTGTGTGTGTGTGTGTGTGTGTGTTGGTGTGCGTGTGTGTGTGTGTGTGTGTGTTTGTGCGTGTATGTGCGTATGTGCAGATTACATTACTGTACCAGAGAAAATGAAATGAATTAGGCGTAAAATTTCAGTTATAAATGAACGAAACAATTATATCAGCATACACGTTCTCATGACGTCTTTCTCTTTCTATTTATCGCTAATAAAGATCTCAGAAAATCTACACGCGTTCAAGGTTCGAAATTCATGTTAGTGTATTTGTAGAAAAAGTTATGACACAATTTTTTGCGTGTTCGAATCTCATTCGTGACTAAGTAATTTTGCATTTATTTGTCAATACATTTTACCTTAATTACAAAGATACCGTGTTTTTGTACTAGGGTTATTGCACGTGCAACTTCCTATAACAGTCTCCTTTTTCTTTTCTCCTTTATTCTTTTAAATTTGCCTAGAGTACGATAGATTTACGGCAAGTCATCCTTGTTGATGTGAGAGTTTCTTGCGTTGTTGATAAAAGGAAGCATTGTATCAATTAATCCATTTCCTAGTTCAGCAAGTTTAAGACCATGAGTCCCAGACAATTTTACCCCGGACAGGGAGGGAATTCTTGTTAATACAGATGTACATATACATATGGAAGGTAGGGCTCCAACATCTTCATTTTCTGTCACGTTGGTTAATCTCTCTCTCTCTCTCTCTCTCTCTCTCTCTCTCTCTCTCTCTCTCTCTCTCTCTCTCTCTGTTTTCAGACATCTTGGTCCTTCTTTATTTCTAACTCTGTTGTATAAGTTTGTCACTAGGTAGCATTAGTTACCTTTATGCAAGAACCAGGAATCATTTACGAGAAGATTGCATTATAAAAATGTAGAATTATATACGTGTGCGTGTGTGTGTGTCCGTCTATCAGTCAGCACGTATATGTAGCCAGTATACCAATGGACAGGTACATTCATTTCGATATGAAATAAGAAAATTACTGCAGTTGATATTAAAAAAATGGTGTTAAGCAAAAATATAGTTTGGAACAGTGATCTGAAGTGAAATAGAGTGAGGAGTAAAGAATCAAAAATTGACATCTTTGAGTCTGATGGTACATTAGAAGAAGTGAAGGTGAATTAGAGCAATGATTAAACACAAAGGAAGGAGTGCCATCGTGTGGGGTTGAATGTCTGGAAACGGTGTCAGTCCGTTGTATCGAATTTAAAACATTATGCCTAATTAGTCACAATATTTAGGTTGTCCAGAAAGTAATGACGTTTTGTTTTTCTTATATTAACATTTATACTGAAAAATGTTAACAATCTAGTTTACGGCAATTTGGGTGTTAATATAATTTATATGGAATAGTTCTTTATTTACAAGTTGTCATAATTTTACAATACTCTACTTATTACCACTTGCAGATATTAAAAGACTCCCCATCGAATTTTCATTAGGAGTTCAAACTTGGACGAAAAGCAACTTGAACTGACCGAAACATCAACCAACCAAGCATTTGGCTGAGAATCGGTGTCGTTCGTGTGGTTCATAGATGGTTCCAGAGGCTTTAATGAGGAGATGAGAGTCTTAGAGATTATGGACGTCCAAGAACAAAGCGACCATTTAACGATGAGACACTAAGCTTTTCCAGAATTTATTGACTTCAGGAACAATGATTTTTATACGGCAAATATGAATCATATTGTTACACGTTGACAAAATTACGTTCGATCAAATTGAACAAACTTTCATTAAACAAGTTTTCAGTTGTTTGTGAGTTTAGTTCTAAACTTCTGTAGCACTTGACTTGTTGAATGGCTTGGAAACTGAGACCAAAGCTCACTGGTGATAAGCTAGCACGAAACGCATCTCTTCAACCGATAATTAACATCATTATAATCAGTCTTTTATCTTCCGTCGTTCCCCAGGATTCGCCATGCCTCTCTATCGTGGGCGTCGTAGAGCCAATATTTCCTGAACCTGTCCTGTTCGTCTCGCTATCTCGTATTCCGCCGCCCTCGGTTCTTCATTCAATCTCTGGGGATTCATGCTGTGAGTTGTGATGCCCATCGGTTGTTTGACATTCTTGCAACATGGCCAGACCATTGTTATTTGAATTTTCTAATGGTTTCTATGTCTCTGACTCTTGTGGTACCTCTAATATACTGTGCTGTCTTGTGATCTCTCCATGTGAGGTTGAGCATGATTCTCTGATGTGCACGATGCACGCTTTTCGGTTTGTGGGCCAGTCTCTCGGTAAGGTTCCATGTTACAGCTCCATAAGTGACTATCGGGAGGATGTATCGGTTATACACTCTTCTTTTTAGGGCCAATGGGATCTTCTTGTTCTTGATTGAACTTGCTCTGCCGAAGGCTTGCTATCCGAGAGTGATTCTTTTTTCGATTTCTTCTTTTAAGGATTTCATGGAAACCCACTGTCCTTGGTAGATGTAGTGGTCTTGCTTTGCGTTTTTGATTTTGACATGTTTGTTTTACATGATACACTCGTTGCAACAGTAATAGTTGTAATAGCACTACTTTATGATACATATGTTTTAACGGTACGTAATTTTAAGTGGTAAAATTAGTAAATCATCAAATCATACCATTCCTTAATTTTTACATTAAACTTTGCGTGTCCAAGGTATTCTCTAAGTACTGATACGTTCGATAAATAAATAATTACATAATATTATGTACATGGTTAGCATAATCATTTCTTGATTCATTCGTTTTATTAACAGATCTGTAACCCGTATATGAGACATTTGAATGCGAAAGGTTGATAAAATGTCATTTTGTCTCTACGTTTTGTTTTCTTATTATTAATACATTTCGTATAAAATCCACCGTCATAATGGCAAATTCACTGTAACGACACTCACCGAGGGTGTTGTAATAACGGGCGTCTAATGTATAAGTTAAGTAGGAATTCCTGTTTCGTCATCGGTATCTCGAATTTGACGGTACTTAAAAGGACTGACAGAAGAAATCAAAGAAAATTCTGTATAACCAATGGCTTGTCAACTCAGTTGCCCAAGTAGGAAGACACAGAAACAAGTGTAAGGAAACTTTGAGAACAAATATCAAACAAAAAGTATATAATAAGAGTACTAAGGGTAAAGCGTATGCCAAGAGTACGAAGCATAAAATATATATTACTAAGATGCACTCGCCAAAAGGCAAATAAATAACAGACAATGGATTTGAATTATATATTTATTGAATCATACTTTATTTCAAAATCATCGCCATCGTTTGATTTGATTCAATAACATTTGTTTTGAATATCTGGAGGATCTTCAAAAAAGATCGAGGAATTGAATTAAGATAGATACGTAGATTTCACAAAATTATAGTAAAATAGATAGATAGATAGATAGATAGATAGATAGATAGATAGATGGATAGATAGATAGAAAGGTGGAAAGAAGATCATTATTAGCAGTGTGATCGCAAAACCACACCACGTAATATTATTTCTGATTCCAAAATCCAAAAATGTTTTACTTTAAGACTTTCCATGGTCTCTATAGCGTGACAGACAAACAAACGCACATACAAATATATATATATATATATATATATATATATATATATATATATATATATATATATATATATATATATATGGGAGGATGTGCTATTGTGAACTCTGTTGTCTTATAATTGAATAAATTAGATATGGTTCTTAAGCTGTCTGTTCCTTAGCAATGTATTGAGATATTTTCAAATTAAGGAAAGAACTTTTGATTAACAGCTGATCATTTTGGGGGGTTGAGAGTTTTCTATGTTTATTTTGGGGAGGTCTCTCGAAGTTTCAATGCACCAGCTTAATCTCATCATGAACCAGGTTCAATAGAATAGAAACAATAATTATATCAAATTAATATCATTGTCACTCGCAAACGTTGCTCGATTCGTTTTGAAAGTCTGAAATGATGATTATGATTTAATCCCACAATTTTCTTAAGTTTTAGTTTCAACTTTTCAAGCAAGAATTATTCTGACTCTTGACGTCGATCTATGTGTATGTGTGTGTCTATACGTGTCTGTTGCATGTGTGTGTGTGAGAGAGTGTGTGTGTTACACTTCTTAACATTAATCGTGAGACTAAAACACGAAATATCAAGTTGAGAAAAATACTCAACTAAGAAAGAAACCAGCTGCATGCCACCTTTAGGGTGATCAAGTGAAAAAAAAATGAAAAAGAGGGTCATCTATGAATAAGTTACCTCTCTTGCCTTCGGTTGGATGGTGATAACTAAAAAAATGGCCGAATTTCAATGAAAAAGAGCGTGAACCCTACGGGACACAAACTAAGGTACTAATCTAGTCTCAGTTTACATCGTAAATTGGACCTCCACCAGAAATCCATTTAGGTGCGAATCTTCAAAAAAAGGAAAAGATTGACATAACAATATAAGGAGTAAATGTTGAAATTTGAAGCCCTGTAGCTCTATTTTGGTAACCTCTACGCGTGATACATATATACATAACCAACCAGCCAGACCAACGTATGTTTGGGTGACAGTTCTGATTGACAGTTTCTAATAACCACCGAGTGCATTTATGTATGAAAGTCTTTACGTATTCATAGAGACACGGGTATATATAGGGATAGATAGATAGATAAAGATATAGATATATAGAGATAGAGAGAGAGAGAGATAGATATTTATATATATATATATATATATATATATATAGAGAGAGAGAGAGAGAGAGAGAGAAAGAGAGAGAAAGAGAGAAAGAAGCTCGATATTTACACCATGGATCATTTGTACTGCTCTTGGCAAGGAAATTTTCCTTTTTTTTTCTTTTAGCAACCAGTACTTTTTTTACGTCAATCCTATAAGCCTCTCGGACTTGAATATATTTTCTCTTTTGTTTCGCCCATGGTGGTGATGGTTTCTGATCATGGTAGGTCCAATAATAGTAACGATGACAAACAATTAAAAACAGCTTTAAAAAATATATATTTTAGAAAGCTAGCCTAATTAATCAAATGATAATGGCGAGTGATAGGTGACAGGGACAGCATGGTGGTCATCATCATCATCAGCAGCAGCAGCAGCAGTATTGTTTTCAACATCTTTATCATCATAACAACAGTTGTAGATAAAGCAAAGAACAGAAATGCCTTCAATGTCCTCTGTTTGTGGTTATTGCTCGAGAGGCTATGTTTGAAACTCATCGCCCAAGAAAAAACCCCTAATCACTTTGCCTCGTGTACAACCCGAGGTCTATAATCATGACATGATACTGTTACAGAATCATTTCTCTCCCTCGGCACTACAACACACCTCCTGGCGAAGAACGTAGGGCAAAACGAAACAGGCTGACTCCGGTAATTGAATTAAAAAAATTTAAGAATAACCACAACACCAAAAACAAAAACAAAAACAATAAAACAAATGTTCAACTTAGAAGAGGTAACTTTTATCTTTTCTTATATACACAGTTCTTTATTTTAATTCGTATTGGTATATATGTGCGTTTGTATCTCCTTTTTTTTTTTGTTTAATTTGCAAGTGTATGTGTGTCTGTGTGTGTGTGAGTTGTTGTTGTTGTTGATTTCCACCAGAGGCAGTGCCGGAGTAATCACCTGGAACTATTGGCTCGTTGTCGTCTGTTGTGAAACACAAACATCTGCGAGCAATGTACTGTTTACTTGGTGCCGAGGCGAGTAGCTCTGCGCTACACCTACCAGCAATGTAAGGCTGGGGCCGGACATACCGCCTGCGGTGAGCCGCTAATAAAGAAGTCATGTACAACTACAGCGACACATTGGGCCACCGCTGCAAAAACGAACGACTACTTTACAAATTTGAGACACACTTTCTTAATTAATTGCATTATCTTTTCATTCCTTTCTTGGCTCCTTCCAATTTTTTATACACACGTTTCTTTTTTGCTGTTATTGTTGTTGTTGTATGCATCTTTTCATTCTTATTGAAACACTGCTACCTTTACTTTCTCTTGTTTTCCTCTCTCTCTTTCTTTGATCTCTCCCGTATTCGACCGCCTTACTCTCCCGCTTTTCTAAACAGCTTTGTCTTCTTATTTTCTCTCCTCTCTCCATTTGCCTGTCTCTCCACTTCTGCTGCTAAACTACTCTGTTTTATTTTATTTTCTCTCTATTCCCCCTCTCTTTGCTCTCTTCCTTTCCCTTCTCTCTCTCATTCACCTGTCTCTCTTCTTCTGATCAAACCTTTCTCCCCACGCGTCCTACTTCTTTCCTCATGAATCAGTTTTTGAATTCACAAGGATGTTTTTGTTTTCCCAATCAACTCTGTGTATAGGAAGAGTGTGGGGCTTTCTGAAATGGGAAAGTTGCAAAGAAAATAACTTTCCTTATTTTTCTCTTGTTCAAATTTTCTTCATTAAGATTAACCTTTCTACTTGTTTTCTTTTCTTATTCGAATTGTTTTGTCTGTACGGAACGTCTTGCTTGGTATTTTTTTTACCTGGCTATATTTTTCCAATCCGCGCATTTTTTATATACATATGTATACACACTTACACACACACACACACATATATATATATATGTATATATATATATATATATATATATATATATATATATATATATATATATATATATATATATATATATACTAATTTGCCGAAGTGAGTTTTAAGATTTTCATATATGATTCTATTATGAAGCACGAGGCTCTATTACTCGATTGGATAGATACATGATCAGTAGAAAACAAATGGAGACCAAAATGCTTTATGCATGTTACTGGACTGACAATCTTCTTTAATACATATGTTCCCAACGAATAAACTGATTGAAACACGGATTACTTGAGTCTGAGACATAAGACACTAAAACTACGATTTATTATCGCAGGATTCTGAAACAAGTCGGTCTAAGTCATCATCTGGAGAGCTTCGGAGACTTTTAACCAAATATTGCATTGAGGAGAATGGCATCACCAGCGTTTTATAACGACTCTTCCATGGCTACCTTATCTGTCCAAGCAGTTGCAGTGGAAAGCTGTTACAACTATTGTCAACCTTGAAAAGGGTCAGTCAAACCTTGATATACATTTTTCAATCAATTTTGTCGTTCGCAATGACAAGGAACTGGACTCAGAAATCTTTAAATTGTCGACAAAACAAAAACAAAGGAGCATTTTTAGAAATGGTTTTCATAAAGTTTCCTGTTTCTTAAAAACTAGTGTGAACCCTGCCGTCGTAAAATGACAGCGTTTTTCAATTTCGGACATTATGTTGCTCTGCATTTTCTCAGTTATGTTCAACCAAAATGAAACTGAATTTCTTGGACATTTGCAAAAAATAAAAAATAGAAAGAGAGACTTTTCTATGATTTAGATTTAATAGTTATCTCCCTTTTCAAATGCTACAGACAAAAAACATGTGTGGCGTATAATATAAGTAGATAATTTACATGTCAATAATGGTCTCTCCAAAAATGGTTATGGCAATAGTGAGTGACAAATGGAAAAATCATGCGAGAAAGCGTACTGTCAAAATACTAGCCTTATTGTCAAAATTATAGAGAATTGACTTTATTCTTGCAATCAATCAGATATGGAATTTAAGATCTCTGAATTTAAGACATCAATAAGAGGGAGAGAGAGAGAGAGACTGATTTGCGTTTTCGAGTTCTCCATATTTTTTCTGATTTAAAAAGTATTATTTGTATATGATAGTAAGTATTTATGTTTTATCTATTTTTCTTTCCCGTAAAAAAAAAATTGCCTCTAAGGATGTCATTAACAGTTAATATAATGAAAGAACTATTAAACAATATAAAAACATAAGAATTTTTAAAAGGCATTAGATATTCATCCATGATTTTGAGGTATTCATCTATCCATACTATTCATAAATACAAATAAATTTTAGTTTTCTGTATTTTCCTTGTCTCAGTGGTCTAGGGAGTTCTGCTAGACATCAGTAGATTTTTGGATCGAATCAAACAGGGTGCAAAATATTTTTTTTTTCATTTCGTTTTACTTTTGAGGTCAGTGGCGGAGGTGAAATGAGACACGTAGTTTTGGCATAATTTTGTATGGAGAAATGAATTCTATTTTGTTTACTCATCAGATATTAATGAATTAAGTGAGTTTGACTTTGGTGCAGCAAGCTTGCTGATAATAATAATCTGAACAGTTAATAATGTTCTTGATGACTGGCCATTCGACTCATATTAAACGAATCAAGATCTTGACGTTCTTATTTATCAGACAAATAAATAAAAATCGATAGACATCTGGTTGCATGTGCCCACATAGGTGGAGTGTAAAAGAGGTAAGAATTGAGAGAAGGATGAGAAATGGAGAAAAATGAAGTCCAGAACTTCTGGGACATTTTCGACCAGATCACCAGGAGATTCTACGACGGCTTACAAGTTAATATATACTAAACGTCTATGCGAATGGACATTAAAAAGCAAATTCATTTTGTTTTCTTTTCCTCTGACGCATTTTCCGTGATGCGTTGTAGGATGTCTCTGGATAGAAGCATAGACAGAGGTTACTATCTGTGAATGGCTTTCTGGACTATTGCTTGGCGTCATTATCACCAAAGGAGATCATCTCTACGGAATGGGATCAAATCGGCGTTCACCGTGTTGACAGTTTTACGGCTACCAAAGGATGCATTAAGTAAAGACCCATGGAAAAGAACATGAGAAAGTTTTGTTACGAGACCGCAGTGAACGGCCATTGGAAGCTTGGAGCAGAGGGGAGAAGGTTTAAAATGGTATAGATTAAGTCGCTATTACCCAGTTGATTTATTTGTTCATGTTCAAGGCAAGGGATCGCCTCGTTTATGTTCTATTTGCAATAGGTCACGAATTCTTATTGCTGTAACAGTTTTCATTTTGATCTTTTTATACTATCCATATTAAAGATGCTTGATTTGCTAGGAATAAAATTCTGTCTTTATTGCCCGTCACCTTCCCCGGGGCATTCCTTACCAAGAAATATGTTTGGTCCTCTCGCTGTCTTACTCCTTATTTTCTTGAAGGCTGTTTGTACCGACTAAAAGCAGTTTATCATTTCCTATTAACTAGAAAGCTCACTCGTTGGCCACATTCGTCTTTTCTCCTCTGAGTAGACTGGCAATGGTATTGAGCAGTAAATAAGAAAGCAAATTATAATTGCTAATTACCGTTAATATCTTGGAACGCCAACTCGATTCCGACGGGAATTCCTGCTTCAGAGTTCTAGCCAAATCCCATAATAAGATACATGACTGTTCTCTACTCAGCACCAGAAAGATTCACAAATAATAAATACTATGTATTATTGCAATCCATCATTAGACGTAAACATGATCAATCATTTGTACCTGAATATCACAATGTTGATATCTGCTAGTGAAAACAACTGAAAAACACAGAAATGCACCCACACATATACTTAAGTAACAACTATTAATTCAATACACGATGAGTGATGGGTTTATTTCGTAGAGTGCTCGATATAAAAACATTGAGAGACTAGAGCCTTACATATAGTGAAATAATGTATTCGCTACACAAACACGTTTATGCTTCTGTCCTTTTGGGTTTCTTTGGACGAATGATTCGATTTATTCGAATCCTTATTCAAAAAATGTTATTGGAAGATGTGTCTTTTTCTTTTCTCCGGATGGAAAACACTGCCTTGTTATATTTATACTTCTTTTTCCGTTTTCTTATTTATCATCGTTCCATTAGCAGTATTTTCTTTTTTCTTTTTTAGTTTTGTAATTCATTGTATCCTAAGTTTTTGATATTTTTTTTCTAAATGGAAGTCAACCTTCCACATATAGCAACAGAAAAATTTTTAACTGATTTTGTCTCTTTAATAAGTTATTAATGACAGAAAAAAAAGACGAAAAAAATTGCATGAAGGGATAATCCTTAAATCGGAAACGGTCGCCATTTGCCCGAATGAAAAATACTCTCGAGAACCAGACATTGTATTGAGTTTAAATTTGGTGTACAACTCAGGCATGTAGGGCTTCAGGGAGTGTCGAGTTAGAAGTTGTCTGGATTATTGGTTCTTGAGAAAGCTCCAATTGACCGGTAGAAGGAAAAGTACGAAATGTCCTCCCTTACAAATCACTATTCAAATGAAAGTCCGTTCACGAAATGTTCTGTGTGTACTAAGGGAACCCACAGGCATGTCTTCAATGCGTTAGTTTTTGATCAAATCCTTATTAGAAATTTCAATAATGATAGTTTGAGTTATGCGTACGCGTTCACAATGATATAGTCCTGTAGAATTTTGAGCAAAATAGAGAAAAAATATTAATGAATTGACATGACTTATAGTTGGTGAGAGAATTTCATCAGCTTCCTGACAGTCTTGGAGTTTTGTATCTGATTTACAGGAAAAGTTGAAGCCAAAAATGCGAAGTTAGGTATTTAGAATTTTACAAGTACACTTTCAGTATCTGTGTACTAAATAAACTAAAGATTGTAGATCTATTTTAGGCTTAATATGTATATAAATACATTTGATTCTAAAGAAAATTTTACCAGCTCTCCAACAGAGTTTCTTACCAATTTATATCTGCTGGACATACAAAGTTGTATAGGAAAATGTAGAGCAAGGTATTTGGCATTTTACGAGGAAATTTAAGTATTCATGTATTTTAAAGTCCACTATCTATGTATTTGAGATTTGATACACGATAAATATAAATATATATATATATATATATATATATATATATATATATATATATATATATATATATATCGGCCTCCGGGTTTGAAGGGAAGATTTCAATTCTCCCTCGCAGTACTGGATGGGATAATGGAAAGTTTATAGCCACACTGAAGAGACGTAATGCATCGAAATAGCTGTCTGTGGATGACACAATATATATATATATATATATATATATATATATATATCGTGGTAAAAACATTCTCTTAGTCTTCCGTCAGTTTATATCTCAATTTGTATCTGATGCACACAAAATGTCACAGCCAAACACATGGAGTTCTGTATTTGGCATTTTGCAAGGAAACTTTCAAAGTCCACCGTGTATAGATTGTGGATTCAATTCTTGATTGAGGTATACAATATATATATATATATATATATGTATATATTAGTAAGAGATTTTCATCAGCTTGAAACAGTCTTTCTTGTCAATTTTTATCAGTTAAGCATAAGAAGCTACAGCTCAAACGCAGAGATAAGTATTTGGTATTTCACGAGGAAATATAAATGTGTGCATTTTAAATCCCACTGTCCATGGATCGTTGATTTAATTCTTGATATATATATATATATATATATATATATATATAAATACATATATATGTATACATATATATACATATATATATATACATATGTATACATATATATACATATATATGTACATATCTATATACATGTATATGTACATATCTATATACATATACACACACACACACACACACACATATATATATATACATATATATATATATATAGTTGAAAAGGGACTTTCATCAACTTTCGAACAATACATCTTATCAATTTGTATCTGCACGAAAAGTTGCTACCAAAAACTTTATGCTAGGTATTAGGCATTATGTATATTTTTAAGTCCACTGTGTGTGGATTAGATTTAATCTTTGATGGAGATACAAACATATGTATCGAAAAGAACATTCTCCCAGCTTTCCAATAGTGTATTTTGGAGTTTTGTATCCGGAAAATTACTGCCATAAACGTGAAGAGAGGTGTTTTATCTATTTTGTGGTCAATTTATAACATAGTTAAACACAAAAATAACAATAGGCTCTTTTGAAAAGAGTGCAAAGTATTTTAGAGCAGAATCCCTTTCACAGTTTATATGATATAATTCAACAGTACTGATTCCTCATCAATAAGGTAACATATGTTAAAAAAAACGCTTGAAAATATGTTGATATTATCGTAATAATCTTTGTATTAGTACCAAGGAGAAAGATTGTACAAAAATTTATATCAAAATTGTGTAATCAATATTAAACTGAACATGTCGGTGTAAAATCATAACTTGTATCAGTAAGTTTTCGGTGAAAACACTCCCAGAATAAAAATTTAGATAATGATTATAGATTTCAGTAGAATTTTTAGTATTAATTAGACGCGTTCATCCATTTCTAAAACCCGTTCTGTCGATCACAAATTGGTTAATATAACAGAATACAATAATGACATAATAAAAAGATGCTGGAGAATTGCACGAATAAATAACGTGATCAGCGTTTACAAGCTTGGGAATATAATATTAAAACATATATATATATATAGTTTTCCTTCTACAGGGCCCCTTTTATCTGCAATTATTCTTCCAGTGCCCCCTCCCCCCCTCTCCGCAGTTTTCCGTTAAAGGGGACCCTGAAGATCTCAACAACTACAGGCCAATAAGCCTATTCGACTGGATCTACAAACTTTTTACAAAAATAAACACCAACTGAATCACCAAACCACTTGATGAAAACCAACCACGGGAACGAGCCGGCTTCAGAAGTTATTTAACCATTGACCATCTCCGTTCAGTAAATTAACTAAAAGGAAAAGCAGGAAAATATAAAATGCCACTTGCTACAGTATTTGTTGACTTGAAGAAGGCTTTCGCCTCAGTGGAAATCCCCAAAGTTATTGATGCAATCATTCAATAAGGCGTAGACTCCATACATATCATTGCATTGCGAAATATCACCCTTGAATTGTTTTATTTCAACTGCATAACAAATTCTGCTCTAAAATTGTTGAACTGTATAGTTAATCCAAATTCGGAACCAGACTATGAATTAATTTTGGTTTGGATTGTGATTCGTATCAAACTTTTTCCTCTGCCAACTAATTACAGCTTTCAAAAGAACCAAGAATCAAAATATCTTTAAACTCGATGCTGCGCTTCTTCACGCCCTTTGCTAAACACATCCCAACTTAAAACTTGCTACAGTGTCTGATTCTCGACAGTATTTACATTGGGATGGATGTTGGCCATTTTAATTTCAGCATTTTCCCTTCTCGAAATTTTTTTTTTTTTACAGTATACAATCATTTCGGTGACTGTCAATGATTCTGTCTTTTTTATCAATATTCATTCCGCAAATATGTCATTACGAAATTCATTACGAAAAATATTTTTTAAGGGACACACTAACGAATCTGCGCTAAACCGGATAGAGCTAAGCGTATAAGATAACACTGGGCATTGTCTACCCTTCTAATCCCGTAACATTCAAGATTATTTCATATACTTGCTGGATAGTTGAATGAAGACTACTCTCACTACTCCTTGTGCGCGGCTAAGTGTAAGGTATATAAGTGGCCAGCCGTTGAGTGACGACAAGTTGGGTTGTATTCAATCAAGAGTAGTTGGGTTGAGCTTGATTTATGTTGTCAAGTCAAAGTCATTGTGAGAAACGCATAAAGGAAGATAAGCAACCAAAGTTGTTTTTTTTTATTGCAGTATCAATCGAATACAAATACGGAAACATTGAAAAAAAGTGGTCCTCAGAGAACATTCATTGCAATCTTTTCTCAAAATGATATTCATGAGACAATGAACGATTGTATATTATATCATAATAAGCTACAATTCTTCAAATCCATCCAAACTAAATCGTTTAGAAACTTGAGTGCTATTCTTATATCCAGTGATTTTAATTTGGACGTATTCTGTTTCCATATTGTTATCAATCACGCTACAATAAATTCAAAATCTGCCCATTTTTTCAGTCGATGTATACTTGAGTGGGATTTATATCTTAACTTTGAAATTTCCATTCTGAAATGCGAGGCACATTTTCTACTGCATTTTGTATGATGCAGTCTGTTCGGGGCGTAACAAATTTCACTCTAATTGTAACACAGACGATATCAGCGTTTCAATCAATCTAACCAAATGTGACTAAGAAAAACTTTTACTTCGTCATTTGGACGTAAAATAAAACAAAAAAAAACATTTAAAATACAAATCAAACAATTGATTATGTAAAAGTGTCGAATGAACATGAAACACAAAATAAAATAGACATCTTCCTCTGTTGATAACTAATTTGTATTGATAAGAAATCTACGATGAAACGAAGTCTAACCCAACCTTGTTTAATTTTGACTACTTTTTACCTTCTTATTTTCTTGCTTTTCTTTTCGTTATTGTTTTTTTTTTTTATCATAGATCAATGCATAGAAACAGCCTAAGTTGAGTTATGATCCAAACAAATTTGCGTATTGCTATAGTGCAACATGTTTTTCTATGTTACGATGATAATTATCTTAATGTCATGAAATGAAATAAGACTAGAAAAAATGAAAACATAGGTAGCTATCTTTGTAAACTGTATTCATTCAATATGGAGCCATTGTTTTGAAGTGTGATTATTCTTTAATCCAATTTGATTATTTTAATTCATTTTATTTATTTCTAAGACAGTTATGTCGCAGGTGTTTCACAATAAATAAATATTGTGGTAATCAAAATTCGCTATCTTTTTAACCCATAGCCCCTACACCCTCAGAGCTCATGAGGGAGAAAATTCACATTATTTTTTTCAAGTTTTGTTCACTGTATACTGAAATATACTTGTCTAATTCATTTCACTTTTTCTACGTAAATCGAATATATTTCTTAGTGAGGGTTGCTTAAACTATTTCATCAAAAAGGCTTAATTAAAGTAACATATGGTATAAATTTTCGGTGTTTTTGTGAGTATACACGATCCCAAACCTCATTTCCATACAGGATTGGATGAAAAATTTCTCGTGTTATACACAAAGATGTACGGTAATTGAAATTTAATACTAAACTGTATATTGCGCATCTTATAAATATAAATGTTTTACAAGCAGTAGTGGGTCTTGGAAACTAGATATACAGTGGGGCTAGGTTTTGGGAACAAGGTATATAGTAAGGCTAGGTTTGTGGAACAAGGTATACGGAATAGCTAGGTTTGGGGAACAGGGTGATCAGTAAGACTTGGTTTGGGGAACAAGGTATACAGTAAGGCTGGGTTTGGGAACAAGGTATACGGTAAGGCTAGGTCTTGGAAACAAGGTATACGTTAATGTCTCCATTGGTAGACCCTGAACTGACAAAAACCTAGAAATAGAGAAGTAGGTGTACACTGTACTCCCGTATACAAAGTATAAAGATAGTAAGGCACCATATACACAAATATCGCTGTCTGAACTTTAGTTGCTTGTGTGAGTTACATGAGTTGATGCATGTGTATGTATGTCTGTGTGTGCACGTGTGCGTGTGTGCGATAATGGTCTCTATTGCCGCCTTATGTCTGCCGTGTCTGATCAGGTCATAGGCACCATTGTGCGTATGTCAATTCACTTCGACGACTTTTGCATTCTATTTCCATTTGAAAGCAAACATGGAGACGCCATGTCGTGTCGAAACGCCGGCCAAACGCCAATTGTGATTTTCACTTTGTCACATGCAAAACAGGCCAGTTAAAAGTAAAAGGCTCTTCTCACAAAAGCGCATAGAGGGATTCTCTTTATGGTCTCTCTCTCTCTCATTCTGTGTTACACACACACACACACATAGCCGTTTGCGTGCACTCACATACACACATGAATACGTTCGTATATGTAGTGAACACATAATCACACGTACATAATTACGAACCGACACAGACACAAAATGCATTCACTGACAATCATAAACAAACTATAATAAATGCATACAGAGAAGAAACATGCTTATTTGCTGTATCTATGCTGGCTTTGTTACTGGTTTTTGAACTCTGTCTAGTCGCCTACGGGAATATTTTACAAATCCATTGATCTTCATAACAGTAACGTTACGGGTTGGATCGCGTAACACATTTTGTATTCGTAATTTAGTCGACCGACCCGGGTCGAATATAGGAGTGGGTTTCTACTTTTAATCACGATTGTTCACAGTGGCCAGTCGCAATACATGAAAGTCCCAGCAAGACGAAATAATAACGGAACTGATCATTTGCTGGAGGCCCCCTCTTCTTTCGGCATCTCATTCAGTGTATCATACTTGTGACAACTTAGTTGAACACAGCTATCAATCTTTTTACTATGATATTGTAACATGCACCAAAAGACTATCTATGAAAATCATTATTGGCAAATAGTGTAATAGGTTTGCGTAATGGATATAAGATTACCATCACACCTTCATATCGAATTTCGGAACAGACTTAAGATACCATAGTTTTTAATCTTTTGTCTAATAGCATTTGGATCAATTCAGAGAGTGTAAATAAGAGTTTTCTAACCTGTGTGTTGCGACGCCTTATAATTTTGCTTTATTCTTTATAAATTTGGGGAATATCGTGTGGAGAGACATGAAATTTTGGCAATGTTATGTGGTGTGGACATAGGGCTACGACGTAAGGGGTAATTTGCATGGATCTGCCCCAAAATTTGCTCACTTCCTCCGTAGACTATTGTCCATTTTTCCAAGAATTCTCATTAACATCCTTTGAAAACTTTCGGAGATATCGTGTGGACAGACATGAAAATTTGGTGCTATTATTTGATGTGGACATTTAACAATCAAGAAAGAAATATGTGATCCGGCAGTTTTCGCTTACATGTGAGTCGTAGCTTTTTAACTCTAGAATTGATAAAAGGGAAAAGTAAGAAAAAAAATAATCTACCACAGAACGAATAGGTAAAAATCCATGAAGATAGAGCGAGAGACACCCTACTTATATCAGATTGAAAACCAAAATATTTTTTAAGGTTAATTTATGATTACTTGAATGGGGGGGGGGGTAACAAAATTTTCTTTGTCTAAATATCTGAAGAAAATTCAAATGTGCTTTACCCGAGCAGGGTTGGGGTCTGGACCATCTGGATACGCGCTAATGATAGCTTGACGGACAACTCACAAAAAGATAGTGTTTAAAATGACAAAATAGATATGTGAACATATTTCGAAGTACGTAATTTGGTCATAGCAAAATACCTTCTCAAGAAAAACATTGAATAGCTAACAAAAGGCAGTTCGCATAACTTTATAACCTATTAAAAAAGACTAATTCTTACTGTCTCTGTAAACCTGCAATGGTTTGAAATAATGTTAATAGCTGTGTAAGTTACATTGTTGTTTTATTTGAGCGTGCTGACCGCTTATAGAAAATATAGTTTCTAATAAATTCATAACATGCATTACTTGAATTCTGTCTGAATTTTTTTGATGAGGTATTGACATTACGTACAAATGTTTTCAGATTGTTGTCCTCATTTCGGTTCATCTTTTGAACACAACGTTTCGGCTGTTGTACCCGACAGCCTCGGCTTTCCGAAACAACACTACTCACGACACCCACCCGAAGAAGGCTGTAGGTTACAACGGCCAAAATATTGTGTTCTAAAGATGAACTGGGATGAGGACAACAGTTCGAAAACACTTACACAGAATACATTATTCAAACCTGGAAAACTATTACCCGATCCAATCTTTTGTAATGTTGGATGATGAAACGAATATTATCTGCCGCAGTATAAAAATTATCAATTTTATATCTGTAGATCAGACGTTAGAGGAACTTATTTTGGCGAAACATTTGAAACATTCCACCATTTCGTGTATATTCATGATATAATTTGTTACTACGGAAAATACAAGTACCTTATACTTGGTGCATATCCAAAACCCTGTTACCTTTCAAAACAGAATGAATAATATTTTCAGCTGCATATGTTCAACTAACAGAAGTGTCTGGCCTTGTCCAGGTTTCTAAATATCGAAATACTCTTAATCGATTGCTTTAACAAGATGCCAACCATCTTCAGTTGGTCGGGAAACATTGATTCTATCAAAATTATTGCTTCCAAGCAATTAAGAAGATAGTTCTTTTTACCTGTATAAAAAAAAATCCTCACAAACATAAATATATAAGACTTGAAATTAAATTCTATTCTTACAATTTTTTCTGGGGAAAAATCCTTGATTCCAAAATGCTATGATTTACATAATTTCTGCATGTGAGTTCATTTTGATCAAAAACTATTTTTCTATGTCAATTGCATCATTGATTCCTATTCATACCCTTCCGAAGGGCATGAGAGAGAAGTGGAAGCAGATAATCTCAGTTATAGTTTAAACTCGGCTCACCAATTCCATTTCCCACTCTTGGCCACCGGCACTTTCACTGACATTTTTTTAAATAAGTATTCACTATACACAGAAGCCAACAACTTGGGAAATTCCAGCTAATGCAGTGTTTGCAGTTTTGTCGAAAAAGCATTCCTGTCGCTAAATTGACACGTGGAAACCTATGGTGACCTCGAAGGTCAGCACCAGCTACCATATGTTCATCTTCGAGTCAAGTAATCCTTACAGACTAATTTCAGCCCCTAGAGTCCAGCTTTCTGGCCAGCGTTGAGATACATGCAACCAACCATGCAAATAGTCACCGGTGTTGTATCAATAGATTCATTTGTGAAGTTGATAACAATTTGTATTGGTATGATAGAGAAACGACGCTCTTTCTGTACTGTTTGAATCAAATGCATACGTTCTTTATGAATTAATCAGAAATATGTTTGAATTTATTGATAGGAGACTTAACACTTGATGTGCAGAGACGAGTATTAATTTAGTAACCTGAAAAACACACAGGAGATTTGCTTAAGGCATGTTGTCATAAAAAGAAGTTACAATTTTATTGAAAGATATACTGAAGAAATATAATCTTTATAATGGCTTCTACCGGCCAAAGATTATGATTCTTCCACTTTACTCAAATCTAGTTGCAAATTTGCCTGGCTGCTGCAGGGTGAAACTCCACTTCTACGTGTATTCCGACTGAAAATGATTACTGCAACTTTTGTATTGTATATATAATCAGTAAAAAAAGATAATAGTAATTTTTTGCAGATATCTAAGACTCGTCAACTAAGCCGGTTAGAGAGCTGCCTGCCAATCATGATAGAAAAATGTCAATTTTATGAATCAATTTAGTTTAACGTGACGAGATAGACAAACGGCGAACAGTTTATTCAACTAAATTAGGTGAAGATTGTTCTTCTTGTTATTAAGGTAAAAAACAATCAACTCCATTTAGTTATTATATATATATATATATATATATATATATATATATATATATATATATATATACTGTCAACCCCAATTTTTATTCGCCACTATGTTGTTTACAAACCATAGTTATCCAATCTGGTGCAAGAATTATTAGTAGCTGAACTTCCATAAATACAGAACACAATTATGCTAATTGCAGAGGGGTTTTTTTTCTAAAAGGAAAAGTTATGAATACCAAAATCAAGTCTAGGTTTGTTTTCATTTTTGATACTTGAAAAAAGTTCTTCTGGTGCATATTAGTACAACAAGATCATCATACTTTTGACGCTGTTACTTCTGGCTGAAGGTCATATGTTCATTGACTGTTGTCAGACAAATAAATAGTTAAGTAGAAACTAACTTCAGACAGAAAATGTTCGGTACATTTAGTTTTGTAAACAACATTTGTTTCAAGTTTTGACATCATTTCACTAATTGAACATAGAATATGCCGTCCTGTAAGCTAAATCTAAAGTTTGGGTAATTTGAGAACTTGAAACATTTAAATAGGAGTAATTTATTCACGATGCCAGTCAAAGGGTGTTATTCAACAGGATTATTATGTTCGCAGCGTTTTACAATGATCGCTTGCTTAGTATCAGTCATCTGTAATCGCTGCATAGTATCAGTGTTGCAGCAGTACAAAGCGTAACCTCGGAAAATTGAATTCATTGACTCAAACTAAAAATCATTTACTATATTTTTTGTTGCTTTCTTATCTTGACAGCTTTTACCCGAATTCACAAAATCGCTTTTTAAAAATATATGACACTAATGTAGGCATTATTTAGTTGAAGAAATATCGGCACCGTATCTATTTTTTGATAAGCGTTTTCATGATTTTGGGAAAAAAAAACTCTCAAGAAAAAAATGTCTACATATTCTGGATTTAGCTCCCAGAACAGTATATCTTTCATTGTAGTAATTTATAGTAGCATTTTATAGTCTTTTCAATTTTATATTCTCAGTTATTTATTATGAATAGTTCAAATTTCAGTCCGGTTTTTTTTTAATTGTTGATCTTCATCAACAAAATTTATTAAATACCAGGTAAGCGAGAGCTGATGTTGTTATATCGGTATATATATCGATTATATGGAACTGACATTTCGGAAATACTACCTACCATTAAAAGAGTTGTAATATCAGCTATTGTTTTAATGAGGGATCAACAGAACAGGAACCAGTACTATCACCTAAAAAGTGTGTGCAATGTTCATGTTTTAATCTATTGAATTGGGGAGAGGGTCTTTTGAAATCTACGTAATGCTATAAATTGAGTTTATGTTAAGGTGGCCGATAAACGTTCCCCTTACGATACGTATAGTCTTCAGATTACATGAAAACCTTGGCAGTGAGGATGTTCTTTCGGCAATTGAGCCATTAACTACGAATGACGGGAATTTCTGTTCCATGGCTAAATCATTAAAATTTCTGTTTTATTGTGATTCATGGCAACTCTGTTCTTTTCGTGGGTCAGGGCTATTATCTTGCACTAGATCATTTGCCACAGAAAACTTGGCATGGATTATCTTGCAATGGATAAGGGCTTTTATCTTGCAATGGATAATTATTACTTTCCGCCACCTAACGCAGTTAATGGGTTAACGACCCCGGTGACTGTCATCTAGACAATCTATTTATTGCAGGAGAAAAGGCATGACTGGAACAAGAAACGAAAAAAAAAAGAACCTCGAAAACGACGTAATAATTTTACTTCCGAAAAGTTAACAATGAAAAATAACCGACAAAATGAAACTTGTAAAATGGATATTACAAACAATCCTTAGGAGGCGAAGAACAACAGATGTTCGTAGATGTTGAAAGTTCGTTAAAAGCGCTGGGTCGATGCATCCCTAGTAAAAGTCTCTCCTCTCTGCTGGGTCAGTTCCAACTGCTCACAATTCCAATTATGCCTTCGCTCTGCATCGTATCGAGCGTACAGGATAGGTTTAAACATGGAGAAGAAATATAACAGTTGCAATTATCAGGCTGACATCGGAGGTTGAAGCAGAGAAAATCTGGTATGCTTGTAACAGAAGAATAAATAAACATTGCGAAATATGATATAATTAATTAGCTTACAAATAGATGTAACAAGTAAACATTTAATGTTACATTAAAACTTGTTACCCTTTCACGAAATTTACAGGAGTTTCAGAAAAATATGATCCTCATTTATAGAATTCCGAAATATAGGCAATTTTTACCAAGGCGTACACGAAAGGAATAAGACTGCTGATTTCAAAAACATTTTTGAATGACTTTTCGAAAAAAGTAATCCCGGATCATGTCAACTTTTTACATATGAACAGTGCAATCAATCGCTGAATGTACCAACAGAAGATCAATTTTTTTTTTCTTTTAAATTTGTCCGTTTTTCGCTATTACGGTTTTCATGTAGCCCAATGTAAGTGGTCATAGTTCCTGAGCAATTGATTGTAATTAAAAACAAGTTATGCAGCTGTAAACATTGTTCATTCTATTCTCCAATAAACTAATTTAACGATGTACAATATGAAACAAAGCACTATCGTACAAGTTGTTGTAGAAAATACACACGAAAATGGAACCCATCAGAGAAAAGTCTATTTTCCTAGTTCTTTCGCGAAGCCCACTTGCATTCATAATAATAAAAAAAGAGGTTGGAATGAACACTGAACCTCTCCGGGATCTTTGGACACATAATTAACCTAAACGTCGGATAAAATGCCAGTTCATTTGTCTACGGCTGAGGGGAAGAGACTCTAACCACAGAGATCAGCAGGGAGGAGTGAGAGGAGTGGGAAGAGGAGCTTGCTTTCGGTTCACGCGCGAAAACTTCTGGAGACAGATATAAAAAAAAAAAAAGAAAGAAAAGAAGAAACAGAGGGAGTTATCGATGTCACCCCCCAATCCCCGCCCCCAGTTTCACTGTATCTTTCGGTTTGCTTCTGTCTCAGCATTTCTCTCTATCTTTTCATCTCTGTAACTCTTGATCCATCTCTGCTGATCCGCTGCCCAGTAAGCTTGAGACGAGCACACGTCGTTCATATTGTTTGGATTTTAATGAACACTCTCAACGAGGGTCTTCAAAATGCTCTCGATTTTTCAATTTCCTGCCGGCGTGTCATTGATTTACACGGTTCGAAATGTCAGGGACTTCAGGGGCTGACACAGGTCGTGAGAAGGAGGGGGAGGGGAGGAAGGTCGCGAAAGGGAAAGAAGGATCACTGAGACTGAGGTTGGTGCTCTTATTTTATCTGACTGCACCCAAGCGGAAATACCTCTGCTTCTACTCCTCTACCTCTTTAAACATTACTCTCTGCTCTTCCTCCACACAACCACGCGTGTGCATGCACACATACGCACACACACACACACATACATGCATGTAGTCACACATGCCTTTAACGTGCACTCTCGCACATACAAACGAACCCGCATATTTATCCCTACGCACAGAATCGCGCGTACAGATAGATACGTGCAAATATATAAATGCTTTTACACCCCACACGCACATCTTTTACATTCTTCGTTCTTCCTTTTCTCTCTCTCTCTCTCTCTCTCTCTCTCTCTCTCTCTCTCTCTCTCTCTCTCTCTCTCGCTTTATGCGCGTGTTTTCAAACTACGACCACCTCCACCAACTGCTTCCAGCAGAAATCACATTTTCGAGGGCCAGAGTGCATGCTCCGGTCTATTTCCACACAATCCCCGTTTGTTCTTTGCTGTTGGTGAAGGTCTCCGTGAATATATTAATTGGCCTGTCGCTGAGCGTTTTATTTACCCACCTTATCATCAGCAGCATCGTTCTCCTCGCGTTTACCGTCTCCTTTGCTCTCATTCCTCATTGCAAAGCACACAACAGCAACGACAACAATAGAATTGGGATTCAAAAAGCATCCCTCAGAAAAACTTACATTAGAAGGATCGCAAATTTAAACAAAATTGTCATTTCACTTGATACGCCTACGTCTACTTATATAATATACAACGTGCATGTCTATATTTTTGTCTGTAATATCTATCAAGGGAGCTAACTGTTAAATGCTAATTATATAGTCTCATTTACTTATCTATTTTTTCTGGTAAATATGCATAAGTATGGATTCATTCTGGTTTATCATAAACATGAAAATGCAGAGCAACATAACAACGCATTTGTAAAATCATTTGAATACTTCCGTTATTTTTGGACGGTATGTGTAAACTAGTGAGGAAATAAACGCTAATATGCTGCACAGATTTCACAGTTAATAACGATTAGACTAAATACCCGCCCAAACGAGCGGTATGGATTGCTGCCAAAAAAAAAAAAACGAAATAGAAAGAAGGATGTGTGGAAATCAGAGACAATCTAATTTAAATGGTTTTCAAAATTGATTTGAAATCTTTTCACGCTTTTAGAAAAAAGGTGGCTTATGCTGAAAAAGGGAGCGCTAATGTAGTAAAAAAGAGTATTCAGCCAGTGTAAAAAAGGGGGTCAGGCAAATCTTCAAAATGGGAGGATGATGTAGAGAAGGTTTGGTATTAAGAAAGGTGTCTTAGAAGGGTTTAAAGTTAAGAAATTGGTGTTAATGCTACAAAAAAGTAGGGCTAATCTCCAAAAATAGTGGGGTGGGGGGCTTATGTTGAAAACGGGTAAATCGTTCAAAAAGTATAATGTTAAGAATGGGGGATTAATGTTAAGAAAAAAGGGGATAGAGTTTTTTTTTAAAACAGGGAAATATTAATACGGGGTGGCCAATGTTGAAACATAATCAAAAAGAGCTTTCGGGGATGGTATTTTCAAAAGTGGGGCTAATATCCGAAGATATAGAGCTAATGTTAAAAATGTGGGGTAGATATTCTAGAGAGGATAATGTCAAAAAGGAGAGAAAATTCCCCTTTGATTATGGAGAATACAAGGGAAAAAATTCACCCTTCAATAATGACTCCTAAAAAGTGAAAAAAAAAGTTTCCCCCGATTTTTACCCCTAAAAGAAAATAAGTTCCCCCTCAATCTTGACCAATCAAAATTTAAAAAGAAGTCCACTCTCAATTTTGGCCCTAATAGAGGAAAAAAAAGTTTTCTCTCGATGTCAACCCATCGGAGTGGAAGACAATGTACCCTACTGTATTGACACCTAAAAGTGAAAAAAAAAGTTTCGAGTTTATTTTGACTGCTAGAAATGAAAATGAACGCCCCTCTCGATTTTGACGCCCAAAAATGAAAAAAAAATTGTCTTCTAAAATTGAAAAAGGTTTCCTTGATTTTGACCAATGAAGTGAAAAAATCTTCTTGATTTTAACCTAATATAGAGATTTAAAAAATTCCCCCCACGATTTTGAACCCCTAAAATTTTTAAAATCAATTCCCATTGGATATTGACCCCAAAATGCGAAAGACAAATTCATACTAAGATCTTGATCCTTAAAAACTTAATTTTGATTATTTCATGAGAAAATATTTCTCTTCAATTTTGACCCTTAAAATCGAAAATAAAGATTTGATTTGACTAAAAAGGAAAAGTAAACGCTCTTTCTCGATTTTGACCCTGAAAAAGAGAAAGATTTCCATCTGTGATGTCGACCCCCCAAAAAAAAACAAAAAGAAAATCACCTACATTTGACCAATAAGAATAAAAACACCTCGGTTTTCTCATATTGAAAATAAGCGTTCTCACTAAATTTTGACAACCGAGAGAGAAAAAAACCTCGATCTAGACCCTTAGAAATGAAAAAAAAATCTTCTCCTCCATTTTGACCCCTAAAGGTGAAAATAACCGATCCCCACGATTTTGACCATCAGGAAGTGAAAGAAAATCTCCCTCCGCTATTTTGACACCGACAATTGGAAAGAGAATTCCCCTCGATTTCGACCCTTAAATGTTGAAAAGAGTGAAAAATAGAAGCTGCCCTCCGATCTTGTCCCACGAACCCATGACGTGTTGGAAGGATAGATACATGCCTTTCTGAAGAGCATCAGTGCGAAGTGAATGCAAACTGTCTCGCTGATCCCATTCTCCATGCCCCTAACCGCTTGGCCAATCGCACTTCCATATTATTAGGAACCCTTCTTGCATGATGAATTGAAAAATATACATATCTATTATTCAAGAAGGGTTTTGTGCAAGAGGATGGTTATTTGAACAAAAACAGCAGCACTTTCATGGAGGCTGGAGCTGTATTCTCAAGACATGAATACTATTGAGCATGAAATCGCGAAAGAAAAATGTTCAGAAAATCGCTGTATTTTAGTGCAATGTTGTTAGATATCCGACAAGATTGCAGATTCGATGCCTGAAAGAGTTGAAACATTAAAAATCTGCTAATAGCAAGGCCACCAAATTTTAATTTGCACTTTGAAATGCTCTTGAATATTTCAAATTGTTGAATAAATATTTAGAATGACAAACTGGGAAATGCAATAAAAAGCAACAGAAATTGAGATAGAAGAAATACTAGTCAGGAATTAGTAATAATTGACACATCTAAGAATTTCAAATACTATTGCATCTAATTCAACTAAAGTTACCTTTGATTGAAAATTCGGTGATGCAAATTAACTATTTTTCTTTTTTCGTGAACCATTCTCAAACGGAATGATGTTCTCTTCGGAGGTTGAACAAAGTGTTAATCACAGGATGAATTGTATTCCGTTTCGTTATGAAACGCCGAGAATAATATTTTAGATCATTTTTTGTAAGCTTTAGCCATAATTGATTTCGTTCAATATGCTTTGCTGGAGGTATAGTTTCTTTCCAATCAGTCCCGTCAGTCCCGAAAGTCTTTTTATATTGACAACATCTTTCATTCAATCAATTTAATATCTTCATACTCATATAACCAACTTACTTCCAATTAAACATGACCAACCAATTCTAGAGATAAAAGCAAAGTCGAGTGATGATTTTTAAAAATGAAACAAATGGTATTATTTGCAAAAACAGTTTTTTCTTCTTCGCTCATTCAGTTCTCACTATTATTCTCAAAACATTCTTCCCGTTTGGAAAAGAGTATCGACAATTAATACATATTTTTCATTTATTCATAAGATGTTATATTCTTTTTCGATCAAGGACATATAATGTTCAAAATACCAATGATTGATTTCAATCAATAATCTCAGATATGGATATAAAAATTGGTAAAAGAATGAAGCCTCACCTTACAAAATACTGTGCACTATTTTTTTTATAAATTCTGACCACGGTAAACTTTCAACTTTTCTTCAAGAAGATATTGAAGAACCAAGGCATGGGCGCATATTAATAATACGGCCCTTTCCATCCTGATGATAGAATCCCATGAGAGTCATTTTTGAACTTCATAGTCACCAAAGGAGCCATCAACGCCACGACAGCAAAACAACCCACGACAAGTCTACGGGAAAGGTTGAAGGTCATCGTTATTTCGATGGACTTCTCTAAGCGATATCAGGTGATTACTCCGTTAGTTCCCAGCAGGATGTGATTTTGTGCCTCCTAACCTTGTTAATGGCTCAAATTTTTCACTGAAATTTTGAAATAACAACTTTAAATACTTCAAAAGGTAATTTGGTTTTTTTATTTTACTACACTGACCAAAACAGTTTTTAAAAAGCACAATTCATACAAAAATCTGAGTTGCCTGCCCTGCATCGCAATCTCCTACGCTATGCACCTGCAGGCAATGGAGTACTAAATTCATTTGTCTGTCTAAGATTTTGTTTCGCGTCCTTCCAATCAAAGACAGCAACATTTGATTTAGATCTCTGCACCCCTTAATCACTCGTTGTTTTGATCATTTGTGCTTCTCAATGAGGTGTGCCACGTAGCGGCATAACTGCGTTACCATGCTTTTTCACACCCTGATTCCCAGAGGAAAAATTAGAGAAAGATCAATGACTTAATTGGTGGTAACGGGAGCCGATAATCTTTCTTTGAAGTTTGGTTGTCGGCAGCTTGTAGCAATAAGCATCACTCAATGGACACCTTTTATTGTCGAAATCGTAATATTTCCTTATTACTGACCTTACAATAAACGTTAAAAAGTACATGGTAGACCCTACTACGCACGTTTCAATGCTCTTTTAAGACGTATAGCAAAATGCGAATATCTTCTTTGAAGTTGTAATTTTGGTTATAGTTGCAAGATGAAGCATAAAGTTAGATGTAAAAAAAGAAAAATAATGTTGGCGATTTCACGCCGTGTTTACAGTTTTTGACTAAATCTACCAGGTTTCGATTGATATGGCAACAGAGATAAGGGGTCCATTTTTTTTAATCTTTCAAAAATAAAATTTACCTCGGAGAAATTTGAATCGATGAGAATTAGTTAATTTAATAAATGAATAATTTGATTACGCAAAAATATTCCTTGTTTACTTTTGGAAATATATTTCTAAAAAATGCATTTATTCACCGGGGGCGTCGTTACAGAAGTTCGGGGGTCAGCCTTCATGTTATGCAATTCAAACTTCCTTCAACTTTAAACTTATGTAATTTAATCTTCCACAAACTCAAAGCAACGCAGCTACTGGTTATTTTGAATGGTTCGTAAATACTGATGACTGGAATGGACGGATATCGCGTGTTAAACAACGTAGCATACATAGAAAGCAAAGAGATATAATCAATTTCGGGCTACCATACACAATCAATGGTAACGCCTGTAATTAAAACAAAAATAATCGAAATTATTTTAAAATGACTGGCTCATTAAAATTTGTATAACTTTTTGAATGAAAAATCATTGAAAATTGAATACATCCTTATATTTCCATAAAAATCAGCCAATTAGCATATTTTTGGTGGAATTTTGAAATGTGTGTGTAAATTTGGCTCAAATTTCCCAGTGCAATTTCTACTTGTCCACCGATTTGCGAATGTACAGTCTACAGAAAAAAATAGTTGATAATGTTCTGCTATTTTTCTTCTATTCATACACACAGATTATTATGATACAATCAATAGACTTTAAGTTACAAACATTTTTATTGACTCATGTCACTTTTTTGCCAAAAGTCAGCGAGAGTGGCCACCATACAAATAAAAAATGAATTTTTATAGAACCGGCGATATCTTACTTCCGATCCGAATTCTTTTTTTTTTTTTTTTCAAGAAAGTCTTTATCACAATTCTCATAGTGCATTTAAGTACTGTCTCTAAGTCCAAGAATTCTGAATGAGGAATAAAACCTTTTTCCCACACAGTCAAATATCATAGACATATTTTTGGTATAGACTGCTATCATAGTAGATCAAATAAAACCAAAAAGGTAATTTAAAACAATGGCATTTCATTCATAGATATCGTTTCAGCTGAGATTGCATCATTTTTCCATATGGCAGTCAACAAATCAAGGAAAAAAGAAAATCAAATAACTTCTGCTATCACTGGCTCACACTTTAACATGACTTCAGTTTCGAAGAAATTTTGATTCTACGAAACCGTAAAACGAACTGAGTACCATATTTTACTGTATATATAACCCCTCCCCCCCCTCTGCCAAGAATGGCTCAAAAGGTAAACATAAACTCTGTTGTCCAGTCTTACATTGACCAGGATTTGACAAGGAGTCAAAATTGATCGGTGATAAATGAGATGAATTTAGGGGAAATGCATTTTATCTTAATTTTTATGATTTAGGGAAATGTGTTTTTTTTCCTTAATATTTCCTATTGAAACAACGGGAGGTCTTGTATGCCATCAAATATGCTAATTTATGTGAAGTTTTTTTATATTGCTAATTACAAACAGAATGTATTTTCATTAATGACTTAGGATTTATTTTAGATTACAAATCATTAAAATCTCACAATTGGCTAATTTTAATAATTTTTGCCTGCAACTGAATGTTTGAAAAACGAATATCCAGAAAAAAACATTTTAGAATCAAGCCAGTTGACTTTTCGTCGAAAATGTTCATTTAAAATATAACTCTGGTTCTAAATAATGCAACGAAATAAACCTTTTCGGGCAGAATTTTGCCCAATCTTTTCTCTTTAAAATAAAATGACATCCTTGGAGGAACTCAACACAGCTTTTTCAATCAATTTTGTCTTGCAATTTCTGTTTCAATGTATAGATACGATTTTCGTACTGTAAGTATTTATTATTCAATCAAAAATTGATGCAATTTCGAGAGAAGTGTTTTTCTACCGATCAATGATTGAAAAATGAACTTTGCATATGTTTCATTGAGAATTTTTAAAAAAGCATCATGTGTGTGTGTGTGCGTGTTTGTGTGTGTGTAAAAATGTCTATAACCGAAGAAACTTTCTATAAGAAGTAATTACTTCCATGATCAATTACACTATCGGAGGAGTATTATCGATTTTGCTAAAGTACCAGAAAGATGGGTGATTTTTTTTGTTCTATAATCAATTCCATCTTTGATATTTGTTTTATGGTGAACATAAACATTCGTGGGATTTTGAATCGAACATCAGGCTCTTTAAAAGTAAGCCGGGATTTTTTTACGAAAAGTGCAGCTTTCGCCTTATATGATTGATAACTGAAAAGAATAAAGGATTTTGCAAATAACCTACCGATTACTGGCTCCATTTTGCTTTTTGTCAATGATACAAACTTACTGTACAATACAAACTAGGTATTTGAAGAAATTTTTATTACAATATAAAATTAACGGCCATTAATAATTTTGATATTTTTCTCTCTTTAGAAAAATCCGACTGTGTGAGTCGTGAAGCCAACAAGATTGAAATGCATTCCACCAAATTAGATGTACGCGCTCTTCGTCTTTCAGAATCTTTACGTCTCTCCCGCAAACCGAAAACAATTATTTTCTTTCTAAACTTTTCCCCTATAAAAGTTGATGTTGAATCACTCTGTGGACATCACAAAGTTGCTGTTTACATCAGATATCCATCATCTAAAAAAGTGGAGATGGGTGGTTCTATTCTGAACTGATATACATATTTATTGACATTGGTTGTTATGCGACAGCAGGTGATTCTATATAATTGGACCAAAGTCCTACAATGATTTATTTGCAAAAAGGGATTAAATTAAATGAATAAAAGAACGTTGACATATTAGTGCCAGCTGCTTCTCAAGGCATCGATACAAACAAACGTGTTTTACCCGTATGACGGATGAAAGGAAACAGAGTAATCAGTTTATATATCAGCGTGCTGATGTAAAAGTTTCATTCATTCATTACTAGAATGTTTTTGTCTAATTCATTTCATTTCACAGTTATAGTGCCGCGTAAATCAAATATATTTCTTAATGTGTCTTCATATCACTTGTTGGAGGGAATGTTTCCGCAGTAAATCGGTCTGCGCGCAACGAAAGCTCAAGGTTGGTTAATTAGTCAGTTAGTGCCCTGGCTACGGCTTCAATTGTCCCTGCTCGGGCTGCACCTATCTCAAGTTTCTATCTCGGTCCCGGATTGTAATAGAGGCGACAAGTACCCGAAGTGGCATCACTTACTACACCCTGTGCTATCTATCTATGAATTCATGCCTTTCCCAAGGCCAGTAGTGCCAAGTGAACACAAACTGTCGTAGCCGAAATTTGAACTCGTTGCACTAGGTCCATTCTCCGTGCTGTTGCCCACTCGACCACACCCCTAAAGACTCAAGGTGAAAACGAATTCCTCGTGGTGGAATACGCCCCGGGCGTTAATGGCAATTACACGGTGGCTAGTAACGTCATTTCTAAATTGAACCTCAAGAGAAAAAAAAATGTAGGGTGATCGCAAAAAGCAGGCTGATGAAATAAATGTTTATTATTAACAAATTTTGCTTTCACACAAGGTTCTGGCATGAAGCCTTTGAATAGTATTGCTAGCTTTCACGTATCTAAGAGACGTCAGGGTATGATTTGTTATGGGACGCAATGATTCGGAAGACGTTGGCCAGTATGAAATTGACCGTGACCGAACTCGGCTTTCATTAAATGCAAACTTTGACTGCCCAAGTCCGGTCACCGTGTGAGTCCCTGTGAAGTCGACAAGATTAACATGCATTCCACCAAATTAGATGTACGCTCCCTTTGCCTTTCAGAACCTTAACGTCTCTCCGGCAAAATGAATTCCTACTTTTGTACCTGAACAAAAACTTCATATCTTTTTTAATCTCCTTTCTCATTACGTGCATGTGTGCGCATGCGTGCTTGAGCGATAAGAAGGATTCCTTCAGAGAAACAACATGGCTAGTAGTAAGCGATTAGGTGTAAGGTATCCGTTGAAGATGGTACCGGGGAAAGATGATACCTGTAAAATGGCACCGATGAAAATGACACAAGCGAAAATCTAGGAAAAATGGCACATTTAATTGAAACGTTGATGATTTGAATAGAGATATCGAAAACGAAAATGAATGTACATAGAGGGAGAATTAAGGGTCAGTGTTAGTGTTACGTTTTGAAGATTAGGTTAGGATTAGATGATTAGAGCTGGGTACCGCTGCTAAGGTCCATTTTTACCTGTGCTATTTTTACCAACATTCAGATAAGGCCAGATTTTGAGCACCGAATACAATGACTAACTGAACATTTCTCGGGAGACTAGCTCTGTGTGGTCTCCAATCACCTTTTATTTTCTAAGTTCTATGAATATCCGCATTCAAAATGGCCAGCGTGTTCATTGGACAAACTCAAACAGTAGCAGAGGTCCTCAAGCTGTTCTTCAAAGTGAAAAAAATAGTCTTTAGAATAGAATCGGGGGCGAAAATTCGCCTAAAATGTATGAAGCTGTTGCACAGATTTCAAGTTTTTCATAGAGTGCATGAAACCCTTGCATCGGCCCTCCATATTCCCTGCCCTAAAAAGCATTTCACCGAAGCAGAGGATGCTTGAGATCGGTATGTGCTTATCATCATTATCCCATCACTCGTTTACCTATATCGCCAAAAGATGACGATAGTGTTTGAATATTAATTCTGCAATTGCATTGTACTTGAAAAAAATTCTGCAATAACATTGAACTAGAAAAATATCGAAAAAATAGATGGTTCGGAAATTTTCTTGTTCATATTTATGTGTGTCTACTGCTACATTGCTATATGCTGTGCATATGATTATATATTGCGTTGAAATATTGTTACATCGTTATACTGTATTCATATAATATCACATTATTATACATGTATATGCTGTGCAGTCCGAATTGTCTATGTGCTTGTATATAGTTTGTGTATTTATATATCGTATGGGTATGATGTCTGCTTCAGATGCATGTATATTTATGGATGTGCATATGTACGTGCATATATGCGCAGTGGAAATACATATGCGTGTGCATTGAATTGACATGTATGACGCGTGAATACATGTGTGTTGAACGGATGTATATATATACATATGTTAGATCAGCTATGTGTACATTGGAAGAAATATTTACTGTGCCTTCCCAAAACTCAACAGACACGCTTATTCTATGGTGAGACAAACACAAAATAGACATGCTCAAAACAAGAATCATACGCACCTCAAGACACTCATGCACACATGCATACACAGAGGAATTTGGATACTCAGTGTATTCGTATGTGTGTATGATCGCATACATACACACACGACACAAATTTCTCTCATAGGGAGAAGCAGCGGGAACACACTCTGGGTCCCTCGTACATACTTATCCCCTACCCAAAATAGCTGATGACAGATATACGAATACCCTTATCCCAAGCGTCTTCTCACATGATTTGACCAGTTCATTGAACGACTTCAACCACAGTCCCACCCCTCCCAATAGATATAACTCCACCATCGAGACGTCTTCACGTCTTCATTTTTCTAATCAGATGTAGGACTGATCCGAAATGAAATAAATGCATATTCTGCCAACTTGTGGTTTTCCTGATTGTCTACAAATGTTAACTATATAGGCAGTCCTCGGGTTCGAAAGAGTTCCGTTCCAAGGTCTGCTCGTAAGTCAGATCTGTTCGTAAGTCAAGACAGTTACGCACGTTGTGTATCTAGCTTCGGGTAGTCATATGTTTGTCTTGGTACATAGTATCTTTCTACATATAAAATATATTGAAGAGACAATAATAATACAGTAACTATGATAATTTCATATTATCAATTTTGACTAGTTTTCACTTCTTTGTTTTTGGTTGATTTCTATCACTATTTGTCTCGGACCGTGTGTTCATTGAAAAAGCAAATAGAATACAATAAATACAAAACATTTAATTTGAAAACGAACAGGAACCGATGAGAAACTTTTTTCGGAGAATATTGGCAAAATCTTAAAATATATATATTACCATATGCGAATCATTGGTGTGAACTATATAAACTTAGTACCGTGAGAATATGCATTGGAAAATCTTGGCCCTAAATACACACAATTTTTTCAATTTTCTGCTGAAAATGGGCAATGTTTTGACGACGAACCGCTGTCTGTGACACAATTCTTAAAAGAAATGATTCATGACAGTCCGTTTGTAAGTACAGGTTGTTTGTTACTCAGGGACTACCTGATATATATATATATATATATATATATATATATATATATATATATATATATATATCAATGTATTGGTATGGATTATGATTTAATCCAACAACATGAAAGTGAAATGACCATATTGGAAGGCAGATTGAATCAAATGATTCTATATTTTGACGTTTCTCCCATACTGGGCTTTGTTGAGAACTGAGGTGTTACAAGAACCTGGTGTTTTTTGAGAGTGGTCTATGAGTTGCGGTCGGTAGTGGAAGTAGTTAATTTGGTGGATGTCTGAGCAGACCATGCGTGTCGTAAGTTATGTGGTGAGACCTGCGAATCGCATTTCAGATCCCGATGAAAATCTGCTTCCAGAGAGTAATGGAATATTGAGGTCAAAAAGGGGATTTATTGCAATGACCTGGGGTTATAAAGGTTTATGTGATGGGTAGGGGCCAGTGATGAGATTGCATGTGTGTGTGTATGTGTGTGTGTGTGCAAGTGGTGAATAGAAGAAATGTGCTTTAGCAGTTTGGATGTCGATTAGGTTTGGTAGTGAGTAACATTATGTATGGGCAATTTGAGTGGTTTGTTTATGAGTCTTGCTAGATGTGGATTATGCTGCACCAGCCTGCTCCCTTGATAATCGTGTTGATTCGGGAAATAACAGCTGATTCGATGCATTTTCTCCTGTATCTCACATTGTTGGTGCGGATGTGTCGTAAGCATTGGAGTGGTCATCTATTTTGAAACTCCTAGACTAATTAACAAAAGAATCCACAAACACAAAAGAGTACTCAAAATATATGACCACTTACAACTCTTAGAAACAGCATTATCAGATTCACTGCCAAAGTATGAGAACCCATGACACACTCAGATCAAAGCTATCCAGGAAACAAAAAATTCTTGCGAGATATCTCGTTAGTTTCTTATGGAACAAAGAAATTCCTCGCAAGATATCTCGTCGACCGCTTAACCGCTATGCAGAAAAAACACAACTGACACAATTACACTGACTATCGTAGGACATTCATTGTAATTTCTGTTACAACTTTTGTTTACATACACCTGTCTGGAATAAATGAGTGTCTGTCTGTCTGTCTGTCTTTCTATCTAAAATAGTCAATGTGTAAAACACTAACATAAGTCCAGGAAAATGAAATGCTGTTCAATTATTCGACGAGCTGGTGTTACCTTGAACAGTTCTCGGTAGCTACTCACAGCAAAGCTGCGACTTTTTCAACGGATCAAACCAAACAAAACACGAATAAGGAAAATAAAGAGAAAGGGAAAAGAAAAAGTTGAAAAATAAAAACGTAATTTCTTCGCTCAATTTGAGGAGCAATATCATGAGTTTATCACGGCCGGTTAGAGACACGCTCCTAAGATCAATTAGTTCATAAAGCTGGGTCATTCATTGAGATAACCTCACAATTAGCCGACACTCCATACGTGTCGAGAGTGGTACGCCTCGCTGGATTCAATAGAAGAATTATGCGCCTATTTCGCAGTTGCTGTTATCTATTGAGTTTGTTCAACGGAGCGATTCCGTCGACCGGATGCTCTGCCATTTCTGTCCTGCCGGATCCAATCGAATCCAAGAGTTACTCATGAAATCGCTTTTGAGATATGCCGCCAAAGGGCAGCACTTCAATGCAATTCAATTCGCTGTTATTGTAGCCAGCAATAACGGGGTTCAGTCTGTGTGCAGTCTATGCCAACCTTGAAAGTGTAAACGCATAATACTTCGACGTACAGACACAGGTATAAGCAGGCATCAGTTGCTGTGTAATCACATTGAGGATATCCCGCTCCACTTCGTTCGTTTTTGCTCTCTCTCTCTCTCTCTCTCTCTCTGACAGATTGTCTCTCAATCTTTCTCGCTCTTTCACCCACTCTCTCTCTCTCTGTCTGCCTCTCTTTTTCTCACTCTTTTTCCTATCGGATTGTCTCTCGATCCTTTTTGCTCTTTCACTCTCTCTCTCTCTCTCTCTGACTACCTGTCTCCTTTCATCCCGCTCCCCCCTCTCTCTTTCTTCGTCCGTTCTCTCTCTGAGTCTCTCTCACTCTCTCCCAGTCTGTCCTTTTCTTTACATGCAAACACTCTCTCTCCTTTTCCCTCTTTCTATCTCTTTGACTATCTGCCTTTTTTTTCTCTTTCGTTTTTCCCCTCTCTGCCAAATTCTCTCTCTCTCTATCTTTTTCTCTGTTATTCTCTCTCTCTCTCTTTCTATCTCTGTCTGTTTTCACACTCTCTACCCCTTCCCCCCTCTCTCTCTCTCTCTCTCTGTGAATCAAATAAAAAATTTGATTTTGCTCCCATAGCATCTCTCTCCCCCCTCTCTCTCTATATATATATATATGCATGTGTGTGTGTGTGTGTGTGTGTGTACATGTGCATTTATGCCACTCGAAAAACATACAATTACCCATCATCAATGCAACCCACATTATCAATATGATTCCATCCTTTTCAAATAAAAGCATCCATTTTAATACTTCATTAAGTTCAGAAATACACTTCTCATAATCTATTGATGTTACGTAAATTCATTTCAGAATATATCTAATCTATATTAAAAAAAATTAAAAAAAACAGTTCCCCTGCATACATTTGTACCGGACAATACCGGACTATGGAAAGAATCTTTATGGACAAATTAATATGACTAACGAGTTTGTCCCTCGCCTGCCGAGATAAACAAATGACATTGAATGTAGGCGCAATAAATTGCCAAAAGTCTGTCGGGGGGGGGGGGGAATAAAGGAAGTAGGGAAAGAGGTTTCAGACTGTATATAAATGACCAATGACCAGACTGACAATAAAGAAAGAAGTGGGAAGGGGATCGCAGATTGTAATTTTACCCTATTGACAACCTGTCTATTTTGATGCCTTTATAAAGTAACTTGCTAGTTTTCCTAGCAATGACAGTTCTGTCTTTTTTCCTTAAAAGTTGATCTTTATAAACCTCCTTTGTGTATGCATCGAGTGTAATGGGTGTCCAGGATAAAAAGGGTAAAATGACTATCAGTAAGTGCCTACATAATACGCCACGTGTATGTCAATATTTTTGTCTGAAACATTCGTCAAGGGAGATAATTATCAATAGCTGTAGCGTAGTCTTCCTTACTAATTTTTATTTTGCAATTACGTAATAATTCTGGGTTCATTCCGGTTGGACATGTACAAGAAAATACAGGACAACATGATGTTTTTACATATTTTTTTAACGTGATGTAATTTCAAAATTATCTAAATATTACCGTCACTTTTGACGGCATGGGTAAGCTAGTACATATCATAAAAATGCAGTCAACTTACGGATTTTCACATATGTACTTAAAACTACGCCACAAAATCCTCTCACGATTTTCATGGTCTCATTTTTCATTCACCCCTGTTCCGAGCGTAGACAGGTAAGATGGTTATGGGAGAGTGGTTTGAATACTCACGCACTAACGCTTGTCTGTATCAACTACCATAGCATTCCCGTTAAAAGATAGTTTGTATGTCTTGTGTGCGTTTCTTAAGGGCGTTAATGTCAAGTGAAAATTAACAAACTCAGCGGAAACTCGAACTCTGTTCGCTGATTCTGTTTTCGAACTGGTAAACGTTACACCTTACTGCATCTCCTTGTTGTTCTTGTTGAAGAAAACCTCGAAAAGTGTTATTAGTGAGGCTTATGCTGATATTTCAACTGGTCAGACGCATGACATCTCGTCTGAAATCATGGCCAAAGAGGATCTCTCTCTCTCTCTCTCTCTCTCTCTCTCTCTCTCTCTCTCTCTCTCTCTCTCTCTCTCTCTCTCTCTCTCTCTCCTAAACTGTTAGACCTGTAGGGTAGGTCGGCAGTGTGTGCACGTTGGCAGCTAAGTAAATCCGTTCACAGAAAATTTCACAACCTTACAATTGACTTGTTGGCATTGTGTACAAAAAAAATCAAGGTGTGCACAGGGAGTAAGACTTAATTAGATGTTTTACCAAGTCAAAATTGATTCAGCTATGAATAACAATATGGGTACGTTTAAAATATTTAGGGACACATTTAGCCCTTGAATGTACCCCACACAAAATGTAATGAATATTGCTCAAGTATTAACCTGGGTCTTTTTTTAAGGTGGGGGTGCTAAATCATAATTTTACCCCCAGTCGTTTTTCATCATACAATCTGTCTTGTGATCATCAGATCATATTAACGGAACACGCTTAATGACAGTGGCAGAAAAATTGGGGCCAGATTATATTTACAATGAGGGATTTTGTGTGTGTGTGTGTGTGTGTGTGTGTGTGTGTAAAAGAACTTCTTAAAACTCAAGGTATTTTTCGGGAATAGTTTCCATGGATTCTTGCTTGCATCAATTTCCATATTTTAACTCGACGAGCAGAAGATGTGACCGCTGCATAAAGACAGCGAGATCTCCTCAGCAGCACGAATAGCAGCGGTCTAGCAGGTAAAAATATGGCAATGATGCGAAGACTGTAAGCAACATTGATTTCAGTATATTGCAGAAAAGAGCGATTTTATTGTCTGACAAGAATTACACAGCAATATTTTTCTATCTCTCTATTTTATGTGTGAAGATAAATGCTACGATTTAAAGAGACAACAATTTCATAGTTAGTTGTATGATCTGTTGAAATTGTAGTGAATATCACTCTCCTTCACGTTTTAATCTTATTGCTGAAGCCTCTCACCTATTTCAGCTTTTATTTATCTTGTAAATTACAAACAAAAATACATGGTCACTTTTCGGACAACGTATACAGCTATTTTTAGTATTTTGTATTGAAATTTAAATCAATATCTACTAACAAAATACGTCGTATGATGGTCAATATATTTTTAATTGTAACATTTGCCCACAGAGATAACTATTAGATGATACTTATAGAGTAGTTTCCCTTATATATCTGGGGTTTTTTATTATTTATTTATTTTTTATGCATAATAACGGGGTTGATAAACAAGAAAATGCAACGTGATATAATTTTTGTTTTGTATTTCTAAGTACAGCGCAACTGGAAAAAAACTATTCAAATACTGTCATCATTTAATTACGACATAAGTAAACTAGTTTATTTATAAATTCTCATTCGTGTAGATATGGTAATAGAATACGAAAATAGTTTGAATTTTATAATTTCTAACGAGAATTTGAAATCGAAGCTAAACTTTTTAAACATGGTGTTCATGTATGTGTCTCATTATGTTTCATATCTCCTTGTTTCATACAAATGTCTCGATAAATTGTGTATGCTGTGGTCAGACAATCTTTCCTCGTCTATATGTTCATTTATTCACGACGTTTTGGACATGTAAGGTAAGTTCTGAGGAATAAATAAACACAACCAGGTTCCTTGAACTGAAACTCCATTAACCATCTGAAACCTGAAGTTCGTTCATTGTATTGGTCATCTATTCATATGCATTTTTCATTTCTTTTTCGTCCTTATTTTAGACAACGCCTTGGTGGATCTTCATTCTTATTTTTTCCTTAGTTGACCTTTTATTATCCTATTTTGACGGCAAGGCATAATTTTATATATATTCTCCCTATGCTGTTACAAATAAAAATACTCTCTCTCTCTCTCTCTCTCTCTCTCTCTCTCTCTCTCTCTCACACACACACACACACACACCAGTAAATTCGTAAATGTCTACTAAAGTATCAGAGATAGTGGATACTTATGATATATAATGGTTGTTTCTTTAATAAAGGAAGAGACTCAAAAAGACCCTGCGTGAAGTTAGTAATTTCGTTGCTCTTCGTGAAAGTGGCTGAGATGAGTTTGAAAATTCACTGCAGAAAGGAAAAACACAATTTTAAACTGATAAAATGTTTATGCGATACAAATCTATCTATATGCTTGTGCGTGAGTGTGTGCATGTGTGAGAGTGAGAGAGAGGGAGATAAAAGGGGGTGCAGCCAGTGCATCGCACTAGGGCCCAGGGGTCCCGAGATTTTCTCCGGTAGAGTTACTGTTGGAGATGAAAAGAGAATAGCTAAAGGACGAAGGTATTGGTGCAGTTTATTCGGGGAGGGGGTAGCTGTGTATCAGATTAACCCCCCCCGCGGGCGGGGCCCCTGCAAACGTATAATGAGATACGACTGTCTTCTTGTCTTTGCTTATGTTGTCCGCTTGGGTAAGTGAAGGGAAATATAACAGGATTTTAAACGGAAAGTTTGCTTTCATCCATTTGTTCACGTTTCTTTCAACTCCACCTTTTGTACGATACGGTACAACAAGGTCAATACGGGAAACCTGTGTAGGAGTGATAAGTGGATAGGTAAGGGTTTGTTTGCACGAACGTTGGGGAAAAAATAAAAGATTCGATAAGCGATATAGTTGAAATGAAGGCGAACAGTTATAGTTAAATGAGAGGTTGCTGTCGGAGGAAGTGGAAGAGGGGATGTAACTCTAGTTGAATTCAAACAACTCGGCGAGAAATTTCCGGAGCACTAGCACAAGAGTTGTTCATAAACTGCAAACGGGATTCTGTTAATTTCCATGTCGAACGGAGAACCGGAAGCGGAAGACGAGCCCTCCTGCGTGATATCCCATATCGAAGGAAATTAAAAACTGACGCCATAACAAACGGATTTATCAGCGGTGCGTGCTTCAAAGGAAGATTTCATTTAAAGATCTCTCACTAGAACTGAATCGCAGAGGCTGCGAAAGGAACGGTGACCAACACTCATACGCCATTAGCGGATTTTTCAGGCTTTTACTTGATTACCTCCCTTGGGTAGATTGCTACCTTGATATGATGGGCTCATACGATGATCACTTTTTGATTCAATGGAATATTAATGTCGATCTCATCTTCAACACAATCACTGTTATTTACACAAGTGGTTATCAAACTACATTGCATGGCGGTGCACTAAGAAGTATATTTGACTGACGCAGCACACCAACTGTAAAAAGGAAAAGAATTAGACTAAAAATTTCAGTAGTCAATGAATGAAACCTTTATAGGAGCATACTAATTTAAGTAACCATCGGCCATTTTTTCTTTCATCTGTCGCTAAAAAGGTTAAAATCTCACAAAATCTAATGATAAAGCCATAAGTACGACAGGCATAATAGCCATAGCGGATACGTTAAATGCTTTAAATACGTTTGCCTATTCGCAAGATTCAACTCGGTAAGTATGGGGGACAGATGCAACACACTATTGTGCTGCGGCACACAATATGAGAGCCTCTGATTGAGACTTATATTGCTGCTGCAATTAGCCCAAAGAGCTTGTAGTAACGCATGCTGTTAGAGTTGAGAATCAAAATAACGCAGGCATCTGACTGTAACCGATATTTCCTTCATTCTAAAAAAATTTTCAACCTCCATTACAAAATCTTGAATTGACTTTGTTTTCTCATTGCAACACGAACGGGGACAATATTCGCTAAGATGAGGGGTGTAAAACGATACGCAAATCTAACATTGCCCTACCGTGATTTGAACTCACAACCAGTTGATTGCCATGTTTTACTAAGCTAAATTGATAAGTCTTGGATATTAATGAGAATTCATCACACAGATATGCATGGGCTTATTTCATACTAATATATAGAGACGTTCTCACGTAAGAGAAAGAATTTTTTTTTTTCATTTTCTATTCATCATTCATACAATACAAAAGTTTCAGTAATCATCTTCGATCGGAATAGAAGTCTGAGTGGATGTTTAACACTACAGTAGTTAGGCTTGTTAGGATATATGTTATTACGTTTCTCATAACGCTTGGATAACCAGAATTGCATTTTGTGGATTTTCATCGTTCATTTCTATAAAAAAAAATTGTAATTAAATTGCTGTTATTGTTGATATAAATGCTAGTTCATCTTTTCTACATTCATTTTAGATGACAAATAAAAAAAAGACTGTTAACATGAAGAGTCTACCAGGTCTTCAGGGATGTACATTCTACATGAATGATAGGACCCATTGTTTCCCAGCAGCGCACTACCTTCATCGAGTTGTAGTTATCCCACGGTGCATGCTGGTGCTATGGTTTCCCCGGGATAATGACGCATGTTCAGGAGGAGGCGGGACTCATCGGACCAGGCGTCTTTTTCTGCTCGTGTTCCCATTGAGGATACTTTCGGTTATGAATATTGGTTGGCATTGGGTACTCTGACTAGCCTGTGCCTACGCTGCTCCATGAGCCATAAGGATTGATGAGTTGTGACACATTCCTCCATCTTGGTTAAAGCTATCTGCTTCCACTTCTTGCGTGGATAAGTATTGGCAGACCAATGCCTTGTCGGTCGTTGATGATTTTGCTTTCTCCGAACCACTGCCGATTGATACTCACTACAATCATACGTGAGTACCCCATTTAGCTATGACGTTTCGGAAATGTCTTCTTGCCATTACAATTTGGCCCCTGTCCAAATCACTCGAATCTTTCTTCCAGCCTATAACTGCAGTGTTCAACACATCAAAATTAAATACTCAAGATCGGCCTACCTGCTTATATACCTCTCACCATGACACGCGCCGTGGTTGCGAGACAGTAGCTGTCATCCTTGTCAATGGTCATAATGCTTTGGCTCATTAGGATATAGGTGGAAAGAGACAATGATTATTCTCACCACTAACAGAAAAAATGAAAATCCTGGCAAATTTTCTAATAATCACTGACTTTTGGATATTTTCGTCCTTATAGGAAAGATTGGAATTGAGCTAAAAACTTGCTCATGCAACCAAAAAGATGTAAAAGAAACATAAGGTCACTTGAACATCCTTCCCTCTTTGAGTCATCTTTTGAACATCTCCCCTTTAAATTTTATTAGTTGAAGATACCTCTTCTAACAAAGCAGTCTTAGGGGGTCAATTAAAACTATCGTAATTTAGGAAAAGTTAAAAGGGCTAGGAAATACATAGAAATAAATTCCTTTTATTAATAAAGTTAAAAAAAGATATTGTTCATTCACATAAATGCATTGAATCTTAGTTCGTGTTTGATTCTCCTTGATTCTGGACTACCCAATAATCTTTTTATATACTTCATCCGATAGGTTCACAGAATTTATTGAATGATTAATGGTTTTGTGTTGGAGTCCGTTGCCTTGAAAGTTTCGAGGGGTCACTTCAATGTCCTACCTCAGATTCTGATCAACTGAAAATCTTCCCCTCTGAACTAGTCCAGGGGATTCAAGTGATCTGGAATATGTAATCAGTTTGTTGGTTCTCCCAACAATCGGCACTTTAAAGCTGATAGAAGCCAATCGGAAACATAGACCATTGCATACTAAACCAATACATCTCTAACACTGACTGACCATAGCATCTGCAATAAGCACCAACCCAGCGGAATTCAACCTCTTTTCTTTTTTCTTTTTTCAACATGAAATACGAGAGCGCAAGAAGTGATATCTGGACATAACGGAGTTTGACCTGAGATGAAACTAAAGACTAATTAATAGAATCATTGATTCAATAAATCTGACAAGCACGGAAAGTGGGTAACAACTCAAAGAGATCTAATCAAGTCAAGAAAGACCCATTATCGAAGTTGATTTCCTACTATGCATCACTTATTTCCCTCAAACCAAAATCTCTCCTCTGATCACGACAAATCTTACAACCATTTTACTTTCCGCCTTCACCGTCTCCTCAACTATTTCATCCAAGATTTCAATCTCCTGGGTGTTGATAATAATGCAAAATTATGAACAAGTTTGACCTGTTTCGAATTAAACATTTGTGGAGGGTAATGCAAAGTTGGGCTGGAACAGGAAGCTCGGCTATGACGCTACTGAAAGATCGGATTCGATGCAATTCTAGGAAAAGTGACTGGGCCCGAATTAAGATAATCTTTTTTCAGACCCAAAAGAGTTTCGAAGTTTCCACACTTTAGCATCGCCGACTTGTCTTATGGTGTCCCGAAGCTGTTCCCTGCAAAAGGTTTTAGATATTGTTTGAATTAGCAGTCCGATCTAAAATACTAAAACAAAAGTGTGTTTGCTACTAACCAGAAGGTTATATAGATATGTGAACAAAGGACTATGCACACCGATAATATGAGGTTAAATTAAGTATTCATAACCCTGCATACGCATCGGTCAGTCTTCTATGGCAGTCTACAGAAGACCACTTTGATACACCAGACTTGCTGTTGAATTTTTTGTGATTGCAGAGACCCGTGTAGCGATTTCTTACGGAGCTTTTGGAAAAACCGGGACAGGAAAGAGACCCAACTGACACAGCCACCCCTCTTTTTTCTACACTGCTACCAAGGTAAGTCCTCCCCTTTAAGAAGGGTTATGTTTGACTCCCCTGAAACAGGGATGAGAGGGGAGAGGAAAGACCTACAACAAAAGTCCCTCGTACAAGAAAATTACTAAAAAACAAATGTCCCCCAGAAGAAGGGGGAAAAGGGAATGGCAAAAACCCCAAAGTCCCCCATTCATGGGAAAAGGGAGAAGTACCAAAACATAAAGCATCTCTGAATCAATAAGATCCTCAGCCAAGAGGGGCCAAAAATCTCTGAAATAACAACGGTGAGACAGAGATGGTCAGAAGATGCCAAAATTACGCCCACATTGTCAAAGAGGATGGAACAATGGTAGATTTGCCTGAGCTGAAAAGCATCGAAACAAAGATGGTGTCAGTCTTTTTGATCGACAAGAAACAAAGCAAATAAAGACACTGTGATTAAATACTCACCTCTTTGGAAGTGAAGCTTGACCAGGTCGTGAAGGGGCTTCGCAATGTGAGATGCACTGTTATCCAGTGAAACATTCACAATGGGTGACCTCTACACGTATGAACATACTCTTCGGATGGAGTATCTGGGGCGGAGAGGGACCGGGATATCAGTTTACGAGGTTCCTGGCTACGTATCAGGGGAGCATATAGGGTACAAACTTCGGACTGTATTTGGAGGAATGAAGGTTCGACCTAATGATGGATAGGAAATTCTTAATCTCCATTCCCAACTGCTTGAACGTAAACGACCGGGAAACACAGCCATCATAGTGAGTGGTAGGAGACTGGGGCGCTGGCTTTGCGGCGAGAGTGGTAGCCTTGCAGCAACATGCAAGAGAAAGAAAGCTAAAAAAAAAAAAAAAAAACAGCTGACAACACACAAGATTCCCTTCCCCCTACTACAGCCTTTGAAAAAGGATCTATAGCAGATCATCCAACCACCAAGGCCCGGAAAATCAGGTCCACCCCTGGGACTCAATTTCGTCCCACCACTCCCAAGTCGGCTTCTCCATCGCCAAAAAAGGTTATGACACCATTGGAGAAATCACACAAGGGTGGCTAGTGGTAGGAAAATGAGGGAGGAAGGTCCAAGCAGCGATTTCTCAGACCCCACATAGCCTCCAACCGGAAGACACCGATGGTCCCAAAGGAGATACCCTGCAGTCATATGCGGAAAAGCTAAAAGAAAGGGGTGGCTGCGTCAGTTCACGAAAGGAGATCTCCCAGAAAGCCCAGCAACAGCTTAATAATTGATAGCAAAAAAAAAAACAGTGAAAAGACAATAGACAGCCAAAGGAGATGGTAGCCCCATCCTCTCAAAAATGCTAAAAGCCCCCCCCCCCCAAAAAAAAACAATTACACCTGTTAGACTGCCACTCCAAACCGGCCTCATCGGCTCCTCCCACTCCAACTTCTAAAACACAACCTTCACCCCTACTAGCACCCATACGCTCTACTCGTCCCCACTTTTCGCTTTAATCACCCCCTCAAACTGTCAATGACGTGATTCCATTTCAGGGTTTGATTGACAGGATTGACCTTGTTGATAAAGACCGAAATGAACACCCCCAACGAAATAGTATGGATTTGACCCAATAAAGGCAACTTGAATTCGGTGGAACCCACTGGTTATATATATCGAGTATTAGAAGTGTCGACGTGGGGCTCTTAGAGTGACTAAGTTTTCATAGTGTAGCTTATTCGGATCATTAACTAGTTAGAGTACGAATGAATATAGATAAGACTAAACCTAGGATAACTGGTTACTAGAAAGTCAACACATCCTCACTGGATAAAAAGGATTTTCGGGACCAATTAACACTAATGATACTGCAGGAATTAACGGGGCTACTTTAAAGGTAAGATTAGGTCGTTTGCTGCCGGTTATAGTCGCTGACCAAACCAAGATTGACTAACGGCACAAACGGCTTTAGAATCGAGAGTACGATGGGCGGTCCGTAGCAGGGATATAGGTGAAGTAGCCATAGATAGGAGAGGGCTTAACACCGTGCTTACCCAGAAGAACCAAGTCAGGTGTGAAAGAATTTTCCCCGAGGTATCGAATATGGCCGCTGAATTGCGTGCAGAAGAAATTCGGTGCGCTTCAAGTCGACATATATCTGGTGTGGTGTCACAACACCGGATGGGGATAGGTGACTACAAACGAAGGCATATGCAAGGTATTTCGTTCTAATTTCCATGAGCTTTTCACTTGGGGTCCTAGTCAGAGCTCAGTTTAACGCCTATTTGGCTGACCTCACTCGAGTTAACTAAAGCAGCCCGATACGAGGGACCCATAACAGAGGAAGAAATTCGGGAAGCGTTAAAGAACGCTGGAACAAAGAAGACTCCGGAGATAGAAGGCTTCCCCTATGATATTGTATTTGAGGCTGTCGCCCATGTTTGTTTACTTGCTTGCATTGATCTTCAACCAATGGTTAAAGCAGTGGAATATTCAGAGGCGCTTTACCAGTGGTGAAGTGAAACAGCAATGCAAAGGCAAAGATGGGGGGGGGATAGGATAGATAATTTTAGACCCATAACTCTTTAAATTGGCCAAAGTCTTATCAAACCATTTGCTAACTGCGCTGGATAGTCTGAATGGCCCTGAGCAGACCTGTTCTCTGAAGAGGACTATCCAAGATAAGATGCATTTAGTGCACATGATCATAGAGAAAGTCTACAGTGGAGCCGTGCCGATCAAATTAGATCAGTCCAGAGCTTTCGATAGGGCTGACCATAATTTCCTGGTACCCATCTTGTCTGCGGCTGGCTTCAGCTATGACTTTCGCTCCTGGATTCGCTTCTTGTATGTATCTCCCAGTTCGATGGTGAAAGTGAATGGGGTTAGGTCAAAGCTTTTTCAGATCGTCCTGATCAGTTTGTCAAGGTTGTTTTGTTTTTGTTTTTTTTCTTTTTTGGGTTCAAAATCGAGAGGAGTATTCTATTTCAGTATTAGGTGTCAGAATCAAGGGATTATTTTCCAGTTTTAGGGATCAAAATCGAGGGAAGATTATTTTTTAATTTTGGAGGACAAAATAAAAATTTTGAGGGAGATTCTTTTTTTTATTTTTAGGGGTCCAAGACGAAGAGCTTTTATTCACTTTTAAGGGTCGAAACCGAGAAGGGACGCTTATTTTAAATTTTGGGGGTCAAAATCGAGGGGTAATTTTCTTCACTTTTAGGGATCGAAATCCAAGGGATTATTTCTTACTTTTGGGGTCAAAGTCGAAGTGAAGGGAACTTTTTTTTTTAGCCTGGGGGGGGGGGCAAAATTGACGGGGGGACTTCCATTGTTAGTTTTTAGGGGTTGAAATCCTAAGGGACGTTTATATTCATTTTAAGGGGCAAATTAAATGTTTTCCCTATTAAAGGTCATTCGAAGAGGATCTTTTTTCACTTTTCGGGGTTGGCATAAAGAGAGATCTTTTTCTACTTTTAAGGTCAAAATTGAGAATGAATAAATGTTTTCATCCAAAGTGGTCAAATGTTTTCTGTTTTATGGGTCTAAATCGAGGGGCATGAATCTTTCAAATCTTCATTTTCGGAGATAGAAGGGGGGGTCTTATCGTTTATCTAATATCTCTTTCCCCTTCAACATTTCTCTTCCCTTATCTTATGAATTGGCTTTGGGAGTTAAAAAAAATAAAACTCAGGAAATCAAACGAAGAATCACTTTCGGTAGAGCAAGCTCCACCTTCCAACACAAGAAGATCCCATCAGTCCAAAAAATAAGGGTACACAACCAATGCATAGTCATCTATGGAGCTGAAACATAGGAATGTGCTTAAGGAAGAATCTTGCTCAACATCCCATTGTCAGAGATATAGGACCAATTTGCAAACTCAAATGGAATTGGGCTGATCATGTAGCATGAATGTTGGACAATCGCTGGACATCACGACTTACGACGTGGATCTCAAGACATCATTTGCGAAACTGTGGCCGGGAGAAAGTGGCCCCTTGACCTCCATGATAGAAAGGTCTGGCAAATTTTGGGGAAGGTCTATACCCAACGAAGGACGCTAAAAAAAGAGAGTGATGAAATCGAGGGGGAACTTTTCCATTTTTTTAACATTAACATCTACCCTTTGGGATAATAGCTCCACTTTTTAACATTAACCCCACGAACGCCCCTTTTTTATTATCTGCGATGCCAGAGTTTTCTGCAGTATCATAACGATATGAGAATTATTAAACGTGAAACTTCTTGATCCGCGATTAAAAAAACGAATCGGCGTGAACCGACCTGAGTTCAACCAACGGTTCAATCGGAGTTAAATTAAGGCAATAGAAATCTAGAAATATTTAGTTATTCTGGAAAATTATTTAAAAGATTATCCAAAATTAAGGCAAAAAATATCCAGAAATATCTAGTCATTCAAGAAAATTATCTTGAATGCAATTCGCATAGTCGATACATTTTGCAACACCAGAACCATATCTAGATACGTTTGACTTTTTTGGCTCTCTTTTTTTCACGTATTGTTTGGCTTCAATGTCTGGTCTTAGTCTGACAGTCTTGCTATAGTTATAAAAAAGAGGCCTAGGGAGAACAGGGGAAATGGGATTGGAAAAGTCGTGTGCCCAAAGAGATAAAATGTGTAATTGTAACATTAATACATTAAAAACATCAATTGTAGCATCTTTCTTTTTAAATGATAAGGAAACAATGGTAGCCAGTCTACGGCAGGCACACGAAAAAGGGTTGGCGTGCGCTATGGCCCTCGTGGGTACAGGGTTGGGTACCTCAAGTCTAATGGATTGGAAGCTTTGAAACTAAACGGGAAAACAATACGATAACTACAAGGTTCAAAAAATGAATCATGACAAGAAATTTTAACCCTAATCGACTACATTTGGTACATATTTAAGACAGAAAAAAAAATTTAAAGTTGATATAAGACTGATATTCGTTCGTTTTTTAAACAGTAAAACAAAATTCGTTAAATGGGAAACATTTTGGTATTAAAAAGATTTGCCACAGACACAAACGCACACAAATAAGTTTCCAGTTTTTCAGCCTAAGTAAAACCATAGTTGATTATTTTTGATAATTTTTAATGACGATATCATAACCTAAGTAGGATTTTAGTGCTATGCTATATTCCTATATCTTAACAGCCAATACATCCACATGCTTCTAAAATCCAAAATACCCCCGGGATATGTCTATCTAGTTAGCAATCTGCAAAATTTTTGACAGTCCTACTTTTTTATTTCATTTTTCTCTCACTGTTTTACTAGGAAGTTGTTGGAAGTAGCACAGCAAGCAAGTGCCACGCTGGGGATTTGGCAAAATTTTGATACCTAAGATGGATTGGTTAATGTTTCCTGAGCAGCGTAGTTAAAAGATCTAGGAATACACATCGTATCGAAAACATCCACTACTATCAAAAACACTCCGAAGTAGGCATCTACAAGATACCTTGCTGAAATTGCAACTCAATTTACATTGAAGAAACAGCAACGTGTCTCAAAGAGCGAATTTACGAATACCGAAGGGCCTTAATACTGGATAATCACCTTAATGCTTTTGTCCGACATAGAAACCTCTGATATCATAATCTCGACCTAAAAAAGCACAAGTGATCAAGCACGAATACTCCAAAAGGTACAAATGCACCGAATCTGCCCTCATATCAATCTGCAACACAATCATCCAACGTCCAGGTAATTTCCCATTTGTCTCACCACTAGCAAAATCAGCCGTAAAGCAACATAAATTAACACTTCATACAAATGGCGGTAACACATTCGATGCTGACCAAATATACACACGCGCCCAAGTGTAATTATAAACCCTTTTCTCTCTTATACATACATTTTATAGACCCCTTCAACATCCTGTGATTCTCTTATTTTAAAAAACTAATCCTTCTAACACCAACAACATCATCAGGACAATGTCATTTCCTTCCATAAAGCAACCCAATCAACTAAAAAGGACATCCACTTTTCTAGAAACCCTACATATATACCAAAAACCCTTTCCCACTAATATACAGTAAGAAAATCCGGGTATTTCTGTAGTTTTCACCATTTTTTCTTAAACAAACTTTCGCTTTCGAAGCACTGTAGAAGCCCATCACGGGCGAACGTACGTGAGCAATTACACTTTTAATAGAAATTTTAGATGTACTAATTGGTCTCAAGTCTCTTTTTCCTTTCCACATTGTCAACTTCCCCACAGCACTGTCAGATCTACATCCTTTTCCTTAGCATGTATTTAGTCTAGAAAGCTTTATAGCTTTAAACACTATATATATATATATATATATATATATATATATATATATATATACACGATTGCTGTTCAAAAAGGAAGCGAAGTTTTTGAAAAGCACGCTAATGAGACATTTTAAAGTGGTACCCTACTGCTGTGTAGCAGTGACTTTGACCTTTTGTATAAAATTATTTATATCGCGCCACGTTGGACAGTATTTGTGCAACATGTGCGTAGAGCGTTTGTTGTTTTCTTCTTTCCAAGTCAACGAACGATGATCACACTGAGAAAATGCATTCTGTGATCCGTGGAAATCGTCGCCTGACTGTTATAGATTCTTACCTCTACGAAAACTATACGGACGGTCAGGCAACAATTTCCATTGATCATAGGATACAGTTTCTGAATATGACTGCCATTCGTTGACCTGTAGAAAAAAATGCAAAATGCACTGCACAAACGTTCTTTCAAGCGTGTTTAGCTCAAATGCTTACCAACGTGGCATGATACATTTATTCTTTTTATACAGAAGGTCAGACACTATACAACATTCTAAAACGTCTCATTGGTGCACTATTTTAAATGTATCTCGTTGTTTGTTTTTTTGACAGCCTTTAAGATGTTTGCTTACATGTATTTGTCTTGTAAGGTAAGTGGACCCAGAGATCAACATAGGTCCCTTGAGGGTCTAAATTATTAAGTGCGGCCAAATTGCAGAAATAGAACATCTTTTCACGCTCAGTGCTTATAATTCCCGAAAATCGAATTAGGGGACAGAACTCTAAATTTTTTTGTGTGTTTCCAATCCATTATACTATCAAACCTTCTGGAAAATTGTCAGATGTGATAAAAATGTTTAAAAGCTTTTTACAACATAACTTTAATGCTAAACTGGAACCTTACGTCTTCTTCCTCATAGGAAATGGTGGATGTGAATTTCTCCTTCTCTCAGTGCTTATGCCAGTTTCCCACAGTTCATTTTTCGAAATTCAATGAACTTATCTGTTTTCTTAGTTCACTTCCTTTAATTTTGCATTGGTGCTATAGACAATGTTTTCTGCTGCTCACCAAGCGCACATTCCGTTGTAAATCATTTGCCTTTTTTTCTTTTTCATTTGGCAAACTGAAACCACTGTGTACTGACACGAAACCAATTGAAAATCTTTTACCAATTATCATACCTTATGTAGTCCAATCACTGAATTTGTCTCTTTTTCTACTCATCAAGATTTCTCTCTCCTTAAAAGCTCACAGAATAATTACATTGGATATACCGGCTCTCATCTGTTCAATAAAGTTGAGCAACATTGAGCTTTGCCAAAACGTAGATGGGTGATCGCTTTGGAATACCAGGTTCCCTAAGTGAGAATGGTAAAGTTAGTGATACCAGTTCAGATGTTTATCCCCTCACAATGTATTTCACATATCGTAAGCCAAGACAAGAGCAACTTGCAATATGGGAAATCTGGATAGGGATGGCTGAGGCCATAGTCAGCATAAGGGTGCTAGCAAACTAATCCTTTAGATTACTTGGTCTATCACATCTCTAAATCTACTTTGTCAAATTTTCACCCACCACATTGTTGTGGGCTGTATTCACTTTTCAATAAAGCGTAGAAGACTATACATCCTTTCAAGAAGGCTATAAATCTTATTTGAAGTCTTTGCCTAAAGGTCACGATCCTAGTGAGAGTGAATGGGTCGTCAATATAAGGGGGTTTCTTTTTCACAAGTAGACTTGCATCTGATGATAAATGAACATCACCACTACTTTTGAAGCTTCTTTGATACTATACAAGAAGTGTGAGTGGCCAAGCAGTTAACAGTACAGAGGATGGGAGCGATGAGCCAAGTTCAAATTCTGGCTGAGACAGTTTGCGTTCACTCGGCACTAATGCCCGTGTGAAGGTCATGGATTCATCTCTTCCCCTCTGCTAACATGGCAGCGTAAGGCCTATTCCCCCATCCCTAAGTCTTACACTTACTTTGGGAAGGCCATGTCCAACAAGAGACTTTTAAAAGATTGATAAAAATGATACCATCAATTGGGATGGATGATAAAAGAGGGTTATCTCCCTTTAGTTTACTGCCTTAGTTCTTAGTTCAAGCTCTAGTATCAATCAAAATTCTTTGATTGATAAACTTGTTTCCACAATCTACATGGATCCTCTAGATCCACAGGCATTGTATTGCCCCCCTTCATCTGAATTCTGTTCTAACATTATGCTACAACAAGTTTTTGAAAGAATTTCTTCTTACTCTTCCCCTCTCTCTCTCTCAGCACGTGTCACCCTCTTTCCTTTGCTAACATGAAAACAAATAGCACAAAAACATTCATCTTGGAAAATATCTGGTATTTTCCTCTATCAATTTATTCACAAATGTTCCTCGTAGTCATCAAGAAAAATTACGTCTGAAACGTCAATCATTGTTGAAGGAAAAAATGATAATTTAATAATGAAAAATCCCCAAACTTTTTTTATAACTAGGTGTCTTTTTTCTTTAAGATTCGTAAAATACCTATGCAAAAAAAGAAGTCAACATCTCCCTTGAATTTCATTCTAAGTGACCACCAAACTTTGCTAAATTTGAAAATATGAATTAATATAAAGCAAAAGTGCAAAGTGCACTTTCTTTTTTTGCCCCAGAGGTTAATTTTGCTATCCTTTAGTGCAGGAAGCCTAATCTGAAAAGATCATTATTTTTTTTTTTTTTTCAAATTTTAAATCAAGTAATATTGATAAATTTTTCAATCATTTTTCTAGTAATCAAAACTGAGAAATTGATTTCCTCTTAAATAACAGAAGCGGTTTTCATATATTATTGTCTTATTCCAAGAATTGGAGAAAATCGAAGGACCAGCTTTTAAAATGGCAGTACAGATACCTCATTTTTAGTCCGTTTCTCTCTTGATTGAAATTTAGAAAAGAATCATACAGTGAAAATTCAAAAGGGAAATAAGCTCAAACTCAGCTTGCTTCAATTTATTTGTATGCTTCGTCTCAAGTTTGGAAAAGTCAATCACTCATTCATCTTTCCAAATATAATTCCTTATTGGCTGTACGCATGTGTGTGTACACACATTTCGCAACCAGCTTACAAGGGAAATTCATACATACACAAGAGGTTAGTTACTTAAAATAATGCAGTAATTAATGAGTTTTAATTCAGTCACTTCAAATAAATTCAAAAGCAATCTGTAAATTGATGGGTGTTATTGTTATAGATTTTTTTGACATTGCATCACACAAAAAAAAGAAATACTCAATAATATTTTATCTAATGGAACAACAAACAGAACAAAGTAATTCAAAATATAGAATAAAATCTCAAACAATGCAATCAGACTTGTATTATACTGAAACATACCAATACAGTTTTATAAGCCATGAGAGAACAGAACATTTGAAAGGCTTATTTCTTTTTCTCCAAGAGAACAGTAATTTTCCAAAAATAATATTTTTTTTCCTGACTAGGCTTCCCTCAACCCTATTTGACATTTCAATTCTGCTTTTCAATACTTTTTCTTCCTATTCTCCATTCAAAGGTGGCCTTTCTTTTCCTATAAATACATAGCGGCTGTGGAGAGCTGTGCATACTCTATCTAAGAATTCTTTTCTATAGTCATTAAATTTGGATTGTGATGTCTTTACAAAAGTTTTTCATCCCTATAAAAATTGAAAAAAAATATTCACTACTTTAAAAATCCATTTGAACCGACGAAATATTCCAACTTGTTCAACAAATTGATTTCTCTTCTTCATGAAATTGATGTGAAGAACATTTCTAGATCCAAGGGAGATTACCAGTATGCAAGTTGCCCCCCTTTAACTAGATTACAAATTCCCAAGTAGACAGAAATTTCTACGTCAACTTCCCATAGTTTCTTGAATTTCTAATGGCATCTAACAGCTGAGTGAGTAACCTGATGGAAGAGAATCAGTTCATGCATGCGCAGCAGGTTCCCCTCTACTTGACTGCGAAGTTAAATCAAGGCCACGTAATTCATGGAATAATAACAATACTTCATCTTGGAATTTCAGACAACATTTGACAAGCCTAAACAAGCATAAATCCAGGAACACCAAAAAAAATGTAAGAATTAAGTTTTTAAAAAAAGGATTTTCAGGTCAAAAAAGCTTCTTTTTATTTACATCATAAGCTCAGCTTCATTTGACTATTTGACAGCAAATATGGGAAAGGACTTTGTAAAAGATTTCATATTTGAGATCCAAGAAAAAAGCTTTTATTCTGGAATCATCAAATAGTATGAATCCAACAGATTGGTAAATTTTGGTTGAAGTCACATTTGATCGATACTCAGGATTTTACAGACTCAATGCTCATTAATGATCCAAACAAGAAATGCTGGATGACAGGGAACTTATCAAGGACCTGAAAATAGAAAGACAATTCAAACATAGAAAAATGACTAAAATCAAAATACCTATGATTATTCTCTCAACAAGCTCATACCTCTGCCAATACTAATACAGTGACTAAAAACAGAATGAAAATCTAAAAAATTGAAAAACAAATAAGAGAACTTTGAATGCATAAATATTGAGTTACTTCCCTTAAACTTGAATCGAGCTTTTTTTCTGAACAGGTCATTTTCAACCATTTTCTAGTGGGAAACTAATTCTTTCATAGCCTATCACCTTCCCTTCCCAAAAATTTCATTGAAGAACATTTGGAGATATTATGAGGCAAAACAGACAGGTATATACAGGAGTGAATAAATATACTTCTTGTAACTTCATTGACAAAGGCATGACATAAAAAAACAAGGATTTAGGTAGTTCCTCCTAGAATTTAAACGTGACAAGTATAATATGATCATTATTATATTTACAGTTTTTACAGAGAATAATAGAATATAGCATGAAAATAGATGGTCATTTCTTATAAGATGATGAAATTATAAATATCTGGGCAAGCATCTAATGTAATCATGATCTTCTGTAGCTTTTAAAGGTCAATATATATACCAGCTGAGGTACGTAGAATTGTCCAAGAAGAAAACTAAATCTAATCATACGGGAAGCAAATGATATTTCAGAAATTTCATGAAATCAAATTAGGTTGGGCCAGCACATAATCCAGGCAGGCCAGTGCACAATCTCTGTGTAGGTCTGCATCCTGTTCGAACTTTAAAAATCAATTTTTCTAAAAACTTTGAACTCAGTTTGCCAATTCTAAGCATAAGCTCTGACAGAGATAGAAATTGACATTAACACATGTACGCTTGAAAAAATGATAATAGTTTCTGAGAAAATCTTAAACCGAAAAAATACAAAAGGAAAATATTTTTCGACAGCCTGAGAGCTCTAACAGAGACCCAATAGAAATCAATCATTTTTTTTTGCAAAATTCAACCTAATAATATGTGCTATGATTTCAGACATGCCTTTGTTTCTGTTCTATGGTTCTTGACATCTTTGTGTACTAACACACACACACATACTTTAGTACTTTGTAATGTAGATACAGTATATATATATATATATATATATATATATATAGAGAGAGAGAGAGAGAGAGATCATTTGAGTAACTTTGAAAAGCCAAAGAAAATCATATTAGAGTTAAATGATTACTAAGATGTATATATATGTAGTTATAATGCTATCTATTTTATAACAGAAAACAATATATACATTTGCATAGTATAGTAACTTGAATTCACTAAATGCTATTCAACATGAAAATTTGGAACTCCAAGAGAACATTCATAAAAATTAATTATTCCCCTTCTATTTTACACAAACATCTAATTAAGCTGTTCTGTTCCTTCTTTAATAAATTGGATCTTTTTTCATTTGACATACCTCAGCTCTGTACATTTTAATCAGACCAGAATTAACTTTATTCCAATTAGGGACTCCAGCGATGTTCCATAATTGGTTGGAATGCTCGTGGAACGGCCCAGTTTTCACCTGAATATGTTAAACAAATTTGGAAAATTTATAGATACCATTCACAGGAAATAAGTAAACAATGTATCATTATTTTTCTTACAAGTGAAGAACAAAATCATTTAATTTTCACAGGAATATTTTTATGCACAAGAAGAGAACAAAAATATAAATAAACTTCGATGTAAAGAAAACTCATAGGTTAACAAATAGTACCCTCTGTTTATGCGGTTGTTGAATTTTCAAGTCATACCAAATGATTCATTTAAACACATGAACAATATTCATAATAATCTAATGTTTATGACAAGAAATTGATAGCATTCTATTTTTTTTTCTCAGAAGACATATGTGATTAAAGTCGGTACTTATACGATGTTGGAACAAAAGAGAAGTTGGACTACAGACATAATGCAATGATCAAAATTTCAAATGTTTTTTAATACTTAGAAGAATTATCATTAGGAAATCTTAGAAATCAATAGCTTTGAACATCAAAACTTTCTTTAACACAAAATTTTTTATGTTCACCAAATCTTACCTGATTTATAAATTTAATACAACCTAAGAAAATGTAATCCTGGTTAAAATTTTCATAAATTTCTTCCTTAACAAATGACTTGGGCAAAATTCTTGGATGACCTACAAGAAAAAATATAATGAGTGAAAATAAAAAGCCTGGAAATATAACTGAGTGACATAATAAGATTAAAAACATGAAAAATTCACTTTTATACTAAAGACTAATTTACTTCAAAAGATATAGATATTCAGAATAATGCAACTTACTCCTATCATCAATCAAATAAAGCATCCAACAAAACACTTTTAAAGACATTTCATCAAACACAAAGGAGAATATGTATGCACACTTTTACTTTCAAGTTTCCGTCTTTTGAAAGTTCATCCAGCAAAATTTGATCATTAGAAGATAATCTTGAGTAATAATTTTGAATTCTTTTTCATAGCAATCAATGCAGGAAGAAATATGATAAGATCTGAGAGATAATAATGCACGAAGAGGAGGTGAAATTTTATCAGGTCTGAAAAGAGATTGAATTTTGAGATTGAAATGTAATTTCTTATCAATTCTGCTTTATGATTGATACTGTTAGAAAGAAGAGGATTCAAGATGAAAAGAATTATTCTCCCAAGTAGAGCAAACATTACATCCATTTTTTTAGAGTAAAATTGATCTGAGTTTGGCAGACAGATGAAAACTCAAGTGACAAAGCAGATCTGTAAGCAACTGTCAATATACAAAATTCAGCACAGAATACCTACCCACAAAAAGCATCAATACAATCATTTGTCATGATTTTTGTGGGTAATTTCAAGTTGATAATTTAAGATAAGACAATAACAGTTTCTGCATGTTAATGACATGCTCCATCTCCATAAGATGCATAAGATTTCTACAAATCAGAAATATTTTCAAGTTTCATAGTTACATTTTTGAAAAATGTACATCAATTTAAACTGAAGTGAAAAGTTAATGCAAACAGGAGATTCATTCTGGACATATCATGAGAACAAATTTGGGTTTTTATGGAAAGACATACCAGAGAAAATGTCATGTGATTCAATAATTCATATTGGTTCATTGCATTATACTAGTTTATAATGGATTACACCAGCCGCATTTTATGGTCTCCTTATATGATGACTGTATCCAGAAATTTATTTTTGGCCTAGGATTGATAAACGTATACAATGCCCAGTCTAAAAGGTCAGGCTTACCCTGATGTCTTCATAACACTGTTCACGGGACTGAGCAATTTTTGTCATTGCCAACATGTACACGTGTGGACCCCCCCCCCCCCACACACACACACTCTAACGACCATGTGCCAAATTTAATTATAAATCTTATAAAATTATAAGCAATAAATATCTATGACACTAATAAGCATCAAACAAACACAGTATTAATCTGATTTGTGACTCTTTTATTTGAATAAATAAATGTAACTACTAAATGTCAAAGCTGTAATTGAGTCAACGATTTGTGAAATCAAATGATGTGTGGCTAAAATGTAACAATCCAAGTGCTTCTCTTGATATGACAATTGACATAACTGATTTCTGCTGAGACACCATTCAGGTCATCAATTGAAATGTCTATGTATTTGTCCCAGCCCCGATGTTTGTTTCTATCTGAATATAAGTAAGCATGTTCACCTTGACTAAATGATAGTTTGGATTCTAAGTGGTTTTTTGGAACCTTAGCCTTTCCACTAGCTGTATGGTTTTGTTCACAACCTTTGTTTTGGTTCAGTATAAGTTTTTTGTTATTAAAAGAGATTTGGTAATTTATCAATTCACAACCAACAACATCAGCACTGAAAGATGTTCCAACTGAAGCAGGTAGCTCTGATATTGATTGCAACAAAACAGTAAAAGGGGTCTTGCATTGAGAAGCACATAAATGACAAGATGAAGAGACTTCTTCAATGTATCTATTCATATCATGGGCAAAGAAATATCTTGAGACAACTTATCTCAATTAATGTAGTGAAGGTTAATTTAATCTGATATGTAATACATGAAGTAAATCAGGGAACAATAGTCATGGTCCAATGATTCATTCTTTTGCCATTGCAAAAGGTTCTTCATGCTTGATAATGGGGAGACTGTCTCTGGCAATCGCAGCATGATGTAAGCATCTTCTTTTGAGAACACTGATAGTCCTTTTGGATCATTTGGTGCCTTGAGAAAAATAGACAGTCGGTCTGTTCCTTAATTCATGCAGAATCTGCGATAAATAGTAACTTAATGGAGCCTGAAATCACATTTTGAGTTCTTTAGCTGTGATACGAGGGAACAAATTTTACAATCAGGGTTAAAGCATGCAGGGGCATTGTGACATTGGAAGTCAGAAGGTAGCTTTGCAGTCACTCAAATGGCAAAGACTCATTTGAAAACAACTTACTACAATAAGGAATGTTGCAACTCAACTGATTGGTCTGAACAGTGTAAGTGGGAACATGTGGTGGGGGATCATTTGATATCAGGCTGTTTGAAGGGTAGTTCCATTGGAGGATCTACCTGGTAATATTCTTCACTAAATACTGCTATTTGGCATGCTTTTGTCATGAATCACCAACCATTTTCAGGGAGATTTGTACAGGCTCTGAGGAAATGGTCACTATTGATATGTCTAGCTAGTGTTCATAATGGACACACTCTGGAATTTAGGTGGCAATGGATTTGGTTGAATCATGATTTAGTACAGGAGGTTCTGCTATACTGAGGAGAAGGTTCTACCCACATTTGAGCTGTGCTTTTTGTGAAGAAGTGAAATCAACGCCTGAGAAATTTCAGACCTTACAGATGTCAGTGTTCACAATCAGAACTTTTTTCCATACTGTTGTTTAAAGCAAGGTTGGTCGGGGTGAGTGAGTTTGAGCCACAGTAGAACTATGAGGTTTTCAATAGTAGCTGAAATATCCTCATCATTGGTGGGGTGATACACCCCCATTATGAGGTTGCCTTCGATAAAGACCGTTAGGTGATTAGTCCCAAGGGCATTCATTGACTTTCAACTTGATCTCGATAAAACCAAGTAAATGGTCATAGATGACTAGCCAGATACTCTCAGCTGATGTAGAATTCTTATGAGGTTTCTAGAAATGATAGGACAGTAGTTTACTATTTGTACTCATATTAGCTCAAGGTGGACAACATTCTAGGCAGCAATCCACCTTTTGACTTCTGGAATTGGAGTTGTATCATTGGTGAAATCATGGTTGGGATTGTTTTGTTTTTTTGCCATCAGGTAATCAGAACCAAAAAACTTTGAAAATTGGGGTCAAGAGTTCAATCTCCAACTTTCAAATGTATTTCTGTTTGTAAGACACCACTGTTTTGATGCTCTTATTGTACACATTTTGTAGCAAAGCAACCTGGAAGCTTTGTTTCTAAGCTAACATTGTTTAGCTGACTATCCAATAAGTAGTTATGTTGCAATGGGGCTTATTGATTAATCACCACTACCTATAACAGATATCTATCTATATACATATCTATCTATCCAGACTTTGCCCAGCTCTAACAGTTCATAGTATTAATGTGAAATTTTGCACATACACTCCCCTCAATGAGCAGGGAAATTCTTTTTTCCAAATTTGGAAAATTCCTCATCTAAATAGGTTTTTTATGAGATTCATTTGAAATTTCATTTTAAATTGATCCCTTAGTTTGTGTCCAGCAGCATTCATACTTGATTTTTTTTTAAATTCAGACTTTTTTAGTGATCACAGCCCTACAAAAGTAACTTATTGATTGATCACCTGCTTTTCAAATTTTTTAATTGATCAGCCTCAACATGACATGCTGCTTGAAGACATTGGTCACATGAAGGTTTCTATATACTTACTAACAGGTCCTGTTTTTTTTTTTTCAAACCATACTAGAAACATTTTCATCAAATTAATTTAATTTTACCCTACCATTGCTTAATTTACGAGGATATATGAATGGCAATGATTCATTATTTGCTTTGGAATGACAGTTTGTTTTTTAATTAGTCATTGATTCAAAGTATTGCTACCATCATGCCAACCGTAATGGAAGGAAATTATGTTTACCCAAAACAGCAATCAATTAATACAAACAAAAGTCAACAAATTTGCATAAACTACAGAGCGAGTAAAAATATAACTTTAATAACTTGAAGATCAGACAGAAAGAGAGAAAGGTTGTTATGCAAATAAACTAGTAAAATGCTGGTTGTAATACAAACATTTGGTTACGAACATAATCAACGTTTTTCCAAACCCGTGAACATGAAGTGACGTCATGGCTAAACCTCATTAAAAGACAAAATGAATAAACTATAAAGATCATTTCCTGAACTTAGTTTAGTCTATCACAAGGAATGATAATGAGGATCCATAATTGAGAGATGAACATGTTAACCATTGCACTACAATAAGTTATTTATTATGAATGAAGATACATAATCAAAACATGTAGAATGAAAAGAGAAGATGAAAATGTGAACAATGAGATGTTCGCTTCAAAGCAAATTTGAAGGATCTTGAGAGAAGAGTTTTATATCTGCCAACATGCAGAGAGGCTAGTGTGTGTGTTTGGACATTCACAGGCTTCTATTTATACTCAAGAATCAGACATAGCAATAGATAGGAATGTGAGAAGACTCTGAGCTGAAAATGGCTAGCTATCCGTGTTTTCTATTTTGAATCTTTCCATGAGAGTTTATTTTAAGAGTTATCTTGTTCTAACTCTATGGAAAGGTGTGTCTACATCTATACTAAATTTATTGAAAATTTTATATTTCTAAACTAATTAGGAATTATATAAAATCAGCTTTTTTTCTTTAATTTGAACACTGTAAAAAGTTGTTCAAACACATATGCCACTGTTACAAGATAAAGCTTCATACAATAGTAATTTGGTTTCCAAAGACGAGTTTGATAACCCTTGCACTACAGTAGGCACTTACATCAAAACTCAAACTGCAGATTATGATAACAAATATTCATCAAAATTCAATCTTTTCTTTTCAGTTTTCATCACTACAAATTTTTCTAAAACAGAAAATAAGTGTATACAATAAAACTAAAATCGTTATAGCTCTCAAAACATATACTGTAATTAAAAACAACTTATACTTCTGTAAAGTAAATTTTAAAATATGAATGCCCTTCATTCACCAAATTGTAGAAATCTATATTTAGTAATTTTTGCATAAAGGTTAAATCGACATGTTTAAAAAAAAATCAATGCAAGAAGACAATTCTCACCAATTAACTGAGCACTTCCCCAAATGAAAGGGATAAATTGGTAATCATCAAGGCTCCAGACTCCATGGCTTCCAGCAGGTTCCATCCGGTAAGTCAGCTGCAACTTTCGCATTAATTGTAAATACCTAATAAAAAAAGGATAGTTACTTATATGTAAATTCATTGTTTCATAAATATTCAAATTGGATTCACACAGCTTTTTCACAATGAGATCCAACCTCCATAAGGAGGCTGTGTAGTTTTGATGTAGAAAACTATCCTCATGTTGTATTGACCACTAATCTGTTGGATTCTTTCAATCATCTCTTCTAGGCAAGGTAGAATTCATGGTTGCTTTTTAGTTAATATTCATCATATTTTTCATTCTATTAGTAAATTCCTGATGATGAGTTTTGGATAGTTATTCTTGAGAAATATACCACATACACAGCTCAATTAATGTTATAGTGTGTCCAGATCACGATTCATCACTTGAAATGTCTTAAATCCATAAAACCCATCAATAGAATCCTATTATCAATTTTGTAGCAAAGTAAACATTTACAGAGGAAGCTTTTTATTCTATTCACAGATGATGTTATCAAACTCAGCCAGTCTCAAACACTTCATTTAAAATGAAGTAAGAATTCATCTAAATTTCATATCAATTCTTTATGATGTGAAGTTGTTTATAATATGAATAATGAAAGCACTTAGAGAGTGTAAACCTCTGCCAAGGCCGCACACAGAGTAAAAAAAAAGTTAAAAAGCAAGGGACAGAACTTTGAATATACAAATACTGAGTTATTTCCAGTTAAAATCTAAACGTAGTCTTTTTATGAACTGATCGTTTCAAATCTCTTGCAGGATGAAAAATGTCTCGATTGAAAATAAATTCTTGGATCCTCCCCCAAATTTAACCACTTCTTCTGTAGCCCATACCCACCCTTCATTTACTGAGAACTTTTAGAGATATTGTGTGAACAAATAGACAGATATAAGTGAATACATATGCCACTTCCAACTTTGTTGACCAAGATGAATAAAAACATAGTTGCCAACAAAACACAAATTTCAAACTTAATCATAAACCATTCTAGTGAGAAAAAGAAAACTATCAATAATCTTTTCTATACAATTTAGTCTGTTATGACTTTAATGAAATTGAAGCAATGAAACATTCATCTTTATCAAAAATCATATAAATCATACAATCTCACCTTTCGCTGACCCTAAGAACAACAGCTGGACTATCTTCCTCTGTAAGAACTCCAATTTTAAAAAGGCAACACAGGAATGCAGCAAATGACATCTCATGACCTTCAAGATGAAAGCAAAGTTCAATAGAGATATGATTACTCAGAGTTCCTCCAGATAGAAGCAACCATGTATCAAAGACAAAACAAAAAGCAAAAGATAGTGACCCTGAATCAAGCAGACAGAAAACAATCTTATTTGTGAGGTTGTTCACAACATAAAATTGACTATTTTATTTTGAGTTCAACAATCGTAATATTTTCCAAAAACAATAACATTTTTAATTGATATTTGATTTTTAAATAATATTTTTTTAATGAAAATTTATTTCCATTAATTTTTACTACATGTTTTGGCAAATATGGAAAGCCTTTCAACTTGTGATTCTTCTAATTTCTACCTGTATGAATTCAAACTAAACCATAAGCTGTTAGATATATCAAGCCTGCATATGGAGATAATACTATTACTGAGCAAATAATAAGATTTTGTTTCCAAGAATTTGCAAGTGAAGATTTCAGTTTTGATAACCAGAAGAGACATAACATGGCAATGTATTGATTGGAACCATTTTCAGTCATTAAAGAGTAATTGTCAGAAAAAGGTTCAATAAATAGGCTCAGACATATGGAGGCCCGCATCAATCATATTGAATGGGATAAAAGTGATTCATTTTTGCACTGTCATTGTTTGTGACAGAAAAAGGATTTTCTATAATAGCCAGGGAAGATCTGCAAAATATCTAAAAGTGGATGAGAAATTGAAAAAGAGCATTCAAAACTCAAGCACCATTCAGCTACATGCTCTCCTGTTGCAAAAATCAATTCACTAATACTGAATTAGTTCAAGATGGAGACATTATTGGACTCTGTGAATTCACTGGATCTCTCACTGAAATTACCATCTTCTAAACCACGATACCATTTACTTAGAGGTAAGAATTTCTCCAATCAGTTTGAATGAAGAATTCTTTAGAAAGGAAATTGCTGACTTGCTACCAATATGAAGTAAATGTATAAAAGCTGAGGGGGAATAATTTTGATTGGATATTCAAATTCTGTTCATGCTTTTTTTTGTTTTATTTTGTTAAAATTAATCTGCAATTCTGTGACGAACAACCTGATATCAAAGATTCAATTCTAAAACATTCAGCCAAGAGAAATAATAACCAAAACTTAGCAAAATATTTCTCATTGGTTAATTTAAGAATCAAAAGGATCAAGATTTTACAAGAATTTTTTTTTTGCAAATTTTAAAAGATATACAGTAAAATTAGAGACAATAAAAAAAAATACTAACCAGTGCCATAATCAATTCTTGTAGAATTACCAACACTTTCTATTAAGTACACAGACATTTCTGGAATGGCTTTATGGAATTTCTCATCCAAAACTTTCCTTAGTTCATCTTCAGCTTTCTGCAATTGCCAATGACACAAATTATGAGTGGTCTTCCTTTTTATCTTAAGGACAAAAATTATCAGTAATCCAGAATAAAAACTCACTAACAATGAATTCCCTTTTAATTATATTATTCCTTTTATCTCATTAAAGCAACCGAAATAGAAAGAATCAAATACCGATTTTACTATAAATCATTTTCACACTACAAATCTAAACCTTTTGAAAAACTTGGAAAATGAATTACATTCCATAAGAAATTTGATAGTTACTTGAAAGCATGAAATTAATAAATCAGACATGCGCAATATAAGATTAAGTGAAATCCTTTTGCTTCATATGCAAAGTACTAAGATCACATTAAATTTAATATTTTAGCACCAATTGGAATATTTGATATAGACATTTAAAAAAACATTTTAATAAAATCCTTTAATTTTTATGAGGAACATATATTTGGTAAGGAATCTTCTTCTATAATTATATTTGTGAAAATTGGTGACTATGTCAGCCCTCTCCTCTCAAATGGTGCATCGAAGCTGGAGTTAATGATTCAAAGTATCCCTAAAATGTGTAGGATAGAGCATGCTAAAACAATCCATGGCAATTTGTAATGTTTCAAGGTAAAAATCTTTTGTTCTCTCTAAAATAACAACTGATATGAATAGCAATGCACAAGTAAAACTAGATTGTTTCTTTATTTTGGTTGCACCAATAGTACTTGGATAAATGAATTATTATAATGATGGAACTTTATCGAATAATGAACAAAGAATAATTTTGAAGAGACAACATTAAGAAATTCAGAAAAATGGAATATTTCTTACTTCTTGCAAAATGGAAAACCAAGTTCTGAAAGCTTTGTTTCCAAATCTCTGGGGTTGTTCAATAGGAGGAGTCTCATTGATCCACTGATCAAGTGTATTCATCACATCAAGAAGGTTCTGCACAGTCTACAATACAAGACAATATATCCACTCATGAATTATGACTAAATAGTCAATCTATGTATGGATTAAATCAAATTAACCAATGAAAGATTACAAACTGTTATTCAAAACCATCTTAAACAAAGTGGTAGATATTTTTAGAAACTATGAATAAAATAAATTATTATCTATATTGCAATGCAACTACTATTTATTCTTTTCAACTTTTGATAATGTACAAAACAAGTAGGTTAAATTCCATCTTCAGACTAAAAATCAATTTAAAATATTTTCCTCACTGACAGCTCCATTTATCAGCTCATCACCACAACCAAAATAGCAGAGGAGAATTTATATTACATCTTTATCTTGGACTTGGACGTCTCTATCTATTAAGCAATTCAAATATTTGTTTTCTACAAATGTTGAAAATCAAAAATGCCTTCAAAAATTAAAAAAAGGCCTATATAAAAAAAACTAATTTTCAGACTAATGTCTCTAACAAAGAAAGGATTTTTTAACTTGCAGGCAATAAAAAGAGGTTTTCCTATGTTGAAAGGATAAAATTATATAAAGATATACTTACTGGGGATATCAAAATTGAATCAGACACTTTCTTTGATTTTACTGATTCATTCATAGTTAGGATGAAACCCATTAAATCATGATACGCCTATAGAAAGAAAAAAGAAAACCAGCAGTATCTTAATATCTGTGATTAATACACAGGCTCATGAAAATAAACCAATTCTTATGACATTCAATTAGTATTATCAAAGGATCTTTTCTTGCCTATTTTCAATACTTGAAATTTTCTTTCATAAAATTTAAGTTTAAAATGAATTTTTCTTTTTTATAAGCAAAGATCAGATTCCAATTGCTGATTTATCAAATTTCAATGTCTGAGCATAATTTATTACTGTTCATATAGTTATTCCAGATTAGAAAATGAAATGTATTTTGCCGTTATATGTTGATTATTTCAATGATGAGAAAATTAGTACCATTTCAAAATATGACTTTGATATAACAAAATGCAAGATCAAAAAGTTTTAAAACAAATAATCTTCAGAACAATACCCACAGCCTCAAATTTAGTTGAAATTTGATTTTTGGAAGAAGAATACATATATATAAAAAGAAACATAGGTAAAATGATAACTTTGCAGGTATTAGACAATACCTTTGAATTCCTCCATTTGTCCATATCTTCAGGTTTGTGGATTTCTTTGACTGGTTTAATGAAGTTATTCTTCTCCAAATCCACCAAACACAAAGCGTTTGACTCGAGAGCATTGGATGCTGAAAAACATGCAATAAATGATAATTATTTTGATGTGATTTAGTCATTAATTTGCATGAGATCACAATAATAGCTCACAAACTGAGATTATCATCTTAAATCAAGGAGATAAAACTAAAAAAACTAAAATATATTATTTACAACTAATTTACTGATGACAATAAAAAATGATGGTTGTATTATATGTATCATTTTGCAATGATCAATTTTTTTCTGGAAACACTTTTCTTTTTTTTTTTTTTTTTGATATAAACCAGTCTCCAAAATGGTTCCAGTATGCCACAGCTGGGTAGAATATTTGTGCAAAATTAATTTTTTTTTTTTCAGAAGTTTAATAAATTGCATAATTTGATTTTGGATGTTGTAGTATTTTCATTTAGATGTTTTTAGATTTCATCATTCATTTTTTAGAGGTCAAAATTGAGGGGTCAAAGGTTTAGGGGAATTTTGTTCTTCCTTTGGGGGGAATCAAAATTCAGGGGAAACTTTTTTCCCTCTATAGAGGACAAAATTGAGGGGAAACCTTTTTCACTTTTAGGGTACAAAAGAGGGGGGAAACTTTTTTCCTTCAAACGTTTAGAGGAAAATGTTTTTCCTTTCTAGGGGTCAAAATAGATCATAAGTGAGAAATTTTTATCTTTCTAGGGGTCAAAGGTGAGGGGCATCCTTTTTTTTTTCTCCTCTCAGGTGTCACAATTGGAAGTGAAATTTCTTTCTTTCATTGAGGTCAATATTGAGGCCAAAATTGAGGGAAAGGAATCACATTTGACCTCTAAAAAGAACTAGTTTGAATGATTTTGCAATAGCATAAAAATTTTAAAATATCAAAAACATTATGCTGCTTTGTATATTCGTGTTTATGTTCAAACATAATGAATACGGATTTTTTACAAATTCACAAGAATAGTAAGGGAGACTACTCTATAATTAGCATTTAACAACTATCTCTATAATGATGTATTATATAGGTAGATAAGACATTAATTCATTAATTTCTTTTCCTGCAATAAGAAAATGATTTTCCAGTTGTAAAATGTAATGTTGCTGAATCTCTTATCAAGAATACCCAGCAACAAGCGAAACCAGGATTAATTCATTTACATATGAGTGTTTCCTTTTTTTTTTTGTCACTATGATTTTTAGTAATTCAATTGGCAACATACCACTTAACATCAGGTGATGCAGTAAAGAGCTTGGCTGAGATGCACAAACGTAGAATTGATTTTTCTTAAATGCCATATTTTCTCAAAAATAAGTAAAGATAACTGCAGATTTTATACTATCAATGCATTCTTTTTCTTTCGAATGCAAAACAAAATGAAAGGCTGATTTTCATACTGAACTGTACTGAGTGGAAAAAAAACAGTCCCTATAAATCCATCACATTTTCTTTCTTTTCTCATCTATATCTTCATAGCATTGGATCAGAGGCCACAATACCCCAGCATGACTCAACGAAGAGAAAAATCATGAATTTTAAATCAAGACTTTTGTTCTCAATACATATTCATATGTGCTACTATTTCACTATAATCAATACCAATGCTGTTTAACATTGTCTTCTGTGGTTGCTTGATTGAATCATCCAATTAGTATTCAACACAACAGATAACTATGAGTCTGAACATTTTCAGTAGTTACACATTGTCAAACATTTACAAATGCATCCCATAAACTAAATGTAACAACTAATATGAGTTATAGGCAATATTATTGCTCATTTCAAATATTGTTGATTTAATTATGTTGTTGAGATAGATTATGTAACCAATATATATTGTTGCTGATGATTTTAATATTTTTGTAACATTAAAGAACATTGTCATCATCAGGGTTAATAGTTTTAATTCATTACTGATTTGAGCTGTGAATACTCTTTTGCTACTTCCACATTTGCATTCAATATTAATTCAGAAAAACTGACTACTAACCAAAGATTAGTAGGTAAAATGAGTACTGATGATAAGATGTCTGAACTAATAATAGTTTATTATCAATAGCAAGGATGATTAGTCACGTGACATGAAAATATCAAGTGACATTTGGGCTACAGGGGTATGTGGTCAACAGTCTTATGTATCTTTCTTTCTAAATGATCAGTGATATTAAATATGAAAAACACTAAATGATAATAGCCTTAAATTTAATTACAATGTTTGGACAGTTGGCCTTAAAGAATTCACTCCTTGTTTCCGCTTTTCTTGTATCTACAATGGTAAAACTAGAATCAAGAAAGTTGAAATTATGATTTACCAATGTAGTCAATTGTATGCTTTCCATCCATCCATAATTAATCTTTGGCGATTGTTTTGCCAAGTGAGAGTTGCCTCCCATCTTACCGACATAAAACGAGAGATCACCAGGTATTTTTTGTTTTGTGTTTTTTAAATTTTATCTCACTAAAATGACAATTTTTATAACGAAAATTGATAAGAATTAGTCCACAATGAAATTTAAAACCTTTAAAAAGTGGTGGATAGCGCCCAACAGCTACCTCAGAAAAATCACTGTCTGAAAAGGGCATGAGGTAGGAGTGTAGAAATATTCTTTTTTAAATAATTAAGTAGATTTATGGCCAGAATAAATATTTTCAATCCATGCAAACAACAAGCTTCAAATGAACGAGAATCTTTCATTTCCAACTATTTGCTTCACGTAATTTTGAACATGTAGATGAAGATATAATTTGGGGTCTGAAAGCATAGAGAAAATGTTCCATTTCTTATGTCCAAGAAATGCTAAGCGGAATATTTGAATAGATTTTTGGCAACTTTGAACAAACCAAGAAATAGCAAATAATTGCAAGTTCTTCATACAAATGATGTTTAAAAATATCAACAATAATAATAAACAGTAAGTATGATTTTTCAGTTTCTCTATCCGTGACAAAAAAAAAACCCTTACACATGAAAATAACAATTTGACTAATAAAGATATCACCTATCCATTACTTGGAATTTGAGTCTTCCTTCCATGAAACGGTTTCTAGTAGTTTCCTTTTCTTAAAAATAATAATTTTAAACATATCCGTGAATTTTTTCGTGGTTATCAACTAACTAGTGTTCTGATGACAATAACATAAACCTTTTAAAAAATTTGGTGAAGAGATACTTTTCCTCGAATTCATTCTTTTCAATAGAAACGGACTGGATTCTCCAAGAAAATAAATACTTTTTACGTTTTATTTCACTTCCGTCATAAAAACAATAAACATCAATCTTCTTTTTCAAGCTGGATTTGTTTTCCACTCATTCTTACGACCAAGAGGGAAATCCGTAACGAAAACCATCCTCAAAATTAAAAACAAAAAACAACAAGAAAATCATTGCTTGTCAAAATACAGGAGAAAATAACAGAGTCTAAAAATTCAAGTCTCGATCTCCGCCGAAGAATATACGATTACATTAATAATAAAAATATATCAAAATCTTCTCAAGTTGAGCAACAACAACAATACAATGCAAAAGTTGATTAATGCTAAATTTAAAGCAGTAATTACTTTGTTTTAATCAAGTACGATGATAGAATCATAATAAAATATTTATTTTAAATAAAATCATTTTCTTAATTAAAAATAAAACTAGTTGAATTTTATTTACAGTCGAATAACGTCTTTTTTTTTTGACAATTGTTCCTTTAGGTCGTTACTAAGTTGGAGAACATAAATTTAATTGTGATTCTTTCTAACAAGGACTGATAGCTAAAAGTAAGAAATATAGAAGAATTGTGCATACAGAACCAATATCAAGTTTAAAACGGTTTTACAAATGATGCAGAATTTTAATATCTCCAGAGTCATTTTTACTACTTACTGTTGTCGGCCATGTTGTCCAAGACTTTTAAGCTCTGGTTTAACTTGAGTTATGCCCCTTAGATTGTAACATTCTTCAATACAATAAATTTGTTGGAAAAGTTTGACTTGGTTTTCATTCTAACCCATTAACTGTGGTGAGTGGCAAAATGTAATATACATTGCAAAATGAAAACCCTTTCCAATTGCAAGTTATCGATCGCAAGATAAAATCCTGATCTCACGGATAGAATTGGGTTACCAACAAGCTTAATAAAACGAAAATTTCAGTGAGTTAGCTATAGAAGTGCAATGACTTAAATTCCTGTCATTCGCAGTAAATGGGTTAATTTCATCCAACATATTCTTACTATAAATCAATACTGCATACAAAACTGAAAAACTACAAGTTCGATCAATCGGAAATTTCGAATCTAATCCCCTATTTAATTATTGATTATGTTGTAAAACAAAGAAAAATTCTCAAATTATTGAATAAATTTGCTGGGTTTAGCTGCAAAACAATATTGACATAATATGCAAGGGTAGCGACCCTATTTTGTTTTTCAGTTAAAATTAATACAAAAATAAATGGAAATAAGTAGATAGCTTTAAATATGAAATTAAAAAGCGAGCCACATATTTAGTGACCTCTCTTCCTTTTGGATCCTGGCTATATAAGTCCTCACTTCCGTTTATCATTGTTTACTTCAGCCCCGATCTCTCCAGCCTCCCAGTTGGTATAGTTTTAATTCTTTGACTGGGACTATAAAATATTGTATTTTGACAACACTCTTCCTCAATGTGAGAATCTGTAAAGACTTCCAGTTGTCTTATCATTTACTTCCTTTACCCTATTAGTTTACTTATGCCAAAGATTAAACCAACAGTTTTTAATAATCTTGCATGATCAACTATACCACTCTTATTAAAAGCATCTCTTACCAGGTTTCATTGATAGATGAACCAAATGACATTAGACCCATTATGTCATGTGTTTCCCTCACTAATCCTAGTTTTCTCCTAAATTCCATTCTCATTATATAGGAATAACCTAAAAGCTAACTTTTTGCTTAAATATTTCCTTGCTTATGAAATGAACACTTTGTAATTATTCCATCCTTAAAGGATCATATTGAAAGTTTGTGTTGGGTTTCAGCTTTATGTGTACCATTCATAATTGTTGTTGTTTGTTTATCAAATATTTCTATGTTTGTCTAAACATCAACGTTTATTTTCATTTCTCGCATGAACTTTCATTCTTTCACCCTTCTTATCCTACATGTCTATTCATTTGAAATATTCACTTGAAATACATGTTCCTGTCGGAACCAAGATGGCAACTCTCCAGATGTTTACATCTGAAACTCTCATAGCAGATTTTAGACTTTCTGCTTCTTCTCTAAACTCTCTTTGTGACATCGTACATTTGGCAGAAGCTAGGGATATCATCCCATATCAGTCATTGCACGAAGTAACCCCTACGAAAATTTTTGAGCCTTTACCAATAGATGCCACTGCTGTTGTTATTATTATTATTCCTCCTCCTCCACATTTATTGGGCATTAATACCAACAGAAGTGATGAATTTTTTCAATGTTTATTCCCATGGCACAATAAACAGTTTCCTCAAACAACCTGATTTTGTGAAACAAAGTTTCATTTTTCAGTGAGTGAGGTAATTTTCCATCACACATTTTAATTTTATAAAAATTCATTTTAAATGAAAATGATGGTAAAAAATCACAGTATTTTGTTACAATTCCAAAAAAATTAACTATGATTTCAATAAAAAACACTAGTGTCCATACTGTGAAGTAGTATACTGTTACACAAGTTATCCTGAGAGAAATTTCTGGTTATTCTTAATAAATTTGATTATTTTGATTATGTGTCCATTGTTTCCAATTGCAAGGTGGTAATTGGCATTTCTCTAATCATAAATGCTTAAATGCTGATGTAAAAGGATAAGGATATCTCTTACTGCATATTCTATTTATCTAAACAAAAAGTCTATTTATGGTCTACAAAGTTTTAAGTTTTCCATATTTATTTGAAGTTAAAATTACAAAATTTTCAATATTAGTATTTAAGAATACCCTCTGTATGAAAAGATAGACAGATGGACGGAAATCAGAGAGTGTTTAATTTCATTTGTTTTTAGAATCAGTTTAATACTACCTGGGGGGGGGGTCTAATATTAAAAGGTGGGGGTAATGTGAAAAAAGGGGCAGGCTAATGTTAAAAGGCGGCACTCATGAAAGAGAGCTGCAGTTTAAAAGAGTGGGTTTAATGTTAAAAAAGTGGGGCTAACCTACAAAAAAAGGAAACTAATATGCAAAAAATAGAGGGGATTAATGTTAAAAAAGAGGGTTAATGTTTAAAGGAAGAGTCTAATGTTAAAAAGGGGGTTAATCTTGGAAAAAAGTAGCTAAAAAATTTTATGAGGCAGTGCTTCAGAGGGAAGTAATGTTTTAAAGAAAGTAAGGCTAATGCCCAATAAAGTGGAGCTAACCCTAAGAGAAAATGAGGCTAATGTCCAAAAGAGGGGTCTGATGCTAAAAGATAGTTGGCTGTTGTTATAAAGGTGGGGGGATAACGTTGTAAAAGGGAGAGGGTAATATTTTTTAAAGGAGGTGCTGGGAGCCTAAAGTTTGTAAAAGAGTCAATTCAGAAAAGGGAGCTAATTTTTTTCAAAAGAGGGTGAATGTTTGAAAAATGAAGGTGTAATGTTGAAAAATGGAGCATAAAGTCAACAAGAGGCAGTATGATGTTGAAAAAAATGGGAGCCAATGGCAATCTTATACATATATGTATGTATGTACACACTCACACATACAGGAGTATGTTATAACCACTCTATCAATGGTAACGAACACTATTTTGAATAAAGATCTATTTTTTACTTATACACATGCTTGCTGTATATTTATTATTGTTTACCTATATATCATACATATATATATATATATAAGAAATAATTTATACATTGTATAATAATAACAAAGTTTAGGCAAAACGGAAAAAAACACCTTGGAAAATTACATAAGTTGCATTGATAGATATTGGTAAATGGGTGGCTGAAGGGAAAAAAAAACTACTGAAAATGTTCCTCAATGTTTAGTGTTTAAAGCTGTAAAGCTTTCTAGACACACACACACACATATATATATATATATATATATATATATATATATATATATATAAAAACTAGATGGAGTATCAGGCATTTCAAAGGGAAAACAATAATTAATACTGAAAGGTCATGTAGTAAATTCTATCTCAGAGTAGAGATTACAACCCTTCAGGTAGTCAAAAATGCCAAAATTGACCTTTTTCAAGAATACCAAAATTAAACTGACCTTGAATTGACCTTTAGAAGCCACCAGAGGTCAGTGCCATCTATATTATGTTCATCCTGGATCAAATTACCCAAGCATACAATTTTGTCCCCATTAGGCTTGAAAATGCCTGACTGGACCTAACCCAAAATTGACCTTGCATGGTAGTTATATATGAAGTAATTTTTATTTAGTTTTAGTGTTCCAAAACATAATGTTAAAAACATCAAATCTAATTTCTAGTCAATACTCAGTAGAGTTAAAATACTAAAATGCGTTATTAATTACCTTGACATGAATCCACTATGAATCATGTGACCGCTATAGGTCATTTCAATAGTAAAATGTTATTAATGACCTTGAAATGACCTCTAGTGGTCACATGATTCATAGTAGGTTGAATATAAGGCTACTTTTGGAATTCTCAGGGTCAGATTAGTTGGTAGATATATATATATATATATATATATATATATATATATATGTGTGTGTGTGTGTGTGTATATACACACACTCACATGCATATACTGGAGTATGTTATAACCACTCTATCAATGATATTTTAGTATTAAATTCAAGTTTGTGAGCAATTTTTTTCCCTTTTAAAACATGTATCATTCTATTTTGGAGAAAGGCCACCATGGCCATAAAATAATTAATCGTAGTTGGTTCTGTTGTAAATATTAGTTTTATTTACCAAGGCTATCATCTCTGTACTTTTTTGTCTGGCATGTAAGACTTCACTGCATTTTCTTTAATGGACGATAGTGTTTTTAGCATCAGTTATGATATGCATGATTAAATCCACTAGTTACTTTAATTGATTGATTCATTACAAGGTATTTACAAGTAAAATAAAATGACTAAAAACAAAAAACGGCTTAAATTGTCCAAAAAAAATTGTTAGTGAGCAGTAACTACATCGTAATTATCAGTTGAATGGATTTTTATACCAGTTGATCTTGCTCTGATTGGTTTTTAATAAAGTTAGCTATAAAATGGCTTCTTCCGTAACCTGAGAAGTATGATACAGAACAAAAATCAAACTTTTAATCTACTTATAATGTTAATGGACGATCAACATGTTGTTTAGAACCATTGGCACAACTTAATCTTTTGTTTTTCTTTTTATAATCAAAGCAAATTAAATACATTGTTTCCTATCTGATTTGAAATAGAATTTTTTTTTTTTCTCAGTACACTGTTGTCCTAACTTCTGAGATGCATTCATATATTTCTTATGTTCTTATAGTCTATTTTTTTTTACTTGATATAAAATCATATAATTTGATTCTAAAAAAAGAATTTAATTTAATTAAAATAAAATAAAAATTCTTTCTTGGACTGAAAATGAAATTGTTTTGCAATGATTGTTCATTTGACCTCACTTCTTGAAATTAAATATTTTGTAATAAAAAAACTGAACGAGTCATAACCCTGCCCCCTACTACTAACAATGACTAATATGTTATAGCCATATCGGACACCACCCCCCACAAATATGTTGTCTGCTTAGTTAAAACTGCTATTTTCAATGAGGCTTTGAGAATTTGAAGACTTTTAAGTATTGTTAAATAATTTAGCATTTCTGTATATTTCACTGATTACTCTACTTAAATAAAATATTTTTTGAATAGGAAAATTTGTTTATTCCTTTTTAAGTTGCAACTTGAAGAGAAAAGATTCTGGAATATTTCACAAAAAGGATTATTATTTGAGACTAGAGTAGTTAATATATGCAAGATAAGAGTGAAAAGTTCAGGGAATTTGGAGAGTATGTGCAAATTTTTTGCCGTAACCATTTGCAAGATTGCTATCATCATCACTTTGGTGTTGGACATAGACCTTCCCAGAATTCGCCAGATCTTTCTATCATGGGCGTCGTGGAGCTAATACTTTCTGAACTTATCAAGTTTGTCTTACCATCTGATATTTTGCTGGACTTGGTTTCACATATGATCTCTGGGCATCCATGTTGTGAGTTGTCCTATCCATCGGTTGTCTGCCATTCTTGCAACATGACCAGCCCATTGCCATGAGTTTTCTAATGGATTCTATGATGTCTCTGACTTCCATTTTTTTCCTTAATACATTGTGCTGTCTTGTGATATTGATTCTTTCTTGTACACACTGCATGTTTCTCAGTTTGAGAGCCAGTCTCTTGATTAGGTTCCATATTTCAGCTCCATAGGTGACTATCGGGAAGATGCATTGGTTGCATACTATTCTTTTTAGGACTAATTGGCTTTTCTTGTTCTTGAAGGTTGAGCTTGCTCGACCGAAGACTTGCGATCCTTGAGTGATTCTTAATTTGATTTCTTTTTTTCAAGGATTTAATCGAAATTTGTTGTCCCAGGTGGATGTACAGGCCTACTTTCTCCAGCTTTGCATTTTTGATTTTGATTGTTGTATGTTTATTTCTGACGTTTGTAGTACATGACCTTTGTTTTACTGAAGTTCATGGGAAGGCCAACTTTCTTGCTTTTTTTCATTCAGTTAATCTAGCATTGGTAGGAGGTTCTGAAGGCTCTCTGCAAAAAAGACGATGTTGTTTGCAAATCTGCTGGTATCACCTTGTCTTAGAGCTCTTTCAGCTCTAGAAAGAGGAGAGACTATGTAGCCTGATAAAGGAGCTGCTGTGACAGGATACATGTTGCAACACTCTGACCTATAAAGGGTTTACACCTTGTAGAGTGATAGTGGAAATTATCAAAGTCATTGAGGCTGAGTTGTTGGCCTTCTTGAAGTCGATAAATGCTACAGTAAGTAGCATTTCATATTCTTCTACTTAAGTTGATTTATCGAATGGAGATGGACCATGGTCAATTAGCTTCTTGAGCCATTTAGTTCCCGTGGTTAGTTTTCATGAAGTGTTTTGGTGATTCGGTTGGTAATAACTCTGGTGAAAAGCTCGTAGATACAGTTGAGTAAGCTTCTCCTTTTTTATATAACCACATTATTCTGAGACTTTATTTTGTTTTAAGCATAAGTTGAATAGAATGGCTAGTTTCTTAGTGATGACCTTACCAGCTTTTTTGAGTACGTTGATGTTGATATTATCTAGTGCAGGGGCCTTTCCTTTGTTTGATGGCTTGTTTTATCTTCCATTTCCTAACTCCTGGGATATCCTCAAACTGATTGCTTGCATCTCCCACAACTTGATCTTTGTTTTGTGTTTCTTGTTTGGAGGTTCAGAGTTAGGGGCTGAATTCGATGACCTGGTCCCTGACTGTTGCTTGATCTCCATTTTTTAAAAATAAACTAGTTATTTGTTTCCATCCTGAAATACCTCAATGTCATTATAGAAGACATCGAAGCACAGGTAAGACAAGGAAATGAAAGTAGTGTCAGCGAGTTTGGATATAAAGTATGAAATCTCAGAGGTGAAGATTTCACGGACACATTTGGATTGAGATGTTAGATTTTCTTGTTTTTTTTCTTCTTTAGAGAAAAAGATACTGAATTTATTTACTGAAGAATGCATAGTTTGAAACAGTGGGTAGGTACTATTTTCTTTAGCAAAATTTTAACCCCAAACTAGTTGGAAGAGTCCAGTGTTATAACCAGCAAACCAAGAAAATTATATCATTCATTATTAGAGTATCAGCCAGTTGTATTTTTATATTTCTTATACTTTTGATCTTATAAGTTCAATTGGCATTTATCAGCACATTTTTAACCCCAAGACATCCATTGTCCCTTAGGGGTCAATATTGACCATTCTGGAGACCTTTGATCAAAATGTTATACAAACATGGATTAGTTCAATACCCAAAAATATTCCAACTAAACTACCTAACTTTTCATTTATTGCTGGAAGTGTAACTTTTGAATGCAGGTAGGAACAAATAAAATATTATAGATATTTTAGATCAAGAATTATACATTTTGAAATTTATTTTTCATTCTTTTGGCAAATGAATATTCTAGTAGATTTGAATAATATCCAAGAAGTAACCTGTGCTACTATTGAGAAAGAGAAAAAAAACTCCCAGGAATAGACTAGAAGAAAGTGTGATTATATCACTGCCCCTCCTACAAGACTTGTGCAGCATCCTGTCAAGCTAACAAGAAAATGAGTGATTAGAAAACTGTTCAGGTAAATCATGTCTGGACAAGATACATCCTCCTCTAAATCAGCTTTAGGATTAATCTGTGCTGATAGACATACATAATGGGACTACAAATCAGGGCTATATTTTGTCTATGCATAGACAAATTGTAATTATTTAAGGTTAAAGAAGTTTACAATGTTTTCAGTTGAGTAGCAAAAGCAATGAGTATATACATTGGAGTCCTAGAATTGTTCCAGATAACAAAAATGATTACAAGATTATTTGTATATCAATTTAATGCTGTTCATGCTACGCAGCAAATTTGCAGTTGTATAGGACAAGTAAAAACACAAATAAAGGGAAATCAATTAAGATTATCTTTGAGATTATTCATCGTCTAGCAGGTCTAATTATTTTGTAGAATAGGTCATGGTTAAAGCTTGCTATCAAATAAAAATGTACGTGGCAAGTAAATAATCATACTCATTGATGTCTAAAACAGATGCATTTGCCAGCCACGATAGCATAAGCATTTGCAGACTAATATACTTGGGTTTTAGTTTTAAAATGGATCCATGAGCCCTTCAATCATTTTAAAGTTACTCAGTAATTAAAATGAAAAAAATTCCAAAGAGAAAGATTTTGCTTGAAAAAAATTTTTCCTTTTGAAAATAACTATCACTTTTCAAGTTGTTATATCAATATATCTCACCGGAAAGTTCACTGACTCATGAAAACTATTTTATTAAGTCCTATTAGCTGATTGTTTTAACAAGCTTACCTTACTATACAAACTTACATTACTTTATTTGAAAGGCAAACAATTAGTCGACATGGAAGCTGCATCAAAAACATCTAATTTATTGTTGATATTTTTACTACTTGTATATTACAGATTTATTTTACTAAACTAAGTGCAAGATAGTAGTTAGTAGGAGCCAGAAGTTTCTTCTACAATAAATCAGCATTAATAAACCATCTCCATAAAATAGTAATGATTGGAAAAAAAAAACCCTCCAAAACCTCTTAGAACTAGGACATACAACTTACAAATAATATATACAGCTTTTTTTATTATCTTACTACTACTAAGTTATGTAATTAATGAGGCTGATATCAAGGGTGGAGCAGAAACACTTGACACTTTTTAAAATGTTTCCTTCATTCCAGCATGAGTCCACTGACTTTTTAATCTAACAGTACATTGCATGGAGTTTAGTCAGCATGGATCGTTGGTTGGTACAGCAGCATTTCATGCCTCAGAAATTTTTAGCAAAACAAACTGTAACAACTACACAGTGAATGTTCAGGAAATACTGTGTCAATCATTATTTTGCTGAACATTACTACTGCATAACACGCTGCTCTACCGACCAACAATCCAGGCTAACTTAACTTCAGGTGGCATACTCTTAGATCATCCAAAAGCCACCAGTGAACTCAACCTGTAATGAAATAAACAAAAATCTTAAAATTATAATGATCCCTGGCAGAAAACAGTTGAAATAAGGAGAGAGAGAATGGCAATTAGGACCGTTAAGTCTGAGATACGTGATTTCTGTATTCTTTTTCATTCAAACCATAAAATTCTTAAACATATTTTTTTCAGTTATTAGATGTCCAAGAACATGTATAACAATCATCATTCTAATTGATTCAACAGCTCCAAAGTTTAATAGTTTTTACATGTTGAATATGGTTTTTTACGTATAAAATGTAAACAATCAGATCAACCATAACTCACCATTTCCAAAGGTTCCTCCAGTTTTGTCAACATTATAGCCTTATTCCAGCAAAATCAAGATTTGAGAAATTTTTCCATTTGTAAACAAAAACATTTTTGATGATGAAATTATAAACAGACAATCGGATCAGCCATAACTTAACATCCACCATGCAGAATCTCTCCACAAGCCCACATACAAAATTTCTTTGAAATATATTAAGGTATAACAAAATTATTCAATTAAGAAAAAGACACGGTGACAGACATCAATAGCATATGATAGTCCCTGGCTTTTTTCCCCACAGTGGATAACTTTTCTGCACTTGATTCCTTCTTATAGGGATATCTGAAAAACAAAGTCTATGAGACACATTCAGCCAGCATTTGTTTAAGGAAGGAGTGCATTCAGAAGATGGCCATCTGAATACACTTCTCTACACATGTTGGCAGGATGTGTCTCAGACAATCTTACAAAAGGTGATACATTCGTTTGCAACAAGAATCCATCAGTGTTTGGTAAGTTAAGGTGGCCATCTTATGAACATTTTTTTTAAACTTTAATAATACGAGTTTGAACTGTATACATTCATAAATCTTTCTGTATCAATGAAATTATTGTTTATTGATATAGTGCTTCAGTATTAAATTTAAAAACTGTCAGGTATTTCTGCTCCACCTTGTATGTACATCAATGAAACAAACTACCAGCAACCATTGGTCAAATTAATGCTCTGTTTTACATCATTTCAAGTATTTAAATCTGAAAAAGAATATCATTCACAAAAATTTGTAAATATTAACCTTCAATCAAAATCATCAAGAGGCTTTTTGACCCACAAGTAGACAACTTGGGCAAAAACAACTAGACAAATAGTAAAATAGTTATGTTTATTTATGAAACCTTTACAACAGTTTTGGCTAAGACATTATAGCCAAAACATATCCATATTCTACATCAATTTGTGGACAGAAAATTATAAGACATAAGAATCATTCTTCAATACCCAAAATGCCAAGTTCAGTTTTCATCTGCCCTTCATACAGAAATTTATTTACTTTTTTCTTTTAAAAATAATTCATTGACTGGTCCTGAAAGTTAATCACATTTAACAAATAGTTCCAAATTAAACAAACCTAAGTGAATGTTTGGTCTCAACAGATTTGCAGGAGGTAAGAGTTTCCATCAGAACAGTAAACATGGCAATCAGGAGATGCAGGTGTTATCGATGGAGTTTTGACTGTGTGTGCATGTGTTTTTGCTTCTTTTAGTTAAAACTGAATACCATTTCATCAACAACATGAAATCTTTTTCTTATAAATTACCTAAGCAAGATAAAGCTGTTAAAATTAAAATAAAATAACTTATATGTCCAATTAAATACAAATATACAGACAAAAAGCAAAATAACTGGGAGAAGTCATTGGGAGAGCTCTAATATAGCATTTAGAGACAAATGAGTTCATAACTTCAATTAGAAATTTACTGAAAATCTATGAAAAAATTGAAGGATTTGAAATAATCAGATGCCAAACTAAACTTGAGTAGCACAAAAATTGTAAATTCATGTATAAACTACATCACTGATGTGAACATAAGGTTACTGGAACAGCTGATTATAACTATAGCTGAACAATTAGTTTAACCTGCTTAAAAGACTTCAACAAACTCTTATTTCTAAATACAAAATGCAAGAAACGAATGCACTGCATAAATTTCCCTATAAAAAAAAAAATTTTTTAAATTAACAATACCTAGATATTGAGCAAAAACTACATTAATGATAAACAAAAGAATTAATATACCACATTGTGTTATTTGATGAACGATCCAAATAATTCAATTTCTTGGTTGGCTTCTAAAATATTGCCAATAAAACCAACATTTCATATGAAAAAATTATTTGAAAAAATATATCTAGTGGAAATGTTTTAATAGCTTTAAAGTGTGTGAGTGATGGTTAGAGTACCAAAGGATGTTTGTATATAAGATTGAAAGTGGTTAGGGGTACTGGCAAAGTATAAAATTATTTGGTTCAAAAATTTAGTGCTGATGACTTCTCACATGCTAAGCTTGCAGAAAATTTCAGTATAAAAGTAATAAGAATGCAACTTTCCTGATGCCAAGTTTTCTTTCAATAGACCAATTTCTTTGTATTATATTCATAGATTTCAAACTCAGCTGATACGATTCACATATTAGCAGAACCTTGATACCAAACTTTGGTAGTATACTTATCCACATACATATAAAAGTATATTCAGATGTGTACAAGTCCTGCAAAACATTAAAAGGCTGGGCAGGGGGAATATGAATTTATTTCTATATCAACATAGGCTTACTAACAGGGGTAGATTAGCTTGCCTCCAGGAAAATCAATTTATTTATATGAAGGAGTGATGCTCACTCCAAGGGTCAGTGTTCTTATGCTGCTGGAACACAATTTTGACCTTAGAACAATGCAGATGATAGAATCAAATATGCAACAAAAAAACTCCACATGTTCCATGGTCAAGAGTCAGCATTACAAATTCACAGTTACAAAAATAGCAATTATTTCAGCTAATATTTTTTTTCAACATCTGTCTCTAACTTGCAAGCATCATATTTGTAGAAAAATCTTCATCAGTCTCTCAGTTATAATCCTTAAATATAGTGATGTAACATATTGAATCATTGTGTTCAGCTGAAGGCCACCATTGTCCTTTTAAAAAAGTAGTCTCAAGCTTTTATCCATTTCAACTGCTTCTCTTTATTTTTCCTCCTCTCTCTCTCTCTCCAAGCGGCTACTTCAAAGTAGTCATCATCCAACTGCCTGTGGTTAAAAGGCTGGATCTTCCGAAGTCCCATGTAAAAAAAAATAGAAACATGAAGAGTCCAGATGTGAAAGTGAGAAAATGTGGTCCATCAGATTTGAATATCTAATGGAGCACAATACTATCACTATTGCAGCAGAAAGCCCAATGGGAAGTGTCCTGCTTGGTAGTCCAGGAGTCTTCATCCAACATATAGTTCTGTCACCAAGTTTAACCCCCAAATCAGTTAGCTTCAGTCCCAGTGTCATGTGTGTATGTGTGTGTATATGTGTATATATAAACATTAACAGGCAACCATGTCCTTTCATATTTTCTTCAATCAGATGGATGTTCAGGACATGAACGGTTCACTTCAAACCATCTGTCAATACACCTGAAAAAACAAAGAAAATATTTGTACTATTTCATTGCTTAAATAATAATCGCAAGATAAAATTATAATATGAAATGGTTTCATATAATAGTTTCTTATAAAAAGAAAAGCCATGACTTATTTTAAAATGTTGTATACTTGAACCATCTCAACAGTTACAGCCTAAAATTTAAGCATGCTATATACCTACCAAAACTGATAATCACAAGAGGCATTTATTAAAACTACTGTCAGTTGGTAGTAGATTGACTGAACATTATTACTTGAGAGTAATCTGTTCATAAAACATCAGTCTTTATCAATTTACTCATCTTTTTGGAATCCGGTTAAAAAGAAATACATAAATAACCTAATGCCTCCAAAAATAATGAGAAATATGCCAGTTTTGGCACAACTGGGATATGTGTTCTGTGGCTATGAGGAATGGCACTAAACCCAGTATTTGAAGATCACCTGGTACTCTTATTGCATTGATCAATTCTAATTGGGCATGAAGAGAGTAGCAATGAGAAAGTTATGTAGAAGAAGCAGGTAGATAACCTGAAAGGGAAAAAGAAAGTTTATCTCAAAGAGTTTATGTAAACGAGCCCAAAACACTCATGAAACTAAAGGATTCAACAACAAAAAGAATATTGGTAGCAGATACATTACAAGCTGGGGCATTGCCTAGGAAGGGTTGGATTCTGCAAAGCAAAAAATTTGCTGGATCTTATATTCCACAATCAGTTCAAAGTAATTTTCAAGGTTCAAAATAAATATAACTTAAGGGAAATTTTTTCAGTTCCCATCAGCCCCCATATTGTAACAAATATATCTTATCAGTCATTTGGTAAATACCTTAAAATCAACCCAAGTCATATATGGTTGCCCTGTGCCACTATATTTGCCTATTCTCAGACGAATACTATTTACTAAGGTAATTGTTTTGAGAGGGGGGAGTAACTCAAAAAAATCCAAAACAACTTTTCAAAAATCTAAATAGTAATCTTTAAAAAAAAAAAAAAAAAAAAAAAAAAACCCTAATCTTCAGATAAAATAATATATAAACACTCCAGAACAAATTATTTATTAAAAAAAAAAAAAAAAAAATGTTGATTTACTTCTAATAAAGTTTGCAAAAGAAAAACAAATACTGACTCCAAAAATATTCTCCAAGCAAAAAACACATTCATATTTAGTTTGATTTGCTTTGAGTGGTCCTGACTTTTTTTATTTTCTTGGGAAAAGTAACTCTTAGAGAGTAAAAGAGTGAAAAAGCTCTTAAGTGAGTGACTGTTTTACAATGAACACATTAAACTTGACCCTTACTTTGAGTTTGGTTAAATCTCCTTTACAAAATGGCTAAAATCGGCTAAGTTTTCCCCACTCTCAATCAATTCTATGGCTAAAAATATTCAATACATATTTTGGGTTAGCTACAAAATAGAACTAAAGTAGTTATCAGCTGTCACAGATTTTTATTGACTAAATAGGGAAAAATCAGCTAGATCTAGCCAAAAAGTGGCTGATTTGGCATCCCTGCTAGGAAAGTCTGAAATTTTGTTTCTTATTCAGTAATATAAAGCTCCACCAAATAAAATCCTTGGGACAAAATACTGTTTCAAACTATTGGGAAATTAACAGATGGCTCAAATTCTGCAACATTATATTTACTCTTATCGACATCCATACTTTCTAAAAATTTGAAGACAAACAAATGATGGCCATGTTGGTTTCTTGAATTTTTGCCATAAAACAGTAACCTTTGACTTTAAATGAAACAATCACTTCTGAATTGTAATTTATGAAAATTTTTTTTTCTTATAAATGGGCAAAATTTTGGTCATTTTTCTATCTACAAAAAACCAGAAATCAAAACAACATTTGTAAAATTTGAAACGCATTTTCAAAATTGGGTATCGAAGATTTCTAAAGATTTGCTCAAAATAGTTTGGCAGGGCGCTCACATTAATTATTTTCCCCTTGTTATTTTTTTTTTCTTTTTGTCCACAGATTCTTAGCCTACCCCAACAATAAAACAACTTTTTATAAGAGAGAAAACATTAACTCTAACCTTAATTGAAACAGAAACATGAGTAAAATTTAAATTTGATAGTCAGCTTTGATGTAAGTGTCAGGGTGAATCAGGCTTCATGAAGATATGGCCAGTGAAATGGCTTGAGATAATCCACTAGATGGTTAGATTAATCTTAATTTCAGTAAGTTAGTTTTTGGTATTTTTTAATAAGGGTCTGAAATCAACAAAAATCCAGGAACCATTTACACACATACACACACACAAAAATAGAAGAGGTTGACAGTTAAAACGTTGTTTCTCAATCTTAAATACACAAGAAAAATCAACAGAGTAAAAGACTGGATATTGTAAGTAGCTAAAAATTTAATAGTTGTTAGACTTGGTTGAGCAGAATGTCATTAAGACACACATTCTCTAAAGTTTTGTAACGATTCTCATCATATGAACTACTACCAATCATGAAATAATTTGTGTCACTTCGGCTGCTCATTTTTTTCTGTCTTTATTTCACACACACATTCACTAACATACAAAACTGTTTGAATGAACCATTTTTCAACTAGATCTAGCCAATTTCTTTTCCTATTTAACTGATGGAAATCTTCAATAGCAGATACAAGAAAATCTGGCAATGTTTTTTAAAATACTTACCCAATTTAATTTCATTTAGCCATTTTGAAAATGATATTTTTTTATTAAAAAAAAAAAAAAACTCAAATCAAATGCTCAAGAGCCAATTCACTTGCTTTCCTTATACAAGTTACTTTCTCTATATGATAAGAAAAAAAAAAAAAAAAAGGAAATTTAGGTGTAACCAAAACTGCTACTGCTACTGACAATCCTTTCTTGCTTTGTATTTTGTGGTCAAGTGAATGACAATAGAGGTATGCCTGAAAGACAGTTTTGATCTCACATTAGGACCAAAGCCCCATTTGAGGCTTCCGTGGGAACTAGCTGCCCTAGGGAGGATTTTCTGCTAGTATATATTAATAAATACATCCAATGGTGTTCTTGCCTCAAATAAAATAATTTATTTGATTCAGTGTTACTTGTCTTTATATGGCCTTCAACTATAAATATAAATTTTCAAAAATATAATCATAAAAAATTTCAAGTATTAAAAATTCCAGACTGTAAGGGTTTATCTAATTTGATCACATCAAATACTAGATTTATTCTAATTGATATTTTTTGTAAAATAAACATATACAAATGAATATAACAAATGGTGTAATCCTGTTTCTAATATCTTATTTACTCCTTATACATTCATGCATAGACATTTTTAGTCACTTCCACCCTACCATACCTAATTTTGTCAATGTTAATTCAGCTGATGACGATGAACGATACATTGCCGGTTTAGTTTATTCTTGGAGTCAGATGCTAATTACCTAATTAATCTGAATGAACCGCTACAATCTTAAACTTAAAAACACAGGTAGGTTCAGATCACAAAGCAAAATAAATCATTATCTGCAGTTATGGGCAGGTCACATGAAGAAGAAAAAAAAATTATGGGCTGGGTACGAGTGGGTTATAATAAAAGCCGATAGCCACAAAATATCGGCCCATGCAGGTTACTAGTGCAACCTAATGTTAGTGAGCACATGAATTCTCAGTTGAAAGAAAAATTAATTTTGTAAGGGTTTTAGGAATGGATACACAGGCCTACTAAGTTATGCACTAGCCCCCATTGTACAAAAGTAGGTTTGTGGGGACCCCCCTCCTCCTAGATTTTTTTTTTGCCACTAGTTTCTTTTTATTTTTGAAGTGTCTACTTTATGATTTTGTTCATTAATAGGTTCTAATAATGTCCACCAGGGGTTTATTTTAACACTATATTAAACCTATTGCGAACATGAAAAAATAGAAAATCACATAACTTCCAAAGTAAACCATATACAGAGACAAATGAACATATTTTTCCATACAATTCTAATTTAAGGATTTCAGAAAAGATGCAAACATATCTTGACTATTACAGAACAAAAAAAGAGAAAGGAACTGTTGAAAAAACTGATGGTTTCATTGCAATTTGGGATAAACTGTGCAGATCAAGTTTTTTTTTTTCAAATATGTTTGTAATAGGGAAGAGAATTCTATCAACTTTCAAAAAATCTTTGTCAATTTGTATCTATTGATCATGAAAAGTTAGAGGCAATAACATTAAGCTAGGTTTTGAACATTTTGCAAGAAAATTCTAATTCATAAATCATGGATTTATTTCTTGATTATATATATATTGTTGGGAAAAGCCTTGTAACAGAGTATCTGTTCAATTTGTAGCTGTTGAGCATAAAAAGTTACATCAGCTCATGAACTTGTCAACATTCTTCTATCTTAGAATGATACTACCATGGCATTTTTGAATTTTCCAATTTTGGAAGACCCTCAGCTCTAGAGGCTGGATATGCATTTTCTACTGGAATTCTATCAAACAGAATCAAGTATTTCTTTTTCAAGTCAAAATTGAAGGGGGAACTTTTTTCTCATTTATTGGTAAAAATCAAGAGTAAACTTCCCCTTTTTTTACATAAACCCCCATCCTTTTAGGCATTAGCCCCACTTTTTTTTCAACATTGGCCCTTTTTTTTTTTTAGGACATTAGTCCCACTTTTTTCAACACCTTTTTTTTACCCCCCCCCCTCAAAGTGCAAAGAAAGTTGTATTAAATCAATTTTAAAAACAATTTACATGCTGATTTTGATCCATCTATCTTTCTATTTTATTTTATTTTTTGGGCAGCAATTTATTCCATCCATTAGGCTGGGTATTTAGTCTAGTGAATTTATAACATCTCAAGTTAAATGTTTGACATATAGCAAAATACATAAAAAAAATGCTTTCCCTGCTATAAAAATAAAATCCATTTTAACAGGATACAAAAAGAAATATCAACACTGAGATTCTTTACCCTTTACCTTGACATGTTCAAATCAATCATAATAGTATACTTTCTTCCAAGTAAAAATTTCTCAAATTACAACTTACATTTTGTGGTACACACACAAACATGGTAACCGAGCTATAGTGTCTCCTTGTTTGAGATCTTCTAAACATATCACACATTCACCTTTGTCTTCAGTTAAAACATCCTCTGAAAATAGAAATAAAAATGTAAAATCATTTCATAAATTTATTCATTCACCTTTTATAGATGAAATAAAACGCAAGGGCAATTATTCGCTCATTTATCAAATTTCAAAAACCAACAATTGGCAATAATCAGTAAAGATTATTTTAATGCTCATTCTTGACTCTGGAGGCATTGTAATGTTTCTACACAATCATTCATGAAATTTCTAAATCATGAATAGAGTATCAACAGATACCAATGATCTACCAATGATCTACAAACATTATTTAACTGAAATCAATACAAATGATCAATGTGTATATACCCATGCTTCTTCAGCTTTTTGTATTGATTTCAGTTGAATAATGCATGATCAATATAGTGAGCCAAAATAAAGGGAAGATTGGATGTATAGTTCTTGTACACAGGTGAGAGGTAACACATGCTAGAACCCATATGTCAGAGTATTTTCTAGAAAGACTGAATTTGGGCCAGATGACTTCACCCAAATGACAGCGAAACATTAAGAAGAATACATAGAAGAGCAACTGAAAGGTAGCAAAAAATTAGCAGTTCAGAGAGGATAATGTTGGGGCAGATCTATCAAATCCATGTTGGAAACATCTGAGAACATAGTCATGTGATCTTTCCTATGGATTAGTTTACATGGTGACATCTGTGAATTTTACACTTGTGCTGAATCATTTCCTGATTCAAGTCCCACTATGTATATGTGAGAGTGTGTTATTGTAGATCAACACCTCAAGCTTATATTTAATATGAATTTGACAGAGGTGCTTCTCATGCTTGTTTTATATATTACAGAATTTTATTTATTTTATTACGTAAGGGATGAACATTTTGCTCATCTGAGTCTTTATCTAGTATAAATTAAACTGGTGTTCGGCAACTTAGAATTACTTTCCTGTGTCTCCCTTCACCTTTAACTACAGCTATTTGAATTAGTTCAGAGTTAGTTCTCATATTCATCCAAACACTTTCCTCAAACACAAAAGAAGAAAACTACTCAACAAGCAAATTGCAGCAGACGATGTAAAATTCTCCTATTCAGACACTTGGCAAAAACTAAAATTACGGGTAGAGGGCATCTCAAGTTTTTTCAAAATTTTATGTCTTTCAGAGATGGTGATCTTACAGATACATACACAAAAAGCAAAATGAATTTTATTATTGTTAAAAAAAAATCAATCTGAAAGAATCCTGATACACATATTCAATTACTCATCTCTCAAGAAACCTTAGTGGGTGGAAGTAACTGCAAATGAAGCAAGCATTACTTCATTTATCTTGAAAAAAAATGTAATTCTCACACAATGAAATTATGTTCGGAAAAGGATATTGTACCAGTAAAATTTGAACCATACAAACATTAAATTATTATATATGATCTATTTTTTCAAAAGAATAAGGATCTAATTCAATTCTAATTTGTTCAAGTTTCACACACTTATTTATTTCATTCATATAATAATTCGCAATATTTGTTTTGAGATGTGTCTTAACTTTTGGTTCAGTGCCTAAAATTGAAAGAGTAGAATATCATCAAGCAATAATTGGAGAAGAAAATAAAAAAGCTTACTGATTATATAAGTTTACATTCCGCATACAAACCCACACCTGGTACACAATCTCACAGGTATTCATATATATATATATATATATATATATGATATGGCTAGAGGGGCCTGACTTACCCAGCAACAGCCTCTATTAGATATCCTCTGCATTCAAGTTCATAACCAACTAAGAAAATCAAAACACAAAAGAACCCCTAAATAAATATTGACTGAGCAAGTATGTACACAAGTACACACATGTATGCTAGAGTGCCAAGTCCATCTGTAATTTGCTTTTATACCTTTGAGGAATAGATCAAAAGATCCCAACATACTAAATGAACAAAACCTACATTATAGAGTATATTAACAAGAATGTGTTTTTATACATATTACAGACTGTGTGAATGTGTAGGCTGTGTGTATACATAGATTGAATGTGATATTGCTTCTCTAGGTTTTCCATTTTTCTTTTCAAGACATCCAAACTTAAAAGGAGGCACTCTCTACTGTTTCTTGTATTTTCTTGATCATGATATGACTTAAAGCAATCACCATGTCCATAAGAGCCTGTTCATGGAGTAGCCAATGAATTTTCAACAACTTACTTCCATAGGATAGATATAGCATCCATCTACACATTTTACTTCAGGCCAGTGTACCACAATGTTATGTGTTAATGAGCCTCTTCTAGGTTTGATTCCTAGATTACTGTTAAGGTCACTATTGCGACACTTTGGAGTTTGTTCGACCATAGGTTGATGTCCATCATTGGTCAGACATTGCAATATATGCTGGAAATGTTCTCTCTCTCAGATCTGTCCACATGGTACATTGGTCTTTTAACACTCATCAATATGGTACAGCATAAAATTAACACAAAATTAATCTTCATCCCTTCAGCAAGTGACTCACTGCTTTCTGATCACTTTTGCAATGATGATAAATACCTGTATCAGTGTCTCTGTATGTACTTGTTGAATGTTGCAGTGCATGCTCAAAAGATAGAAGAATACAACACAGATTCAATGTCTCAACACCTTTAGGTTTGCTGACATGGGTATCAGATATTGTCCATAATAACATTCTAGCTTAGATTAGCTGTACTGATAATAGCTCACTCCATGAGAGTTGTAGATCAGACACCAATTCTCTACATGGTCTATGTTCCCTGCTTTCTTTGGATGATAGCCTTCAATGATAATCTTTCTCTTCTATTTTCCTTACCTCAACAAGGACTTTGCATTTTCCATTCTACCAGCCCATGCATTTGTGGTCATGCTCAACTATCCTCTCAAAATTACATCAATTCCACAACCATGTTTGCTGCATAAGATCATTTCAAAACACTGTAATTGACCCCTCAAAAAAGGAAGGAGAAAAAAGTGACCAATAGAGAAACCCAATTCTCCTGAAATTAGTCAATTTAATAATTGTTCAACTGTTTTAAAAATTTCCAAACTTTTTTGAAGCCAAAAAGACTGATATCAGTTAATACATTGATCTTTTAAACATTTTATATCAGTAATATTTTAAGCCAGCAATAAAAAAAAAATTAAGTAGACATGCAGTTGAACTGGTGTTTGTAAGTAGTTGTTAAATTCTCCTGGCAAGACATGGAATTTAATATGATTTAACACAATCAACTACATACCTCAAGCATTGCTCAGCTAGTTTACAAAATATTTTCTGACAGATTCTCCTTCTGGAGCATTTGATACAAATGCCTTGCTGAGTTCATTGAAGCCAGTACTGTTAGGTTTGTCCTTGAACAAGTATTTCAGGAGGTAGCAAATGACCCATTCATACTCAAACTCAGTCATATTTTATTCATAACTTTATAACTATAATGTAGAACCATAAAATAGGGTTACTTGGGCCACTTTTTAAATTTGAATTATTTTAATTTTCCCTCTCTTATAAGAAATGTGAATATTTAGTAGTCCAAAGAACTAAGAAAATCCCTTCTTTCCTTACAATGTAACTTCAATAATTAAAAACATCTTTTCTTGGTTGTATTTTCCTTAAAACACCAGTGGTCAAAGTAACCACTGGTTTTGGTAACTAAGTCTGCATCCCAATGATTTGCTTAAGACTAAACACCTATAATGTTTTAAAAATACTCTTTTGAACACCTCTGAAATTATATATATATATATATATATATATATATATATATTATATATATATACACACCCTAAATATATAATATTTATGTAATATTTGAAAAATGCAAGAAATAGGAAATCAAATGATTTTATTTAGAAAAGGGAAGTGATTTGTCAGTATTTGGCTTATTCACACACACACACACACACACACACCCTTAAGAATTCCAGAATTATGAATTCAATTGTCTCTGTAAAGAACAAAATGTAATGCTGAATAAATCAATAAGTTAATAAACTATTCAAAAAGCCTATGTACACAGCGACATATAGTTCAGTTTGGCAAAAATTGCACTATACCAACAAAGTCTATGTCTTTCTTAGAGGGTCATTTATATTGATTACAATCTTGTGAATACTAAGATCTCATGAAAGAAATTTCTAAAACTGTATTCAAAATCACTTTAGTAATTTGACCAATAAAATAGTGATCAACATACTTTTATTTTTTGATGATGTAAGAAAGTTATATTTCACCACCACCAAGCCATTGTAATGTTTTTGATACTGGTAAGAAAAGAGTTCTCGTTCAATTCTTCGGGAAAAAAAAAAAAAAAAAAAAAGAAATAGCAATGCATTTCTATATATTTCAACCCTGTGGTAAAATTTGAACATGCAATAGTTGTCACAGAATTACAGAAAATACATTGTGATTTTCTTCAATGCTTACTGGCCCGAGTTGCCTGGACAGTTCAAGTAAGCCCTTTTTACGGAATGAATTGGCCAAAAAGTTGTAATTTCATTAAGGATGCCAGAAAACTAACAGATTTTAGTTCATTTGTGCCATCATTAGCTAAACATACTCAGCTATAAAACAATAAGAAAAAAAACAAACAAGAAGCACAAAATTTTTTTAAAGGATTTTCAGTTTTATCCCTTTATCTGAATCTTATTGAAAAAAAACAAAAAACAAATATTGTCATATATAACTTCAACATGAATAATCATTATGTACTTAAAAAAAGAAAAAAAAAGGCATTCTCTTGTTTTGAGTTGATCACAACTGATCAAGTATTCATCATATAATGATTCACCAACATCCATCCATCCATCCATCCATATGCATGTACTTGTCTTTTGCAAACACCACAAACACTGATGCCTTAGTTTGTGACCGGCAACATTCATGCTTGTGTTTTGAAAATTCAGACTGTTTCAGTAATCACTAATCCCTGACACAAAAAAGGCAACAGTAGTAACTTATTCATTGATCACCCCCTGTGGCCAAAAAATGTTGGTCATTTGAGAGTTTCTCTTCAGTGACTAACCAGAATGGTTTGTTTATTTTCAGAGGTGGTACTTTTCTTGGATTGTAAAAAAAAATTTTTTAAATAAATAAAATAATTTGCAGTATTGATTGAAATTTCAACCGATCTTTGGGACCTACCTGTATATTTTTGGTGAAATACTAGAATTCATTTGAAACTGGTTTGCAAGTGAAAACAAGTTTACATTTTATAATTATCATTGGTTTTATATTGTCTAAATAAATGATTTTTAGTTGATAAATTTCCAACAATCCATCTTAATAACACAAAGATTATGATGAAATTGATAGGTTAGAACTTTTAGACTCGTCTTTCGACACATGTCACTTTCTGTCAAATGTCCATAGCAGTAGATGTTATTCTAAAAATGGCTTCCTTGATTTTATTTTTAAAAATATCAAACGCCATCTAAAATAACATTTTGGCTACAGTCGCCTTTGGGGTGATGAAATGAATTCAGTATTTATAATTTAAACTATTTTTGTAACCTGTAAGATTCATTTTATATTCATAAACATTTGTTCACATAATTAATACAGTAGAAGCAATAAGAGATGTTTTGGGAAAAATCTTTTCCACTGTTTTTGCCCTCAATGACTACTTTGATGACAGTATAAGGAGTATCAGAAATAAATTCATGCAAACAATTTTGTTATAAAAAATTGAACATCATTTAGACAATTATATTTTCTTTAGTTTCAGCCAAAACTTTGGCAAAGTAGTTATTCTTTTTGAGCAAAACATTGAGCTGTGTAGATGCCATTACTTCTTGCCCTTCTCCATGTAAATATTTAGTTTTAATGACCAGTTCAAAATTCTGAGCACTTTTTACCATAGGCTTATTGATTTGATATAATCAATACAGATACCTAGACCAGTTTGTATGATGCTGATGTTTATTTGTTCCTTAGAATATTAAAGCTAATCAGCAACTACCTAATATCAAAATATACCAAGGCTCTTTCTTTCAATTACAATATCAGAGCAAACTTGAATCATGATAAATGATTTAATGAAAAACACTGGATTATATTAAGGAAAAAAAAAAAAAAAAAATGAAGATAATGCTCCATTTTCATTATCCCACCAAACAGAATTAACATTTAAATTAGATGAAATGGTATTTTTTTCAAATACTAATTCAATATAAAATATATAAATATTAGAACTACAAATACACCAACATAATTTTGCATCTTAGATGAATCCCTGTAATTACTATGAGAAGTCTAAATCATTCAATGAAGATGATCTTAGATTGTGGATAACAGAAAATAATGAGAATAAAAAATCATTTCCCTCCAGAATTTAATAATTCTAAATTTCTAAAATTATAATTGTCATAAATCAGGAAATATAACTTGAAAGCCATATCTACTTTTTATATTGACTTGAATACATTAGTATAAGGTTATATGAAAATTTCAAATTCAGTAAATACAATTTAAAGCTGCTTGGAATTTACAAATGTAAATAAACTTTTTAAAAAGTAATAGTAAAAGTATACAAAAGTAAAAAAAAGTTTATTCAAATGGTTTACACTAAAAGTAACAAAAATATATCAACATTCTAGCATATTTTAGATTTTACATAACAGTAGATAAATCATATAGGACAATCTAATTTAGACAGAAGACTAAGAGATTATATCAATAAACTCCACCACAAATTTCTTTGACAATCTAAAAGAGGGCAACACATGCTTTTATAACAGAAATCATAATGTTTACTGGCACAGATATGAAAAGTTGAAAGACTTACCATTATAACTAATTCTGGGCTTTGTTAGACATATCACAAGGTGACACTCCAGTTCATCGGCAGCAACCGATTTTGAACAGACTGGGCACTTTATACCTATGTACAAAATACATACATGATCATAAGACATAGAAAACTTAAAACAACAACGAAAGAAAAAATACTTTTAAAACATGAAAACTGAAAGTCACTCAGAAAAACATGCATACTGGTAGTCAATACTTGATTACCAAATAAGAAAATATAAACCACTGTTTCTTTCATCTTAATTTCAATGCTTTCCATCACAATTACTCAGACCATCATTCTATGGCAGTTAGTCAACAGTACAGACTAGGAATAAGAAATAAGTTCTCGTCAAGACTCAAACTCACACCTTTTATCCTTTTTACAGTGATAGCTGCTCTGTCATTTGAGCTATAAGAATACGGAAGAAGTCTTCCTTGACCTTCTACATCCATTTCTTCTCATGGCTCAAGCAATTCAGTAACTATTACAGTATGATAGGCAGAGCTTGAAATTAATGGCTTACCGCCAGGAAAGTAGAAAATGTATTTGGAACGAACAGATATCTTCCCCTGAATGCTTCCAGAACAAAAAAAAATTTTTTTTTAAAACTGTCGCTACATCAAATTATAAATTGAACCAAGAGAGAAAAATGAAGAGCAAAAAGGTATACATTTACATATATATATATTATGTATATGTAAATTTATACTTTTTCATTTCTCTCTCCCTTGGAATATATTTGTCTCAGAAATGGCCCCTGTGAAAGCAAAAATATTTTTTTTTCCCTTCCCTCACTTGTCCAGCAAAATTGTCCTCTCAATTGACCCCTCACAAATTGCAACAAGATAAATTTCCACAGGTTTTATATCCTCAATATGTTCAGAATGACTGAAAAAAAAAATCTACAAAAATTGCTCAAAGGGAAAATCCTAAAATTCAAAACGGCCACCATCTACGCTAATGAAAATACTATATCTCAAGAATCAGGTACTGCACTGAATTGAAATTTGGTAGGTGTATTGCCCATGGCCGAAGGAGGTGCACCGTCAAATTTGAAGTTGTTTGAATAAGCGGTATTGGAGAAATCTACAACTAATCGTTAGAAGCAGCTCTATGTGTAGTCCCTTACAGATCACAATCCTCAATGAAAGTTGGTTCATAATCTCAAAAAGGAACCAGACTAACTATGCAGGTCAACCATTTTAGACTAGAATTTGTAATGCAGCCGAGAAAAAAAAAAAATCATTCGAAGGTGATGATTCCAAATCAGCTGTTTGACACTCATTTTTTTCTGTTATTACAGAAGAGTTAATTTAAAATCAGAGTCAAAATTGCATTGGCTGAATTGTATGCCAGTGATTCTGAATGTGATAGCATAACTCAAGAATCACACATGCACAATGAAGTTTTGTATCTGTTGTGCATTTAGATAAATTGAACAGCTGATCAATGCACATAATCAAAACCTGTTGGTAAAACATGAAGTATAGGAAATTATAGTGTTTTCCGACCCGCAAGGGTCCGCAAAGGTATTACAGGGGGTCCATAGGCAGACCCACATAAACGATATTCATTTTAATTCAAGCAAATAGCCATAAATACAAAGCAGGTAGTCTAAGAGGGGTATTTCTATCATTGGAAAAAAAAAAAAAATTCCAACATATCAGCAAATGTATTGAGAATTTTGAATAATTTAATTCATCCTGGAGAGTCTAAAAATATCTATGAAACAACAAAGATGAGTTTTTTAGTTGTTTTATCAAAGGAATGGTAATTTCTTGTATAAAAGATTAAAATACTGTGAATGGAATTCATCTTTTGGCATATCATTCAAATATATTGTATTTTATCATGTAAAACAAAAAAAAAGTGAATCAAAGTTATATCTTATTTATAGCCAATCATTTCAAAGGGTATTCAACTATGTGTACAAGTCAGAGAAAGAAAAGAGAAAAACAATGTTACCAGGTCAAAGAAATTAATATTTTGTGAAGGAATAGTAAACTGATCCCAATAATTTCTATGCAAATTTCTACCATAAAAATATTTTTTACAATTGATGGTCTCAGCTTTAATTTTGCAAAAGAGAATATTATTAAAATATGACTATTGACTTATTTTTTACACTACAAATACAAACAATGATGGTATTTTTTTTAAATGACTATTTGCTACAATAACAAAACTAACCCAACATAACTTAGCACAAAGGTAGATTCTTTTGTCAATTCTATGTCTACATCAAACTACAATCACCTACATTGAAGATAAAGCACATGGTTATAACAGGAATTATAACCACAACTCTTAATATTTAAAAGATTTCTTAAATGAAAAGCTCAACTGACAAATAATGTATAGAAAAACAAATCAAAAACCAAAGCCTTTTACCAGATGTGACCACCTATAGAAAAAGTGTGAATGTTGGCCGACTTATTTACAAAATAAAAATTACCATTTAGAACCAAGTCTATTCATCCAGACATTTTTTCATCAGATCCACTATATTCTCTCCTCTTGAGGGATTTAAAATAGTATATATTTAATTTGTCAAGTCATTAACATTTTTGGTCAATTTAGAGCATTGCCTGTAAATGTTGAATTTTGAATAAGAAGTTTGGCAATTACTTTTATACAGGAGAATTTTTGTAAAATATCCTTAATTCACTAACTCTGCCAACAAAATACTTTTTCTCCAAATTACTGTAGAGCAATTGGAGATAATTTACAATTTATCAAAAAAGCCATAGTCTTCTATACCGATTTGGATAGACAGTAATAGAGAGAGCTGTATGAAGCTGATTTATATTTTTCTTCAAATAGTCCAGGCAATCTGTGCAGAATTGCTCACTTTATGATGAAAGCATAATACTTGGTACAGTGATATTTGAGGGTGTACTGAACAATTTCAGATATGGAGACATTCTGAAACAGACTTCCCTTAGCAATGGTTGTTAGGCAACATTTCCAACCTAACAAGTCTATGAATATCTACCAATGAAATACAAATTCCTGGATGCACCCAAAAATTTGATCAATCCTTTTTCATGTTGTGGCCCTCCTTTCTACATTTCATAGGAATTCTTTGAGAACTTTTGGAGATATGGTGCGGAAAGACAAGAGAAAATATTGAAAAGTACAGAGAAAAATTTTTTTTTTTTCATAAATTTCAATATTCACTCGTCTCACAATACAATACTTCAGTCTGTCCATACACTATCAGCAGGAGTTCTCAAAAAATATTTTTCCTACAGAAGCTAAGACAATTTTTTGAAATAGCACCTCTATCTACTGTTATTGGTACATTAGTCATTTTCAAGATACTTCAAATAGAATGCTTTTTTTTTTCACTTGCATATAGGTTTTTTAATGTAGCAAACTGATTTTAGAAGAGGTGAGGTATGTTGGACTATTATTCAGGTATATGTTCCTCAAAAGATAATGTAGATTTACTTTTACTTTTTGCATATTGTTTTGTTTATTGTATGTTTCTACCGAGTAAAATTTCTTCCAAGGACATTTACATGTTACAGGATAAGAAATCATACTTGAAGGTTTTTGTTTTACTTTTTTTGTTTGTTTTTGTTTTGTTTTTTATGTATCTCAAAAGATATATTGACATATTTACCTATAATTTCAAAACTATTACTCCTAGAGCCCTAATTCTCTTTGCTTTTCATTGCATTAAATGGTCTCACTAACACTAAATAACTGTAAACATATATTGAAGCTTAATATCCACTGTACTACTCAGTTAATACTACATGTACCTCAAGATCAGCATAGAAAAAATGAAGACATGATCAGGTGAATTACAATGAATTATTGGGTTTTTAGTGCATTTTCTGTTCAAAGTAACAAGAATTAGATGATTACTTTTTATAAAAAAAACTAAACTTGCAAACTTAAATCCAGGTTTAAATTTTAGGAGCTGTCATCTAAAAATTGTGTGATTATCATATACCAACAATCACAAACCCTACTCCTGGTTGCAACAGAATAGGAAGAAATGGAATTACTAGCAGTTTTTCAGAAAGAGATTAACCTTGTGTATATGAAACAATCAGTTTTGGATTTAATGTTATTTTCAAAAATTTTATGGAGCAATAAGAGACTTAGCATCTTTTGAGGTAGGGTCAACCAGGGTAATTTGAGCTCTGGTAGGATTTGGGTCAAAACCTGGACATTTTTTTTTATTCCAGACAAATTACACATCTCTTGAAATTCAGTTTAGTAATATCTCACCTGAAAGATCTTGAGTGGTGCTTTCTTATGCTTTAGAGTCAATTGTGAAAAATATATCAGAAGTATGCCAATCCATCCCTTGACATAGACAAAAAAAATTGTAAAATCTAGAGGATTCAATTTTACCCTCTAAAAACTTCAATCTATAGGAAAAAGTTACAAATCAAGAAAATAAGTGATTACATTGTTCAATAGCCAAGACTATCAAGCATAGAAATATTTTTAATCTGCCTGGAATAATGTTTATGCTATCACCAAAAATGTATAATGGAGCAATTTGGGTCATCTCATCTTTTTATTTGTAGCGATGCTTTGTGATCATTTTCTAATAGGCTTATTGCTTTCAAGATCACAAGTAGATTACTTTACTTCATTACATATGAAAATTTCCTATACAGACTAAGCCTATTCAGTGAGCCAAAAAATAGACCTATTTTCACATTTTGTTTAAAATTATTGTCAACAAAATTTTTGTTAAGATTCAATGTTAATCGATCATTTCAAACAAAATTTAATAGGACTAATTGTTCCATGTTGAATTATGGATGAAATGACATTTTATAATTCTATCGAAATTTACCTAAGACTTTAAATCAATGGTTCATAGAGCATGACAGCAATTGATGAAGTTGTCTTCCCAATCGTACTGGCCAAACTATGGCAGCAATTACACCCCTTGCATGCCATTAATGCAATCAGAGGAGCAGGGTTGTACTCTTCTAACAGGCAGGCTCTAATATATCAAATTGTGTAACCTATTGATGCTTCTTCAGGTCATCCTTCACCTCCTCAAAATGATAACTGTGGCCCATCAACATCTGCTATAACATCAAGAAAACACTTTAAGAACATACTTTGTCTTTTATCACGTGAAGCTTGAGAACAAAAGCTGATCAAGAACCAAAAAAAAGGGGCCGCATAAGGAAGCCTTAAGAAATGCAGATGGTGTGTTCACAGTAGAGAAGGTAAGAAAAAGAGGCACAAGACAGAATGCAAATGAGGAGAAAAAGTAAAATTGTAAAATCTTGAACAATAACAAGGAAAGTAGAAGATAAGCCTATGAAAATAAAAAGAACAAAGCGTAGTATTGAATATGAAATGAGCTCAGAGTATTGTCAGTGCTTGTGACAGTGTAGTTTAATAATTTCAGATTGCAGTAAAAGACTTGCATTGAAGTCATTACTTATGTCATAATATATTATGAAGGGTCTTATTACCCAGGATAAGTGAAAAAGGTCAATGAAAATGGTATGATTGTAAGTTGCATGATGAACAACGTCAGTTGAGCCATGCTTATCAGAGACTGGTACCATACAAGAGATGAAAACAATTCAAGATCTATGTCAGAAGTTATGCCTTATTTAAAACCGGCAAAACATCCCGATCTCCCAAGCAATTATAAAGTTGCCTCAGATTCATTTACAAGGAATAAAGATAAGAAGAAGCAATATAAAAATGCATACGTTTTGGCAGTTTTCAAGAAATGTTCATACCATTCTACTCAGTTCTGAGATTCCATTCAGTAGAAAACCTCGGACAGCCTGTAGCATCATGGAGTGCTTTCAATGCACTTGGCAGAAAATTTACTGCTGAAACAAGTTGGATTTTTACCAGTAATCCTCTATCCAGTACCTCAGTATGCAACTGTTTACACAGCTCTATTGAATTTTAATCTTACACCAGTTATATCAGAACTATTTACCAGCCTCATGCGATGAGAGCATATATGCTATTGTACGTGAAATATCCATCGAGATAAGTTTAAAAAAATATCATTCTTATTTTGGGGAGTATTTCACATAACTAAAACTTTGCTTCATCGTTTAGGTAAATATATTTGTGGAAGTTTAAAATACATTCATTGAATGTTCAGTATATGGAGTAAACATGGTGGAGTCTTTTACAAGGGAAGAACAATGCGAAAGGAATAAAAGGCATACTCAATGTTAGGAGAGGGCATCTTCAGGTCACAGGTAGAGTCATTTCTGATGAACACTCTACCAAGTCTTATGCATTACTCCAAATGCAGCTCAGTATTTTGTTGGAGAGGGGAAAACAAAAGAGTAGATCATGTTGATCTGGATATCAAAGTGGAGAAGCTTATCACAGACATGGAGAGATTTGCTAATCATTGAAGGCAAAACATTTTTGTACTGGGATAATTTTCTAAGACTGCTCCAGCATCTGAGAAATTTGATCCACTCTATAAGACAAAGTCTCTGGCATCTACAACTTGATACAGAACAGAAACTTCAGCCAGTATTTGCCATATTTGAAAGTATAAACTACCAGCAATGGTCTTCTTTATATCTAGAAGACATAAGGAAACTGTCCTAGAGGTATATGAAATGTTCATGAAGTGGAAGTTGTTGTGAAAGTCTCATCCTAAATCTACAGCTGTTGCTGCAGATATGGCATTAGAACAAAATATCAAAAGAGCTCATTAGGTAACATAGGGTATACATAACAAGAACAGTTTGTAGCTGAATGGGATCAAGAGTGTCTTATGACAAGAAGTTACAGACTCCATTTTTGTCAAAGATTTCAACATTCACCACAAATTACCAGTCCAACTTAATGATTTCTGGGGATTAACAAGGAACAAACTAATTTTACCATAGTTCTTTGCAAAAACATTAACTGCTTCTTTGACTCAAATACTATGTACTACCAACCACACACTTAGTGTCTTTTCTGATGATGAAGAATATTTCATCCAACTGTACATCAGTGCAAAATGGTATTCAAATAAACCATCCAGAGATAAATTGTTTGCCAGTTGAAACTGACTTTAGAATGATTCATTCAAAATGTACATTCCAACATAGGTTTATAAGAATTGTTCTGGTTAGTGCTGACACTGTCATAATGGTATTATTCCATTGGGTTTCTCTTCAACTTGGTGAACGAAAAAATTGGTTATGCACTAGAATAGGTGATTCCACATGGGTTTTATAAATTCATAAAATTTATCAGTAAATAGGCCAAGCTCTTTGCTTCCAGCCATCTATGCACTATCTGGAGCAGATTACACAAGTCATTTCGGTACTGACAACCCTTGTGAGTACAGACATTTAATGTTACGTGTGTTACAAAGAAATGTCACACACAGTACACATCTGAAATGAATAAAAAACACAAACACTTTCATGAATATTTCAGAACTTTCTAGTACAGGCTCCTTTATTCAAGGTTATTAGCTTAGTATTTTAAATCAGAATAATGTAAAATAAGACAAGTATTCTTTCATGAATTTGGTGTAATTTCCATGATTAACCAATTTCCATTGAAATCAACTTTCTGTCCATTAAGATACAGTTTAATAAGCTCGATAGGCTTTCTAGTTTTGTACATGACTTTGAATAGGCTTTTCCATGGTGTACAAAATTTCCATGGAAAGCAGAACAATTCAGTGTTTATTCATCAAAAGTAAGATAGGGCTTTATGAGTTTTCCTGTGATTATCCACTTCCCAAATTTTGTTTAAGCAGCACTACCTCAGTGTTACTGTGATTTGCATCCCAGTGGCCAGTTAATGTGTGATCACTGAAATCTCAGCATCTAGACTAATACATGTATGAAGTGCATGAGAATTTTATGCATAGAGTCTAGGTATAACATATGAGGAACTTATTGGTATAGTGACCAATGTAATGGTAATCATTATGATTCGACTTCTTGTAGGAAAGGTATTCGTAATTAATGTAAAGTAGGTAAAAATCATACAGGCAAAAAGGCCGATACTGAAATGGTATCCTTGAAACAATGGGCCAAGAGTGAAACACGGCATCTACAGTTAGACCAAAGACAGGGTTGAGTAGGCCAATTGAAAAGAAGAATTTTTTAAACATTCCCACATTTTTGAAGGCATGTTAGAGTAAAACAAATTCAGTCTAAAGCATTTGAAGAATATAAGAGAGTTGATTGCCAAGTTTTAACAGTGTGATTTTGCCGTGGAATACAGCGGTGAATACCAGAATGAAATATTAAGTCAAGAAGTAGTATAAACCTGGTACTTGCAGCTCTATATAGTAAGGGCCAAGACTGTCAACATTCTTCAGTCACTGATAGCCAGGACAAAGGGAAGGACTTTGTTCATATATTCATTCATAGGTTATCCAATTAGTTCAAGACAGACGACATGCTCATAATTCATACTGATGGGCATTCATCTGAATTCAAGAATTGATACATTGTAAAACTTGTATTAATGTTATCTGAAAAGTATAGCAAGTATAACTGTAAGGTTTTGTGGAAATGTTTTGCCACATCACATGGGAAAGGTGTAGTAGATAGAATCGGTGGTTCAGCTAAATCCCTTATTAGAACAAGAGTAAAAGTGCAATTGCAGTGGTAGTGCAAAGTTAAGATTTCTACCAAGTTGCACAAAATTAAAGTGGTCCTTCATATTATTGAAAGTGAGGTTTCAGAGTTTGTGACGTCCAACAAACCATGGGAACACATAGCAAGATGCATGTTCTTGCTAGTAGTAGTAATGGTTTGACAGTGGCAATGTACAAAACAAATATGGATTAAAAACTATCAGCAACTTTTATGAAGTTGAAGACACAGGAAATGAAATTGATGTCTGTGAATGGGCTTGGTCTGTTATGAAGGGAAAAATTTCCTGGTTTCTAATGTTGAAGTTACTTTTATGAAAACTTCCAGAAAAGCCAAGTAGTATTGGCCAGAGAAATCCAACATCATTGCATAGGCAAAACTGACTTTACTAGTCCCAGTCCACTGGGTATAGGAGTTAATGAAAGTCCTTTATCAATTTCATCCTGAAATTATGCATTGAACTTTATTTGCTCTCCTTCCAATCCATATCTTGTAACATAAGAATTTGTGGAACTGGTACCAATGAAGGGAATAGCAAAAGGGAATGACATCTTTGGGAGTTTGGCGGCAGCACTGGATAAAATGGGTGTTGACTGGGTGCAAACCACGAGTCCAGCTACAGATGAAAAAGCTGGCATGGTAACAACATTAAAAGGTAAAAAGTACTAGCTTTGGACTCAAACCATCTATTTCATAATGTTCTCAGCATTGCACACAGGAAAGTGTTGTGCAGTCAAATATTGAAGATGGATAATGTCATGGATGTTGTTATAAACGTGATATACTTCATACACCCTCAAGGTCTCAATCATCAACAGTTCCACTGCTTATTGGAGAAAAGTTATAATGAACATGGATTGCTATATCAAACAGATGTCTAGTTGTGTCAGGGAATCATACTGAGTGATTTTATGAATTGTGAAATTCAGATATTTATGCAACAGAGAGAAAGGAATGTACAGGAACTGGAAGATAATGAATGGTCTTATTCATAATTTTCTTTTTTTTGGGTGGGGGGGGTCCAAATCTAAACAAAAATAAGAAAAAAGATGAATATTTATATATAATAGAATAAATCAATTTTTACATTGAATTGTCTCCAAATCTTTATTTTAAGATATGAATGTTATAAAAATTCATTAACCACTCATATGTGATCGAGCAGTTTTACAATCATCAAAGGGTAACAATTTTTTGAGAAGTTTGTGAATGTACCCACTCTTATGGAAAAGTAGATACAAATTGAAGAAATTTAATATTCTGAGTATGTCTTTTTAATGAAATTTTATAAAGATTTGTAGTTTTCTAGATGAGTAAACAATAATATAGGTAAAAATGTTGGGGTTCACTATTCACCAACATTACATAGCAAACCACACTAAAACAATCCTCATTACAAAAGGGGGAGGGCTGTAGTTATGTTATCAGACCCGTATGCTGAATGCACACATTATTTTTGGCCCATCATGATTTTGACACCCCTGATGTAACCTTACGTGCATTACACAAATTGATGGTGTTTTTTCATCCTCAGAAGAAGAAAGATACAAAAAATTACCTGCCTTAATTTTGTTTGCATTAGTATACTAGCTTTCAATCAGAAAGGTTATATTCATCAGGTTTTATGTTGGAGAACTGCAAAAAGGGATGCTGTTCAAGTGTTATGCACATTAAACAGTGATAGGGCAAATTTTCATGCAATTTTTTCTAAAGATGGAGCAACAACAGGAACTTAAGATGTCAATTACCTAGCAATATCTGTATGTATCACTCACAGAACACCTGTATTATGTTCTATTTTCAATAAAAATCAATGCCTGAAAAATTGGAGTTTTTTTTCTTTCATTTTTAAAGTTCAAAAAATGACCTAACTTTACAGCATCAGTACAGACATCACCTGGAAAACCAAAGGAGAAATTCATTGGGTTTTTTTTTTTCATAATTTAGGTTGTACTCTTTCATGAAAAACGTAACAAAGCTGAAAAATCCAGGATTTCAAATTCTCTGACCTAGGACTACTTTCCATGGTATGGCCCAGCAGGTGTAAGACGGCAGCACTTGTGTACATGCGTGAGATGGAGAATGAGCCAAATGACAATAAGATTTCTCATTTACTCAAACATTAAACATGGTAAGTTGTCTCGCTGTGATAAACATTTAAAATGATCAAAATGAGCTCATAGAATGGTTCAAATAGTATACGGCAATTACAGTTTTTTTTCCCTACTTCAAGTAGCATAGTTAATGGTTTCAGAGCATTCACTGAACATTGTTACATGGCATATGTTAATAGGTTACAGTACTCACTACTGCTCCAGTTTAATAAAGTCATCACAACATGAAAAGACAATATCACCATTCTGTTGTTTTCTCTCATTCATTGCCTTACATGTAATAGACCATTTTTCACTTCAACTTTAGTCTAAATATTTGTGGTGCTGAAAACATGGAAATAGCAGTGAGTTGGGTGGCAAAATGTCCTATGCCAGTAACCGCAGACAACCATTTTGAAAATTGCTGCCATGGTCATCAGAATGCTAAACTGCAATGGTCCAATATCTAAATTTCTTTTAAATGTTTCAAGTGATATATATACATGAAATACCAAATTTGGCACTTTTATCACAAAATGAACAATAAGTTACCTATGCCGCTCCACTAGTACTCCCATAAAGGTGGAATTAAAGTGTTGTGTCACAAATTCTTACAAGATTAGCAATTGTAAATTTCCCAAAGACATAAGAGTCAAAAAGTGTTGAACATAGATGAAAATGCTGATATGAAAATTAGTTTTAAAAAGTTCATGCTATCAAAAAGTACATGAAATGTCCCAGGAATGAAACACCACTGCCTTGCGCTGTTCTAAACCAATCTTTAGCAAAGAGTAGTATCTATCAAAGTTTTATCTTTTCATTCAAATTAATATTCATAAATTTTCCAGAAAGTTATAGAAGTATGAGAATATTTTCAAAAACTAGAGCAGCACTATAAAATCATGTAAAAATTCATATGCCATAATGTTGTAGCATTAAAAATGTACACAATATAATGTTGACAATACAAAGTCTAGAATGAGGGTTGACAGCATAAAATAATGAATATGGGAATAGCTAATTTGACTATATATCATAATTCCCTTACAAAATTTGTTTCCATGCATCACGTATTAGCAATTCTACTTTTCAAGATGTCCATATATTGTCAAGCTCCTATTCTTTGAATTTTGATCTAATTTTCATACCAAAAACCAGTGACATCATGAATAAGACTTGCACATGCAAAAATTGATGATGAACTCACTCACTCTCTCTCAACTCAGGTCAACTTGTTTTATCATAGCAACTACTACTAAAGGAATTGAAATGGGACACATACTTTTGGAATAATATTGTAGGGAGAAAAGAATTGTTTTATTTACCTTTTAGATTTTAGTGAAGCAAGAGAGTTTGACCCTAGCTCAGCTAAGTTTGTTTGATATTATTGCTAGATTGTATCAATTCAACAAATATTTTCCCCCATACATGTATGCTGGATCATAAAGGTTGAACTTTTAACAGTTATAACTGCTTGAACAAGAGTTTTGAAAGTGTAGTTACCATCATGGCCATGTCAGCGACGTTTTTTTTGTTTTTAAGATATCTGGTGATGGGACAGAGTATGGAGATGTGGATTCACTACTTTTCCAAGGGCATTAGTATCAAGTAAACTTGAAGCAGACACAGCTAAATTTGAACCCAATTTGCCTATTCCATTTTCTATATCGATTAAGTATTATGCTAAAGCACACTTCCATTTAGTAAACATAGAATTCCAAGGAAAGAAATACTTAATCTAAACAAATATCTGGCTGAAGAATAAATGTCTGTGGTCCTATATTGCAAATTCTTAAGATGTAAATCAAGTCTAACATTTTATATTTCTTTAAAAGAACAATTTTGCAGATAAGTCCTACTATAACCTGAGTAATATTAACACAAATCTTTACATTAGCCAGTAAAGAATATACAATATGTTAAAATAAAATATTCTCACCGAATCTAAAAACTTTTCTTTTTTTTTAAAAATGCTTTGATTATTCAACTATAGCTGTAAAGACATTCTGTATAGCAACTTTTCTTCACCTAAGTAGGATGTTTACATACACAGGAATAATCTTGAGTTTAAAAATAACTAGCAGGAGTGTGATTAGCCGCCCAGAAAGCAAATATTTGACAATGACCTTTTTGAATTATTCAAGCACTTAATGTAAAAATTGCTAGTGGATAAAATTTCAGTAGTTTTGTTACAAAACAAAATAAGGCTAATGAGATGACATTTACATATAAACCTGCCCCCCAAAATGATGATTATTACACAGTGGAAAATACGCTAGTAAGAATATTTTATCCTAATGTTTGTGGGATTAGCAACTAATTCTGTTTACAACAGAGCTTTACAACTTACACATTCTAAATAATAATATGCTATTTTGCAAATATTTTTTTTTCATCAAGAACAGATTATCTAACATTAATATGTTAAATACATGGAGCATTGGTTAAAAACATTTAAGACCATAAATTATGATCTAGATTACTTCTATAATGCACAATTTAAAGGTTTGAAAGCAATGAAAAATAAAAATGAAATGCATAAACTTTAAAAGATGATTATAAGGATAGCATATATAGCATATGTTGAGAATCAAACTTTTAAAAAAATTAAATTCTCTTGAGAAACATGCTTCATACAAATAAAAATTTGGTATATCTAATTTTAGGTTTGATAAATAACCATTATATTTAATATAATTATATTGTTCAAATATTTCCAGATTATAGATCTAAAATATGATGTTATAAGTCAGAATCAACTTTTAGCTACCATTCACAGCCTAGGTATAGTTCATAATTACCAAATTCAGTAACATCCATAAAAATAAGTAATATTATGAACAACTTTCAGATATGACTTCAATGTTCTTTCCTATTTCTATATCATCTAAATATTTTATTGATGGAATAAAACTGAACTAATTCGAAGAATTTATTATGATGAACTGTCCAGTTCAGAAAAATATCTAATAGTTCAATAAAATACTGTTTGCAAACAATAAAAAGGTCATTATCAATACAATGATATATTACGTGAAATTTACCAGTTAGTCCAGCAATTTATAAAACAATCTTTACTCACAGCAACATGACTATTTTTATTTAGACCTGTTATCATTATCAGCCTCCATGAGAATGGATAAAAAAAAAGCAAAGAAACATTACCAACAACCAGCTCTGCTGAATCTTGTTGAAATATCAGACCAATTAGAAACCAGTCCAATCTTGCTTGTTTCTACAAGGATTAGAGCAAATTGCACCAATCAGAAAGCCCGGAGCTGGGTAAGGTTAATCAAGATCAACCCATAAACTGAGGAAGGTGGTGAAGAGTGAAAGTTATCCATTGCAAAATAAAAACCCTGACTCACAAACAGAAGTTGCCATCAGTCACAATGAAATGCAAGTCTTGAGTAAGCCACAGAATTACAATGATAGAAATATCTATCATTCGCAGTTAATGGGTTAATGAAAATATTTCATCATACCAAGTTTTCAGGGTGATGATGGATAAAGTTTAGAGGGTGTACAGAAAGGATAAAGTAGGTCAAGTGCTGCTAAACCAGGTTTCATCACTAGGACATTATGTTTAATTACTTCAAAATAAGTCTTATGTAACTATCACAAGCTTCTTAAAACTAAAGAAATGTTCGCAAAGACAAATTCTGTCATAGAGAGAAATTAGGTTTCATTACAAAAACATGAAAATTTAAAAGGTAGCAATTTCTTATATAAACATAATTCAATACAAGTTAGACTAATATTCCCTTGACGATGAATTCTAGATTTAAATATTTGATTTATATATTAGAAAAAACAGGATACAATATCATGACTGAACACACAAGAAGGGTTATAAACAATAACATGTTACTCAAGACTTTTTGATATCAGTAAAACGAGGTAAACCATAAAATGCACCTTTTTGTCTATAAAAAAGAAGAGCTAACACATATTATTAAATGTTATATGATAAAATGGATAGAAATCTCACATCATCCTTTTCCTTGTATCCAGTAATAATTTGAAAGAACAATTACGATGAAAAATTTACAATAAAATACGTAAAAATATTTGAAGATTAAATTCATAAAGAAACTTTTCTGATAACAATCATCATGAAATCCCATTTTATTTCATTAGTGAAGATCATAAAATACAACTCTAAACTAGAGGGTGTTAAAGGGTTTAATGGATAAAAAGCATGCCTCATTAGAAAAAGTAGTATGTCTTTAGTAAGAAGAAGTAGTCAATAGATTTTAACAAGGCTCTAGTTTCAAAGGGTAAAAAGCAAAAGTTCATAGTAATTACAAAATCAAGTGGTTCTTTAAAGTCATTTATATGGGCTAACCTTTCCTAGGACAAATTTTCATGCTTCATGATTGTAAACAAGCCCTAATTTCTACGATTTTTCTTCTCATTATATGCAAATATTACAATAAATTCATTTTTTCGACACGTTGAAATCTTTTTTTTATATCAGTGAAAGGAGTTGTTCATATTTATCAGGTTTATATAGCAGATAAATTATACAGTATATGGAAATATAAAGGTGGGTACTGCTTGTGGGAGGTATTAGGCCTATTTTATATCCTCATCAATTGTTGTATTAATCAAAAATTTTATAATATATTATTGTTTCTTTGGTGGAATAAAATTCTATTCTTTTCTTTTCAAATGTCTGTGGTGGTATTTTTAAAATAACTTGTTTAGTGTTTGTGGGTTTTTTTTCCATTTAAATCCAACTCTTTCCAAATTAATATTCTGGATGCAGCAACACAATTTCAATTACAGTTGAAAAATGACTTTAGAGAATATACAATTATCATTAAAAGATAAAAATCAACCTGCATCCTATACAAGAAAGTAAGACCCTATTCACAATTCAGATAACGTTAAAGGCTCAGGCACTAAAACTTGCTGGAATAGTCTGGGGAAAAGGATGCTTCATACATCTTATATGCCATTAAGTATAGTATATGTTCACTACTTACCATCAACAGCACTTCAAACCATATAAAAAGTGTAAAGCTAGAATAAGACTATAGAATACTGGGAAAAGAAAAAAGAAAAAAAAAGGTATTTGGAATAAATACCAAACTCCATTGCCAACATTATAAATAGTGCATTTTGCCAGCTGATTATTATCAGCAGTAGCAGAGCCTATCAAGTAAATAAATCACAACACCCAAAAGTAGATCATTATCACTAAGTAAAATATGTATTATATCACAGCCTTTTTGGTCTTTCATATTTAAAAATTATAAATGCTATTTTACATTTTGGCAGACTAGAAAATTTTTTTTTTTTATCTGCGTTCACAGAACTCTTTGGATATATAGTTTGAAACCTGCCCCAATGAAATACCTAAAACATAGAACTATAATCATGGGGTGAAATGCAATTTTCAATGAGAAAAATTGCCCAAGCTATTCGAGGCAAATTTATACTACAATAAGATTTGTACAAAAAGACAAAATTAGCAGTATGCTGAAACAATGAGTATCTGCAGATATCCTACTATAATACACCAAATGACCTTATGTGACAGTGCAACTAAAAAATCATGCGAAATATTTCCATAAAATTTCCTGTAAGTACTAAAGGGACCCCCAGGTATATTTTTAGCAAGTAAGTGTCTGAAGTTATTTTTAAAAAATGAACAGTAGTGTGGGGTCAGCATTCACACTTGCCTCTGAATAGTTAAATTGGTGAATTGTATCCAGAGGTATTGAAACGAAGAATGCAAAAAAGTCTTGGTGATTTGCAACTGAATAATATTGTGGGATCCGCATTCACACTCAATCCAAGAATAATGATCGGATTCCTATCCATCAATCTAATACTGAAAAGTTCGACTCCTTTTATCTGTAAATAGCCAAAATGTGTTTCATCCAGGGGTATTGAATCAAGTAACCCAAAAATATTTTAAAAAACAGTTTTGATCTCTTGTTGGCCTTCCACAGGAACTGAGAGAAAACCCATCCATGGACAGGTTTTCTGCTAGTATTTAAATTACAGTTTTTTCAAAGAATTCAGTTTTGTATGTTTTAGATAACTTCTGTTTCATATTGTAACGTTTGTATTAAAGGTCATTTGTACATGTGAAGTTATGGCTGAAGTAGATAAATTATATTCAAGTTTAAATGAATTACACGTGTACTATAACAAACTATGTAATCTTCCAAAGTATTTATAACACTCAATTGTTACATATCACAGAAATTGTCTGAATTACCTTTTCTGTAATGCTGCAATATTGAATTTTATTGTTTTCAGCCTGTTCCTACACAAACAGAATCTATAAGGCCAGTGGTCAAACGGAAAATTGAAATCAAACATTCCATTTCAGGTGCTGAGCTGATGAATCTCAAAGGAAAATCAAATAAAAAGGGCCTTTCAGAATCATATTGTACTGCAATTCATAGCCTCCATACAAAACTGTATACAAACTGACCCTTCTTCTTTCGATTACTGCACTATATTGGATGGTATACAAAAGTTTAATTGCACAAAGCCAATAGCTAAAAATACCAACAGTTGACATGAGTCGATGCCAATTTATCTGTACTTTCAAGGAGCCAAGTTCTTCTATTACCTACACTTCTTTCTTTCATCAATTTTTACACATAAAAAAAAACTAGTAATCATTTTTACCAAAGGCATAGTACCATCAAATCCAAAAAGCCAATAAATAACATACTCTTTATAAGAATATACACACCATCCAATTAAATTTACTAGAAATTTCCAAAAAAGAAATTTCAAAGTGTATATCACAAGAACAATGACTGATACATACAACTTTATTGGAAAGATTATCCTAAATATTTATCTCATCATTTACTATTCCCAATTAGGAATGTTTCATAAAAAAATGGGAATGAAATCCATTAAAAGATACATTTCTTAAGGTTGAAGCACTCAGAAATAAGATACTAGAAGCCTCGTAACAATTTCTCTTTATAGTCTTGAGGTTTTTCAAATGCTTTAATGAGATGCACTTATTAACATACTAAACTTGAAACTTGTTATTCTTCAAATTTAATAAAAATAATCATCTAACACACCATGTATGTTTAAGGTATATTTTTGCATATCCTGTATACCGATTGGATATTTTTCTGTACACTTCAAAGAATATAATGAACATCTTTATGCTAATTGATTTTGATAAGTTCATAAAAAGCAAATCAAGATAATGAAAATGTTTTATTAGAGCTGTAACTAAAGGAACATTTATATCAATGGGATAGGAATTGTATGCACATAATATTGATGTAAGTATTTTACATCAACAGGTTCTGATGGGATTGTCAAGTTTTTGCCTATTTATATACTTCCGTCTACCACCACAAACTGAAGTTTGAATGATAACTGATATCAGCAACTCACCAACATTCTCTCACACTACTCAAGCTTTTGCTTGTCATACACAAATGCTTCACATTCACAAAGAATTACACAAAGAGTTTATACAGAAACACTACTGATTTTCAAGCAACTCTTTTAATCCAGAGCAAATTAAAAACGTACACTTGAATTTCTTATGACGCACACTAGTTCACAGAGTAGCCGTCCAAGCCATCTCTTAATTGTCTACATTGTTGTGGTTGTCACAACTTCCTTGATTTTGTTAATTTATTTACATCTATCTCTAGATATGTATTCCAAGAAAAGTGATGATGTCAGGGATGGAATATCAATTCAAGGAAAGGTAGAACTGTTGAGTAAAATCACACATTTTAATACTTTAAAGTCTCAGTAAGTAGAGTATCTTATTTATCTAATTAATATATCTGGATTGATTTCATTCATATTGATATATTGCATTTGAAAATTTAATACTTAAGATACAAAATATGTACCAAATGACTTCACTGTCAAGAAAACAGCTAATTATATCTGAGTATGCAATGTGCACATAGAGAGATCACAAGACAGCACAGTATATAAGGAAGAAAACGGCTGTCCGTGACATCATAGAAACTATTTAAAAACTCAAATGGCAATGGGCAGGCCATGTTGCAAGAATGAAAGACAACCAATGGATATCACGTCTCACAACATGGATCCCCATAGATCATATAAGAAACCGAGGCCAATGGAACACAAGATAGAGAGATGAACTAGACAAATTCAGGAAATACTGGCTCCACAACGCCCATGATAGAGAATTGTGGTGAACAACAGACATTAAAAGACTGATGATGAAAGATATTGTTCTAGAATTTCAACTCAATACATAAATTTTAGATGGAAAATTAAAATTCAAGACATAAACCACAAAATAGAAACAAACCTTGAAATTATTCAAAAATTCTAAAAATGACATACACTGAAAAGTACATCATAGGACAAAATATAATATCCATAATTTTGAAAAATGTTTTATTTCATTTAGAAATATACAGTAATGCAAGATATTATATGGCAGTGAAAAGAAAACTTGCTAAAGATGATCGGATCCTAGAAAAAATTATTTTAAAAATTTCAGGAAGGAAACCAGACAGCACTTAATGAGCACATACTTCAGCCAATGCCATTGTCAGAAGAAGTAATTGCACATGGATTGTTCCCAAAATTTGATTGGTTATTCCATAGTCCATTGTTTACCCTTCCAAAAATCATTAAAATTGAGGACCCTCAAAGACAACTTCACATTGTCTATTACCTTTGCCATGGAAAGATTTATATCTATGCCAAATTTCAGTTTTACAGGTACAAAATTATAGGCAAAAACTAGAAAAAAAAAAAGGCTAGAAATGATCACAATGACCTCTAATGACCTCCAAATTCAACTTTGCATAGCTTGTGACCTTTGCAGTCTAAAATTGTACCCATATGGCAAATATCAAGAAATTTGGTGCAAAATTGTGGCCAACAACTTTGAAAATTGGCTAGAGATAACCAGAAATGATCTCTGGAATATCCTTTGAGCATATGTCACAAAGAAAAGTTGTTTAGTCATTCTTCCTGCCAAATATTAGGTCAACAGGCCTTGTAGTTTTAGCATGAAAAAATCATGGACCAACAAATAAACCAAGGGCTCAAATATAAATATAGATTGACCAAGTAAAGACATGATTGGAGAAGTACTAAATTTTAAACGGAAGCAATAATAAAAGTATTAACCTAATACAGGTCACTACTGAACCACAATTTGGAAACTCCACTGAAAAATGAATTACTCACTATGGGTAGAATGAGGATTTTAAAGATTATAAAAAAATTGACAACTGACTTTAAACATGTGGAAGCTGTAGATGAAAAGGACACAAATTTTTAAAGTTTTATTTAATAATTACCAGTTTTTATACAATATGTGAAGAATGTTTTTGTTCTGAGCAAAACTTGTTTTTTTGTCAGCATAGGGTAAGATTCTTAAAAAGAATCTGCCAAAATGATATCAGCACTGATAGAAAGAGAAATTCACGTTTATGGTCACATTATAACATATGGAAAGTAAGGGTGTTGTACTGCATCATAGCAAGATTGTAAATCGAACCCCCTCTTATAACACCTTCTAACATATCTGTTTTTGAAAGACAGATTTCTGGAAAATTTGAAGATCCATTAAATTGAATGCACACGAAATAAAGAGAAAAGGTAAAATTTTCTACAACGGGTCTGAACTTGGTCCACTGATTGTATTTACCACATTTCTGAACACTGGTGTATTGTTGCTCTCACTGATTTTTTTTTAGTGCTAAAATTAGTTTTCATTATATGAGTGTGAACAAAGATCTCGACCCCAACCCAAAATCAACGGTTTATTTTTGATAAAATTCAAACTTAATATGCACATTGTAGGTAAATTGTGGTCTACAGATTTCAATTAGGCCTTTGTTTTTTTGCTGTGTGATATCTTGATGGTTGGACCAGCACACATTCCAAAGCAGACAAGCAACCTTTGGCAAACTGGCATGAACACCAAGAGAAAGAGAAATTCATATCTATGGACACCTATAACAAATGGAGAAGAAGGTTGCAGTTTAGCATTACAGCTACAATATAAATAGAACCCCCTCTTGAAGAAAACTTGAAATATTTCCTTTCTCAAACGAGCCAGGTCAGAAAGTCCAATAAAATTTGATACTGATTCAAAATGTACATATATTTTGATTTCATAGATCTACGTCTAATAGGTTTTGAGCAAACTTTAGATGGAAGATAAAAAAACTCGATGGACTTGTTTTCTGAGAACACATAGAAATTCAACCTTAAAAACCAGGCAAATTGTGTGCAGCTGATTTCAGACATGTCTACGATGAGGGTCCAGTTTAGCATTATAACAACATAGTAAATAGATCCCCCCCTCTAAAACCTGAAAGAAATTCATTCATCAAAACTAACTAATTTCTGTTAGGTACAAAGGTCAAATAGTATGAAAGAATATAAAATAGGAGGAAAAATGTGTCCTGTTGGAGTTCGAACTTAGTCCACCAATTCTATTTTCTGAGGCTCTAACCTATTGGCTGCCATGACTTTGAACCTAAGAATCTCTGCTCAAAAAGAAATATTCAAAATAGTATTTAACCCCCTTCCACCAACACACACACACACACTTGTATGCAAGTAGCTTCAAATAAATGATGAAAACAAAAAAACAATGGTAGATGATGCTGATCAAAAATATACATATAGTTTGATTTGATAGTTTTTCTGAAAATCTTAGATGAAAAAAAAATTTTTTTTTTCACTGTTAAAAATTTCAAGTAAAATGCACAAATACTAAGTGTTACGATGACAAAGTCAAAATTAAAAACTGAGCAAACAATATGAAGTTAATTCTTAGGGAAACAAGAATTTACATTCTCTCTTTACTGCAAACCAGTTTTTGCAATGTATAATGGTATATACAACAAAAATGATGTTTACAGAAGTCTTGATTTGTGAAAAAAGGTCACTTATTTGGAAATAAAATCTTTGATTTGCTTTGAAATTCAAAAATTATAACAGGATTTGAATGTCTTTCGCAGGATTGGTGAAAAGATTAGTACAGATTAAGTTGGCAATAAATTATTATTACCAGTGGAAATAAACACACAATATGTCAGATTAAGAGCCTTATAATAGTTTCTGGGATAACCAAAACAAATCCAATAAGCTAGGTCCCGAAAGAGACATTCAAGCAGAATAAAAGTAGAAGAAATAGTGATCCTTGGGAAAAAAAGATTAACCTGAGAATTAATCAAGAAGTTAAGATCAGAGTAAACAACAAGTAAAAAGTACCTTTCATAAAAGCTTCTTGAAAGGAAAGAAAATAGTTGCAGCAAGGAAACAACACTATCTCAGGTAAATAATAAAACACATACACACAAAATAAATAAACAAATGAAGCACGTCAATAAAAAGGAATCAATGTATACAATTGAAATACAAGTTGACAAATATTATAAGAGACTGACTAGATAACGGTGACAGACAAAAGAAATATCAATTTAAAAACTAAACATCAAATTATCTTAATCCATTTTACTTTACATATTTGATCAATACGATATTTAAAAAATTTTTTTTTCTCTTCAGAAAGACTTCTGTAAATCAGGATTCCTTTTTATCAATTGTAAAAAAAGTTATTGTTTTGAATCTCTGAGAAAAATTTTGCTATGTCATATGCGTAGAAATCAAAAATACAACTGACACATTAACTCCAGCAATTAAAACAATGAAATGGAGAAAGAGGAACAGCAGCAAATTAAATTTCACGTTATCATCAATCGAGTGTCTTTCTCTTCCATAAACTGGAAATTTTGTGACTAACCAGACATACAGATCAATATACATTCAATATTTTTATCCAACATTTTAGAAGTTGATCATCAAGATATTGTATAAAAACAATAAGACAAAACAAACAACTGAACATAACTTCATTTGTTTCCTCAACTCCCTCAAATCAAAAATTTTCCACTGACCGATTTGCCAAATACAATTAAAGTCTAGTGACTAAAGTATCACTCTCTTAACACAAACAATAAGGATTTAACAAAGAATGTGCAGAGTAATTCCTTTATCCAAAATGGGGGTACAGAAACACCTTGTCACCGTGATTTTATGCATAACTGTCTGGCCACACAGCTATCTAAGAAAACTTGCCTGAGCCAGCCTGGAAATATCAGTGAATATCCATAGTCATAAATCTTTTTAAATAATAGCCTTATTCTCCCTCCTTACGCTCAGGGGAATTTTCCTCTAGTTCAGCACCACTGACAACACATCACTTGTCACACTATCCTAAGCTGGCCTGGAAATATCACTGTATATCCATAGTCACAAGTCCAAGTATCCTGTATCCTTTGTTCTTGCTCAAATGTTTGAAAAAGTGAAAAACAATTGGTTTTCTCTAGCTCCTGCCCACCCACAAAAAAATGGCTGATTTGGAAATTTACTTTTAGCTAATAGCCTTATTCCATCTCCAGTTGGGAAGACATCTCCTGTCACCCTATCCATAGCCAGCCTGACTGCCTGAACCAGTCTGCCAGCCTGGAAAACAATCTATATATATGAGTCTTGGTATGCTGTCATGTCATCCTGTTTTCGCTCAAATATTTGAAAAATCAGAGCAAAAATATTGTCAAAATTGCCTGCAGAGGTTATCACCTGCCTGGGCACCTTTTTCCCCAGAAAAAATTGACCTCCACTTGTAACTAATAAGATTTGAATTCTTCTATAAATAACTATTTTCTAACATAAATAATAGATAATGTTTCAGCTGAAACTGAAACGAAGATGAGGATGAGGATGCTGGTCTGAAGATTTTTTTTCAAATCATAATATTCATCCCAAAATTTCAGACCAAAATGATGATAGTTTTTCAGCATGTATGTCACCGTAAACCAGCAAAAATGGCACATTGTAGGGAAAATCTCTTTAGTCCCACACCTCCAGTGTGCTCTAACACAGAGAATAAAATAATTCTGAGCAGTTTTCACTCATTAAATAATATTTTAGTTTGGGGGTTCGATTTACAATACAATTGCAATGTGTCATACGTCTTATCAAGTAAATTTAGAATTTTTATGGCATCAGAGAATCTTTTCATTCTGATCACCCTATCTTTTGGAATTTCTTGTTTTGACAACACTTTTCAGGAAGGGAGTTTTTTTACCTGAGCTCATATTCACATCATTAAATTGATACTCTGCAATATATATCATATGGTTTTGAAGTATTGCTGTTGGTTTTCTTTACTTTTTTGAGAATTCATACTTTCAAAACAAAGATTGGAGGGGGGGTCTATTTATAACGTGACTATACTGTTGAACTGGTCCCTCTCTTTCCATCTATTATGCAGAACTACGGCTCCAAAGTATTTCTGAATATTTTGTTGGGGTAGGGTGGGATTTCTATTTACAATCTAACTATATTGCTCTACTGGACCCTCCTTTTAAGTGGTTTTAGCATTTTGCATTGATTGGGATTGATCCTGTGATGTATGAATGGTAAAAAATCAGAAACAGTCCCATGATAAAGATAGTCTTTCAGAATGTGTGTTACTGATCGCTAAGTATGATACCATCAAGTTATGTGAAGAAAAATTATTACTGAAACAAAAACTAATATCAAAACACTCAAAAAGAAGATGAGCCATTTTAATCATTATTATTATTATTCAGGTTGCTCCAAATTAGAGAATAAAATAAATTTCGTTGATTTTCACATTTTAGTATGCAAATTACATTTTTTGGAGGGAGGGATTCTATTCATGATGTGACTTTACTCCTACACTGTACCTCAATCTGCAAAGTATTTTGATTACTTATTTTTTACTTCATTGAGAAATCATTTTCTCTGAAAACAAATTTTTTTTCGAGTGAAAATGATTCAACTATACTGCTGAACTGAACCCTCACTACCTATCATTCAAATCTATACCTTTTAAGTATTTTAGTTAAAATGAACTAAATTGAAGAAATCCTTTTTCTAAACACAAATTCTTAGAATTTTATTTTGGGTGAGGGGTTTTATTTATGATGAGAAGTCATTATTCCAATACACATAATTCTTTTTTTTTCCAAGGTGGAGGTGTTCTATATATGATGAAACTATGCTGAGGAATTGGACCATCTGTTTCCGTCCATCATGTTAAACTACGACTCCAAAGTATGTAGATTCCTTATTTTTACTTAACTGAGAAATCATTTCCATTTAAAACAGTTTTGGGGGGATATAATTTTCCAAAAAAATTTTAAAAGTTAAAAAATCCAAGTGCACATTGATAAGTTTTTGAGAACTTCAGGATTTTGCAGTTTCATTGAAATAAAATGCCATCATTTTCATTATCTGAATTGAAAGAAACATATAGAGCAGATATAGACCATGAATAAGCAAGATGTAAAGGAGTTGAGATATTTATTCAGGCTTTTGCATTACTAGCGGCTCTTTAGCTCAATGGTAAGAGCATCAGTACATTGAAGTGGGTACCCAATCGGTCACAGGTTCGATTCCTGCAGCAGCCTTATTTTCTTTAATTGTTTATTCTATTTACATTGTCTAGGCCAAATACATTCATCGTGCAATAATGGGAGTTCATTTCAAATATACTTTATATACAACATAATGCAATTTATAACCATTCTGTTAGATCATATATTCATTTCTTAACATAATTGTAGCATTGAAAGAAACAAAAAGCAGATATAGACAGTGAATAAGCAAGATGGGAAGGCAGAGTTGAGACAGTTATCTGGGCCTTTGCATTACTGACAACTGTTTAGTTCAATAGTAAGAGCAATGCTATATATATATATATATATATATATAATACAAATCAAAGACATTATATCAATACAGGCATCCTGATATAATGCGGTTTGTTATAGCACACATAGTGTCCACAGATTCTGCAGCTTAAGATATATTGTACAAATCAAAAACACATCTATTATATTGGTACAGTTGTCCCCTGATATAATGTAGTAATAAAAGTTTGTCTACAATTTGAGGAATAGATTTGACATCAAGTTGAAGGGAGTGAATAATTAAACCAATTTTGAAATTAAACTAACCTGTATAATTTGATTTCACTTTAAAATGATATAAATACCATCAATCTGATGACACACAAAAAAGAGATATACACATCAAAGGTTTTTACCATGTTATCATTTGCATTGATGTTATGCTATTCAATTTGCTAGTTATCGAATGACTCAGTCTAAATCCTGACTCCCAAATAATGACAACTTGAGGATAAAATTATCATGTGAAATGATTAACTTAGCATTAAATGGATTACATTGCTTTTATACATTTCCTACACTCCTTTTGACCGTGTAAAAGACATGCCTTTTTTCACATTATGTACTCATAAATTTGGTCTTGTTGGGAAGCAAAAAGAACAATATTTATAATAGAATTTTGTTTTTTTAAATAAGGGGGTATGCTGATTCAAATTCATTGTTAACATGTTTTTGTTTGCTAGATACACAAGTGTAAAGATTAACCATTGCAAGGTAAAGAACTTGGAAAAAATATTTCAAAAAATGTTTCACAGGTCTTGTAATTTAAATGAGAATTCGATTTTATTCATGGCTAATGATTTTTAAAATTTTGAATGTATATCTAGAAAATCAACAACAACAGTTCTGTAAATGCTTATTTACATTCTATATTCCCATGGAAAATTCGTAGAAAGCTGCTGCTCCCTTTCTTATGAGCATCCATCAAGCTATTGTTTTTTAGTAAACTCTTCCTTCTATTTAACCTAGAAAGGTCTTTTCTTTTCCTCAATTACCTTTCTGTTTCAATTATAAATTAAAATTGATAAGTAATTCAGTCTCACATACAAAGTAAATCATAAATTATCTTCTTGCTAAACCCAAAGGACCTACTCAACTACACATGTAATTACTATAAACCCTCTTATTAATGGACTGATCGGGGAGGGGGGGTCTGTTAATGTTGATTGTCCACTATTACCAAATCATGTATGAAAAAAAAACAATAAAAAAAACAAAATAGATAATAAAAACAATAATAGCACAAATGCAGACATGACAGATATATACAGGAAAGCACTGAGTGCACATACCCCTACCAATACCATCAGGGGGAATAATTGTGCATGAATCTGTCCCAGAATTGAATCAGTTCTTCTGTAGCCTATTGTCAACTATTCCACAAAATATCATTGGAATTCATTTAGAATTTTCAGTGATATTGTGTGGATAAACATGAAATTTGGTGATATTGCAACGATTGGACATATAACGACAGATCTGCTCAAAAATTTAATCCGTTCTCTTGCACCCTATTCCCAACCCTTCCATAAATTGTCATCAAAATTTAAAGATAACTTTTGGAGATATTGTATAAAGTCATGAGCATATACAGGAATGTAATTGAAGAAAAAAAAAGGGGGGATACATCTCAATCAGAAGGAAATTCCTGGATCCACTGCAAAATTTTACCATCTCTTTCTTACCCTGTTGCCTACCTTTCCACAAACTTTCATAGAAATTTATTCATTACTTTTAGGGATATCATGTGGACAGACATAAAATTTTGGCTATATATGGTTTTGACATAACTGCAATGTAAGGGGTATAATTGTGCAGTGATCTGCTCAAGAATTTGATCAGTCCTTCTGTAGCCTATTTTCCACCCATCCACAAAATACCATAAAAAAATCAATGAGAACTTTTAGAGATATAACATGGATAGACATAAGCATATACAACCTTCTTTAAAAACTGTACAAATGAATTTCTGGATCTTGAATCATAAAATTACATAATAGGGGTTTCATTCCCTGTGTAACCCCCTATACACACAACCCAAGTCATTCACTCCGAGCCTCGATCGCCCCCATGTTGTGTTCAAAGATCGATGGACTAAGTCTGGACACTACTATCAAAGCAGTCAATGAAAGCCAAAGGCGGGTGCACAATAGCATCACAAGGAAGCGAGGGTTTTAGCCAGGGAAGTATGAGCAAGCTCTGTCCCACTCAGTAGTCTCTAGTCCTCAGTAAGACTTATACATATTTGCATCTGACTCTTCACTGCGAGTACAATGCTTTTTTTACCTCTCCATCTCAGTGATGAAAATGTCAGTGACCCTGCAAAAAAAAACAAAAAAACAGGTTCTTTCACAGGTAACCTTCAATTCTAGGGTTGGGTCTGACAGATAGGGAGAGAAATCTAATTTTCCTGGCACCTTCTCCAATTACTATTATTTTGAGATGCAACAAGTTTTTGGCATCGCATTTACCAAACAAGATTTCTCTTTCTCTCCATTGTCTCAAAATCAATGACAACAATTCTCTAGAATTCTGATAAGAGCTTTACTACCAACCATAAGCGTGTTCTGTCTTGAATCGACAAGTGTAAATCTTAATTATCTCAGTGTAGATTATCTATCTGTTTCCGCCTTTTAACCTTTCTTGGCTAATATTTCTGATAGCAACTTCTGTTGTTCTTAAAGAAAAGTACATATTTTGACGACCAAACTTATGTATCCAGCAATTTCAGGCTTATATAATTAGTTATATAATGCTCAATGTAAGACAATATTTCCTGCATTACAAACATATCTGTTAATTCTGTTTTTTCCTTAATAATTGAGATTTTACATAGCAACTACTTGATCTTCATAGAACAGTTCATGAATAATTCATTCAGGTATTTAACAGAGTCAAATCATAATTAACCTGAACTAATCAACCCATAACAAGACTTAATAATTCAGAATTCTGTTCTTTATTTACTTATATGTAAATAATCATTTAGCAAGCACTTATAAAACACATACCTCTGCAAATACCACTCTCAGAGGGAATAACTGGGCCTCAAAGTTTAATCAGTCCTCCTATGGCCTATTGTCCACTCTTCCAGAAAATTTCCATCAAATTCACCAAAAACTCTTGGAGATATTGTGTAGATAGTCTTAAGCATATACATGAATGCATCAAGAGAAAAAAAAATAAAAAACAAAAAAAAAATTCCTTGATCTACTACAATATTCAATCAACTCTTCCTTATCTTATTATTCATCCTTCCATAAAATTCTATTCTAATTTATTGAGGACTCTGGGAAACATCTTGTAGGCAGAAATATAGCCAAATACATATATGTCTCCAACTTAGTTGGCCAAGATGATTAAACATTTGTTTTTACTGTTAACATTTTGGGGGATGAGAGGGAAGAATACCTTAAAGGTAAGACCTTTATGGTCCTATTACAGTGCATATGTTTTGTATGGTTTCTGCCAACAGATGTCAACTTCAAAGGCAAAGAAAAGGTAAAGAGCAAAGCAGAGACACACATATATGAAGCTAGAGAAATCAAGGAGACAGAAAAATAACACAGGGTTGCCTAATTAGGCATTTTTTGGAAACATATAGCAATTTTTTCTAAATTTAGCCAATAAAAATCTTTGTTTAATTATCAATGTGTTCTGTGGAATGAATCCCATTGCAATGAGTGGCGCTTGCCACTTAGGCACTTTCTTAGGCTCTGGTCATAGTGTCCGTTTGTTTACAAACATAAATGAATAGAAAAAAGTCACGGAAAGACAGAAAAGCAATACCTTGAACAAAGCCATAAAAACGTAGAAAATGTTATTCAAAGTATGTATTTTAAATAATAAAAGTGACTTATTAATTAATTATTACAGAATTGGTCTCATGGAATAGTGCACTCCCCCGTGGATTTTGATCAAGAGACAATACATGGATGATTTTCTGTCGATCAATTTTCATAAATAAACGATTCTCTGGCCTATCTTATACAAACATACAATATATAAAAAGCCATGTTTACAAACAATGTATTATTATTCAAGCATTATGACATTGTGCCCTGAAAAATTAGGTGGAAAATGGAGAAATAAAAGCATAAATTTTCCAACTCTAATGCTATCCATTAAAAAACATACAAATGTCCCAATTTTTATAGTACAGAAATTGAATAGGGGATGTCAATTTATAGAGTCAGTAAGTCCAAAGTGTATGGAAGTCAAATAAGTGAACTCCTGGATCCATCCCAAAATTCTTCCACCTCTTTCTCATCCCATTGAAATGCATTCAGTGCTATTGTATGGACAGATGAACAAACAAAAAATAAACCAATAAAAAGACATGACTAAAAAAATATACCTATTTCAAAAATAATAAGGGAAATAAGACTAATTTTCTAAACTGGCAACATCACGCATTCTTTTTCTTCCAAACAGAGAGGTGTTAAGTAAGAGAAGCACAATAAATTCAGGGGTCATGAAGGAAGTAAGAGAGTAAATAGAGAAGGTGGATAAAAGGCATGAAGAAGTGCCATGTCTGTTATCATTTAGCCCACTTACGGTGAAGACCGGGACCCAGGCTTGCCAAATATGTTCAACTTTGTGTCTGTTTTTAGCCCAGTAAGTCCAATAAAATTTTCAATCAATTGAACATCCAAAATTATCCGAATTTCGTCCAATTTAAGGCTCCACATAACTTCAGATCAATATTTCCAAAACAAACCAGCTTTGTGCATAAACCACCCTTCAGAAAACAATAATTTAGGTTTATTATTTAATAAGCAATTTTCTTTTGGTCACAAAGAAGAAAAATGGGTTGATCAATTCAAATTACACTGTAAACTACAATGTCATTACTGAAACACAAACAAATCAAAATAGCCAGAATTTTCCTAGAAAATGCCTTCATCACACAGTCACATAAATTGTTACATTCTATTCTCATTTTATTTTTTTAATTTCTAAAAGATGAATTGGATTTTTTCGTTTTTTTTCAAAATGTGATTTAATGAAAAATGTTTCCAAATATGACCGAAGAGTGAGATTGACTTAATAAATCCTGAGTCCAGATGTATGATTTCTTATAAATAACCTACCTACTAACCCCTTAGAGTTACAATACCATATGGTTACGTGGAATAATTAATTGAGCATAATTCTATCACAGGTAAAAGTTTGAAACAGCGGGATACCCATATTACAATTTTGGAATTTTTTTTTACCTAATTAAAACACTGAATTCCAAAGATTTAGTATAGTCATACACACAGGTACACTCACATACAATATGCTTAATTTCTGTTATAAAAGATACTTTTTCTCAAATATTAAAAAGTGCAAGCATCACTTGAAATATTCATGATATTCCTGGATTTCTGAAATCAAATAAGAGATCCGTTAATTATAGAGTTCACAGTATCTAAACCATTCTGGAACAAACATTCTAATGTTTTCAGAAAGATAAAATAAAACTATCCTGGAGCATAGGAACAATTTAATAAAGTCTCTGAGATCTAGGAAGTATTAAAAAAAAAAAGTAAGATTACATATACATGCATAAAACTGGATTGCATACAGATACAGAATGACGGTTAAAAATCTAAGAGGAAAAAAACTGGATACATTTTTTCGTAAAGGCAGATAATCCATCAAACGAATTCTTTACAAAATATTACTTTCAGTAAAACAAGGATCCTGAACAAAGTTATGAGCAATATCCTTGTTCCTAGTTTCCCCTCAGAGCTGAGATCATTTGCAGCATTAAATAGCACAGCATATATAACTTCAATCAATTTAAAATTTGTGACTAGTTTTGAAGGAAACGATTGAATAAAACACAGATACACAAATCTAATTAACATAAATACAAGTTAGGGTTTTTTGAGATTTTATTTAGTACACAAGTCTTTGAACTGTGCTGACAAAAAAGAACCATAAATTCAATAAGTCAACCATCATTACATCCATATTTTAAAGGAATTCCACACAAAGTAGTAGAAATAGTTGTGTTACTAGTTGTGGCATAAAATGATGCGGATGGTTCACATGAAGGTCTGGGCCTAATTTCATATCAATCCAACATGATAGAGCAGAGAAAATTTCATTATCTTTAGCAAGATGCTTTATAGAATTTTAGATTCATAAACAAAATATCTTTTTTCTAAAACAATTGATAAATATTTGTATGAATTTTTCAAAATTTTAAGAACTATAAGTGAAAAATGAGTTGGAGACACATTGGCATTTCACAGCAGAGTCTCCAAATTGAAGATGTAAAATTATTGTAAATAAAGCAACAAAACATTCCATCTAGCTCAAAAGACTGACTAAAGATGATCACTATAATACTTCTTAACTGCTCCTGTGATCCTGACAATTGATTTTTGTGAACAGACATACTGCAGAGGCAGAGTAACTACTCACTGTTGATGATTTTTCAACAGAGCTGGTTAATCACCATTGCCTAAACCAATGCAAACTAATATTTACATGGTTTGATTGCACATACGCATACAATAAACATTATTCTATCCAGGTTTTCAAGATGTATATAGCTGATGAGAGAAATAATTGTTTTTGCTTGAACTATTTCAATAAAAACCAAATTATAACCATCCATATTATATTCAAAATGATGAATACAGGCATATTTTTCTATTTGACAATACCATTTTATTGTGACGTTCCCATTAGAGCAACTGTAATAATGAAGACAATAACTTCAACTGTATACAGTAGATCATGGAATTGCAGGATGCATTCAGATAGAAAAAGTTATTATTATGGAAAAAAAAGACAATTATTATCTAAGTAAGTGCAAAGAAAGAAATACTAATGCATATATATTTGTATATAGCCTACAGTGGAATTAAAAAGATGTCATCAAATTTGTATATTTTGTGAATTTTTATTGGCAGTCAATAACACATTAGACAAAAGACGCAAATGACATTTTCATCTACCATGGTGAACAATCTTCATCCAACAATAGAGACATAGATCAAAATAACCAAACAATAATATTTGATTCAATAATAGAAAGTTCCAGACAATTTCATAAAAGTTAAGTTAATTGGATTGAATAAAATACTTTCAAAATAATATTCCCACTTATCAGGACTAACTAAGGTGATTCATCCTGTTAGTCTTTCAAGTTCACTAAAATTATCTAATCAGGAAATATAGATAAAATCTTAAACTATAACATACTTTTCAAACAAACAAACAGATTCTTCTAATCACAAATGACTGGCAAGTTTTCAAACTTGAATAACATCAGTCTTGTAGCCTAATGTCAGTTTGTTGTATATAGTACAGAAAAAAATATTTTCAAATCCCAAATCATACAAAAGTCCTTCAGATTACCTCAGAAACATTTAAAATTGCCTTAGGACAAGTCTAAACAAACATTTGTATAAGCTTCAGAACAATTTAGTTCCACAAAAATACAGAATTGATTTCAATATCGAAAGATAGATAGGAACATCAATCAACTAAAAATTAATTCCCCATTTAATAGGTACATGCTTGGAAGTGGCCAGACTTTATGGTGCGTGGAGCAACCTATCATAATTTTCTGTCTGTCATACAGCATTGAAGTATTTTGGTTACTTCTCTTTATTACTGTCAATTCTAGATTTACATACATCTCTAAGATGGAAATTCCTGGCTAGTTTAGTTGGAGGTTCTTCTGGTGGTGTCCAACCTTCAAATGTTTCAACAGTCAAATACAACACTCAGGTTGGTGACCAGTTCACAGCCCTTTTCCTCCTGATCTCCAGCTCATATCCTCCCTTCTATGCCACAACCAACATGGAGGTTCTTTCAGCTGCTGCTCATGACCTCTGAACTGCTTTCCTTCTTTCTTGGCCTCTTGCTCCCATCCTGGTTCATGCATGTGGGGAAGCCAAGGGGAAGCTTAGCCAAGCAATTCCATTTAGCTTAGCCTGATGTTTCTTCCACTATTCTCACTCCAAGATGTCTGCCAGTGCCAGTAACGCTTTATCATTGCACTATATATACCTGCCTTGGGTCAATGATATCTTACAACCTGTCAAATGTGCGCAATGGGTCCTCCTGCATATCTCATCTATGAAGGCTCACAGGGGAAGGGAGTCTATTGTAGACTGCTCTCGGTAGGAAAGAATCCAGAATGGCTCCAGCGTCTTGGCTCTCCTCATCCTCCCGATTCCTCATTTCTGCCGGAATCATGGTTCTTCTCTCCATGGGGTTTGCCTTTGCCCACTGCTGGAAGTGGGATGTCCCAAGGACTTGTCTTCCAATGAGGTCCCTTGTTCTGACCAGTTTCCACCCAAGTGTAGTTATAATGCAGACTTCCTTGACATTTTCCTCCCTTGAATCCCGGTAGGTCAAGAGCCCGAACATAGTTACTTTGAACTCCTTCACTGGCGAGTTCTTTGTGATAAGAAGAAAAAAAAAAAAAAAAAAAAAAAAAAAAAATCAGAATTTGAATACCTAATAACCCTCATTTTTAAAAATCTACCACAATTCAAATAATCAGAGGAAATAATAGAATTTTCTGTTATCATAACTGTGACAATTGGATTTGTCTTACAAAAGATTCAGCAAAAATATTTTTAATGCAAATATCCTCACTTTTGAAACCAATAAAATGCAAAATAAAATACATTTCTTTATTGTCAACTTTCAAGATTTTGTTTTTACTTTGTTTTTGATTTTTTACTTTGTAGAATTACATTGTACACTTTTCATCTGTAAAAAAAAATATTAAATTGAATGATTCTATTTTAATTAAATAAGCATCATCTACATTACAAGTATCATGATTTGGCACTTCTTCGGGCTAACCTAATTGAAATAGTATTAGTTTAAAGGTAAACTAGCCCATTTCCTCCTAAATCATATGCAATTACATTCAGTTTAGTTCACTAATTACTCCAAACAAACTTAAATATGAGAATTCGAACTTAAATGAAAAACTGTGGGGTAATTTTTCCAACTAAGCCCCACTTACAGCACAAAAATATTTCTCTCAACGAAGTTGAACTTATAGTTTTAAGGCCATTTAAAGCTTCAGCTTTGAATGATAATGATCAACACTCTTTTTACAAGTAAAAATATTAATAGTACACCAAAACATCCATCGCTGAATAAGCTGACACCACATCAGATTGCACAGAGTTTCTAATGCCGAATAGTCTCATCCAGTTCTCGTATGTCGGAAAGGTGATGGTCATGTTATTCACGAAGATCGCCAGGCCCTGAACTGATTTTGGGCCCTCTGGCTTTGTCTCCAGTTGCTGTAATTATCAGGTTCATCCCAACGAGAAATAAAATAGGAGAGAGGGTACATCCTGTTGCAATTATTTTTTTGAATATTGTGAAATTGAGGGTTTGGAATCATTATCTGATGACACTGAAGTAACTAATGATTATGTTTTTGACATGGGGTTGGGATATGGTAGTAGTTCATTGCTGTTTGAATCAGGTTGTGTGGGATGGAGCTGTAAGCATTGGCCAAGTCAAGCCAGACCACTGTTTGGTTGCCTTAGCTTTGCAGATTAGTTAGCTGAGAACACCAGTATGTTGTAGGCATCTCGAGAATCATAGAATATCACCCTTTTGGATAGGGGTGTTAACCTCTTGGCCTACACTGAGTAAAAGATCTTTCCTTCTCAACTTAAAAGAGAGATAGTTCTGAACTGGATGTGTCCCTTCACGTTAGCTTTAGTGAATTGGAACTTCAATTCAAGGTTTTTAACTCCCTTTACAGGGGTTACATATCTCTTTCTTCAGTTTAATTGCTTCTTTGATCTGGCTGCCTTTGTTTTCCTCTCTACAAATCACTCCCTCACCAAGTTGTAGACAGTGGTTGACAGGATGTTCACCTGTTTCAGCTTTTCCTGCCAGAGTTGTCAGTAGGATAGCATCCAGATCTTTCCCAAATTCTGACCATTCTTTGCTCTCATTCATTTCAAGCCATAAGGTTTCTTGAGTTATCGGCAGAGTCTGGGCCTGCACGTGGAGCAGAGAATGTGGAGAGATCCCTAATTTGTTTTATCCTTCTCTTTGTCAGTGTTACTGTTCTAGTTATATCCATTTTGTCCATTCGCTTAAGTCTCTCACCCCCATATCCCCCAAGAGGATTGGAGATTCTGGGGATACTGCTCCTTTGAGTTATTTGTAGCTTTACATGGTGCACTCTTGTAAGGGCAGCGCTTAGGGTTGCCAAAACTGTCTTTCCTGGATGTCAGCTGTCTCTCCAGCATCACACATCTTCAAAGGAGTCACCCATAATCCCCTCTTAACATTATCCCCCTTTTTCTCAACATTACACTCCAATTTTTAACATTTGACCTTTCCTTTTAATTTTTCTCACCTTTGTTCAATATTAACCACCCTTTTTCTTTTTATATTAGACCATGGGAATTAGCCCTACCTTTTTAACATTAACACCTCTTTTTACATAAGCTCACGCTTTTTCAACATTAGCTTCCTTTCTTTCCTAACAGTATTGAAAAAAGCAGTATTAAATTAATTTAAAAAACAAATTAAATTAAATGCTATTTGATTTCCACCGATCTACCTACTTCTTATTTGGATAGTAATTTATTCCATCCATAAGGGTGGTTATTCGGTCTAGTTATATTTGAAATTAAAAAGCAAAATTTAAAAAACAGTACAAAGCATTTCAACTCAATTTTTTTTTTTTTTTGTTTAGGTCAATAATTATAGCCAGGGACAGATCGGTTCGCTGGATAATCGGGGAAAATCTTTTTCAAAATTTAATCTCAATGCTTTCTACATTTTTGTAGAGTTTTTAACCTCATTTTATGGTTTGTTAGGACACATTGGGTTATTTTTTTTATTCATTTACGGTCTAGCATAGAGTTACAGACAGTCCCCATGCAAATGGTCATATTTCTGTAGATTTTCATGATGAACATTCCATTATAGGCCAACAAGCCCACTCAACTGCATCTACAAACTTTTTACCTAATCATCATAAACCAAATCACCAAAGTGCTAGATGAAAAACATGGGAACAAAATGGCTTCAGAAGGAGCTACTCAACCATTGACCATCTCCATTTAATAACTAAAACAGAAAGCAGAACATAAAATGCCGATTGCAGTAGCATCTATCGATTTCGAGAAGGCCTTGACTCAGTGGAAATCCCCCAGGTCATTGATCTCATCATTCAACAAGGTATAGACCCTGAGTACTGAAACATAACATCACAGCAGTTACTTTATTAGGCTACATAAAGACTGAGACCTTTCAACTAGAAAAAAGGGTAAGACAAGGTGATACCAGCCCGCCCAAACTTGAGCTTGAGATGATCTTCAGAAACCTAGACTAGGAAAATAAAGGAATCAGAATAGATGGGAAAAACTCAAACAACCTCAGATTTATTGACAACATTGTCCTTTCTGCTAAGAATCTTCATGACCTCCAAATAATACAGAACAAAATGAATGAAGAAAGTGAGAAAGTAAGTCTCCATGTGAACTTCAGTAAAAAAAAATGTCATATGTAACAAATATATTGAAGACAGACCACAATCAAAATCGAAAATGCAGAGCTGAAGAAAGTACATCATTACATCTACCTACGACAGTGAATCTCCATGAAATCCTGGGGGGGGGGAGAAAAGAAGAAATCAAGCAAAGAACAAGAAAAGCCTATACAACCAACACATTCTCCCGATAGTCACCTACAGAGCTAAAACATCAAATCTAACCAAACAATTAACCCTCAAACTGGGAACCATGCAATGCACACATGAAAGAATCATGCTCGACCTCACGTGAGTAGACCACAAGACAGTACAGAATATTGGAGAAGAGGCAAGAGTCCGAGATATCATAGAAAAAACTCAAATGGAAATGGTCAGGTCAAGTAGTAAGAATGTCAGACAACCACTGGATATCATAACCCACAACATGGACCCCTAGAGATCATATTCAAAACTGTGGCCAGCAGAATATAAGATGGCGAGACGAACTATATAAGTACAGAAAGTATTAGCTCCAAAACGCCCATGATAGAGAGGTCTGGCAAATTCCGAGGAAGATTTCTGTTCAACAACGGATGCTAAAAGGCTGATGATGATGACAACTGTAATATAATTGTGTATTTTAAGACGTTGATATTTATATATTTGAATACCAAAACAATTTCTGTTTACTGTCACTTCTTATTAAGTAGAGGGTTTGTGCCAAAACAGTTCCTTTCTTATCATTTTTAAGAGAAACCATGGGACCAAACAAAAAAAACGAAAAAACTGAAAAACTAAAACTACAGTACACAAGTGAGCTCTGCAACAGACATTAGACTGAAAAAATTGCATAATTATGAGAACATAATGAAAGTATTTCTTTCCATGAATTTATGAATTTCAGTATCTTTAAAAGAATAAAATTTATTTTTACATCCTATATTTGTCTACCATAATTACTTGGGTATAATGCGCACCCCTAATTATTGGCTATGAAATCCTGGAAAAAAATTTTGCGTATAATATGTACTTTTCAGAATTAGTAGCAGCTAAATTTAACCTCTATTCAACTCACCCAGTTCGTATAAACTAAAGATAAAATTTTTTTATGACTTACATTATGTTTTGAAAAAAAACATAAAATTTGGTCTGAAAATACACACCCCTAAGTTTTAGGTTTAAAAGTCTGAAAAAAAGCAAGTATTGTACACAAATAGTTACAGTATTATAGTTTATATCTTTTGTGGTTATTCACTAAGGTAAAATTGTACTATTCCATGCATTTTGATTGATTACAACAATTCGTTTTGAAGCTACATTCCTATATTAAGTGTACACAGTGCACATCTTAAAGCAATTTATTCTAATTATAGCTAATTCTTATGATTGTATTTATTTAAGGTTTATAGAAAAAAAAAGATAACAACAAGTATTTCTACTAGGTTTTATATAATGGCAAGAACACTTCCAAGTGGGGCTATTTTGCATTGGTTTTTGTCAATCATTTTTTATATGTAAAGCTTCTTCTGATTTATTTTTCATACCATCATTGGAGGGCCTTAGGTAGTGATAAATTTAGATGTATAGGTGATAAAATTTCAGTGAAAACTTTACCAGTTACTGAAAAAGAAAAAAATGTGCCAAATAGCCCCACAGTATGGTAACTACACTTTTTGAAATATATTCCACAAACAGATGGTAATTCACTCATCCATAAAATTTTGGATATTAGAAATTTTAGAATTCTTATACTTAAATTTCCTCTACAAAATTTAGAAGTCATGATCTTGATAGAGGTCAAACTTGTCTCAAATTCAATATTATTGAATACTGTTCCATATTGTGCAAACCATTTTTCAAGCTATAAGTATAAATAGCCATATTGATTAGTCTTAACACAATCATGGTAGTCTGTTCTATTAGTATTTCTGAGTGACTATCAATTGACTATTTAATCTCAAAGTGACTTGCTTTTTTATTGAAAGCAAACTGACCTTCCAGAATTTGTGTATTTTCAATTATGGCTTTCTTCAAGGAAAATGTTCAACTCTGCTTTACAATGTGCAGATTATAGATAAGAGCTGGGAAAATGATTAGGCTAGGTAGAGTGATGTACTCAAGGAATATAAAATAGAACATAATAGTTACATTATACCATAATGTCATAGAAACTACTTGGTTAATTTCAAGTCATGAACTATGAACTAATAGAGTGGCCAATGCAATAATCATAAAAATAAGATGGATTTCCACATCGCCTATTTAAGTGCCATGGGAAAAGATTATAAGTTTAAGCTTTGGTCGAATTAATGCAACACTCACTTCAAAGTTACTCAAAAAGAGGGATTAATAATTTCATACATTATATTTTGCTTTGAATATATTGCTCATGATATTTTCAGTAATTTGTAAAATTACAAAAGAGAAACAGAATTTTTTATATGTTGTTGATGATATTTGATCACAGAGTTCAATATTAAACAAAGTAAATAGAACTACTAATTAATAACATTTATGAGGAAAAAAATTGGAAAATATTTTGCATTTCATGTTCACTATATATATATTTATATATATATGAGAGAGAGAGTTGAAAGTATTGTTACTAAGGTCCAGGTTCATTAATGGATCTATTCCAAACAAAATGGCTTTAAACAGGTCTCTGGAATGAGTGGATGGCTGCAGACAAGTTTTTCATTCATAAACTTGTCTTCGTCTCATTAGGGTGCATTCATAAAAAGGATACTTTAGTACCATGGAGAGAAATAATTGAGGTCAGGGCTAACATCAAATTTTTAACAAAACTCAGGGGGAAATCTTTCCAAATCAGTATAACTTTGCTACAGGTTTAACGGGTTGCTGCCCCACATAGGACAACAATTTTTAGATGGATCAAGCATTCCATGGAAAGTTAGGTAGACAAAAATGAGCCAAGAGAGGGGAAACTGTCAGCCTAGACCAGGGGTCGCTAAAGGGGTCAATGAGCTGATCCAAGAGGTCGAGGTCCGAGGTCCAGAAACCGACAGAAGAGAACCGTTAAATTACCATTGATGTCATAGCCAGTGAAGTTGGGATCTCACATGGTTCAGCATTTTCAATTGTAAGTTAACATCTTGGCCTCAGTAAGCATTGTGCAAAGATCAGCTAGCTTAAAATGCTGATCTCTCCAGTCTTTTCAACAAGGAGATAACAGTGATTTTATTGAACGAATCATAAATGGGGACAAGTATCAGATTTACCAATACGATCCAGAGAACAAGGTTCAAACAAAACATTGGGTTCCAGGAGGATCTGCTGGGCCAGTGGTCCGCTCAGAAGGTGATTGCGACCATTTTGATGAGTTGCACCAATGGATTTTTTTTTGTTTACAACATTGAACCTGATTATTCTTCATGAGTAACAAGGGCTGTCCTATAAAAATTTTGTCAGGAAACCTTACCCCATATCCCTGATCTTGCCCCTTCTGACTTCTTTTTGTTTCAAAAACAGAAAGAACATTTAAAAGGAACATGATTTGAGTCCCTCAAGGATACCAAAACTACTATTTTGAAATCAAAGCATGAGGAATTCTTCAAGTGATAATTAAAAAGATAGAAATACCGCCTTTAGAAGTGTAGAGACCTAAATGGAAGATATGTCAAAGAAAAATAAAAAGAAGAGCTTCACATATTGTGATATGATTTTGTAGTAAACGTATATTTGTATACGTGTCAGCTGAATGCAACCCAAAAGTTTTGTGCATGGGTGGAAGATTTCACCATAAAATTTCATTACTCAAGCTGTATTCCACTTCATAAGCCCCGCCATTTATGGTCCTACTACTGTGGAAAATTTTTCATCCAGTTCAGCATTATAGGAACATGTTACATGTTTCGGAAAGTGTTTTCTCCTCTTGTGAAATGTGAAAAATTTGAAAATGCACAAATAAAAACGTTTGAACAGGAGGGAGAAAGATGACACATGGTTATCATCATTATTGTTGTTTTCAGTTATCTCTTACTGGTGGAAAGGGGATTGTTATGTTGGTGTCAGAGCTCAGCTGACTTGTATACAGGAAGTGAAAATATAAAGTGTTTTGTGAATGTGTGTGTATATGTAGTTGAATCTAGTGACTGCATCAATGAGAAAAAAGTGTATGTGTGGATGCAGCATTTATAAGTATTTATTCTGTGTATTGGTGATTTGTGGATTTGTTATGGGTGTATTGCTGAGAGAGAGTGTTTACATTAGTATTTTGCTGTGTGAATGTGTGTTGGTAATCCAAGATTTTAGATGTGTATAAGTAGAATATTTCTCTTTTTTTCTCTCAATTTCAAAGGGTATCAGTTATATATTTTTTGATTTTTATATTAACCTGCTAAGGAGGAGAATGCGTCCACATTGGTTTCATCCAATAGACACAGGTTAGCACAAAATCAAAAAATATACAACCTACACACACTCAAATTGAAATATACTACCAGCACACTTCTAAAATCTTGGATTGCCCACACATTTACACAACAAAATAAAAATGTAGACACACACTCTCCCTTTCAACAACATATCAACACATAAAACACATGAATCACCAACACACATCATATACACTGCATACACACAAACAATTTTTCCTCAATAACACAGCTACTAGATTCAACTACATACACACACACACACACACACACACACACACACACACACACACACACACACACAAACCACCTCCCTCACCCCCATACACAGCAATCCCATTTTTGCCAGTAAGAGATAACTGATAAAAATAATAACAACAACAACAATCACACATCTTCCCCCTTCCTCTCAAAACCTTGATATTCACATATTTTATCCCCCCCCCCAACAGAAAAAAAACACTTCCCCAAAACATGTTACGGAAGTATCAAAATACAATCCATTATATTTAATTTCTAGATTGTCTATTAGATTCCCCATATACATACATAAAACAGTACAGTTCTAAGGATTTCAATAAATATCAATGGAGTCAAGAAAAACACCTATGTCCCAATTCATGTAGTTTCATAGCTTATTGAAAGATAAAATGTTACTTCAAATTGCATGCATATTACTCTCATTTTATTATGAACATTGACAAGTTCCGTTTTTTGAAGACAACCATTCATTCATATCAACTATAGTATCTTTGGGCTATGTTTTGTTTTAAGGAAACTGACAGGTTCTCAAAGATTTCCTTGCAATTTTAGGATGTCCATTCATACACATTTGTACTTTCTTCCACTAGATTCTCTAGAATAATACTTCAATATCAAATTCAATTTTTCTTAAAAATGCAAATAAAAAAAAATGAATTTGCTAACATGAAAGATAAAATAACCATTTTATTGTGAGTATTTTTAAAATGAAACAAATGCATCAACTGCATTTTGCATAACGCAAAGTGTTTCTTGAAATTTTTTTCTTATTTCAATAACTTATCTCAAAACCCAATACAAACATTATGAAACAATGTTAAGATTGAACAAATTTTCAAAATTAATTGGAAAAATAAAAATGTACATCAAATGATCATATTCATGTTCAACATGAACTTGGTTCAAAAGCAAAATACTTTCAAGCAAATACAATTTCTGGGTGAATAAACAGCTGCTATAAGGTTACATGAATGTTTATCAACAATATCAGAATCTATTACTAACACAAGATAGAGAATTTACTATGGTTCTATTATTTGGAAAACAAGTTTTCATCATGAAAAAAATAGAATCTACAACTTTTTGTTTGATGAAAACTTTAATAAATATATGAATAGTTTAATTATTTATCAAATTAATTTTTAAACCATGTTCACATTCAGCTTCATAAAATAGTTTTAAAATGAACCAACTTATATAAGCTTCCAGCTCAAGAGATAGCTACCCAAATAATTCATATGCATGTAAACATGATATTAGTCAGAAATTTTTGCTACTTATTGATTCTTTTGCTAGTCTAACATCAAATAATTGAATTCATAAGTTCCTAAAACTAAATTGAACTTGCAACTTATAACTTTATTTCATTCTATTGGTAGGCAATTTTCTTTTTTTACATTCAAAATATATTGCCAGAAAAAATATACAAAAATTAACCAAATTTACAGGACAAAACATATTGAGCTTTGATGTAGAATTATTAAATTTAATATTATATCATTATTTTAGGAAATTGTCAAACCTATAGAAAATGTGATTAGACTAACTAAAATGGAAACAATCATAAATTAGCTGTCTTAATTTTGAGTTATCTGAATTATATTTTACTCTTTAGTATGCAAAATAACATTTTTTCTTTTACAATGGAAAAAATATACTTGTAGATAGGTGAGCTTTGAAAAAGGCATATGTGGTAAAAAGATAAGGAGGAGAGAGTTAAAATCAAATTTAAATTGATCAACAGGTCTGGTTAGTCACTCAATAGAAATCCTCACTTGACTAACGATTTTTGACAACACCAAAAAATTGTGAAAAGGGGTGATCAATGAATGTTACTTTTTGCCGTTTTTTTGATACTTGGGTAGTACTAGTAGTGATCACAGAAGAATCTGAATTATCAAAAAATAAGCAGGTATGAACAAACGGATCAATTTAGCTTCACCTTACATTGTAAATTGACCCCCACCCCAGAACCTATTGTTGGGGGGGGGAATAGAAAACCATCCTTTTTTTTTTTCCATTCATGTAGACATAAGGAGTAATGTTCAAAATTTCAGCCTATGGTTCTATTGGAGAGGTCTATACGTATGATGCATACATAGCCGGAACAACATAAAACCCCAAGAAACATAGGTTGACAGTTTCTAATAGTGTGAAAATGAAATGTATCACTGAGATCATGGTAATAAGGAGTGAAGGAAGAAAGGGGGTTGAAAAAAATTTTAATTGCATGCTGCTCACAAACGACTTGCTAGAAAAGCTCCGTTTTTATGCTCAATCCAAAATAATAGTTGGTGCATTTGAAAGAATGGTATGATAGGATTAAAACTTTTTTATGACACACACACACACTGACGTTCAACTTCGATTCTTGTCGATACTTTCAAAGATCAAATGAAACTTAAGGAAATAAGATATCAGTAGTACTTGGGAAGCCATAAAAACTTGAGATGATTACTGAAATTTTGATTTTATTTAAAAACATGTTTTTATGAACATTTCTAAATTTGAAAAAAAAAAATAAATGAATTATGATACTGTTAGCTTGACAAGAATTTAAGATCACGAAACTTCAAAACCTTCAACAAAAACAGGTATAACCATGAATCTCAACACGTCAAATTTACTACCTTATATTGTTATTGCTATTTACAGAAAGACATTTATAAACAGCTCTAACATGATTCTGGTGAGCTATAAACATGTGCATCAAAATAATAAGTCCATGAAAAGGCACTATCAGCTGCAGCAGCGGAAATGTCAACTTAAGTAACACTTCAACAGCAAGCAAGAGCAGCAGGCAGCCATATTGTATGACAACAACATGGCCAACAGAGTTAGCACGTCATATTTATCAATAATACACAAAATTCAATGCACCCATCAGAGAGGATATCAACATCAATATTTGTTGTTTCGTGAAAAACAAACCTAAATTATATTTTGAGAGTAGACAATGAGGTGGTAGACGGCTAACAATGACTAGAAGTTAGTATTTCATTTGTGCCACATCTACGCAGTTTTTCGGGGAACAAATTACAATACTGCTTCTTGCACATAAATAGAAATTTTTATACATAAAAAAACTAAGGCAATAATAAGTGACGAGAAAAATTAAAACAAAGACGCTGCATTGTTTCAAGAAAACATTCAACAAAATAAATGGTAGTACATACTTCAAACTTAATAGCAATCTATACAGGGAAACAGCTTGGGTGTCTCGACATTTTTAGGAATAACGAGTTCTTGAAAAGCATTTAAAATGTTCAAAAATGCACTGACGAGTTATGAACGTAGCGGATGTATATATTTCTAAAATAGTTGCAGAAAAAAAGTAAGCTATCAGCTTATTTGCTAGAGAGCAATAAGTACGTTAGCAAACCAGTGATTATATGAATAGAACAGTTTGTTTTTTTTTAGGTATTTGCCCCCCATCCTCACAGGGACAAATGTGACACAAGGCCTGCTATTAGTACGGGTACCCAGCACACAACTCAAGGTCGCATGATGGGTCATCCAAAAACTGCCCAGTTCCTTCAAATACTGCCGCAGACATCAGGGTTTGCCCCTACCCCTATCTCAATAGGAACGTATTGTTTGGCGTACGAATCCCCGGGCACCAATGCAGCTACAAACATGAAGATCATAAAACAACCGACAATCGCAAAATGTGATATAGATTTTTTGACCAAAAAACGAAAAAAAACCACGTCCAACATAAAAAAGAACAATCAAAGGAAATGAAACTGAATATTTTCAACGCGTGAAATTATAGAAATAAGGCAGGAAGATAAATCTCCTTTTGTACAAGCATTTTTAGCATGTAAAAATTAAAGAAGAAAAAAAAAAACATTTCAATTTGTTTCATTCTCCTCAAGTATATTACCAAATGTCTAAATCAGATAAATACATTTCATTTAATCTACGGAACACGAAAAAGTATTAAAATCGTTCAAGTTTGTTAGAATGTGAAACAAATAATGACGACTAGGTGGCCTGTAGTTCTTTTTGTTCAATGTACAGGAAGAAAACCACAATTAAGTTCAACAAAGATTGGGTGGGCATGAAATTGTAATTCCACTTTAAAGACAAGGGGAAAGGCTGGCTACGATGAAATTTCAGTCATCATACTCTATGAGCAGCTACAGGCGTAATGTTACGTAATAGACAGCTCCAAAGAAGAAGAAGCTACAAAACAAGCTTGTTTCTTTGTTGTTTACACTCACTCACTGACCATCAATGTCTGAATAGTAAATTGTGGCGCGGTTTGTGCCAATGCAGTAGAGTAAATAATAGTTACTCGAAGAAGCTAGCACCGAGAAAAGTCAAGCAAGAAGCAACCTAATTCTCAATATCAGTGAACAGTAACAACGATAATACCACATGGTCAGGTTGTGAGCATCAAGACATCCAAATAGTTGCCGCCTCCATAATTAATTCTCTACTACAACTCATAGAGACAAAAAAAACAGGTAAATCATATGCAGTATACAAAGAAATGCTTAAATGCCTTTGGATCATGCTACACAAGTGATCTTAGAATTGAGAAATTTATAAGCCATGGAATTTGCAAGTGATGAATAAGTTTACAGGATGTTGAATACCAAATTCATCGCCATGGCTACACATTATTACATACCTTACCTAGCAGCAGGACAAGATTACCTTATTTTACTGTTTGGTATCGTTCACGCTAACAAAATATGTTGTAAAGATTAAGCTTCAAATTTAAATTCTACAAACTTGAAATTTTCGATTTGACATTAGTTTTTCAACACGATCGCAGCTCAAAAATTATTATATTTTTTTTTACACGAATATTCCATTTTTTGATATTTTTCTAAACATATAATAGAACAAGATACGATCCATCATCCATCCTAACAAACGATGAGCTAAAGAAGCCAGCCAAGTATACACTGGTAATTACTAGTATTTATTTTCAAATTCCATGAAAACGCATGTTTTCATCATGAGATGTTAGAATGTCTGTTAGTTAACACTAACGCAGTGCAAGTGACCGGTACGGTAAAAAATGACTAGTAAATTTGAAAGTACAAGCTTTGCTAAAATGTGAGGTTACTTTGATGTTATTTATGCTGCTTGTTTTGTCTGTAACAATACGAGCTGCAGTAGTTGTAGTGATGATGATGTAGTTTTCAGAGACATCATCTCTCCATGTGTGCGTGAGGGTGCATCAGCAGAGAAGCACTCGCCACACACACAGGGTCAGGTCAGGTACAGGAAAATAATCAAAACCTCCCGAATAGTGAGATAATCCTAATAGTTCTGTTAGACAGCGATAAAAAAAAACTTGGAAAAGTGAAAAACACATGGAATTCAAAAACAGTGTAGTGTTAGCCATTAAGCTTTGTTTTTGCTTTGTGTGTGTGTGTGTGTGTGTGTGATATCGGCACAATTTGTGTCACACGAAAAAATCTTTGGAAACACATGGAATTCAAAAACAGTCTAAGTGTCAACAATCTTATTTTGTTTGTTCGTTATGTGTGTGTGTGTGTGTGCAATTATGATACTATCAGTACAATTCAAGTCAAATGATACCTAGGTAGAATTTTAAAAATGGTAAGTAATAATGTGTGTTATGCTAGCTATACATACCAGTTAATGAAAAAGACAGATGTACTGGCAAAGAATGAGTGAAGGATCTTCCAAAGGGTCCATCATCCGGCGTACTTGAGTCAGAATCTGGTGACATGGCTCCGAGTAAGTTGATTCCTTCCCCAACACCGGCCGAACCATTGTTGTTTGGTATATTGAGGGACGGGGAATGACCAGTGGCCGGATGGAAACTACCCAAACTTCGTGCTCGAGCCCGGGCAGTGGTGGACTGTTCGCTGCTCCCAACACCGACACCACCACCTCCCCCCGGGGGTTGTCCGGCACTGGCTGTGCCACTTGGGCCACTCGTTTGTCCACTACCAGAATAGGTTCTTAATCGTGGACCGCTTGAACTTTGCTTCGCTCCCATTGCTTCTTAGTGTTTTATTTATTTTTATAGTTAAACAAAATAATAATAAATTAATAATGAATGACTGTTCAATTTGTCTTTCCTTTGGTCCCACAAATGACAACAAAAAATATTCCCAAACGTCAAAAAAAAAAAAATTAAAACAAGCTCTAAAGCAGGATTATTGGTGTTCTTCGTTAGACAACGAAAGCTTATAAATGTGTTAATAGCAATAATTACAATAAAAATATAACAACACAACTATCGCAAACAAACAAAAAATTAATTCTAGTCAGTTTCACTTTAAAAGTGAATAAATGTAGGTTTAGTTTTTTTAAAATTGAAACGCAAAAGTGGGGACGGTATTATCGTAGTAGTAGAATTTCCTGTTCTTGGATGTTTAATCTAAGTATGCAATTAATAGTATTCTGTTGTCAAGCAATGTATATCCAAAGTATATTGTTATGCCCTCTTTGTATACATATATATATATATATACAGAAATACGTGCAATAAATGCAAAATGTACACAGAAAGTGGGTACTGTGTCTTGCTTGCTGGTCAGAGCCCAGCTACATTTAGCGGGGTCCAATTCATACTATAGCTACAGTTGGAGAAGAGGCAGGAGTAGACGTCGTGGCATGTAATCCTAATATTAATTCTGTAATAGCCAGAAGTTCTAGTTTTCTTGTCACTATGACGCCAGTAGCACAAAGGAGGTGTACCTCTTTTACAGCGAGTGACACCGCCGCCATGTTTGCTTCTAACTGAGCGCTGCTGCTGCTGTTGTTTGTGACGTCAACGAACATGTGACCACACCTGGCTACGGCTGCTGAAAATGACTGGTGCATCTTCAGTCACTCACTTGAGTTCACAAGAACAAGAACTTAATCTTATTCAGACAGCCACTTTCCCCATTTAGACATATTGATAGCAATTATGAAACTGCTTTATGAGTTGAAGCTGAACCATTTATATTTTCATTTGAATAAAAATATATTGTCAATTTTGGATCTTAAATATATCCAATAATTAAAATAAGGTCTGATAATATATCCCAGAGCAGTTTTGTTGACTAAAATTATAAAGAGCGGCTCAAATTATCCACTCTGATCACACCATAATCTTTTAAATAGTGAAACTGCAGTGATTTTACCCTTTTTCAACATCAGGATATTTCATTGGTTCAATGACTTGTGGTGATGAGAATCACCATAAGTCATCGAACCAATGAAATGCCCAGGTCAAGGATTAAGCTCAAACTTCTGATATTGTAAATAGAACTTATAAACAGGATGAAATAATATACATATTTTTATCCTCTTGCTTGGCTTACCATGACCTATCAATAAACTTGGTCGGTTGTTATTACAGAGAATTCAATTCCCAAATTGAATAGAGCTATTCCCCAGCAGAAACATGATATTTGATACATCAATATTATGAGATCTCTGCCTTTTTATGTGCCCAACAGAATTTTCACACCCCCCCCCCCGCAAAATATTTAATGTAGAATTTTTTTGTACCAGTAGTATCAAAATTAAGACACTCAAATGTATATCATAAAAGGAACAAACAAAAGTTTCAGTGAAAGAAAAGAATCACTGATAAAGAGAAGATTTTTAGAAAAGCCTCTTGTCCTTCTTCCTCACCTATCATAAGTAACTTTAGACCAGCAGCAGATTCTGTTTTTCTCTCTTCCATTATTTTTCTCTCTATCATGGTGATACTGTCCCTATATATCTCTCCCATCTTCTATTGCAAGCTGCCTGCCTCTTTTTGTAATGCAGATATGAAATGTAAACCTATCTAGAATAGAAGTGAATAAAGTTTGTTATTTTATCTTTATACGTAATGTCTACTTCCTCTATATGGTATTTAGAAATACAAGCTATTATTTAATAGCTACTTACACCACTTAAATGTCTACATACAAAACAGAAAGATGGATTTTCCTGTATATACTTTGTTTTTACTATTGAATATTAGTTATTTAATTTCTAATTTTTCTGAAAAGCTATTTTATTCGCAAATAATTGTTTATTCTATAGCAAAGAAAAGTTATAAAAGCTAGATCCCCAGTCATGTCTTTTGTACGGATTACTTTTTTTGCCAAGAATATTTTTTGTAGATTTCTTATCAGTCAAGTATTCCTGCTTAACATTGAATTTGTATAGTATCTGATAACTACTGATCAGCATTAGAATCACCATTTGACTGTATTTTTTAATATCTAAGAAAACTAAAATGTTTTTGAAGAACTGATGATAAATTTTGACATAATATTTTATCACTTTTGTATTTTTCAAAAACATTTGGTGAACTTTTAGTTTGTTTCCAAAATATATTTGCTTGGAATTTTGAAATAATGTCAAAAAAAACACCTAACCAGACTTAACCCTACTAAAAAAAACAAAATGCAACAACTTTATTTGCCTTTTTTATCAATTGAATGATTTTTAAGGGATTTGTATACTTTTAATTACAATTAAAATATTACAAGGATTTACCAAGATTTGAATGTCCAACTTACAAACAATTTGTTCATACAAACAAAATGCTATAAAGAATCAATAAGTAACATGTTACTCTTGTAGATATAATTGCAATGTGTTTGACCTCATTTTACCAGAGGATGACGTCTGATCTCAGGTGAGCTAGCATGCCTTTTTAAGACTTCCTGTTTCCTACCTTGTGCCCATTTGTCCAGTGTTGATGGGTTTTCACCAGTGCTAGATTTACAAATAGGCTGAACAGGCTGCATCCCAGGGCCTTTTAATCTAAAGGCTGACTTGGCCTCCTACCTTGCCTATTATTTTCCCATTAATTTCATTTCATTCGTAACAATAAAAACCAAGGGCATATATTGAGTTTTACAGTGTTTATTACGGGAAAAAAAAACTTTTTTTTTTCTCCAAAAAAATTACTGAATTTCTTCAAAAATGAATCTTTTTTTAATCACTGAATGGCAATAAGCCATTTTCACAATAGGCACAAGAAAAAGTACATTTCTGTATAGAGATGATAAAAAAGACATTAGTTACTATATTATTCCTTAAAAATGATTTTCAAATATTTCTGTGACCCTACTTTGGGAAGACCTGTCCTAGCACAAGGCCTCCAGTTTCTTTAATCTGGCCCTGGTCTTCACTCATGCCATCTTTCTCTCCTTCATTGCCTCTGTTAGTCTGAGAATTTTCAAAGGTCTGCTGGCTTGACAATCAAACTGACAAAGTCTTGTTCTTACAGTAATGGGAATGCACTGTACACAACTATAGATTCACCAAGATGGTACTGATTGTTGTTTTCTGCTCAGTGCAACCAACATTTTTTCTTGGCTTTGAGTTGAACATACTTTCATCCATACTTTCCGACATTCTGAAGTGATGAATGTTTACCATTTTTCAGTTTCTTCCCAATGTTGAATCTACTTATTGATATTCCTACTTTTTTGGCAATTTCATTGCAACTTGTGGAGGTATTTTTCAGATAAACATCCACTTGGATGAACATTTTTCCTTGGTTCTAATCTTCACTTGATCTCATGATGATAATATTGGACATGTACACAGGCTGATAACAACTACAAGAGGAACAAGTCTGTTTCAGACCTCTTACTATAAATGAGGTTAAATAAACACACAATATGAAACAGGAAGTCTTGAAAGGGCTGGCTAGTTCACCTGAGACCAGCCGCCATCCTGAAGTAGAATGAGGTCAAATTTGCTTCTGGTCAACCAGTGATCATATGAGGTCAACAACGGTTTGAATCTCCTATCACAGAATACTACAGTGAATGAAGAATCCAAAATGCATAAGAACAGTTATTACTACATCTTTGTAGGTTATATAGGGTTTAGAAAATAAATAAGTCAATTTTGAAAAAAGTGCACTATAATTTTGACAGTACTCTATTTAAAATTTAAAACCAAAAATACTTACCAATTCCTGTTTTCAAATTAAGTGTTTTATATTTATTGCATTTTATTTGTTTCCTTCATTCTCTGGGTATATGCATTCACTTATGTCTGTCTGTCTGTCTGTCTGTCTGTCTGTCCACACGATATCTCAGAGAGTACTCAATGAATTTCAATTACATTTTGCAGAAGTGCGGCAATGGGGTTGATCATATTTTGGGGCGGATCCAGGAATTCTTTTTTGATTCAGAGATATTTTTTCATTTTTCCATTACATTTATGTAAACGCTCATGACTGTTCACACAATATCTCAAAAAAATCTCAAAAAAAATTCAATGAAATTTTGTGAAAGGATATGCTACAAGAAGAATTGATTAAATTTTTGGGTTTATCTGTGCACAATTATCTCTCCTAAAACTTAGTTATATATCCACACTGCATAATTTTATGCCTGGCTACATGATATCTCAAAAAGTTCTCAATGGAATTTTATGGAAAGGTGAGCAATGGGCTACAGAAGATGTGATAAAATTTGGGATTTGATTCTTACTTCTCTGATAATGGCATTGGCAGAGGTCTGTGTTTAGTGCTTTCTTTTTATCATTGTAATGGAAAACCTGATGGATACTTTTTAAAGCTTTATTCAATTAATTGTATAGTTACAGTTTATTTTTATTTAGTTTAGTTTAACAGTTCATCCATGTGGTCCATACCATAGATAATCATGGCTTTGTACACACACACACACACACACACAAAACAAGGCCAGCACTTTGGCTCAAAACGCTTGTTCAATGTTAACAATCCAAACAAAATGAAAATAAAGGTACTTGTACATTGTTGTCATCATAATCATCATCATCATTATTGCTTTTTTAATAGATTCTATACATGGAAAGATAAAATATACACTATATATTGAGATGAACACTTGACTATCTTATGCTAGATGTGCACCATACATACTGTTTTGACTTACATACAGATCTGACTAACAAACAGACCGACAAACGGAACTCATTTGTAACCCAGGGACCCCCTGTATTTCAGTGACTAGAATTTTGTTCTAAAAATCATATCTTGCTAGACGTGCCCACATTTATTCCACTTATTGATGACCAATATTAAAATGTAATATATACATACGTTAGAAAGTTGGCAGATGTTTTTCATTCCACTCTGAAATGGAAAAAAAACTAAACAATATTAAATATGAATTAAAAGTAGCTTTTATTCTAAATTTCTTCCATCAAAAGTAATGATTATCTTTCTTGGATTCTGCTATAGGCTTGCTTTGGTGGAGGTTAGGGACTATGATACTCTATACACTTTTAGACATTAGCTAACAGGATACACACAAACAGATGACTGCCAATCGTGATGACCTATGACTGTACCAATCAACCCAGTATTTTAGCAACCAAATGCATATTTTATGTATAGATGTCATAACTGCAAATTAAATGAGAATTGAATAAAATGTCTTTATAGAATAAACAGACCTGAGGGATTAGTGATAAATGTCAATTACTTTATAAACAGTAATTTCAGCTTCCGGGCATAAAATTGATTGCCAAAAGAACGAGCTGATTGCCTACGCCTATTTCCAAGGGAAATTTATGGATTTCCAAATTTAGTAAGGGTGGAAAGAAAATTACCAGAGTCAGCACAATTTCAGATTTACCAGCTGAAAGGAGAAAATCAATCATAAACCATTCAACCTTCGGCCCCACATACAAAGGGAGCCAACCATCATATAAGTCAGCTATTTCTGAGTAGCTGCAGAAAGAGGAGAAGCTGCCAGGACACTGCAGAGAGATCCACATTCCTGGTCACTACAAAAAGTTCTGACCCCAATAGACTAAAACTTTGGTGAAGCTATACAGGTAGAAATACCAAGAGACATCAAGTGGATACCCGAAAGACTTATAGTTTTGACTCCAGAACTTTGTTGAAGCAATACAAATAGACATGCCAAGAGACATCAAGTAGCTAACCCAAAAGATAGACTGATAGTCACTCCATAGTGCTCTCACCCACATCAACATATATTTTGACCAGTCGCCCTGAAATAATATCGACATGAATCTTGTTGCATATCATACATCCAGTGTCGATTGTTCCTTTTCAATTTGTGACACCTCTGGTGATCTTCATTCCAACACCACAGAATCTTTAGCTGACAGCTGCACTCTCTCGGATCGGAACACAGCGCGGACGAGATTGGAGTGACTGGAAGTTGAGATATTGTGACCAGTCAACTATTGCCTGACCAGCTTTGCACTTCACCAACCAGTGAAGGGTAGCAGAGACCAGCCCGCAGAACTTTTGCAGGAATAGCTCATATTGGGAAAATATCTAGATAACTCTTACAGTATCTGATAAGCACTGGTAACCAAGCGATTGGTAGCATGGAAAATGGAATCAGCAAGTAAGAGTTCAAACTCCAACTGAGATCTACATTCACTTTGCAATAATTTCATATATCCCAAACTCTAAAATCTGATCAATACAGAGAAACATGATATTTGAAGCCAGGCTGGGATAGCAGATACTGTAGCCAATGTAAGAACACTACTTTTCTTTCTTTCTTTTTCTTCTTTGAACGGTATCTACAATTGTAGTTTCATGTTATGACGACAAAGTGAAGCTGTTTTTACATCTTAGAAACTTCTGGACAAGAAACCAAGTTTTACATAATGAAACTTTTGCTTTTGAAAGGCAGCTGCCAAAGAGTAATCAGCTTGATGGTTCATTGTACATTGTTGACAGACTCCTAATCATACATGTACACACATGTTTGGATTTTGGTTTTGTTCTCTGGTCTACTTTGTATAAATGCAGTTAGCCAGGGTGACTGCCAGGTTCCAAAGTTAGAAGGAGTGAGCCCATCAACAAGGTACCAAATGATTTCAAATTCAGTCTACATTTTTATTTTATACTTAAAATCAAAGCACAAGAAAGATGGAGTTTTAAAGGACATACACTATTATCATATTGTACTTAAAATCAAAACTCAATTTAAAAGAGTTTTACAATAGGCTCATAAATCTGTAATATATTTAAAATAAGAGCATAATAAAATTATGTATTTTATTTAATTGTTTTGCATTTAAAGAATACTAATACAAAAAAATTATGAGATTTGACTATAGTTACACCACTGGTGTTGACCATTGGAATTCTAACCCATTCATTAGTATAAAGACTACTTTTCTTTCAAGAGTAGGTGAGATTTTAATTTGCACTTTGGAAATTATGCTGTGATCATGAGTGAAGCACCAACCAGGATCAACATTGTTAAACTTTGATGGTTATGAGTGATGTACTTATGCTTCCAGCACTCCATGAATGTAAGCTTGTCTTCATGTCACCTTAAGAAGCCAATTATATTTTACTGCTTTACTCCTTGATCATTTCCTGTTATACTGAACATTTCAAAGCTTGAAAACTTAATTACATGCTGTGAAAGAGGAAATGAAAAAAAATATCCATTACTAAGTGACAGAATGAATAGAAATCAGACTAAGAACAGCAACATGGTATTTCCATAATTTGAGTTATGACTGAGCAGCCAGAAGAAAACCAGTCACATTTTAAGTCCAAGAGTATCAGGTCAGAAAAAAACTCAGAGGAAAAAAAAGCAGAATACTATACTGATACAGTGAAAAACAACAGATTAAAAGTCCTCAGGTTTCTTCCTAGTGCTTCTTTAATATAGCATCCATGATGGCTACCAAATCCATAAAAATGCCCATTACTTGTTCATTATGTAGCCTAAACAGGGTTTCTCAATTGCTTTTGGTAGTGTCAAGTGTGCTTTATAACATATCTAAAGTTTATGACAATTGGAAAGATATGATATTCAAGATGGTTGCCGGACAAATCCTTAAAAATGATCATTAATTGTTCATTATTCATTTTGAATGGAATTTTTTAACAGTATTTCATAGTAACAAGTCTGCTTAATAACATCAAAAAGATCTATCACAGTCTGACAAGGTTTAATTTCCAAGATGGCATTCATGATGGTTGCCAGCCAAATCCATAAAATGCTCATTACTTGTTCATTATTCATCATAGAAAAGTTTTTTCAATGGTTTTCTACGGTAGTGAGTGTATTTAATAACATACTAAAAGTCTACTGTAGTCTAACTACTAGAAACATATTATTTTCTGAATGGCATCTAAGATGACCGCCATCCAATATCCTTGAAATACCCATTACTCATTTATTTCGTATCATAGATAAGGTCTCTCAACATTTTTGAAAGTATCAGGTATTCTTTATAACATATCATATTTAGATTATGGTGAAATGTTTACATTGACAAGATGATTACAAATTGTATAATTTAGAGAATTATTGAAAATACATCAATTCATTGTCACATTTTCATTACTGAAATAGTCCTGGATCTAGCTAGGGTTTTGTAGGAAAGTTTAAGTATAGAGAATTTTCTCAGAAATGTTTTGTAGGTGTCAGTAAGTATCTATGGACTTGAGTGGACATCCATCACTTGGTAGATTCTCCAACTATGACCTCATCAAAAGTTGTCATATCACTGTAAATAGTTGCATGATTTGCATGGAAATTGTGTCAATATTTTGTTGTTAATATTCATAAAGTTAATGGAATCACTTTAATAACTTTTCAGTTTTTGTTTATTATTTTTATTAATTTTTTTAAATACAACTAATAGATTTTTTGATATTTCATCATGAAAAAAGTGATATGATAAAAATGAATATTTACTAAGAGTGTTAAAAACACATTATGATTTTATCAGAAAGGGTTTTTTGAGTTTTATCCTATCTCTTTTCACTTCTACACTTGCAGAAGGAGCAAAAAAAAAACCTTGATTTTCCAACAAGTACATGATGATTTTATCACATGGCTTCAAAAAACTTTCGGAGCTACTCACTTCACTTGATCAGTCTCTTGGTTGCAGACAAATGTTGAGTGACCAGATCATAAATGTGATAAAAACAAAATTAGGTCAAAATCTGAATTGACTTCCCTGTCACCCAGAAGAGGCACTTTTCTGTTTGGTTCTTTGAAACAGCAGTCACATATTATCCAGAAATGCAAAGAGACTGATGGCATTTTCATAGCTGCTTGGAATCTTCACCAATTATTTTATGAGGGTGTAATCCTGGTACTTTTTAACAATGAGGCGACATGTCAATATTGTTGCCTGAAACTTGTAACATGATTCTTCTTTCATGAATAATCTTTGTGCTATCAGTAAGAAGAAAGGCTATAAAATTATGGTACAAAAATAGTTAAACTTTATCCACTGACAATTCATGAAAACTTTCATCCATTGACAATTTGGGAAAAATTTTGGCAAAAGGTTTTGCTACACTCTTGTCATCTAGCCTTGCAAGTAATGACAGTCTGGTAGAGAAGATGTAGTATTTTAAAATGCCACTGACATAGCGTACCAGTTGTCAGAAAGACTATACCAGACCTATCAATATTGCAGCCTATCAAAGATAAATCACTCTCAGCATCTACCTCAGTATCCAAGACGTTGCATTCATGTGTCCATGAATTGGACTTTAAAATCGATTGTCTTTTTCTGTAGAGGGAGCAAGTGATGATGTGAAACTACCTGAAAAAGTCAGTATCACGCGTTGAGACCATTGAATTTCGGGAAAAAGTTCTGAAGCATGCAAAAGAACTTAATGGCAAGTAAGGGGCCTTGATTATCCCCTGAGCGCCAAATAGTATCAATTTCATTGCTGTTGAGGCTAGATATCATCATCGATGCTGCAAACGTTTCTTTACTCTGCAAAGATTGAGACAAGGTGGATGCAAATATTTATGTGGAAGGCTAGAGAGCAATCCTAAATCTGATGCTTTCCAGAAACTCTGTCGCTTTCTGGAAAATAATGATGAGTCCTCTATTGCTGAACTTCTTGAGTATATAGATATTTGTCTTGATGGAAAAGAGGGTTACACTTCTGAACACTTGTAGTCAAAGATACTTAAGAGTATGGAGACAAAATAACCATCACAAATATCTTCGGAAGATGCAATATTGTATCTTTTAAAGATTCATTTCATCACATTTTGCATGACAGCCAGTGCAATCAGAAATATGTTAGCCCAGAAAATGAATAATTGTGTATTGTTGAGATGGCAGAATTAATCATAAGAAAGAATATTAGACTTGCTGTGTATAATTCTATTACATATTCTTCCTCAAGTGTACTCAAAGAGGAAGATAAACTTATTCCTGACACCTGGAAATGCTTTATGAAAAATGTAATAAAACATAAGAGTGAACAGCAACCTACTCTCACAAGAAGGTACACTGCTATAGCACATGCCATAATAGCAGCTTACTGGCTTCAATCATTCACTTCACCTCAACTATTAGTGATAGGTATCTACATTCATTGTAAATATACTTCTCCTGAACTAATTGATACTTATAGTTCTAACTTTGCACACAGTTACAGAGAAATACAAAGGTATGAGTATTCTTTGAAGGATGTTGAATCACCATCCTATGATCTAAATGAATTTACTCAATTTGTTTTTGTAAATGCCAACTTTAGTGAACTGGACACAACACTTTTCACAGTCTGATTGGAATTGCATATTTAACCCAGGCTGATATTTTAGGTCCCAGTGTTGTGATGCAATGTATTCGTAACATCTGCTACTAAAGGAAGCTTTGGTAAAACCCAATGTACCAGCAGTTCTATGCCTCAAATGTATCTCAATATGTTACAATTCTCTCAGAAAAGGAACTTCAATCCATCAGTGCAGTGAATTTTTTTTTGGTAAATGGGCTTCACCTTGTCTAACCTGGAGATATTTTATTCAGAAAGCCTTGAAAAGTGGCCCTTATGATACCAATAGAGTAACAGAGCTATCATTCATTAACCTAGATCCTAACAAGCTTACCACTATTTACAGTATCTTACACTTTGTGCAGGATCTATGTGAAAAATATGGTATTTCCTTATGCCTAGTGATATTAAATCAGCCACCCTAGAAAAAGTAGCAGGCATTGTCAGTGCATAAGTTGACCTTGGCACCAAAATTATTGTCTAGAATGAATAATGAATGAATAATGGCCATTTTGAGGATTTCACAGGCAATTTAGACACCATTTTGAAATTCATTCATAACCAGTGGTCAAACTGTGGTAAACTTTTGATATGTCATAAAGAATAACTGTTGAGAATGTTAAGAAACCTTATCTAGGATGAAAAAGTAAATGAGTTATGGGCATTTCAAGGATATTGGGTGGCAGCCATCTTAGACAACATTTTGAAAATAATGTGGCTTTGGTAGCATTTTAGTACATAATTAAACACCCCCAATATTAAAGAAAACCATCGTAAAAACCTTTTCTACAATGAATAATAAACAGGTAACAGGCACTTTAAGGATTTGGCTGGTAGCCATCTTATTGAATTAAATCTTTGCAATGTTCAGACTGTGGTAATCTTTTGATATGTAATCAAGCACACCTGATACTACCAAAAACAATTGAGAAACATTGTTCTGGTTACATAAGTAAGGGGCATTTTTACAAATTTGGTGGCCATCTTGGATGCCATACTGAAAAAGAGCACTAAGAGGAAACCTAAGGATTTTTAATTTGTTGTCTCTCACTATATCAGGGTACTTTTCTTAAAAAATCAGCCCAACTGCATTTTTTCCAGGTTAAGTACTGATGCTCTTGGACTATTAAGTGACGAAAGCAGTGAGCAATTAAGATGGTAGTCAGACCATTGAGTTTTGGCACACCTCTCAGATCAGTTCTCTTTTGCTCATTTTCCAAACACTGGAGTCATTTGTTTGAACTGTCACCATTTCACTATCAAACTGGTAGATTTTCAGTAATAGTGTGGGAAGTAATTTTGTGCATTGGTCTTTCAAGGCTTTTGGAGTGAGAAGTGTCTATTCAGAAAATATCCATCCTGCATGAGAGTCTGTTTCCTATATTTACAAATGATTATTTGGACAAAACAGCACCCTTTTCATGTAGGATGGAGTATTCTATAAAAATGCTAAAGAATGGTAGGTCTAAACAGAAATTAAATGACATTCAAGTTTCCAGATATAAATACCAAGAAAATCTTTAGCAAAAGAAGATTCGACCTGTGATTTAAACATAACCTGGTTATATATCCCATGGAAGAAGATCTGATAAATTGTGATACTGATACTAAATAAGTAAAGCCTTAAAAGTTTGCTAACGGCCAGTTCATCAGATTTAATTTGCATGATGAACTATTATTTAATTGTTTAAATCATTTCACATTCAGCACCAAATGATGTTAATTAACATTTTCACTGCTTTACTTGTTGAGCGTTGTAAAATAAAAATTGATGTTGAAGGTGTTGAATAAAGGTTCTTGCTTGAAAAAAGATGTCTCTTTTTTTTTACCTCTGTCAACGAAGTTGGATAGAGGCATATGAGTCTGGTTGTGGCTGTTAGTCTGTTCACCTGTCCACACAATATTGATTGAAATACTAAATTGATTTCATTGAAATTTTATTGAAGGGTTGGCAATGGGGTAAGAAAGAGGTGGTGAAACTTTTGGGAGGATCGAGGAATTTTCTTATTGATTTAGAGATATTTTCCTTGTAGAAGTTCATGACTATCCACATGATATCTCCTAAATTTCACAACAAATTTCAATCAGATCCTCTGGAGCGATGGACAATAGATTACAGTAGAACTGATTAAATTTTCGAGTGAATACATGCACATTTACCTCCCATCATGTCTGTCCACACAATATCTCCAGAGATTCTCAGTGAAATTCTGATATTTTTTGAAATGATGGGCAATAAGCCATGGAAGAACTGGTCAAGTTTTTGAATAAATCCATGCACAATTTCTCCCCTACATCGCAGCTATATGTCAAAACCTAATAATACAACCTATTTTTTTTCTTTCTCCAAGATATCTCCAAAGGTTTTCTTTGAATTTCAATCTGATTTTGTGAAATGGTCGGTAATATGCTATGAGAAAACTTTTTAAACTTGAAAGCAGATCCACGCAGAATTATCTCTCCTACGTCACAGTTATATATCTAAACCTCGTAATATCAACAAAATTTCATCCCTGTCCATATGATATCACCAAAAGTTAGCCTATGAATTTCAATGACATTTTTTGAAAAGATGGATAATAGGCTACAAGAGAATTGATTAAATTTTGGGGCGGATCCACACACAATTACCTATTTCTCAGGATTATATCTGTAAAGTCATGTAAGTAATCTTTTTCCTTATGTTGAAAACAGACTTTTATTTTCCAAAATAAAGTCTCAAATTGATTATCAGGCCAAGACTATAAACTAATTTTTGTTTATCAAATACTATCAAAATATAAATGTTATTGTTTCGTAAACTGATTCTCTGTGATGAAATATGAAATGTATGTAAATGATTAAACTGTTATTAAAAAGAATAGTACAATGAATTTCTAAGCAGCTAATCCTAATTAATGAATTATGCTGTACACGACATTTTACCAAGCTTGTTGGCTTTGCTCATCCAAAAGTACTTGCAATGACTTGGTCATGTCAGTTGGACGCAGGACAGCCAAATACCCAAAGACATGTTGTACAGTGAGCTTTCTGTGGATTCCAGACCTTCTGGAAGGCCTATTCTTCGTTACCAAAACATTTGTAACCAAGACCTTGAGGCTGGACGCATCAAACTGGCAGATTGGGAAGCTGTAGTTGATTGAGGCTTGCTATCAAGGCAGGTATCCAGATGAATGAGAAGGGGAGAAAGGACCATCAGGGAGAGTGGTACTGGCAGCAGAGGGCAAAGACAGCACTTAAAGAGCCAGGCACAGACTACACCTGCAAAAGCTGCAACATAGTTTGTTGCTAAAGTATTAGGCTGCACAATCACAGCAGGTGTGGCAGTTCAATCATGGATTAATCTGTAGAGCGCACTCCAATGTTTTCAAAGGCAGAAAGAGGAAAATGCTACCAACGGATGATGAAAAATATTTCTGATTTCTATCCTTTTTTGTTCTGTATATTTCTCATTCTTTTTTATCATAAATAAGATCCAGTTATCGTGAACAGTATAGCAGCAGACAAACTTTGATTTTCCTCAATGGAGGGTCGTGAGAAAATATTTAAGGTATAATCAATTAAACCAAAAATATTTTATCGCTTCAAAATGTTGACCCAATATATAATTCATCTCTGAAATGTTACTCTTTTTACCTACTGATTCTAAAAATTGTTTTCTTCTGTTCTATAATTCTAAAATGATATATGATAATCACCTTATCTTAACAGATACATGTAAGTTGTTCTGCTCACATCTAAGACTACTGGCCTTGAACTCTTTCTTTTTTTACAACTTAAATTAGATGATATTGAAATGTGGCTTGGCTCAGACTTGGCAATGACATAAGATCAATAAGATAAATATTCAGACGACACAGCAAAAACACATCACAAATTAACAGCTTTGTTGCTTACTGTGTGTGTTATATTCTTGATATTAGTCTATAAACACAGTTGGGCTACGATTAGATGTTAATCTACTGAACACAAAAGTGTGTAGCTTTCACTTTATCTTGATTTGGGCCTTATAGGGATAAATCAATGCATAATTGTCTAATGTTTTGCCAGTATCTGAACTCAGCAGTTTTCAATTTAAAATATCAATTTACAAAAGTCATTCTCTTGCTGCTTATGTTAAGACCAGTTAGAAAAATGCCATAACTGGGTAATGACACTCATTCTGCATGGTAATTTTTCAAATATTATTAGCGAATACTTTTATCAAGATATCAATTCTTATGACACAATTTTTTTATCTCTCCATTTTCTGATAATTGTGATGAATCCCTGATACGATATTATTTTGATGTTTTTAAGTTTGATATTTTTAGCCTTACGAATCAATGAAAAAAGTAATATCTTCAGAAATTTTACTGAGAGGTCAGGGATTGTCTGATATCATAAAATATTTAAAGATGTTGGTCAAATAACCTAGTTGATTCAAATGGATAAGTAAAAAAGAATGTACAAAGGATCCTGTATTTAAGGAGATCTTATTCATAATCATTTATAATTACTAATTTGATAATTACCAGCAATTGGGGGGGGGGGAGCAAAACACTAAATTCAAATAATACAAGAATTCTTTAATCTAGTGATCAATCAATTAGGGGTAAAATCTGAAATACATATTTGGTACAATTATCTAGAAATAAAGTGTGTTTTCAAGTGTGTTTTCAATATCTTGGCAACCAAATGGCAGTTACTTTTCATGAAGTATTCTTTAGTGGATGGAAAGTGTAATGATTTGTTGATGGTAGCTGGTTACAGTTAATTCTGGTTGAGGAATGGGTGGCGTGACTTATGTTGGAGACGAGGGGTTTTGTCTCCTCATGGTTTGGTGTGGGCAAACATCACTGGAGATGTGGAAGGAGAAAAGGGAGATGTACGAAGAGAATGCATGCCAAGTATAAATAGAGGCGGAGATGAAACAAAGTGAAAAGGAGCACATCCAAGTAATTGGATGGACAAATAAGACATCCATTTAATACAAGGACATTAATGACAAATGACAAATAAAAAATGAAATACATATAATGATAACAAAAATTTGATCGATCGCATAAAGAGATGAAAAAAAAAAGAAATAGCGAAAGGTGGGAGCTTTGTTGTCATTGATAGTAACCCTGTTTGAGTTGAAGTGGAGTTGTCTGAACTACTTGTGAATCCATATGACTTGGATTGTACTAGGAATGAATATGGAAACCGCATTCAGTGTGCGAGCCGAACTGCCAAGTTGCGTGTGTGACTTGGGAGCTATTCTCTGATGCTGATAGACACTTGACGGACAGACCATGATAGACAGAGAACATAGAGTTTTATCCATGCGTGTTTCCCAAAGTAAAGAGAATTAGGATAGATCACCGTGACCGTCGGATAGTAAAAGGCATTGTCATTTCATTCATGAGAGTGAGAAGTGTAACGCGTTTGGAGCACATGGTGATGACACGGTTGCGTGGTTGCATAGCTATGCATATGTGAGATGCCTCGATATCGGTGAAGTAAAATGGGCAAAGTTAGTACAGAGATAGGTCACAGTGGAAAAATGATCAAGATGGGATAAGCCAAGCGGTTGATGAAATGATACCGATCCCACAGAGAGAGAGAAAAAGAGAGGGAGAGTGGCTGGCAACAAGTGCCAGGGCCAGAAGTGTAACCAGCTAGGGGTGCCAGTGCCAATGTGCATCCAGGGCTTTTATACGGGTCACTGTAGGAAGTGATACTTTCAATATCTAGCCAAAAGAAGGGTTTCATATTTGATTTCTAACCAAAAGTATAGGGTACGCTACAGTACAATTGTCTAGAAATAAAGTGTGTTTTCAAACAAATATCTTAGCCACCAAATGGTAGTTATTATTGCATAGCCTTTTGTGTTTCAAAATAATTTGGTATGCTAATAGTTTCATTCTTTTTGTGAATAATGATAAATGTTTTTGTAAAACATATTAGAAGTGATACAAACAAGAGTGATGAGAGGCACAAAGAAAATGTAATTGTTTTTATGAAAGAGAGTGAAAAGAAGTAATATAATCCATTGAATGCAACAGGTGGTGAAGAGTAATAGTTATCCATTGCAAGAAAAAAGCCCTTGTCTATTGCAAGTTATCCATAGCAAGGTAAAAGCCCTGACTTACAGATTGAACTGAGTTGCCTTCAATCAAAATAAAACGTATTGTGTATTGTGTTAGCCATGGAACTGAAATTTCCATCATTCACACTTATGGGTTACATGTGAACCGTTGTGTTCAATGCCTTGTCATCAATATGAATAAGCTGAGTTTTTGCATCAACAACTTTGATTTTGTATTAACTTTTGCAAAAAAGGCCTTTGTTGTAAGTAACTTTTTCAATTATACCAACTCATGAAAATCATTTTGAAAAATGGAACATACAAATTTTTAGGGAATTTTCACTTCAAATTTGATATGATGCAATGCACACGTAAACCATAGAAGTGAAATAAACCAAACTTTCCATATACGCTTTATTTGACCCTGCTTTTTTTGTCTTTGTCTAAAAAAACAAGGATTCTCTAATTTGTAAACATATAACAAGTGTTTTAGTGTTGGAAATGAGAAAGATTTCAAAAGTCCAGCACAAATGATTGATATTCAGAAATAAATTAATTTCAGTACATATGTTTTGGTGGCGTAGTTGGTTAGTGTATTCATTTGAAATCAAGAGATTGGTGGTTCAAATCCACCAGGAAACTAAACAATTTTAAAAAATAGTACTCATAATTGAAGACATCATATGTACATATTGATATTAAAGAAAATAGGATTAGTGAGAAAAACGTGTACCAGCACAACGTGTTAATATGATTGTGAAAACTTGAAATACATAGAACAAGAATATCTTAACATGAAATAGACAAAAAAAAATATTAATACATTGGCAAAATTGAACAATCTTATTTCATGAAGTTCAGTTACATGTGGCTTGCTGAGAACCTTTTTGATCCCCAAAGAATGTTAAACAAACTGAATGAAGGGAGCAAGAAAATAGGCCTTTACATGAACTTCAGTAAAATAAATACAACAAACACGTAAAAGACAAAGACACAATGATCAGAATAGAAAGTCCACAGCTGAAGAAAGTAGACCACTTCATCTACCAGGGACAACAATTCTCCATGAAATTCTCAAAAGAAAAAATTCAAGCAAAGAATCATTCTGAGTTAGCAAGCTTTCAGTAGAGCCAGAACAACCTTCAAGAACAAGAAAATTCCATGAATCCTAAAAAGAAGGATATACAACCAATGCACCCTTCCGATAGTCACCTATGGAGTTGAAACATGGAATCTCATCAAAATATTGAATTTCAAATTGAGAACCATGCAACACTCCCAAGAGAAAATCATGCTTGACCTCACATGGGTAGATCACAAGACAGCAAAGTATATTAGGGAAAAGACAAGAGGCAGAGATATTATAGAAACCATTAGAAAAAACTCAAATGGCAATGTGCTCGCCATGTAGTAAGAATGATAGACAACCACTTAACATCTCAACTCACAATGTGGATCCCCAGAGATCATATGCGAAAATGTGGCCGGCAGAATATGAGATGGTGTGACGAATTCAATAAGTTCAGAAAGTATTGGCTTGTGATGTCCATGATAGTGACGTCCGGCAAATCTTGGGGAAATGTTCAACAACGTACGCTAAGAGGCTGATTATGATGATAATGATGACATGCAACTGTAAATAGTTATTTTGAGCCACTGCTTTATTATTTTTTCATCAATTTAATATTAGAATATTTTTGTTCAGTGCTTTTTCAAGTATTTACAATTACATCAATACACAGTGTAGGTTTGCATTTTTCTTAATGATATGGATTTTAATTCGTTGCAGACTGATTTGAGTCAGTAGAATTCATATTCCACCAAATAGCCGAGAAAAACTTAGCCAGACATGTTTTTTGCTTTTCATTTAACATGACAAAAGGATAAGAATAACTCGTGTAAAACTGAATCCTTCTATTTATTCTATTGATAAAAGCTACTTCTATTTTCAACTTTTGATTGCAGTACCTTACATGCAATTTTGTTTTCAATAAAAGCTTTCATAAAACAAAGAGATATATTTAAAACTTGTTTCTAATTTAAATTGCATGACTTTTCTGAAAAATTTCAAAAAGTTTGTTTTCACAATGTTGGCCTCTATTTCTCAGAAGATAATGGAGCATACACCGAGGATTAATCTATAATTGAGCTGCAGCACCTGCTGTGACAGTGCAACCTAATTCTCAAACAACAAACTCAATTGTAGCTTTTACAGGTGTAGTCAACGCCTGGCTCTGTAGGTGCTGTCATTGCCCTTTACCATCTGCGCTCTTTCCATCCTCCCCACTGGACCTTTCTCCTCCTTTTGCTCATTTGGATGCCTGCATAGATGGCGAGCCTTCATCCACAGTCGGTGGCCGCAGTCTCCAAGTCTGCTAGGTTGGTCTTGCCTGCCTTGTTTACAGACATCTTTGTTATAATGAATAGGCCTTCTTGCTGGTTTGGAGCCAGCAGCAAGCTCACCATACAAGTCCTTGGGTATTTGCATGTGGCTGACATGACTGAGTCATCGCAAACACCTATAGGTGGGCAAGGTAGACAAACTTGGTAATACCACTCATGCCAGAATGTTCTATGTTCAGAATATGGTCCTTCCAGATGATGCCCTTTTGAGTTGGTGTAAATGAAGAGCATTGAATCTGCATCCCTAGTGAGAGTTTAAGATCCTTACATTGTTAACATAAAACAGCTTGCCAAGCATGAAGGCTGGGTATATCCTCATCTCAGGGTTTGTGGTCACTATGAGGTTGTCCCAGATACTCTTTAATAGGTCAGCCATTGTAGTTACAGCCTTTTATGGTGACACTAGATTAAAAACTATGTAACATTCACAAATCATTAAAATGTTTAATGAATAACCCTGAACTGGAGATGAGTTTTCTAATATGAGAGTACGAAGGCCACCAATGAAAAGATGAAAAAGGATAGTAATATTTAATTGGCAGAAAATATGAATCAAGACTTAAAATAACAATGATTAACAATATTCAGGTAATATTCGAGTTACTGATTTTCTTTGATTGGCAAAAAGAAATAATGAAAGCAAAAGTTGTACTACGTTGGCTTTATCTTTGAAGATTAGAATTTATCAAATGAAATTATTTAACATTGTATTGTTAAAAATAGAAATAAAATTCATTGAAAATGAAAAAAAAACAAAGTCAAATAATAATGAATAATTTTTCCAACTTTTAACAATGTTAATTCTTGATTGAATGTGATAATTATGTTAAATTATTGGAAGAATTGGACTGTGTTTAACTGTGTTTTGATTTAATCCAAACATTAATCAGTTTTTTCAAAGTTAGTTTATGTATGGAAATACATTCATTGAAATATAGCAAACTATTGATGGATTTGAATACTTGGATTCATATAACTATAGTGATATAAGAATTACTTATAGAAAAAGAAAATCAAATGAATTTAAGAAAGATTTGAATGTTAATATAAGATCTGTTTATTGGTTTTATACCCTTCAAAGTATATCTTTCTTGAAGTCTCTTAAAAATATCCCCAGAACATATTAATGACTGCAAGAAAAATTGCTGGCTTACCATCGGAGACCAATTCCACCTGTATTTTGGTAGTTTTTAAGAATTAATAAAAGTTACACTTAACAATAATGATAATAATGAATCAATAATGTTATGGCTATTACAAACTCACTAAGACTAACTGAGATGTGAATTTACCAAATGAAATCTTTGTAAATCTCTTCGAAGTATCATAGAAAGATTTTGACTGTTTATTTAAAGTATATTGGTAGACAATGGTTGTAGTAAAAAAATTCTTCTATTAATGTAACTTGACTGACTTTTTGTTCACAATGAGACTAGAAGAACAATTCAAGAATTTCTGCTAGAAATAATTGTATACTGGACGAACAGGCTTCTAATAGTGGGTTTTTCTCCAAACTAATAGGCATTTGTCATGAATGTGTGCGTGTGTGTGTGTGTGTGTGTGTGTGTGTGTGTGCGAGGAAGTTATTCAGTAATGAGGTTACCTTGCAATTTAAGCTCATCTTTTTATCACATTTGACAGTTTGTTCCCACAACAATCTTCAGGTATCATACATATATTTTAATGTTTATCAGTGATTATTTAATGTAAATATCCTTGCATGTTTTACATGTAAAATTTATTGTCCTTATAATCAACACACACACTCATACACACATACTCATATATGTACACACACATACAAAAGAACAAAAAAGATTGAGCACACTCAGAAATTTCTATTTAATTTGATGATATAACTGGATTACATCATATTTCCATTCAAGTTTATGCAAACAAGTCTTTGCACACAATCTTTCAATTGGATAAGGAAGTTGTAAAATGTAGATATATGTTGCTTTTTTGTCAATAAATAATGCATTTAAAGCACATGTCTATATTTGAAAGTATCGTCCATGTGCTTGATCAACCAGTTGCTGCAACAAAATAGGTAGATGATAGAGTTGGTTTGCATGTGATGAGGTCAATGATAAATTGCCAAGAAGTGGTTTGATAGGTTTTACCACCTGCTGACATTGTGGAGTTGAACAGCAGTTCATTGTCTTCACTCATGTCCCCTAGGAGTTTGCTGAACGCTCAGCAGTCCGTGTCAGCATTTTTACTAAAATTCATTCAGTATTGCAGATTATCTCTCTCATGCTCCCAAAAGAATTGTGCTTCTATATCAGTAACCAAAATAGTTTTACAGGGGACAAGACAGAAAGGACAGTATCGAAGTATATTTTACCTAATGGCTTTAAACATTGGCTTAGAGTTTGGATCAGAACCTGAATTTTATTGTCAAATATTGGATTAATAACACAACATGAACTGCCTTTATAGATTGCTTTTGTAAACTAAAAAAAAGTTACAGAATATCAATAACTTATGAAATTTCCAATATAATGATTTCATGCTTATTACAATTAACATGTTACATGATACCAGTCACCATTGAATGATCTTGTGTTTATACACTGACAATAATTTCTAGAATAGGGAAAGGCTTCTATATCTCTTAATTCTACCTTTAGAATGGTCAAAAAGCTAAGGCAACCTACAATAACAAAAATATTAAGATTATAACAGTTTTATGACAAAAACTTGGAAGATATTATAGTGATATAATTGTTCTAGCATCATTTGTAGTGTGGTATATTTATGTTGATGAATAATCTCTGTTGTATTTCAACAATTTTCATTTTTAAGAAAGACTGCAGACCTGAATATAATATAATATATATGATAACTGTTGATGATAAACTAGAGTGAACAATAAGCTATTTTGAAAATCAATTAAAAAAAAGTTATCAACAATGTTTCATAATCAAAATTTGAGCTATTTCATAACATAAAATTCTGATCAATTGTTCATTAAACTTGTGCAGTAAAATACCAAATCAAAGTTTATGAAAAGCCCCACTAGGTAGGGGCAGCTTTCATGAAACGAGCCTCCAAATGATTATCAGAACATTTTATTATTTTCTTGAGCATTCAGGATCAATGCATAATGCATAGTTTATCATTTTCTTATGTATTCAAAGTTAATGCATGAGGATTTTATACCAATTGAAGTGGGTGGCATCCAGATTTGAAAACTTTGTCCATCAAATTTGGCATAGTTTGAATATTGAAAAGTCTGGACTGCAACTTGATTATTGGTATTTGTGAAACATTTTTTCCTAATGTCATCACCTCCAGATTAACAAAGGTTGTTTCATCTATTTTCACAATATATGATCCGAACATAAATATTTTTGGTCAATTCCATTTGGCAAGGGAGATAACTATTGAATGCTAATTATATTTTTTTTTTCAGATGCATAAAAAATCTTGATTCATTCTGGTTGGACAAGAAAATGCAGAGCAACATATTTTTGATATTTAATACATTAATAATGTGATGATTTAGTACAATGCAATTGCAAAAATATTCAAATACTGTTGTCCTTTTTAAAAGAGCAGGGATAAACTAACTGTTGAAATGTTCTAAATTTTCTCCCTGAACACACACGAAGATGCATTACTCTAACAGAAAATATGTAGTCAAGTAAAATGTGTGACTATACCTATTTTTGGCAATCTTTTTCCTATTTTTTGTAGCACATTGAAAATGAAAGTTTGTTTACTTTGTTATTTAACTCCCTTCTTTGTCTAAATTATTCACAGAATATTTTTAAATACCACATCAACTTCAAGATCATGAACAAAGTAAACATGTCAATGCCGAATATATCTCCGATTAGTGACACTTTCATCTATATTACATAGGTTTTATGACCCATTATGAGACAGTATAGAATCTTTTCCTGTGTAGCGTCATCTATACTTTTAGAAAAGAATTAAATATGAAACCCTTCTTTTAGATAGATATCGAAAATATCAACCCTTATGAAAGCCCTGAACAAACATGGTTAAACGCCTCTTTGCCACCTACCTTTTTTGCCCCAGCTTTCGAGTCAATTATCTTATCTTCCTTTACTCCTCTCTAAACTCACGGCCGACACAGTTTCAATTCATTGACCGTGATTATATATGTATTGTCTTGTCACTTATCTTCATCGATGCATTCATTATTTTGCCTCTTTGGCTCCGTCTTGCATCTATCCTGACTAACCGCCTTTTTATAATCTAGCTTGGTCAGCTATACCACTCATTATAACAGGCACGACTCATCAGGCTCCATTTGATAGATAAGCCAAACAACATTAGACCCTTTATGCCACATGCCCCTTAAATTCTTATTCTTTCCTTTATCTCATCTTTGCGCATAGGAATAACCAAAACCTAACAGGCCTCTTCTCTTCTCTTCTATTTATAACACAATCAAATGTATCAATATTTCCATTTTGTGTATTTCATTTACATTCTTCATTTTGCATTAAACGTATCTCTCATTTTTCACATCTACAAACTTGTATGTCTTTTTGCTCCACTTAATATCCACATCCACATTTGTACTTGGCATGCATGTTCTTTATATATCTCCCTTCTTTCATCAACTTTTCCACTGATACCCACATGGGTCCACAGTTCAAACAGGCACCCCTCTTCAACCAGAACTATCAAGAACCATTACTATCTATAAACAGTTCACTTTCCAACTTGGGTATCACCCACACCTGTAACCTCTATCATAGATGAATGTAAATGACTGATTTCAATCTAAATAAATGATTCAATTATGATTGAACGGATCTGGCGAGTCACTCAATAGAAACTGTCATATGACCAATGTATTTTGGCAGCATGATGTGTTGGGGGTTATCAATTAAATGAATTGGAAAAAGGGGCGATAAATGGATAAGTTACTTCTCTCGCCTTTTCTCAGGTAGAGGGAACGAAAATGTCTGAATTTTCAAAAACAAATGTGAATGCAGCTGGAAACCAACTGAGGGATCCATTAAGCATAAACTTACATTGCAAATTTAGGGGAGGAGTACATTTTTAAGAAAAACAACATTTTTTCCTTAACATAATGAGTAAATGGTGAAAATTTCAGCTCTCTAGCTCCATTGGTATGGCCTATGTGCATGATAAATACATAACCAGCCTGACCAACTTGAAAACTGAAGAAACTTATTTTCACAATTTTGGTGACAGCTTGAGTGTTTCTAACATGACACAGAATAAAATTCATTTTGTCAAATTTATTCAACCAATGATAACTTGAATCATTACGGCAGGATCTGTCTGATGTAATAGTCATCTTGTAAACATTATTTGGGCACAAGAAGAGCATTTTACTAAAATATGTGTTTTTTATACTAAATAAAATGAATTTAGCGCAAACATTCATAAATCCATAGCTATATGAGGCAGAGGGGCAGGGTAGGCACCTGCTCCACTTCAGACAAAACGGTGTAAAATTTGGGGCAAATTAATGTGATCTGATCATGTAATAAGCTTCTATGTTTGTTTTATTGGTTTATTTGAACTCAAATGAGATGATCTCATTGGTGGATTTTCTTTCCTATTATGATGTAACAAAAGAAATTACATCATAGAAACTCTTATTTCTTCATGTCTGATCATTTTAGTTTAGTGATATTTGTCTAATTTTACCAACTTACTCTATCCTTTTTTAAAGGCTTTATTAATCATTTCAGGTTTTCATTATTTCTTAGAAACCTGAATTATGCCTTTTTCCTTCATAAATTGACTTCATTTTATGCTCTGCTAATTTGTTGTAATGTGTCGTTAAAATGCTACAAAGACATTTAATGTATTATGTTGTAGATATGCTAGAGTGATGACACTCATATTGCACATGCACAGTTAAACCCTCACCCAACCGGAGGACAAAAGACACATTCAACATCTGCTGCTGCCTTCATTGAAAAAACATGTTTTGGGGATATGGAAGTAATTTTTTTCATGAGCTGTATTATTGTCATACTAACCGTTTACATTAATTATTCAAAACTCACTTAGTTTGAATCGTTGTTTGGTTGACAAGGTTAGCATATGTCAAAGTCAGTGTGTCTAGCTAGCAAGTGGTGTACTGTCATGGCTGATAGGGTTTGGGACAGTTGCAACAATTTTTAAAAAGTTCATGAGCTGTATCATTTGGGGATGTCTGTGTTTTTAAAAATCGTTTTTTTTTTTCAAGTTTCAAAAAGCTTATTAGCAAAATCATTTTGGGATGTCTGTATGCCTTTCAGGAAACCTAAGATCAAAGTTCGCATTCACTGGAGTGTGATGAATATCAATTTTTAGAACAGCTGAAGTTTGTACAATTTGTACATATCTAATAAAAGTTTGTTGCATTTGTATATTGTTCCGTTCTTCCTGACAAACACTGAAAGATAGGGAGACTAAATAGCACTGTAACATCTGCACATGAGATGTCTTTGAAAAAAATGAAAATAGAACAAAAAAGTCTGCATGAACTTGCTCCTTTTTTTAGATGAGCACTTCCCAATGGTTATTGTTCTTACTATAATTTGTATACAACAACAACACTATTGTGGAGCAACTAAAACTAATAATTTTATTAGATACATTACCTTATCTCCAATACAATAGTTTATGAACAGTTAACAGTAAGACACCAAGAATCAAGATGTTTTCCAGTGGAAAATGCCAGTGATGTCATAAATATAATTTATTCTGACCATATTCATCCTTTGATGGAATGTTTTTTACCCGAAATTTTGATGTTACAGTTGTTCAATTATTGACTGCAATGGCAAGTTTTCAGTTATTCTTGTCTCTTGACAAAAGTTTGTAATGAACATCTTCCCACTATGAAGACTTGCATTTGAATGATAAAAAATAATCTTTTCATCAAAATGGCATCTCTCAACAGCACCTTAAAATCAACGTCCAAGTCCAATTATTCATTTTGAACCAATCAGAAAGATCACTTTTGGAGTGTATGATAATACTAGAAAATGAAAACCCCTCAGGGCCAGTGCAAGAGTTTCATGTGCTCTATGCTAAGCTTAAAATTTGTGCAAGGGTTTCATATTCCATAGGTGAAACTTGAAATTTGCAAAAAAGTTCCATCTAAAAGCTGCACACCCTGTTGTATTCTAATGACTTTTTTTTCAGTTGAGCACGTACCCCTGAGACCTTTGTGACTGCCTAGGTTTGCTTAATAGATAGGCAAGCCCTGCAACTCCAACCAACCTGACTAGTATCAATTTCATTGACAAGATTATATTTCATAATCTTTTTTTGATATTTATAGACATGAAATTTCGAAATATACTCTCTATCTCTAATCTCTGAGGAAAACTCAAACAAATATTGCAATGTGATCTTGTACAGTCAAGATGATATAAGTTAAATCAGATTTTTTTCAAAAAGATTTACTTTGTAAGGATTTTAGCTTTAATAATTTCAAAGTACTTCTGTTGATTAACTAAAAAAATCATTATTTGGACATACTCATGCTAGTATGATTTATCCACATATCGCAACTAAAGAAACTCAATTTAAATAAGAGATAAGAAATTTATCTATAGTATTGTTGAGAAGATAATTTTTAAAAGTTTCTTGCAAGTTGGTTGAAATTGCCAAATGATAATTTTGCACAGAGTGAATTTAATTAAATCAATAATGTTAATGAGAACTTCATGTTGAAATAGATTTCCAAGGTATCATCATCTGTTTTTTGAATTTATGAGGTATTTCCAAATTGATTTGCATTCAAGGGCATATTGAAAATTTATCATATATTTTAATATAAAATTATATTTAGCCCATCTTACAAAATTATTCCAGGGTTAAGGATATTTTTTTTTCTCATTGGCTGAAATTTGATCCAGTTCCCTTTCTTTTTCTTCCTTTTTTTTCTCTCATCAGACACAGAAGTTTCGAGCCAAGCCAAGCCAACATGGCTAAGTGAAAAGCCATGATATTGACTCAGCATTGTTCATTTTCTTTATCAACTCAACAATGAGAGAAAAATCAGTAACCCCAATAAATTTAATTCTACAGAACTCCACTGAATTCTACAAAGAAAGATCAGCTTCTCTACAGAATTCAACAGAAAAAAATCAGATAGAATTCCACATCTCATCCAAAAGACATTTTTATTTTGAAAATTAAAATTTGATGACTGGATCTTTTCTACGGTAAGTTTTCTGTGATGTCATATTTTCTTTGCAACCACAACTTCCTGCTTTTCTTTTCTACTTCGCTGTTCTTTACCTGCCTCTGTTGATAACAGTTTGGGGTGTTTGGAAAATTCAAAGTTGTTTTCTATGTTCTTTGTTTTCATCTCACATGTTTGATCCAAGTCAGTCCATTATAGCAGGTAATCAAAAAATAATACCAACATTTTGCAAATAATATTGATTTTACTGTTTTTAAAACACAATTAGTTGGGTAGACAAAAATAATCCCAAAATTTTGCAGAGAATATCAATTTTACAATTTTTAAAATATGATTAGTTTGGTGTTTCTAAAATAATCCCAATATTCATAAGTTGAAAATATATTTTTTTAAAATCACATTTTCTCCAGAAATCATTATGATAGTATAGCTTAGCGTAAATATATAACATAAACAGAATTAGAGAGAAATTTAGAGAGATATTTTTTGGAAAATTTATTGAATTTTTACATGGATTAAAGCCTTTTTCTTCATTTTTCTGTAACATGACTATAGGAAAAAAAATCAATGAGGAAACACTTAAAGTTTTTATAAATCCTCTACTGACATCCAAAATCAAACTTGGTGCCTTCCATTCACTGTAAAAACTATAAATCAAGTCTAAAATCCTGAAAAATAGTAATTAAAAACACTTTTATTGTACAAAAAATATCGGTGATCACAAAAAAAAAAACATATCATTTTAGGGGGACAACCCTATTCAAGTTATCTCCCTTATCCTATTCTCTACCTTGAAAATTATCTAGTATTAATATAAAGATTTTTCTGGTTTTATTTCTAGATATCCACACATCTCTACAAGACGCTTTGTGGTCGGTCTGTCGGTCCAATTTAGGTTAAACAACAGAAATAGGTAGGAAGAAAGAGGATTAGTGTTATTGAAAGATGTGACATTCTTAAGAGATGTAATGTCATTAAAAGAAAATATCTTCTTTTCAAATCTTTTTATCAGCTGCTAATGATGTCATAATAGAATATCCAAGTCCTGCATTTTTTTTCATTCTAAAAATGCCAAACATGGCTAAAAAAAACACCAAAAATGGCCGTTTATGATTCTTATAGAAAGTAATATTTGTAGAATATTTCATATCGCAATATTTCATAAGTATGAGAATCAATTGAATCAAAGAAAGACTGCCTGATCTTCTTTTAGCTACCATTACCATAGATGGTGGATACATCATTGAACTTATGGGTCTTGTGTAGTTATGAGCAATTTTTAAAAAACAATATCTATTATTTCTTTAAATTAATCTGGGGGTTGTGCATGTGACCATTTTTATTTAATTTGCTATTTATCAAAGTTGTTTCTATTTACCACTGTAAATTCAACTTTAGTAAAACAAATATATATACAGATATAAGTCACCTAACGTCCAAGTGCATATACATTCAAGGTCCCACAAGGTTTTCAAAAGAATTGAAAAACCTCGATCAGCTAATGGGACATAGAGACATAAGCAGATGTAGTAGCTTTTAAAATGTAAATAAAATGATTGGATTGCTGGTGAAGTATAATGGCCGACTGTGTACAGTACATAATACTTGAAAGCATTATTAAACATGAATATGACTTGCTTATATTTATTCTACTGTATTTTTTTTTTTTGTCATTTTAATCTGAATTCTCCATACATACAAATAAAAACTTCACCATAGTTTTGTATCGTACGCTGTGGCATAGGGGTGATCATGTACCTTGTGAAATCTTCAGTACTCTATTGTAATAAATCAAATTAAGATTTTTTTTACCGTGTTCTCAAGTTTTTTCTTGTTTTTACTAGAAAGAAAAATTAATCAAGTTTTTATCTAAAAAAAAAGGAAAACAATGAACGTGCAACTGTAATTTACACGTTTTTTTTACTCCTTGTAATTCCGTATTTCATTTTTGGGTTGTCATTTTGGGGGGTAAAGACTTACATAATGTTTGTTTCATTTCATCAAATAAAATTAATTTAAATGAAGTGTCTTTAAGACATAAAAAAAATGATTGCATACAGAATTTCAAGATGTATGGTATTGAAATATTACATACATACTGAAATTTATAATTGCAGACGAATATAAACAAGGATAGAGATCTGTCAACATAGATTAGCCTAGACTACGGTTACTGATAAATATCTATTGTTGTATGTATATAACTGCAATGGGATCTAAACAGTACTTGTATGATATATCTTTATTTTGTATTAAAAGTATACATGCAACAGTATTATCTATTGAATGAAGATTCACAATTGTAAACAGCTGATGTTCATACTAGAGCAGGCCTAGACTTGCATAGGATATGTAACTATCCGAATGATGTTATATACAATACTTAAAATATGCTCTATCAGGCAGGCACATTTAGCATTCTGCCCTTATATGATTGACTTGACTTTTTGCACTGACCAACAACTTTAATTTTGTCATAACTTTTGTAAAACTAAACCAATTCTAATAAAATTATTTGTCATCTTTATTGTGAGTTACCTTCTTAATACACAAACTCACAAAAATTGTTCTGGAAAATGCTACATACAAATTTTTAGGGAATTTTTACTTCAAATTTGATATAACTTTTTTTCAGGCCCATTAAAAATTTTAAGAAAAGATTCACGTATAGTAACTTTCATTCTTAGTTATTTGGCCCCCACTCTTGTATTAATACTGGATCTTCTTTTTTTTGTTTCTTCTTGCTTTTTTAATCTAAAAAAAAAGAAAGTAGAGAAAGTAAGCAGATTAAAACTCTTTAATGCCAATGATATTTCATTATCCGTCTTTAAAAAGGTAATATAAAACAAACAGAAAATGAACTAACTTTAAATTTTTCTCCACATATTTGCTTGAGTAGCAATGGCAGATAACTTGTCGTAAACATAAACATTTTGTTATTAGCCTTGTATATCCGATAGAAAATGTATAAAAATTGGACATTAAAAATTGTCTGATTTAAAGCCCCATGTATTGATATTCATGAAAGCAAAAGCTCTGTACACAACAATTCTTTTTACATCGGTATTCAGGAAACTATTTTTCAATTTTTTAGGAAAGTAATAAAAATCTTAAATTATCTTCAATAAGGGTCTTCTGGTACCTGATTGGGGTAATTAGACCCTTTACAAAGGTAAGCTTTGGAAATTTTTTCCAGTCCCATCTTACATATTTGCTAATTGATTCACGTAAGGTAATAAAAAAAAAAAAGGCTGTACTGAATAAGAACAGTTTAGCATTTTAGAAATAGATTAGAAAATATTGCAAATAATTTTCCTACTTTCAATCTGTAAGATCTTTGTCTCCTCAGAGAATTTATAAATCGTGAAAAAGCCAATTTTTTCAAGGTTTTAAGGCTCTATTTACAATATAAGTATAATACTAAATTGGGCTATTTTCCACCATTTGTATAGGTTTACTATTTTCCCTCATTAGGAATTTATTTAATAAATTCTCTTATTTCTTTGTATTTTTCAGTATCATTTTAAAATTAATCTTACTCTTTCAAACAACAATTTTAAAATTGCTGTCATACAAGCACACAGCAATCCCATTTTCTCTAATTGTTTATTCTATTTACCTTGTCTAGGGCAAGAGATACATTAACCTTGTAATGATGGGAAATCATCTCAAATAAGTTTCTATTCAATATAACGCAACTTATAATTCATTCTGTCAGACCAAATATGTCCATTCCTTAATACGTATATATTATAATCTTATGATCACTTGAATTTTGTAATAACTTTTTGTAAATTAAAAAATTCCATGTCATCTTGTATTGATTTGTGGTGAGTGATCCTGGCTGGCTGATTTACTCTTAATTTTATGTTTATGATTTGATCAGTGGAGGGATCATTATGATGAAATGAAAATAATGTAATTGTCTTCTAATAAGTTATAAGTGTCATTCTAAAGAAATCAGAAAATCTTTAAAAGAAACAGGACACAACAAATTGTCTAGGTATGTATTTTTCTTACTGGGTTGAAAATGTGTAAATTATGTGAGACTATTTGCAATATAGTACATAATTTTGGCTATTTAGTCAGTACAAGTAGGATAGCTACGGTCCAGTATACCATGATAAGCTTGTACAGTAGTATATAGTATAATATGATTTTAGCCTAATGTCTTATTTGCCAGAATATAACCTAGACATCAAGTGACACATACCTGTATTTGTATTTTTTTCCTTGATGGGAAAAAGCCGGGGATTATCATTCACTATAAGTGTCCGTCACAAGGAAACTTTCTCAAATCTCAACTGATTTTGCTGAAATTTTGCTATCATCATCATCAGGCTTTTAGTGTCTGTTGTTGGATATAGACCTCCCCCAAGATTCGCCAGACCTTTCTATCATTGGCATCACAGAATTTGTCTAGCTCATCTTGCTATTTTACTTTCTGTAGGCCACAATTCCATGTATGATCTCTGGGGATCCACCTTCTGAGTCATGATGTCCAGCGGTTGTCTGACATTCTTGCTACATGGTCTGCCCATTGCCATTTGAGTTTTTTAATGGATTCTATGATCTTTTGGACTTCTTTTTGACCCTTGGTATATTGTGGTGTCTTATGATCTCTTCATGTGAGGTTGAGTATGATTCTCTCTTGGGCATGCTGCTTAGTTCTCAGTTTGAGGGTCAATCTTTTGGTCGTATTCAATGTTCCAGTTCCGTAGGTGACTATCAGGAGGATGCATTAGTTGTAGACTTTTTAGGACTAGTGGAATTTCCTTGTTCTTGAAAGTAGAGCTTGCTTTACTAAAAGCTTACCAACCTCTTGTGATTCTTCACTTAATCTATTGTCCAAGGTAGATGTAGTGGTCTACTTTCTTCAGTTCTGCATTTTCAGTTTTGATCATTATGTCCTTGTCCTCAACATGTTGGTTATACATAACATTTATTCAGTTGAAGTTCAAGAGGAGGCCAGCTTTCTTGTTTCTTCTTTTAGTTCATCTTGAGTTTTGTAGAGATCAGGAAGGTTCTTCGCTAGAAGGACGATGTCATCAACATATCTAATATATTCTAATTCCTTTATTTTCCCAGTTTAGGTTTCAAAAGACTATCTCAAGGTACACTGTGAAGAGTTTGGGTGAGCTAGTATCACTTTGTCTCACTTTTTTTTCTAATTGAAAACACTGAGTTTTTATGTGAGCTAATGAAGAACTGCTGTCTCAGTAGATATGTTGCAATACTTGATATGGGTTCTATTTCTTGTTGTGATAGCTTCAATGACTTTGGAGATTCCCACTGTGTTGCAGGCCTTTTCAAAGTCAACAAATGTTGCAGCAAGTGGAATTTTGTACTCTACAGCTTCCTCTTTTAGTTGGTTTACTGAATAGAGATGGTCGATGGTTGAGTAGCTTTTTCTGAAGCCTGCTTGTTCCTGTGGTTGCTTTTCATCTAGCTGGTTAAAACCCAGAATTGATGGATGGGGTGTTCCAGTCAATCATATTGTTTGTTTACATTTTATATTAAATAACCATACGTCAACAAGCAAAAAATATTGAACTTGAGAACTGCAGAACCAATTAGAATAAAAATTGTTATACTGGTTATTGGACACCTAATTACTGAAAATATATAACGTTTTAGAGAATTACATGGCTTGAATAAAAAATAAATCAGGTATCTCAGCATTAATGGTCCTAATAAACAAATGATTGTCACTTAAAGCTACTATCAGTTATAAGAGACAAACAAAAATGAAAGATAACAAATATTACAGAATGAAAACAATGTTCACAAGTGTATATTTAAATAATGATAATAATAGCAAATTCCAAGGATGATAAGGTCAATCTCTTTACAAATTCTATTCTTCATTTAGCTGTATAAAAAAACAAAATATCTTTTGTTTGTATTTTTTAAAATTCTGTAAGAATGCAGGTTATTTCTTTCCTGGGATGATCTGGATCTTACTGTGATTCAATCTAAATACCCTATATACTCGTATAAAAGTCAAATTTTTATAACTACTTTTCGAGGTTAAATTTATGGAGTTGACATTTACATGGATACTACTTTCCAGGGTATGAAATCCACACTGCGATCCAAAATACCCTATCAATAAGCAGATGTCTAAATGGTCTCTAAATGAATAAAAAACAAAAACATTGAATTAATAGTAATAATACCTGTTTCTACGCATCAAAATACATATCTTACCAAGAAAACACATAAATAAGGCTATGTATTTACACTTACTCTTTTACTCCATCACACTCAACAAACTAGCTAAATGAAAATGTAAAGCTCATAATTATAGTATATCATTGCTACTTATTGCAATTCTGTGTACATGACTGGGAGCTGCTCAGCATGTCTCCATCACAACTCTTCAATCACAACATTTTCATATTCATGGTTAAAGTCATACTCATTGCACTTGTGTTATGGTGCAGTATATCAGTGCAACATTTTTATTCCTAATTTATTTAGTGCAGCTGAAAGCTATACCAAAATGATGAAGATGATAGAAACACAACATTACTCTCCCTTTCCACCCAAACAATGCTTTTCTTCCAAAATATTTTCTTCTTCTTTATGGCTGGATAGGGAAATGTTATATCATTTTCTTTCCAGCATTTTTGATAAATACAATGCAACTCAAGGACACAAAATATTTGACAAATATCTAAATGAATAATGACAATGGAAACAAAAAGGAATAATGAAGTTTTTATCAAAGGACACAAAAAATGAAGTGGACATTTAATACATAGGCATCTCAGCAGACTCCATAGACCTACTTATCAGAAATTGATACTTCACAGACACCTCCTACTATCTATTGACAATCAATAGCAGCTGATAATGACTGGCAGTTTATGTATTACCCTATCCTCAAACTTGAAAAAAGCTATTTACTATTGAATTTCTCTGCTCTGTTCTGTTCAGTAATGATGAAGTATTTCAATCAAATCATAGTAATAATACTTTAATTTTAGTATTTAAAAAAAACAAAAAAAACACTGGGTTTGAAATTTTTTGATCTTCCAAAAGCTCAGTAAAATGGTGGCAAATTTTAAAATTCTATAAATTTTTCATTTCAAAATTTAGTATCAACTTTTAAAACAAAAATTCTATTGTGGATTTTCTTCCTTTTTTTCAGGACAAATATTGAGACTTTATTTCTTCTAGCAAAAAATCTTATGAACTGTTGTGCTGTATTATGAAAATAAATAATTGAACCAAGGGATATGTTTTGAATTTAGCGGGTCGACCATTTGTAATGGATACATGTCTGCAGTGAATATTCGTTATTTAAACCTTGATGTGAGGATCTAAGGGAGACAACTTAGTCATCTGCTGAGTAATGTCAGTACATCACATCCCCCATCCTAAGATATGAGATATACTGTAAGCATCATTAATGTATACAATCATTTTTTTTTTTTTTTGATACATGAACAATTACTGGGTTTAGACTACTCTCATGTTCCAATGATTAGTTTTATTCTGACCAGTATCAGGATTTGATAAGTTCTGAATCTTTTTGGTTTGATAATCATACAACCACTTCTTGTCATTGTTTTGCCCACTTCTGGAGGCGGCTCATCTGAAGGTGGCAGCTCAACTATAACTGTGTAGTTCTCTGCTTGAATGGATTATCGGCTTCTTTTGATGGTCATTAATTATTCTTCTTTTTGCTACAACAATCTTGGCAAACCAAACATCAGATGGATTTTCTCTGTACAGCAGTTGATGTGACGTAAGCAGTATTGTACTTAGATGATGACTCATCAGGAGTTGTGCAGGTGATTTACCGACCTTGTCTAATAACGTGTTGCACAAGGGCAGCTCTACCGGGTAGGGATCTTTGCTTTCCTTTCTACATTTTTTTTTCGTCTTTTCACAGCTTTCACTGCATTCACAGCTTGTCCATTCAATTGTGGAAAATACGGACTGGATGTAATACGGCAAAAGTTCTACATTTAATCTAACCTTTTGAATTCTGCAGATGATAGTCATGGAACACCTCGAATTCCGTGTCTGGCGAAAACTGATTTCAACTTATTAATTGCTGTGAAACTGATTTGATCTCTCAGTTGTTTTACTTTGTAAACTTTGAGTAATAGTGAACAACTAGATATTCATCCCCATTGAATGTAAATAGGCTGATGCCAACCATTGACCAGTGAGATTCTGGTATTTTGCGTAGCAGAAATGGTTCTTTATTGTTATCTGTCCTGGAATTAGCATATATAGCACTCTTTTCAACTGCTTCCTGAATTTGTGAATTCCTATCAGGTCAGATCAGTACATCCCTGACTCTCTGCTTACTCCTCTCAATACCTTGATGTGATTTGTGAATCTTTTTCACCGTTTCACTTCTGAATGATTCAGGACAAATACTCTATCACTTTTAAAGATTAGTTGGTCATGATGTGTTACTTTATCATACAACTCCATAAATCATTTCACTGATGGTGGAGATTCCTTTCTAGATTCCAGCCAACCATTTAATACAATGTTATGTAGGGTTGTCAGATTAACACTCCATGGAGTTGCTATCTGAAACTGTTTCAGTTTCGTTGGTGACATGAGAAGTGAGCTTATAATGTTCACATCTGTGTGTTTCCCTTATGGATAGCATATAGAATTCTTTGCGGAGGATGAACAATTGGTGTAGAATCTGGTTTCAACTTGATTGAGTACAGACCAGGTAATTTCACAATGTCTTCACATAGATCAGGATAATCTAGAGATAAGTTCACAGAATTCACCTCAAGTCTTTTCATTCGGCTTCATTCCACACATGCATCTTTCTTTTGCAGCACTTATTTTTCTCTTTTGCAGCACTTGTTTCAATTGTTTGGTATTTATCAACAGTTTTTTTAAATGTTAAATCTGGATCATGAAGTAGTAGTTCTTGGGTATCTTTTTGTTGTCTTCCATATACAATCCTGGCTTTGATCAACCCATCCTGTAATTTGCCAAATTCACAGTCTTTAGTTTTTATCTTAATATCAATTAGGAACGAATCAAATTTTCCTGATGGTAACTGGTTTCAACTGAAAAATAGACAACAGATGTTGGTGATATTTTGGCAGGGCTGACAGTATTCTTGGCTATTTTTTGGCAGTTATAATTTTGTTCTTTTTATGTTCAAAAGAATTAAATAGCTGTTGTGCCACGACTGGCAATGTGCAAAAATGTGGCAACTCGTACTCTTGCGTCTTCCTCTAACTCCCACAGCAAGCAAATAAAATTATTTTTGTTCCCAGAACTTGTAGTTTTTGTCTAGATTTCCTTCAAAGTTCAATTTTTTTTTTTGTGGTTTTAAACTCATCTTGTTTAGACTAATCGAAAAATTAATTCAGATTTATTCACTTTTCACATAATTTATGAACGTGGACGGCATGCTTCAGAGTGAGTCTTTGCCATGAGAATAAAATTCAGTGAACAAGATAAAAAGGAAACAAAAGTATAAATAATTCATCTTTGTTTTAAAGCCTGTTTTTTTTTTCTGACGTGAGTGCAGGTTACTTTACTTGAACACCATGTTACGTGTGGTTATGGACATAAATAATTGAACAACAAAGGAATACATTTTGAATTAAATGAGTCAGACATTTGTGATAGACACAGGTCCACAGTGAATATCTATTATTTAAATATCAACAGTACAATCTAAGGGGACAACTCAGTCACCTGCTTAGTAATATCAATCCATCACACGGACACCATTTTTAAAACTTCAATTTATGCTTTAAAATAGAGTGACAAATGTCCACAGAGAACTCTATTTAGTACAACTTCAAATCAAAGTTACATGATACATTTCATACATTTCAAACATGAAGTTCGTCAAAATCCTGCAAAGCCACACCATTAAACTTCAGCACTGAATAATTCTTCATAATCAGGATGAATGATATCATCATACAGATCCTCTTCATTTATACTGTTTGTATAGAGGCAACACAGTATTAACTTCTTCTTCTCACTTCATGTCATCTTACAGAATATCGTCTTCTGTATCATCTAGTGCAATTGAAATTCTCATATCATTAGAAAATAATGTCAGCTTTTATTTCCTTACATGATTCAATGATCCAACCACAGATCAGAAGCAGTGATGAAGCCCACATACTGTTGGGATTATTTTGAATAAAACCAGTCAATACTCACCTATCAAGAACAGCTCAACTTGAAACAAATGAATGAAACAAAAGATGCAAAGACTTCAGTTTTTCCAATAAATCCCGATTTTATTCGACAGAAAGAAAAAAAAATGAGAAATGATAGAGGAACAAAAGTTAGGGAAGTGCTTTTGCAGGAAAAAGCAGTGTGTTTCCAGTGGAGTCTCTTCAAAAATGTAGTTGAAGCTCTGAGTAAAAATTTAAGAGTGTTTCACAAGATATTATAATTCATGAAGACAAAAGTATTTTTCATGAGTACTGTTGGAGAGAAGAATAATTTCTTTTTAGAGTTCTGTAGATGTTGATTTCATTGAGAGTTGACAAATATCACCACATGCTCTGAAAAATTGTGGTGTTTTTGTATCTGAGTGTTTTAATGACCTTCTCCTTCTTGAACTAGGCTGAATATGAATTTTTTTATCATTCATTATAAAGGCCTTAAACAAAAGCTTATAAAAAAAACCCCAAACAAACAGCAAATCAATTAACAATACGAGAGTCAACAATTTTAACTACAATAAACAACTTAATCAATAATTTGAAGATAATAATTATACAACTTTTGAAATATAATTTTTCTTATGGCTTCTCTTTGTGTCTGCTTTTCCTTTGTATCCAGTTATTTCACTTCATTCTCATCATATCATTACTGTACTGTTTACACATCAGGAAGGCAGACAAAGCAGAGATTAAATGTTTTCAAAGAAATACACTTCACCACTGGATTCAGGAACAGATGTTTATCTAAATAATGCAGATAAATACTGAATGCAACTACTGCTATTTATAATAGTGACACGGCCTTATTCATGATTTCTCAGTGAAGTGTTTAGTAAGATTTGTGTTGTGCTGTGTACATAATAGCACAGAGAAATTAATGTCTGCATTGTAACATTTATGCTCTTGATAATACTTTTTATTCACAAATGCTGATCTGTTATCTGAAGGACTATGGTCAACTTTTGGTTTTTGTTGGAAATGGCGTATAAATAACAAGAAATGAGAATTCATGGAAAGAAAACCCAAACATTACAGTGTTTGAAAAAGACGGTTTAGTTTCAAAATAAGTTCCAATCAAATAACCCAATGAATAAAGTTCAAAACACCATGTTTGCTCAAAATATTTCGAAAACATAAAAGTTCATTATTTCTCTACTAAAATTGGCCATTACCATTACCTGAATTTTTTTATCAGAAAGAAAAATAGCATTACCTCCCTTCGCTGTTGTTTTGGGAGTTGCCCTCCTTGTTCAGACTAGGGCGGCAGAAGAGAACCCCCCTCAAAAAAAAATAACAGTAACCTTGATGCTACCATTTTCTAATAAATGACCAGGGAAATGGTTCGATACCCCCCATATGTCAATACATTAGACATTCAACTCCTGGGACTAATTCTTTTCGGTGGGATGGATCACTCCTTTACTCTTGACGCTCGTCTTCGTGGTTAATTCTAAACGACCCATGATTGTAACATAATTTCTTCATACAGTGATTATCGTAGTAGTAGAGTTATCCCGTGTAAACGTCCTTACAGTAAAAGCTCTATGTAGAATCTCCCAGACTAGAATGGATATTTTCGCATGAAACAAAGTATCGACACATGCAAGTGCTGATACGCTCGATATTTGCTAACGGAAATCGACCATTGAATTAATGCTGATCAAAACACAATCAGTTGTATTGAACTTCCGGTCCAAAAAAGTCAGATGACTTTCACAACTTCCGATTTGTAATTCATTCCGCTTTTCTCTCCGACAAATTGACACAAGGAATAATTATGAATGTGAATACGTTGAACAGCGAACAACACCCGACAAATGATTTTGACAATTATGAAGAAGATGAACTTTTACTCAGTAGTGACGAGTTCAAAACAAAAGTTGTTAGAAAACGTGGTAAGTCAGTGGGAAGCTGATTTTGTTTACTGTTGTTCAGTCAGTGGTGTGACAGCACGTGACAATTTTTTTTTAATTCTCGTTTATTTACTGGGTTACAATAATAGCACAGAACTAATTCAGTAGAGCAATAAATCAGTTTAGCATTTATTTACTTCCGCGATCAAAGTTGAAAGCGGTATATGTATTCATTCTTGTACTGTCTGTCTGTCCATCTGTATCTGTTTAGTTCACTTTTTTTGTTGTTCTTCATTACAATATCTCTACAAGTTCTCAATGAATCCTAATGTCATTTTGTTGAATGGTAGGCAATGGGACGGTCCCAGGAATGTGACAGTTACATCCCCAACATCGCAACTTCGTGAACTAATTTTCATTGATTTTTTTTTTTATTGACATAATTACAATGGCGTTGGCAGATGTATACCCTGTCTATTTCTAAAGTGCTTTCTACTTCAACTTCTGTTATGATTTTCTATTTACTTCATTCTAAAATCAAACACCAGTTTTTCCCAATACAATAAAAGGACTAATGACTCACCTCTGCGAAAATGAACGTTAAAAAATTACTACTCCCGATTCGGCCACCTATCAACTATGATGGTAGTAAAAAAAATAAATAAACCTGGCTTAACGTAGTATGTGTGGAGGGGAAGGATATTGACGGGTCAACTTTTTATTCCCTTCTGCCCTTCGCGACTTCATTCTGGTGGTACAAAGGAAATAATTTGATATTTTTTATTTGACTTTATTCGATGTATCATAAATAATTATTAATTTCATGTTATGGCTACCTGTTACCTCATTTTTTTTAGTTGCCCTTCTATATTTTTAATCTGCCTGAATACAAGTAACTATGAAAAAATTGGCCAAAAGCTGAAAAAAATCATCGAAAAAAATTCAATGAAAAATGTTTATTTGACCAACCAAGTTATCTCCCTTGTACGAGCAGAAGGGAATAAAAATTGTAACTGAGATAATGCCCCGTCAAGAATGAGGTTGAAATAATACACAATATGATGGGCAGCTGAAAGCTCTCGAGTTAGTCAATAACTGAACAGAGTTCATGTAAGTTTGTCCACCGTTGTGGAAATCAGTTCCCAGGAAACCATTTCTAGCAGTTAAGGTCGTCGGTATTAGGGGTCAATTGACAAGATCATTTAAAGAACTTCGTTATGGCACTCTGGATTCGTTTACGCTCGGTATCTCAACGATCATTTTAATGAAAAAATGGTACATAAATTAACTTGTATGAAAGTTAATTTCATTGTAATAAGTCTGTGATTCTCAAGAAAAGTGATTGGGATGGGACGAAATGATTTGCATCAGAATGTTTTTATGCAAAATACTCGTAGATTTTTAAATTGTACCAAAAATTAACTAACGATCAGATTTCGGTGAAATTTTAGGTTCTTGCTCATTTATAATTGCATTTATTAGCAATGCACACTTTTAAAATGATTCTCCAACACCCAATTTTAAAAGCGTAATTAGCATTTGGGAAAAAAATTGTTCTCGAGTTTTTGGGGGGTGGGGGGTTAGCTGGAAAAGGAAGAGGCCAAATTTTTGTCTATAAAAAAAGAAAATCAGATTTACATTAATAAAACGGAAAATTCAGTCATTTTTTAGTCACCTACATTTATGCCCGGAGAAACTTTGGGGTTCTTTGTTTTGTTTTTGTTTTTTTAAATTACAACCCCATAATTAAAAATTTGTTTAATTATTACAAATTATTTTTCAAATGAAGTTTATTCTTTACGAATAATCTACTTAAACGAATTGTAAAAAAATATTCTGCATTTCTACTATGAGGATTAAAATTGCAATATCTTTTACTTGATGAGATATCTATCATCACTTTTTGAAATAGGGTCATGGCGATAGATAACCTAATATTTTGATTGCCTCTAAGTGACAAAAGCTGACTGCTAAGGAGGGAAGCAAAGTTGAATATACCAGATCTTGAGCCATCTATTAAATTTTTAGAATTAGCTGTAAATCTTGATACATATCAGCATCCGTAATTGAGATATCGCCCACAGAAAAATCGAGAAAAAATACTCCAAAATTCTATCATCACCAGTATTCTAAATTATATTCTTTTTCTTGGATTGGCCCTGTGTAGATTTTGGAAAAAGAAAATGAAGAAAGACTGGTATTTTTTTTTTCCAACAAATCAATGTTAATAAATATTTTCTTTTAGGATGAACAATATGAATGCGATTTTCTCTGGAAAATCAACACCTGAGAAATTTTGAAATCTAGTAAAATTCAGCATATCATTTGATAATAATAAAATTTTCGATATCTATTAAGGACGATCTAAAAAAAATTCCATTCCAAATATCAGAAAAGAATTTTGTATACCCCACCTTTTATCATTGTGATTTATTTATTTATCCATTGCTGTGTTCATTGATTTTTACGTATTTTATAGATAAATCCCTCAAGATATTACGTGCACCTTTTTCAGAAAAGCGCTCAAGAACTGTTCGATCTTGGAGTAATTGATAAAAATGATGAAAAATCATTTTGTTTATTTTAGATATTGTGTGATAAGAGATCAAAAGCTTGAATTATAATTATTCAAATAAAACTAAAAAATTTGCGGAGAAGAAAAATATTTTACTTAATTTTCCTGTTTTTCAATTTCCAATGTAAGATTCCTAGTTGAGCGCTTTTCTAAAAAAAGGTAAAACATAATCATTATCTTGAGGGATTTATTTCTGTTAACTTACATGTCAGACATATGTTATATTATCTTACTGTATTGAAAATTTGAAAAATTAATTGGAGCCATAAGTTCAGTCATGACATCAGATTTCGCCACTCTATTGCGAACCTAGAAATTTTTAAAATATGCTGTTCTATGGTCCCCTGATGGAATATAATATGTTTGATAAGAATATTTGATTTTCTATAAGGATAAGTCCTTTGAGAAATCAAATTAGTCAAAATTATATTTGTAACCTCTTCTGGAGATATAGAAAATGTGCCTTGACTAAGAAAATAAAATATAAAAGTATTGAACTAAAATGTTTTGTAGTTGCCATTTTTTATTGAAATATATTGTAGACCTTGATGTTGTAAACAAAATATTGGCTCAAAAATTGGATTTTAAGATTTTCATGATCAAAAACTTAATTTATGGATAAAAGTTTTCTAACATTTTAAATTGCTTTATTCTCTGTGATTTGTTATCAAATAAAATTGTTTAAATAGTTAAATGTAAAGTTTAACAAAATCTATAGATTTTTTTTCAGTTTTTCTCTGTTATGCCTTTAAAATGTTCAAAGAAAGATGATATTCTTGATCTGATCTGACTACAATAAGTAAAATCAAATGATTGAATAATAAAATTTATCTCAGTTCCATCATGTACAGCATCTCAACTGGTTTACGAACCTATTCTAAACAATTATCCCTTCTTGATGGCCTCTATTTTTCATATTATTAATCAGTCACTCATTCCAAATGTGAAAATGTGGGTTTATCTTTTTTTTTTTTTTAAATTCTTAAATCTATTTTTGTTTGTTAATTGTGGTGACAGCTCATACAGACGAATAAAAAATGAATCTCCTTTTTACAAAAGAAACATCTCATAACACACTTTGATCTTGAAACTCTATTGATAGGACATCTGGTATGAACAAAATGATTTTCTGTGTTTGTTTAGTAAAAAGTTTGTAATATTTTCTTTTAAATCCAGTGAAGTAATTGTCTGAGTAACTATTTTTCATCCATTATATCTATATATATGACAGCTATTGTATTTTCGGATGATGTTCACTTACAGAGTTTGAATTTTTCTGTCTATACAAATCAATCATGGTATAATTGAACTAATTTTTAATGTAAAAAAAATGAATTAAAAACAATATAAAACCTGTTTTAAATGCGTAATTTGTTTTGTTCTTCATGACTAACTTTCTGCTATTCTCTGCCAGATGAAATAAAGATAAAATTATGTTCTAAAACTTCTGGTGAGAATTGCATAGAGGTACCTACTTAATGCTCACCACAACAGAGGGTAAAAAGAAACAAAAGGTAGATCCTATAAGAAAAGGCCAAACACTTCTATTTTCACATGAGTGCTGTCATTTTGTTGAGAGGAAAGTGTTCCGTAACATTCAAATAGTACATAAACCTGAAGATGGCTGGAGGATATATTGGCTAGAATGCTGTGTTAAAAAAAAAAAAAAAAGATGAAGACAATAGTCTGAAGTACATATTAATTTCTAACTTCCCTGGAATTTTTAGCCACTAACTGTTTGAGGATAAAGGACAGAAAAAAGAATTCAATGTAAGTTGAACCTTAGTAATTTTCAACTTTTTAGTAATGGTAGACCCTGAAACAGCTTCTGTCATTATAAATGAATTACTTAAAATTTTAGACGATTCTCTTGTTTTGGCAGTGTACCCATCAAAACGTACTTTAAATTATGGAATTATCCGCACCTCATAGTGTTCCAGATCCCTTATACAGTATGATATGCTTTTACTTTGAATATTTAGTAATGTCAGACAACCAAAAACATAATCCCGCTATGGGTGTCTGTTCAGTTTTCTAAAATAGTCGGTACTCATACATGAATGTGGCTATTCAGGAAAGATGAGACTTTCTTTCTTATTTCAATCCTTTAGCCTAAAAATGATGAGCTTTGCGTCTAAAGGGTCAGGAGCACTATGAGATGTGTATTATATACTTTATGGATACCCATTATTTGTGTAAATTATGAGTTTACTCATACTGCAAATATAAACCACTTTAAATTAACTGTTTAATTGACTGCTTTTAACATTAAATTGAAAGAGCATTAGTTGATATGGGTTTTACTTGGATTTTGTCAATTAGAGTACTTCATCAATGTTAGAAAATAATTATTGTTTTAGTGGGAAATACTATCATACATTTGGGTTGTTGAGGCACTGTGGGGAAAAAAATTAAACTGAAGTTTTGGAAGAAATATCTCCAATTGTGAAAAATTTACTGTTGAGCAACTAGATTAACAGATTGTTGTTGCATATGGGACATATTTGCCTGCAAATATTTTGATAACTTGTTCATTATCTTTCACCACTAAAAACCAATTCTGAAATAAGAATTAAAACCACTTATCTATTTACTATTGTTTCATTGTTTCCCCTCTCTTTATTAAAGATAATGGTTGATCATCACCACAAAAAGCTGACATCACTGATAAGAATGGTCCAGGCACTGATTATGTTGAATTGGATATAGATATTTATTTAACTTTCTATAGTGTGGCATAAGGCTACAGATGTTGAACCTGTGAATATAAACTCAAATTTTTGTTTTGTGCCAGACTAAACTTAGTTAATACAAGTTTTAACATGGACATCTGTAAACAAGGCATTTTCTTAGTAAATCTATAATTACTATTAAGTTTGAAGATGGTGTTTGTTGAAAGCTATTATCTTTAATCAGGGGAGTTTTTGTCTAGATTACTTGAGTATATTGAGCACATAGAATGAAAAACATGCTAACAATATAATCACCTCATGTGACAGATAAGCATCTTTTTTTTCATTCTTACGTTTATGTGATGCAAGTAATGGATTAGTCACAGTTCTCGAGCTTCTGATTTTGAATTAATGAGAATCAGAAATTCAATGATGCATCCATTATCCATGGGATGAGAAAGATGAGGATGGTTGACATTAAGGGCTGGACCAAGTTTCATATCAATCTAATATGATATGGCTGAGAATTGATATTTAGCATTACTAGTTATGGTAGCAAGGAGGTGAGAATAGACCAGACTATCATTGAGGGGAGAGTCACTTCAGGGCAGAGAAATTAAAATGACTATTTTGAGGTACGTACACCCCCGGGCATTTCAAAAAGTGTGGTGAATAGAGATCTGCTGGGGTTTAAGCAGTAATATCGAGGGTTAAAACATGCGCTTTGTACATTTGCTTCTACAGAGGAGACGTGAATTTTTTTCCTTTAAATGGTAGTGTTTTATAACAGACTAATATCCTTTAAATGTACCAAAATGAGGGAACGGTTATTCTCAAACAATTAATATTTCAAATTAAAAATGTCTTTTTTAAATACGGCAGTTTTCCAAGTAGTATCAGAGATTTTAAATTTCTTGTCACCAATAACACAATTTATTACTGCTAATAGCAAATGCAAAGGAAATGAATAAATATTATATGTACTCTGTTTTCGGGGTAGTAGGTAGTTAATATTCTACTTCACTTTCTAGAATAAGACAAATGTTATCAAAAACAATAAAATTTTGTTATTAAGACTAGAAAATAAATGACATTGGAACAGTTTAAGAAATAATGGCCTAAATATACTTTTCTAAACAGTGCCTGTATGCATTTGCATCTCATTTCCTTTTCCAGTTGATAAACCTGTTGAATAATGGTAGTCTTCACCATGGGATTAAAAACGTTTAGTTCAGTTTTATGCATAAACTGCTCAATCGTTTTTAAATTCAAAATTTCATACTAAATATTTCTCTATTTTTTATTTTATAGATGGTACAACCAGTTGGTATGAAGCTGTTTTCCTGATTGTTAATGCAGCTTTAGGTGCTGGCCTTCTGAATTTTCCATATGCATACCATCAAGCTGGTGGGGCCTTGGTGGCTATATTGGTTCAAGCTGTAAGTTGATTTCAATGAAATTTCTATTTTTAGTTTGCCAAGGAAGTCATTTTTTTGTAGGTGCTTGAATACAACATTCTCTTTATTTGGATTTACCATATCAGTAAAAAATCTCATCAGATTTAACACTTATGAACGTTTCATCTTTGAAGTGGTGAAAAGCAAGATTTGCGATCTGAATATCTATATCTATTTCTATGTATATCAATGTCCCTCTGTCTGTTCCACTTTTTAGGTCACAATTTTGCATCTAGGAAGCTGAAATTTAGTGTAAAGGTACATCTTTTCATAGCAGAGGACATAGACTTTTCAAAGGTCATTTTTAGTCATTTCTAATTTTTACTAAGATAGATGTAGGCTCCAATTTTACACCTAGAGAGCCGAAATATTGCATAGAGGTACATCCTTCTACTGCAAAGGTGATGAACTACTTCATTTGTGTTCATCATTAGCCATTTCTTGCCCATTGAAGCTAGTGTAGACTACCATCTGCACCTAGGATGCTGAAATTTAGGGATACATCTTTTCGTAGCAAAGGTCATCAGCTATGTGAGGTTGATTCAAGAGGTCTTCAAATGTCACTTTTAGTCATTTGAAGCAATTGCTGGTTATAATTTTGCACCTGGGAAGCTGAAATTTGGCACATAGGTACATCTTTTTACAGCCAACCTCATGGGCTATGTCAGTTGCATGCAAATATTTGTTTGAGTTGAATATTTGGAGAAAATTAGAAAGAGAATTTTCTCTAGTCAGTTTTTATGCTTTCAATTCATAAGACCTTTGCTCCTCTGGTAATTTGTCAGTTTTGAGAACAATTAATAATCAAGCTTTCATATGGTGGGGAGGGTTCTATTAACAATGTAACTATATAACAAATATGCTCACAGGTCCACCTAGTAGTGTGTGCAGGCCCATCTGGAATGTGCGAAATCTCAAAAATTTGATTAGTGAGTCAATTAAAGACTAATTCAGAATAGTTTGTGATGAAATGAAGTTCCTATTGTACTCCATTTTCTTCTCAAACCTTTTTACAGTATGTATGCTCACTTTTGACTATAGCAACAGATGGACTCAATCAAGATTTTTATTTTTGTATTCCTGGGCAACAGGGATCTAAAAATCTCCCAAAAGTCAAGTAGTTATCAGATTTCAATAGAAAAATTTTCAGTACTTATCCATTTGTGAATGAATTTATTTATGGAAAATGTATATTGTAAAAAAAAAAGTGAAGAAATATTTTTAAAGTCAATATTGTTGGTTGTCTGTTTTTTGGGGGATTTTTTTTTTTTTTTCTTTGTTAACAAATATTTTTTGCTTTTTTACAGTTCATGATGGTGTTTGTAGTAGCAGCTCTTATTATTTTGGTCTATTGTTCTGATATCCAAAAGAGTAATAATTACCAAGAAGTGGTGTATTCTATGTGTGGCACTTCTGGACTGCTTTTCTGTTCATTTACTATCACTCTATATTGCTTTGGTACATGCATCACATTTCTTATCCTTCTTGGGGACCAGTGGCAAGAATGTAAGTATAAATTCAAATGGTTCTCAGATACAATAAGTTGTCTCATTCCCACTGTCAATTAAGAATAGGTTTAAGACACCATCATAATTTTTTGAATATTCACTGAATGTAAATAGAAGAGGAAAAATAGCTCTTACACTAAAAATATCATTTTATACTTTGAAGCCTCTTTAAATAGAATGCCAAATTATACTGGCTTGATAATCACTAGCATATTTATATTAATACTGCTGTAGATGTTTGTTGTTTCTTCAGGCACTATTTATGGTATTTGTAAAGGTTGTGAAGTTATTTAGTTAAATGTTAATAGGTTATGTTTACCAATAACTTTGAATACTTGTTTGATAGAGAATTGTATTAAGTAGTGAAACACCCAAAATTTTTGTCATTTCTCTGGCAGCAATTGATTTGATATTATTGATATGATATATACTCATCTATGGAAGTATCAGTTGTATTTTTGAAAATATTTATGAAATTTACTAATTCATTTTTCAAAATTTTCATTTAGAGATATGAAATTTGGATAATTCCATGATTTTTGATGAATTGTTTCAAGTAGTTATTTTTATAATTTACAAACTAAATTTGTTCTTTATGTATTATTCAGCTGAGTATCAGTTTAGAATCTGTGCACTCATTGTTTAACACACACACTATATATATATATATTTATATATGGATACACCTTGTGTTTTATATATGTGGATAAATTGAATGTTTTCAATTATACCACTAACTCCACATTTCAATAGAAATAAACATTAGTATTAAGTACTTTGGGATTTTAAATAATTGTTGAAACAAAATGTAAATAAAACTTATTTTTTTAAAACTAGAATACAGAAATCAAGTATTGGATAATACTGTTATTTGTCAATCTTTGTATGAAATTGTTTTCAAAACTACTTGAACAATTTATTTCTACTATTATTCGGACTATCCTCATCTTGGTTGTTTTTCATACAACGTTTTGGCCGTTGTACCCTTCAGCCTTCATCAGGTATCATCTGGTAGGTGTGGGGAAGTAACGAACCCTTTATTTAACCGACGGGGGTATATTGACCTCACTCCCCTCTTAGCATTAGTAGTATTATTATTGTCTCACATTGGGATAGTCCGAAAAATAATAGAAATAATAATAATAATACCTCATCTTGAAAATTATATATATTTGAACAATGATCAAAATAAGTTCTGTACAGCCTTGTGATAACTTATGCAATGTAGCCACTATTGCATAAGACTGATTGATCTTCATCATTTAATGGTCTGGAAATGAATTTTTTTTTTTTTTTTTGGAGGAGCTTATGAATATCGAAATTGAATGAGAGTGTGATATCAAATACCAAAAATATATTGCTTTGATAACAATTAACATTAAATCCTATGAATATGATGTGAATAAAAGTTGGGGTGAAAGTATTGTAAACATTACCCATATGTAAAGAAACTAGTGGTGAGATTAAAACCTGTCTAGACTGCCTAACCTGGTCCAGGTAATCGTAAAATAATTGTGCTAACTTGGATTCTGTACTTTGCTAAAATTATACAAGGTTGGATTGTTAGGTTTGAGTAGATAACATTAATTAGAAAGATCATTATCTTAATTCTCTTGTGGATTGCCAGTGACTTACGAGCTGCATTTATCAGTCCTGTGCTTGTATAATTGAAATAAATACCCAATTTCTTAGCTTTTAATCATTAGAATATTTTCGTGTATAATATATAACAAACTATATTTGAATAAATTCCAGTATTATTCGGAATTTTATACAAATTTTCTGATCTTTCAGTTTATTTTTATCAAGTAATCTTTGTCATCCTCGTGTTTTTTGTTCTCTCATGTTCATTAACTAAATATCATTGTCATTTGTTCCTCAAAATTCTACCAATTTTAAAATAATTAAAAGAAAACTACTTGAAAACTATTGAAAGAAGTGTATTAGTAAGATAAAATTATAGAATATTTTTAAAGCATTTATTTCTTACTGTCACTCCCTCTCTCTAACTGAAAATAAGAAATCTACGCCCAAATTTTTCATTTACTGAATTTAATTTTCATTTTCATTTTAGAATCCGAATTATTTTGTACTCGAATCCTGAATGATACCTGACTAAAATTTATGGCTTAATTTTTTTTTAACATGGTCATTTAAGAATGGTATTTGGCTTGTATAACTTTTCAAAAACTTGATTCTTTTATGAAGAAGCTTTCAGTGGAATTGTTGAGAACTTTGTAATTTGAAAAATAATTCTGAACTCAACTGTCATTTTTTTTTTTTTTTTAGATATCATCTTGAATAGATTACATAGCCTCACCTTAGTTTTTATCTATTCCAAATCAATTTCTATTTCTACGCAAACTAAAAAATTTGTTTGTTCAAAGTCCAAACCACATTTTATTTCATGAAATTTTCTTATTTCAGTTTTTATATTCATAAATGCTAAACTCTACTGCACAATGCACCCTTGGTACATGGATCGAATGTTCATAATATCCATCACCTCAATAGTCATAATTCTTCCTTTTTGCTTCCCCAAGAAAATTGATATCCTCAAATATGCCAGGTGAGTTAGTATACTGAATCCTTTTTTTTTTTTTTCAAAACAGAAATATTTAAACTTTTTTAGTTCTCTCTTTTTTTTTTCTTTTTTTTTTTTTTTTTTTTTTTTTTTTTAAATTAAATTTGTGTCGAACTAATTTCTAATTGCGATTGTTTAGAAATTTTAGCCAGGAAAAATGATTGAATAAAAGTCTCTGAAAATCTAAATGTTTATAGATGCAAATGAAAATTTGAATTTTTCAAAATCAGAGCAGTTTTAATATGAATGTTTCAATGAAATTTCATTTCCAATGGACTGAAATTATTTTGAATTATTAAGGATGAGTCTTCTTTGCTGATACTCTCCAAAAATGTAGACAAAACAATTTGAAGTTTCTTATGTTGTTTGATAAGAGATGAATTTTTCACACAAAGATTTTACCTTGTATATTTTCTGAAATATTGTGTCGAATTTTTCTTTGATGGAAGATGTACAAGAGTTATTGACCACTTGTAACATGAAAATATGCTGCATGGAGTGTTGACCTTGGTGTTTTTTCTTTCTTTTTATGAAATATATTAGCACTAATTTTGGTATTTTGACTGGAATGCCTGCTCATTTCAATGTGGATGCTATTATGTTTCACTTCTCATATTGACTTGTAGGTTAAAAAGATGATTGTGATTGGATGATCATATTGATTGAAATATGATTATGTAAATTTTGAAATTTAACTTGGCTGATTGTTTTTTTTTTTCTTTTTATGCTGAGATTAATCTAAAATGTGTTTATTTTCAGTTTCATTGGTGCATTAGCTATTCTATGTATTGTTGTAATGGTGATAGCAAAATATTTTATTCCTCATCCGCCACCTGGACCCATAAAAACCAAGTGAGTTTTTTTGCTTAAATTTTTTGTAAATCATGAGTATTTGCTTGTAAGTGTTAGTAATTTTCAATATCTTCATATTTCTTTCCAGCCATGTCAATCATACTGATTATTAAACGATTGTATCATTTGAATGTAATGCGTTACCAAAATTAATGGTATTTATTCTTTACTCAATGGAAAGGGTTTTTGGTTCCTAATATTGTAATCCTGTCGGCTTTTCTGTTGACACTTTGGGACCGTATAGGCACTGAGCACTCCAGAGTTGTCTGAATTGAAATCCAATTGAATCAAAACTTTTTCTATAATTAAGGAAGTCAAAGTTGAATATTTGAAAAAAATGAAGAAAGAAAAGTCCAGGGAAAACAAAAAATTCTTTTTTGTGTTTTCAATCCTACTACATCAAAAAGGCTTTTTTCCCCAAAGAATGGATAAGAAAGTCAAATAAAGCAAATCTTTACTAAACAGTGTAATTGATAATATCAAAGATTCCTAGATAATTACCTTCACGAGGAAGAAACTGAATATTTATTAGCCGTACTTCCGTATGCTATAGGGTGGAAAGTGATGAAAACAAAATGACGTGAAGTTATAACTTATGTTCTTGAGTAGGGAAGAAGTCATTTAGAAAAAGTTAATAATTACTTTTTCGAGTTAAAATATGTAACTTGCATTTTTTTTTTTTTAATAATTAATCTTCATGAAGCCAGGTTTTGGCTTTTATAGCAACTATAGTACAATTTTCACAATTGTTCACTCACTCATCTTTGGGTAATGGTTAAAGTATTGAGTTGATTAGGTCAAATATTCGATAGAAAAAACATTTTGCAAGTAATTTTCCATGCATTCTATCCATAACGTCTGTGTTACTTTATTTGTTAGTTTTGAGAAAAAGTAATTTTTCAAGGTTCAATATTTACAAACTACTTATATAAATTCCATTGTCAATGTGGCTGTGGATCTGCTCAGCTCAGCTCAAAGAGTCACATTCTAAGAATAACAACAAAGATGTAGCATAGTCTGAACCTGCATGAAGGCAGCTGATTGTTCTATACTTCAACAATTACCACTAAGATGTAGGGTCTATCACAAATTTTTGGCAAATAGCTACATGTGACGATAAATGTGTAACTTGAAATCTATCAATTGTATCTTAGTGATTTTTGTTTATCAATTGAATAAAGATTGCAGAAAACTATCGGCTAAACTTTCTTTTCTGTAGACGATATAAAACTGGAAATAACTGGGTTTGAAAACTTGTTTACATTCATGAACCGATATACCACTAGAAATACCATTGGGAAATTTCAGCCTGACTTTCGTGCACATTATAAATTCCACCAAAAATGTGCAAATTTCAATAAAAATACATGGATATTTTCATTTTTTAAATGAATTTTCCTATGGGATGTGTTTTTTGTAAGAAAATCTTATAGAATTTTTTTTTGTTTCAAGTGCCCCCCCTCCCCATCATTTTAATGTTATAATAACACAATGAAATATACTGCCACCCTGACCATATTACATTTTGATAAAGGTAATACTCGAGAGAAACTAAATCTATTGGAATTCTATTCGATCCTGGGGTCTGTATTTATTTGAATTGGCTCTGAATCAGAAAAAGCAAATACCCAAAAAATGAAATGTTTCCTTTTTGAAAAGTTTTTCATTGTTTTTTTAATCAAATTACAGTGTACACTTTTTGTTTAAATAAAAAATAAAAAAGTGTGTGTGTGTGTATATATATATATATATATATATATATATATAATGTGTACTTTAGAGAGTGAGACAGTGAGAGTATATATATATATATATTTTCTCTTTCCCTTTTCCTCCAAACCTTGTTATTCACAAAATTCCATCATTTTTACCTCTTACCATCTGATGTCTGACAACAAGAGCAAAAAGTCTCTTGAAACCTATTATAGATACAATCCAGTTTCCAAATTTTGTGTTTCCATATTGTCTAATAAATTCATTATTATGTCAGATCTCATCTCAACCATATAACATATACATTTGTATATTTTTTTATTATGGTCTTTCCAAAATTTTGTCATCAAATTATTATTTTGGTTACTGTGAGGATTATGGAATTTCATTATAAAGAATCATCTTCTGCTCATTGATAGATATAAAGTTTTATCAATTCTGAGAGGCTTTTTTTTTTTTTTTAAAGGATTTTGATTATCTTAATTTTAATTACAGATGCTATTTGTCTATGTATCTTTCTTTGCTTGCTACTTTGTTCTGCATGTTATATTTGCCCATTCCAATCATCCATATTGATCACAGGCAATTCAATGCCTGATGTGCATTATGGTACCAGGAGGTTTCAATTACATTGAATTGCCTAAGATCAAAGCTGACCTCTCAACTTCTGTTATGACCCCATCTGGTGAATTAATGCATTTTGCACTATTTCCAGAAATAAGTAAGCAATATTCTTGGATAACCCAGTCAGTTAATCATGAAATTAGGTAATTTTTTTCAAAAATATCATATATATATCAAATTCCAGTGTGGGTGAGAATTAGATCAGTATTAGAAATCCTATTGACTTTTGTAAATATTGGCAAACATGTATTACACCAAACCTTAAACTCTGGATCAAGTAGAGAAGTGGATTTGAGATGTTATGGCCAATATACCGATGGACTCCCTGCCTAGGTTAGATTTAAACATAGCATGCAAAATCTACTATTATATTGTTCAAAGTAAAGATAGTTTGACTTAAATCAAGCAATAAATAATGAATTTTTTACCAATTTCTGATAAAGAGTTTCTTTTAACCCACTTTGTATATCACTCAGATTTAGAAACATCTTTTCACAGTTACAAGAGCATTACTTTGATAATTGTGATGTTGAGCATTTTTTCAGATTATTTCTCTTGCCTTGTGATTTCAGGGGCATGGATGGGAGAGTGATTTTTAGATTGCCTCTGGCCCCAGAAGGAGAGGGCCCAAAACTTTATGGATTGTAGTTCACCTACTGCATTTTTCCATATAGTATACAATAAATCACACTAAATGTTGGAAGGGGCCCCTCAAGAGGCTGACCCCCCCCCGGCCCCTAAATCTTCTACTATGCCCCAATGTGGTTTATTTCTCGTCAATATGAATGATACTGTGAAGTAAACAATGTTGTATACCAACTTTTTTCAGACAATATGATTTTCATCTGTAGTCACTATGTTTCAGTCAATTTATTTGTATGGCCCTTCTCAGGTGTAAAATATGATATCTGTAAGGAAAGAATCTCTCCAATTGGTCTCTCCATCTGGTGGTCCAAATTTCAAAAAAATCCAGAATAACAATATTGGTTCACTTATGAGTAGGTTTTTTGAATTTTTTTGTGTAAATAAAAGGAAAAAAGGTTTTTAAAAAGTGTACGTGTGTATATATATTTATATATATATATGAATTGTATATCATGTTATCTGTACAAACATTGGGTTTTCTGGCCCCAAACAATTTAGGCAGGTCAAATTGGCATTCGAGTGGATTTGGGATGTGTTGTTGTAAGCTAACAACCCTGTCAATGGTGCAAAATTTAGCTTTGCCTTATTTCATTCCGAGTCACCACCTCTTTATACTGGACTATTATGTTAGTAAGACTTCTGAAGCATCAACTGTCATCATCCAGGGATTAGGCAAAATATGTGTTTCAATTCAGTCGATTCTTGGGTGTTCGATTCCAATTTGATTCACATTTTGAATTTCATCTTTTTTCTTGATATTTCAACAAATCATAGGATCTATTCCTAGTGCAGTGTCATAAGGCTTTTTAACTACATTGAAACTCCTATCAGGAAGATAGGCAAGATATATTTACAGAAAAAACACGGTTATCTGAATTTCAGATTATCCAAATAAGATATCAAGGACCTATAATTGTGTTCTGCAAGGCTTCCTATGAATGGATCAGTTATCTGAACAAAATATTCCCTGTCCATTTTGTCTGGATATCAGTGGTTGATTTACTTTTGATGAAAATTTTGAAATACCATTTATGATAAAATGACATGCCTGACATGTATTCACCTATTTCTCTCTCTTAATGATTGTATACTTGAATGTTATCATTGATTATCATTTAGAAATAATTGCTCTAATTATTTATTGCATATACTGATCTTGTCTTATATGCTCTGTTTTTTTTTTCTTCTAGACCAGATTATTGGTTAGATGTATTTTATGTTATACCAACAATTTGCTTTTCCTATCAGGTAGGAATACAATTATAATCTTGTTTTTATGACTTATCACAAAAAATATAAATTTCATTTAATGCAAGGATTAAAGCTAATGCTAAAATAGCAGTTGACTTTTATATTGGATTGTGAGAAGGTGGATGGATTTTCTTTGAATTACGTGAACAGTTTGGCATTTGTATCTAAATGTTTAGAATCTTAAAATTCTCCGAGTCTGTTTAGGTGATTTTCTGAGGAGTTAGAGCTGGCATATTTCAATTAAAATTGATATACTTTATACAAAGAAAAAGAATTTTATCGGAAAATCAATAAAATTTACATTAAAATTGAATCAGAGTATTATTAAATTAATCCAGTGAAAAAAAACTTACATCCTCACATAAAATACCAATGCTTGAATGTCTTTGTCCTGAATATCTATACAAAGGGTTAAGAAAACTGTTTCTTTACAAATAATTGAAATAAAATTGTAATTTTGTTAAAAGCAGCTTTTGTGAATTTTATGACCAAATGTGATTCAAATGATTGAAAAATGTTATATAAATATAAAATATATTAAATCAATTGTCAACAAGTATATCTTAACATCAAATCTGAGTGTAATTATGGTATCTATTTCCTTATGCCATATCTCTTTACTCAAGTGGTGTTTATAAATGAGAAGTTTGAAACTTCAGTGTTAGATTATGCTTATATTTTTTCCCAACTTCTGAATGATCAAATTTTATCGCGATCAGTTGTGAATTTGGCATTTTGTATGCTTACTTAACAATTACTAGACTTTGAGAAAAGCATCACATGCTTAATTTGTCTTTATTTTTCTTTCAGTGTCATGTAAGCATTATACCAATTTACTCCTGCATGTCCAATCGAACATTGAAGGAATTCTCCAAAGCTATCTCTGTATCTATATTGATGTGCATACTTGCTTACACGGGAATGGCCACATTTGGCTACCTGACTTTTGGTAGCTTCATCAACAGTGATATTCTTCTCTCTTATGAACCAGATAACTTTGTTATTGTTGCAGTCCTACTACTCATCATCAAAACTTATACAACTTATCCAATTTTACATTTTTGTGGGAGGTGAGTATATGAAGACTTACTCTTGACCTAAGGAAAGTAATATTGTGCATATTTGATAAATTTCTCACTGCAATGAATGGATGTTAAAATTTTCACTCTTTAAACATACAACTTAACAGCCTTGCATTTCTGGAAATCTTTAAAAATCTGTAATAAGTTATTTAGGAACTTTCAGGTTGAGAGAAATGTTTTATATTCAGCTAAAAATAACCTTTGAATATAATACTCGGAAATTTGAAAGGTATGTAAAAAAAAAAAAATTAAAAAAACAGCTACTAGCCAAGTTAACAAAATGTGGGTAATGATTTAATTTGTTTACTTTATTATAAAACTGGAGATAAGTATAAATTGACATTTGAAATTTCATTTCTTGAAGTACTCCAGAAGTGTATGTGTATATTAGTGCTAGTTATTACTAGTTTTAGAGTTTAACCTTGGAGATCTTCGGAAGTTTTTGTTTGCGCATAAAATCAGGTGGTAGATGCTTATGAAGGCTCTCCCTCTTTCTTAACATTTATTTCAGCATGCATTCTTTAAAGTTTTTTAACAAATGGTAAAATTATACAAATATAATTATATTGTTTGATTTTTTAATTGTATACCTAAAATAATCATATTCAGCATTTCTGTTAAGTAATTTATTGAAATATTTAAATTGCTTCAAAATACTTGTATATTATTTTTGTTTATAAAAGTCATTATTATCTACTTATATAGTTTTCCACTTGATTGGCTATTTTCTGTTTGTAACATTTGTCAAGGGTGATAACTATTCAATGTTACCTAGAAAGTAATCTCCATTATTTTTAAATGCGTTAGCGTCAGATCATAGTCTAGTATGCTACATAACATCATAAGGTTGAAAACTCCAAGGGAAATAAATCAGGGTAGGTTATTTTCATTTAATGTCATACAGTTCCTCCTATATATCAATATGTTTATTCAATAAAAATAAAGAGATAATTTCCTCTCAATACAATGAAAAAGTAGGTGTAATTCAATTCAACTTTCTAACAAAAAAAAATACATAGTTTTGATTTAATCAAAAGCTTGATAATTGCCTAGAATACGTAAGATTAAACATTATGCCAATATTTTGCAGGGAAGGTAATCAAGATAGATGCTATGGCTCCTGTGCTTGGATTAGATAAACTTTTAATCAAATTCCATATTCATCTTTTTCTCTGTAAAAAGGTTGATTAAATGAAAATAAGTTAAATAATAACTACCTTTTTATTTATTTGAGAAAAAAAATTGAGCTAAAAAAAAGTACAATTGTGATAAACTAACACTACGAATTGGTCGGCATCATGAACCTCCCTTAGATTTTTTGTGATCTCATAATGTGTGTTGCCTACTAGACTATGATCTAGTGCCAATCAATCTATAGCAGTGATCGCTTTCATTGACTGACAAATCAACATAGCAAATGCCTCACACTATCTCCATGAAGCATTCCCCGTAACACCTCATATGAATCTGAAGCCACTCAAGTAACATTTTTTTATTAAGTCATCAGAACTTGGAAATCTATTTTACTACATCAGAAGACAAGCAGGTGTCAAGTGCATGAATAAAATTCTATTTTTACTAAAATATTAGTTTTAATGAAGATACTTTCAGAGGGTGGGATACTTTTGAAGGGTGGGAGCTTTGAAAGCAATGGACTTCCAGAGGAAGGGGCTTTTGAAGGGTGGGAGCTTTGAAAGCAATGGACTTCCAGAGGAAGGGGCTTTTGAAGGGTGGGAGCTTTGAAAGCAATGGACTTCCAGAGGAAGGGGCTTTTGAAGGGTGGGAGCTTTGAAAGCAATGGACTTCCAGATGAAGGGGCTTTCAAAAGGTGGAATGTTCGGAAGCAATGGACTTCTAAAGGAAGGGGATTTCAAAGGCTCTAAAAATTTAACCGAGGTATCTATGATCTGACTTTTTTAGATGCATAAAAAAATCTGGGTTTATTCTGGTTGAATATAAACAAGAGAATGTGAAGCAGCAAAATGTTTATGATAATTTCCAAAAGCAGTCCAATTGCAAAATTGTTCAAATACTACCATCAGTTTTTAATGGCATAGGTAATCTAGTACTAATATGAATATATCATAATGATAAAATAATGTTTGTTTATATATTAATGCTAAGTTTCTTTTTCTTATCATTTTTCTTCCAAGAGCTGGGCTGGATAGCTTGTGGTGCTATTTCTGGGACATGTCCATTCAGGATTCTCAAGTTAATGAAGTCAAACGTCGAGTCATCATGACCATTATTTGGTTCTTTGCAACTTTATTATTGGCTCTATTCATTCCCAATATTGGAGTTGTTATTTCTCTGCTTGGTAGTCTTGCTGCTGTCTTCATCTTTATCTTTCCAGGTATTTAATTTGTTTACTCATTAAATCTTCTGTACATATTTTTTATTTGTTTAAAAATATTCTGATGAAATAACCCTTTGAACCTGTAAGTCAGATATTTCAGGCTGAGTTCTATGTTACTGTACAAAGCTCAATATTTGATGACAGGGATGACTACACTCCCATATTTTCACATTTATTTGACTTGCACAAACCAACTGTAAAAATGAAATGCATCAGACAAAAATATTTCAGTAGTCAATGAACAAAACCTTTTTTGAATAATTTGAGCTTTTCCTCTCTGAAGTTCAGGTACAGTGGCTGAAGGTTGAAAGGGTTTGGACATTCTTTCAAAACATGTCACCAAATGAACATACCACTGGTGAAATCAACTATAGAAAGCGAAAATGCCTCAATACGCCAAAATTCATGAAGATGGAAAGCATAGAAAAAATATCAGATTAGATCAGATATTAGAGTCAAGATTAAATTAAATATTACAGTGGGGAACACCATTGGATGTATTCATTTTTCTTTTATATATATATATATATATATATATATATATATATATATATATAAAATATATATATAACAGATTCCACTTAATGAAACAACAATTTTTTGGACCAGCCACACAATAGGACCAATCTTGTAAGAACCAATTCAAAAGAATTTAATCATTGCTAATTTGCTTTGTCATGCACCATCCATTGAAACCAATCAATGTCACCAAATTACCAATAGAGTAACAAAAAATATATTTTTCAGCTCTCAAAACAACTCTTTCAAATATTTTTAGCTCATGACTCACATCCCTCTTTTCCTTTGAGAATTTAAGTCGTTTTAGTTTTTATACAAGTTGACCCCCTTAAAATCAAAAAACTCAATAGCTAGTTATTGGATCCAAAATCACTGGTCCCGCTGCAGTTCTATTAACTGAATCTATTAATAAATAAAATTATACTAGTAATCAACAAAGTCTCCCATGAAAGAATAGATAAAACGAGAACAAAATAAAGCAAATAATATAATGAATAAATAAAAATGGTGTGTATAGTTTTAGAATAATATTGTATGAAGAAATGAAATTAGTTTTGTTCAACTTCTAGATTGAAGCAAGGGATTTAGACAGGCTTGGCTGCACTAGGGTCATCTTTTTCTTCAAGATGAAAAGAGAAAATTTTCAGTGTCTATTTTTTTTTTCCCCATTGAATTTTTTGCGCTTATGAATTATTTTTTCGAAAAGATTTGGCTAATATATGATATTTATTTATATATTTTTTATTTCCATCCTTCATTTATGTACGTACATTTCTTGAAGTCTACTCTTTGCTTATATATTTAAGCATTTCTACCTTACTGAATTTGATTTTACCCAATGATTTGTTTGGCTGGTAACATGTTTTGAAAGAATGCCAATGTTTGTTTATCTTTGCATGAAAAACCTTTTTCACTTCAAGTCAGAATTTATTCTGAAGTGACTTTCATCCAGGCATATTTTTTGATCCTCTAATGTAAAATAACAAGCTATATTTTTCCAGCAAAGTAACCAAATATACCCAATACCAAAGAATATTGAACTTTCCAATGAAAATGTTTGCAAATCTAAACAATAAATCCTCTATCATTTCACATAATCAGTCCTCCTCTCTTCACCTATTACATTAGTTTCCCTTCTTGTCTTTTTCTTCCTACATCTATCAGAGTTCCCAATTAGGTCAGTTTTCAGGAGAAAAATCTTCACCTTTCAATTATGAGGAATGTATGGATTTAGAAATATTTTTAAGATTTAAAAAATTTTGTTTAGGATTTTACCAAAAATGTATTGTCACTGACATATCAACCAAACTATCACTATCATCCCAAGGCTATGAATAAATTGTCATATTTGGTGTTGCTTAAGTGTGGAAAATAAAGAAGGAATGAATGTTGTCACTGAATTACCTCGAGAGAGAATTATTTCATTCAAAATTTTCTTTATCATAGTTCTAAATTTTTCCGCTTTTCGAGGCCAAAAATGATGGGGAATTCTTTTTTCCTTCTCCTGGAGGTCAAAATTGAGAGAGAATCATCTTTCTATTTCTATAGGTTAGAATTGAGGGGGTATTTTTGTACACTTTTAGGGATAAAAAATGAGAGGAAAATCTTTTTTTCCACTTGAAGGAGTCAGAATCATGGGGGAAGGAGATTTTTTTCCCATTTCTAGGTATCAAAGTCAGTAGGAAATTCTTTTTCCACTCAGAGCGAAGGGAGAAAAGTTAGGCAGCTCAATAAGGGGGCAGGACGTAAGAGGGAAGAAAAGAAAGGTAGTTTACTGCATGGGTAGGATTTTTTAAATAATCATGGACCAGTGATAAGGAATGGAAAGGATAAGTGAGAGAATGGAAATGTACAGGCATGGCGAGAAAAAAGCAGAGGCCTGAGATAATTGAACCCATGTGGAATTCCCATGGTTTTAGTTAGTCAAGTAATATTTTAATAAAATAAATGTTGAAGATTAAAGTCATATTTGATTAAATCTTAATTCATATAATATATATTTCAGGTATATTATCGCAGAATTTAGATGTTTCTTGGTCTTGAATGGGTTTTTGATTCAGTTTTAGATTTGAACTTAAAAATAAAGTTGGCCTCACTGACCTCACTAGATCTTCACACAAGAAGAGAACTAGTACATCTATGGTCTGACTTTCAGGCTTGTTTAACATCTAATCAAAATATACTCCTCCCTCAACTGTTTCTTGTTGGTTTGTGTAAAAAAATCTCTTAGTGAGATTGCAATTGCATTCAAAATTGTGTTGACTTACTTAAAATTAAAAGTTGTTGGAAGTAGTGTCTTTCAGGCTTCCCTGTGAATTTTTGACGATTTATAACTGTAAAAACATTTAAAAGTTTTTATGCCCCTGAATTGTGCTGTTGTGAGAATTATGATTCTGAAGACTCCTGCAAAAAATCTAGATCTGTTCTATGGACTATGAGACAATATACAAAGAGTTTTAAATCTGTCGAATTTTCCCCAAATGCTCATATCTTTTTGTATCAAATATGTTTCAACTTACATTTTCATCACTAGCTAGCTAGCTGTAGTCAGAGGTGACCCGAAGGCTCCTTTCTTTTTTTCACTATTATCCTTTCGGGTAGAATACAACTCCTATTCCTCATTCCACAACGACTTACCCTCAATCCTACTCTTTTTTGCTGAGACACATTGAGTACCATTTTTAAAGTCTTTGGTATTTCTATGCCAGGAATTAATCCCTGGTTGCTCATGGCACCTGGTATTCTCAGATGGCCATCCATCTAGGTAATGACCAGGCTCAGTGTTGCTTGACCAGTCATCTTATAAGAAACGGTGTGCCCAATTACTGGTTATTATTCTTTTGTAATAATATGCTGACTATACTTTTTTCATTTCTTTTTACAGGATTGTGCATTCTTCAAATTGGAATTAGACAGGATGAAGCCAATTGGATGAGCCGTCTTGTCATTGCAATCGGAATTATTTTCTTGGCAATCGGTTCATTTATCTTTGGAGTCACAGCCTGTCAGTCAATCATAACAGATATCAAAGGCATCAAAAAAGAATTACCTGGTGGATGTAAAAACTACACAATTTCAATTACTGAGAATCCCATGGATTTGTTATGATCACAAACATTTTGCATGAGTATTAAATGACAAAGATTACACAACATCTGATAAGATTATATAGATAAATTTTCTTATCAGATGTTATTGTCAAATTTCTATGAATCCTTTCATTAATATCATTTTTGTATGTCAACATTTGATTGATAAGATCATTTGGTCAAGCTTTTTCTATGCTATAAGTACCACGATCGAAACTCAATTTCCATGTCATCACATAAATGAATTACATGCTTTTTAATATTTCATTAAATTTGTCTACAAATTACCCTCATTATTTCCAAATGAATGGGCAATGAAAACTGTTGACTGACTCGATTCCTGTGTTCATTCATATCAAAAGCTAAGAATGAATATTCTTGTAGAAAAATAAACCCAATCCAGTGCAGAGGTATTGGTGTCAAAAATGTTCGTTATGTGTTCATAAAAAGGTTAACCAACATCATACCAATCCTCCCTGATTCTTCAATTTTCTAACAGGTTTTTGCCACTTTTTAGGGTGGACTTGAAATCAGCTGTGATATAAGATCAAATTATATTTTTATAAAATGTGTATTTATCTTTATATTTTTCTAATATAATTTTGTTCTAATAAATATGATGATAAAACATTTACTCTGTAATTTTTTTGTTTGAATTTTTCTCTGTTTTTGCTGATATGTACAGGTAGTCCCCAAGTTACAACAGGGTTCCATTCCATCCACCTTGTCATAATTTGGTTCTGCCATTAGTCAAATATGTCATTTCACATTATCACCATAATTAATGTTTTTTCTTTCTATTCTATTATTTAACTTCATATTTAAAGTTAAATATCATGTGACCTTTCAATTTATTTCAATGCTAGTACTAGTGTAAAAAAAATATCCTGTCAGAATAAATTTTCATTTTTTTCTATGCAGTATATCTGATATTAAGCAACTTTTGCTTGAAGTCTGCCAAGATAAAGCCAGAAATCCCAGGTGCATTCGAAGTGACCAAGCTTCCATTATTATAGTTTTCCTACCGATGTAACACCCCAAGTCAAACTTGGTTATCTCATGACTGTTCAAAGTGCAGGTTGTCCCTGCCCTTTGTTTCAACTAATTTCATTCAAAAAGATGGCTTTTGATTGTATTGACAGCTGTTAAACCGATATGAATTTTTTTTTTCTTTTCTTTGAATTTGTGTATTTTGTTTGATTTCAATATTTTCAGCTCATTTTTTATTGGTACTGTGGATGATTGAATATATCGAGTGGTTTAAGAAGTTCCATGCTGAAGATTTCTTATCAAATGATGCTCCAGAGTACAGTAGACTCGTTGAGGTTGAGTGATAAGATGAGCACATTTCTTCTGAATAATTAATGTCATTCAATGGGATAGATTAGCCAGTATGCTCAAATTCTATTAGTTGCTTTGATGTATGGCTTCCTTGTTCATTGCATATTTTCTTCTCCATATTTCTACCATGCAAGAATAGTAAGCAAATATAAGTTTTGTCTTAATCTGCTCTTTTTTTTTTAATGAAGAGAGAATGCTAACCTGTACTGATCAACATTCTTCTTAATATAAGTGCTAGAAAATCAGATTTCTGATTCTTTGTTCTCACCTACAACTAATCAAACTTCATAATTTTTATACTTTACCTGTGGAACCTGAACAGTTGCTGAATATTAAAAAAAAAATTTTAAATTCAAGTACTGTAAACCCTCTTATTACCAGATTTAAAAAATACTGGACAAAATCTATTCATTGTGAATATTTTATTTTTCAGTTCCCAAAATTGGACGAAGATATTCCAAATCAGACCAATATATAGAGATTGGTTTGAACAAACATAAATAATTATGAAGCAAGTCTGGCCTTTGGAAATAGTATATTTTTAGAATAAGTAACTTTTATAGGGGAAGCAAATTATGTGCGTGTGTATAACCATACTAAACCTTCGGAATTATGTGCTTTAATTGGAAGAAAAAAACAAAACTTCTAGAGCTATAGTCAAGATTGAAATATGCACAATTATTTATTTCACATAACTGCACAGTATCATACATCCAAGGGATGATTGTGTTGGCTTTCAATAAAAATCACACTGTTTCATAAATCATGCACCTGGACTCAAGGTTTGTCAATCTCACTTCTCTTCAGTCTTAATCAGAAACTTTCATTCATGAAATCTTTTAAAAAAAAAAAATTTTCAATTTCTAAAAAATAAAATGAAAGTTAAGTAATAAGACACATGCACCCCCACCCCATTAATAAAAGGGTTTACAGTGAATAGTTTTTGAGGAAAATTATGACAAAGCTTATAAAATTAATAATAAAAACTAAGAAAACTAGGGTTTGTATAAGATTCTTCCAAAATTATAATTGTTGAAGTTTTATAAAAAAAAATGCTCATAACATTTAAGTTTTAAATTTTAAAAAAGCTTAATTTTTCTTCTTACTGAGGGAATATTAGTTAAAAAATAACTAAATTCAAGGCTTCCATCTAAATGTAAGATGTCTCTTCCTACTCATTAGCATGCTCATTTATGAGCTTATAAAATACTTTGTTAGATTGAATGCAAAATAATTTAAGGCAAACAACACAACCATCCAAAAAATTTAACAAATTTTATGAGATACATCAAATTGACAAAAATAACAAATAGCCCAGGGAATTAGGTAGTAATGTGGGGTAGGGTTTTTCCATCAAATATTCCATGAAGAATTGCTTTGATGCATTGAAGTCTAAGTCAATATCATAAATCAAATAGGATTAGATTTACCTCTTTATTTGATGCTAGAAGAGTGGGAAAACATAAATAAGATCAAAAATTGCTAAGTCGGTGTAAATGGGCTTTATTCAATCAATAGATTAGAGAATCCTGAGCCAAAGTCAATGAATGTTAGGAACAAGGTCTTCCAGTCAAATTATGTTGGATTATTGCAGGCACCATAAATAAATACTTCCTACTTAAATATTCATTTCACCGAAGTTCTTGCATCAGGCATTGAATCTCTGGTTTAAGGAATGGTCCATTTCTATTAAAACTGGTCTGTTGGGCTGAGATATCTGAAGCCACGTCTTCATCAATGGTAAAGTTGACAATGGCTGTTGGAACCAAACCCAGTTCAGCAAAAGTTGCTTCTTCTTCAAGTTTCTGTCCAATTGATGTTACCAGTATGAAAGGAATCCAATCGAACAACAGATTCTCACTAACAAACTGAGATAGTGCGGGGAGTTTTTCAGTAGCTTTAAAGGTACCTTCCAACAAAACTCCATCAGGAAATCTAATACGTATTAGTGTGTACCGATAACGACGCAGCTCTCTCTGTTCATCCCGCTCTCGCATTGCCTTGGTTCGTAAAATCTCTAACTTTTCCGCCGTATCAGTACGCATTTGCTGTTCCTTTTTGAGTTCTGCCGGGGTCAGATTGTAAAATTCGTCAGGTACCACAAAATTTGGCACTACTCTTGATGGGTGGTACACATGTAACGCCCTGTCGAGCTGTGGGCGTATTGGTTCAGCTGATAGAAGGAAACCTTTCATTACTTCCAAATGTTCGGAATCAAGAGCGCTTTCTACTGAGATGGCTAGAAATACGTCTTCTGTTTCTTCAAATGGTAAAGTTTTGCGCTCAAACCCACAAGACTGTAAAAATTCTTCACTACCTTCGATTGGAGAAACTTTCTCTTTAAAGGCTTTGTTATTGATCCGAATTCTACGGAATTTCTCTTCATTTGGATTTTTCAGAAGATTATCAATATACTTGATTAAAATATCAATGCACAGTTTTACATTTTCTCTGCTTTTGTTGAGTGTCTGGATCATTAGAGCAGAAGCCATTCCTGGTTCTTCAGCCAACTGGTTAAAGAGGAATTCTCGGATGTAGTCATTTATCTCCTGCTTAGGAAGAACTGCAGGTCCAATGTCTGGACATTTGAAGAGAACGGATGATGTTTGAGGATTCTCTCTTTTGGGGGAAGCAGATTGATCGGTTCTATTTGGCTCTGATCGTAAATTTGCTTCCAATTCACTTCTCATATGAGTTCTCATTGTCGGATGACATACGCCTGTAAAATACAATATCAAAAGTACAACAAGAAATTGTAAAATTTTGAAATAAATCTATATAATCAGATTTTTTACACAGTGTCTTTATTGAAATAAAACTGAAATACTGGCATTTCTTGAAAATACGCTTTTCATTATCGTATGCATCAGATTCTTTCTTTTGTGTTATTCCTTTAAAGTGCATAAATATTTTTTGTAATGGCAGCACAGACAAATATAAGTATTGATGAATTATATATTTGATGAAAAAATGTGGATAATGTTTGAGAAATCACAGTATTTGTGTATTTCAGTAAAACCGTTTCACAGAAACGTCTTATTCTTTCATCAGTTTCTTTTATAAAAACTTACACATTTTTATTAATATCTTGTCTATATTTCCAACTCTCCACTTTTTACTTTATTGAAAAGAAGGGCTCTTTCTTTATTGATAAATTTTGCCTCATTTCATTAAGACAGAATAATCTTGACAGCAGAAATAATTTTTCACATTTTACCAACTTTGGTTTGGATAATTTAATCTCTTCTTTCCATCTTTGTTGTTGACAACATTTTAGCTACATTCTACAGCCTTCTTCAAGTGTAAAATGTAATATCCATAAGGAAAATCTCTTCTTTGTTCAGCAGAGACATGAAATGGAATTCTTTGCACAATAAAGAAAGAAAACGAGAACTTTTCCATGTTAAAACTATGGAACAAGCTGTACAGTAGGTCTTGCTAAATAAAATATATAATTCACTAACATTGTGGCTAATGTTTAAATTTTCTGTTTGATACCATTACCTTCTTTGCTTTGTATCACAGGAGTAAAAGGCTGATTAGAGAGACTCTCTCCATATGGATATGACATTTTACACCTGAAGAAGGCTGTAAGATGAAACTGTCAAAACTAGGGTTTAGGGGGTGGGGTTAATGATAGTGCATAATATGTTGTAGAAATGAAGAGAAAATCTCCACCAACAATACTAAATACAGGCTTTCTGTATGTAAAAAAAATAAAACCTACCTATCACAATATAATTTTTATTTTAATCCTTTTGTAAAAAAAAAAAAAAAAAATTGTCTACAATTCTGACTGAATTATTTAATTACACTAGGTAATCCACCTCGTTATATACTGGGCAGTTTTTAAAAGGGTTTGCAGTTCAATGGATAAAATAACTGAAACAATAGTTCATCCAATTTTGCAGATTGAAATTCATGGATTAGATTATTCACATTTTTTTTCATCAATAAAAGAAAGCTACCCTCATAGATTTCCAAGAAAAAATTCAAAATATTTTGTCCTCAAATTTTTTCTTGTTTTTGCTAGAGAGAAGAAAGTCCAAATACTTGTTTCAATAAAATGAAAACAAATTTTCATTGATAATAACACAGAATCAGCAGATTTTAATTCAGTGTTTCTGTTTTTTTTTCAGATTTAACCAGCAAAAAATCAATAATGGGTGTTGACAGTTTATTGACAAGCTTCAAAAACATTGAAATCAACTTAAACTTCACTTGAAAAAAGCATAACCAATTGGAAACACTTGAAAACCCTATTCTAAGATTTTTTCTTTTTACCAAAATATTCCTCAAATATAAGTTACCAAATAAATTATCATTTTTACTTGTAAAAATTTGGAGGTTTCCTAATGTAAATTCACAGTAAATATTTTGTTCACAAATGTTGCAAAATTTACGCTATGTTCATAAATATCTCCAGTTCTATAAGGTTTTTCTCATCTCATATTTTTTGCCGATCTTTCTTCATACTGAAGACAAAAAGATTCCCAAGATTAAATCAAGTTCCCAGACATACATGAAAGAAAAAAAAAAAAAAAAAACCTTATGCAATCACACTAGTGCTATGGACAAAAAGAATCATTAGCTAAAAATAACATTTAGTAGGTAAAATGGTTTGTTTGAATAAGAAAATAAAATGACCTCACGACAATGAATATGACAACATCATTGTTTTGTATAAGAATGTATTATTTTTGATAAATCTATTGAGCATTTAATATGTAAAATATTGTATGTTTAAATTGAAATTATAATGACATGTCTAATGACAATTAATTTCAAACTTATTTTTTAGCTACTAATACTTTTCTTAATATAGCACTGGTGCAATTGCATAAGAGATCTTTTTTTGTGTATGTCCAGGTTCAGCAAGGTCCACGTAAATGCCTTGTAATTTATTTCCGCCTTCTATTTTCTTAATCCACTAATTAAATGATAGTCATTTGTTACAGTTGCATTTTTCTTAACTGTACAGCAAGGTTGGGTGGTATTTGCAGAATTTTCATTTTGTGAGGGTTAACACCTGTGAAATTCAAGGGACTATTGTACTGTATATATATATTTTTTTCATTCTTTTATTTCATCACTTCCTATTCCTATAAATGATTCTATCAATACAATCAATAAATAAGATGGTGACAAGTGTGATAGTTATCCATTATAGAAGTCCTTGCTCTCAGATATTACCGAGTGGCCATCAATTTGAACAAAACAGAAATTCCATTGAACTGCAATGACAGAAAGTGGAGGATTAAGTATCTAATGGAACCTTTCTGAAAATTTAAATAGAAAAAAATTAGATTTCTATAATTATTCACACTTGATGAAAATTTTCAAAAAATCTAATGTTATAACCAACTTCTGACTTTTAGCAACATATTAAGTAGTTTTTGCCAGGAACAAAAATCAAATTCTTATATACTCCATTATTATTAATTTTTGCTTCTATTTACCTTTATCTTAATTGTTGTTGCTCTTTATCACAACTAATCAACTGAAATGAAGGTAAATAATGAAGGTTGTTTCTTTGGGAAATGGTTTTCATAGATTAAACTGAATTGCGTATTACTATAATCCTAAAAAGAAGAGTATACAACCAATGCATTCTCCCAATAGTCACTTATGGAGCTGAAACATGGAACCTAACCAAGAGACAGGCCTGCAAACTCAGAAGTATGCAACGTGCGCATGAGAGAATCATGCTCAACCTTACATGGAGAGATCACAAGACAGCACAGTATATAAGGAAGAAAACAGGTGTTCATGACATCGTAGAAACTATTAGAAAATTTAAATGGCAATGGGCAGGTCATGTTGCAAGAATGAAAGACAACCGATGGACATCACATTTCATGGATCCCCAGAGATCACATAAGAAACTGAGGCCGACAAAACACAAGATGGAGAAATGAACTTCACAAATTCAGGAAATACTGGCTCCGCGACGCCCATGATAGGGAATTGTGGCGAATCCTGGGGAAGGTTTATGTCCAATGACGGACGTTATAATGATGATGATGATGATGATTCACTTGTAATTGAGGACTAAATATATCTGTGAATTAATCTTATTTCAAATAGGGAAACCCAAACGAAAGAAAAGAGCTGTAATTTGAAGAAAACAAACAAAAAAACAAAATGTATTTATTGAATGAGCAACGATCCTCACCCTCACAATGTCTGTTTTTGATCAATGGCAATAGATTCCACATAACATCATCATTCTGTTTTGATTTTTTTCTAACAACCCTTTAAATTCTAGGCCGAAATCTCAATATCTTGAATTTCAACAGTTGACCAATTACGATAATAGAGTCCACTCCTTGGAGTTTAACAATATGTAGAAGTCAATAATTACCTTTCTTATTTTGCTGGTACCTGGCTATGGCTGCATCAGCTGCCATTCGAGCCTCTTCTGATTCTGTCCTTGATGTAGATCCTCCTGGTCTTGGAGAAGATGTACCTTGGTTAGAGCTTTCCTGATCTAATCGATGACCAGGGCCAACTTTTTTAAAGAAATGGTCTAATTTGATTTTGTTAAAGAATTTCTTGGGAAACATTGTTTATAATTATATCAAGGAACTGTGAATAAATGCTTGCAGGAGGCTGAGAAAAGTGCAATTATTATTTGTTATAATACAGGGGCGATTCTAGGAGTTATAAGGCCTTAATCAGTTTTAGTTTGCTGTTTTGGAGAAGACTGAACTGGATTCCCACCATGGTTGACTTGTTGTGGCTTCTGCTGTGGTTGTCCAATACCTGAAAGAAAACATTCCTATAATAACAGAAGTACACAAAACATATGACAATATCATTAGCACAAGTTTAAATTTCATATTAGATTTGTTACAAAGAAGAAAAGAAAAAAAAATGCATAGAAAATATGAATGAAAATATGCATTTAAACTGTAAACAGAATATTACAATTTGTTTAGTTTCTACGATTTTTGATAATGTATTGCTAAATATGCAGTGCTCATAAGACGAGAAAAGAAGTGAGCATGAAGTTGGGCACACATGGTGGGAAGTATATCTATATCGTGGCAGAGAGAAATGACTGTTAAATATAATAACATCATCAGATAAAGTTGTTCATCAAAAGAAATTTATAGTGTAGATAAAAATGTCAGGATCTATTTGAAATAATTCAAGAAGTTCAAGATCAGTAAATTTGTTGAAGTTTGAAAAGGATGGATAGAGAGCAAAACAGCCCAGACTAATTTTTTCATTTCAAAATATTTGGGGGATAAAAAGAATAAAGCAAGCAGCTTACAAACTAATTATATTTAGTAGTAAATGAATGGGTTTTTTTTTTTCTTCTTCACTTATCAAAAACACTACTGGAACCGGATTTTTAACAAGTAGTAATTCAACTCCCTGTGAGGGTAAAATGTCAGTTTTAATGTGTGGGCAGCATATGCTTACAGTACCTGCTGTTCCGAGGTGGTCACCCATCTAAGTAATGTACAGATTCAACATTGCTTAACTTCAGTGGTTTAGTGAGAACCAGTGCTTTCAGTGTGACTTTTCGACAAGTAATCATAGTAAAATATCAAGGTATAATTACCACAGAACAAATTGTTATCAGAGGTATTGAAAATTCTTTTAACATTACACATAGCAGTATTTTTACATAAACTATTTATAAACATGTCTCAGCAAAGTAAAAAAAATAACCGACTTGAATACTCATGAGGATACAGAACACACGTAATCAAAATAGAGCAGCAACCTATTTTTCCTTTCTTTGACTCTAGAAGAATAAAAATATTGTCAACTTCAGTACAAAGTCTAGAGTTGACTTTGTTTTTCCATTTTAATAAGAGCAATCCTCACCAAAATGAGGGATGTAAACCGATATGTGAAATCCACATTCCCCTACCACAATTTGAACTCATGCCCGACCGACTGCCTGGAGGGTGACTTACTAATTGTGCTAAATTGACAAGTCTTTGGATATCAACAGAAATTTATCATACACATATGTATGGGATTATTTAATTCTAATAAATAAATGCATTCATGAAAATATATACATTTTTTTCATTTGTTATTTTTCAATGCAATAGTTGCCGTCATTATCTTCAGTTGAAGTGGAATTTGGTCCTGCAACAAATCTTGTTATTTCAATTTTGTTAGTTGCTATGAAGAGTAAATATTTTCATAACCAGGAAGTGATATAACACAAGTTATACTAAAAGAAATTACTACAGCATTATCATTGGACTGGAGTAACACCATAGCATTACTTCTAGAATTACGTATCCCAAAATATTTTGAGGGATACATATCAGATCATGAAAAGACTGTTCAAAATTAATTTCTAAAAAGATCAGCCAACTTTTTGAGATAGATGAGTAGACAGCAAGAAATTACTTGTACAAGGAAGCAATCACATGTGTAATGTAATGTATTTTTTAGCTGGTATCAGGGCCAAACTCAAGATTCAAACTGTCAGAATAAGGCCCAAAATGATAAATTTTTTTCTAAAAAAATCAAAAAGTAAAAAAAGAAAATTTTTAGAAGAAATCTAGTGGAGTACTGATGCCAATTTTCAAGTCTGTAAACAAAATGGTATGGCGATGAGTACAAGAACACACAACCTTCGTTATGAACTCAAGTCATTTACAATCACCTGTTTTCCTTATGCAATATCTAAGTATGAGAGTAACTGTGGAAAAACTGGCTTGTAGGTATATTAAATGAATCTCTAATTATCATTAAATGAATCTTCAATTATCAGAAGAATATCACAGGATTAAAAATGTATGTACCAATCTTATCAATGTCAACTCTATTTTAACAACTTCATTCATTTTGAGATTTGCCAGATTACTCAAGTTGTTACTTAATTGTTAATAAGAATCTGGATTCAATGTGAGTTACATTAGATTGCTACATGAAAAAACAGTAGTACAATACTTCAATAAATAAAGTGTGCCATTTTTTTATCATATGCATCATCTATGTAGAACTGTTATAATATCGAAGTCAGGATCCGTAATTTTCAACGACATTATAAGTGAGTCTACGTTGTAAAAAATTTTCAAATTATACAAACCTTCCATCTTTATAATCAAAGTCCAGACGTCCCCCCAACTTCTTTGAAACTGACCCTCATAATTTGCACAGAAATAAAGATTAAACCATGGGGGTGAGGACAGAATGAGGCTAGTCTAGCAGGAAGACAAAAATAAATAATAATTTTTTTTAAAATCTCTACACGATACCAGAAAGTAGGGCAAGGCAATATATTGACTTTACATAGTATATGGATATATTTTCAAACGTGGTATAAATTAAACAATTCCGCTTACACCAACATATAACCATTTTTGCAAGTTTTTGACAAGAAACCTCTCCAATTACCCAATCTTCCATTCCCTCCCTCTCCGTTGGCTACATTAGACATGGATGACATAACTAATTCTTGATTGGTTGATATCAGGTGGGGGGGGGGCATCGGAACACTGATATCAGTGTATCAACAGTGAAGACTGTCCTAGTGTTGGCTTCATCTAAAGAAGATAAAAGAAACAAGAGAATGGGTAATGTTCTACTTGCTTATCCACTCATGAAGAGCATAAAAAACAAAACTGTATTAGTTAGACATGTTAGAGGATACCCAGGAGAAATTTATGAAAAAAAAAAAATTCTGGATAGTGATTGGCTGCTGTTCTCCACTCCAACCCCTGAATTTTTAGATTACTATAACTCTCTTAAAGACATCCTGCACTGAAGTATTATTGAAGTACTGAGTATTTTCAATCCATTCGTGCAAACCTCATGGTGAAAGAAAGGTGACAAAACAACAATTCTGGTAAAAAATTTACATTGAGTAGGACCAAAGTTATCTTATAAAAATAATTGCTGAAATGGAAAAAAAATACACATGTGACTGTAAAAAAAAAAAGAGTAGCTAACAATAGATCTTAAGTTCTATGTAGAATCTCTATTGTTGACTGAGATACTGTTTGAGGCCGGTGTTTTCAATTGTGAAGCATATCTTAACTATAGAAATTAAAGCATTGGCAGGGGGCGAGGGATTAGTAAAAATCATTTTTTCATTGTTCCAAAGTTCTTTCATTTTCATGAATAAGACAATGCATTCAATTTAAAAGAATTGTCAATTAGAGATGCATACTTTTTATAACATTCAAAGGAAATTTGTATCACGAGAGCCCACTTTGAACAAGACTTATAGAAAAAAAAACAAAAAACACTGACATTATAAAATTTAAAAGCTCGCATAAAGCTGCTTACTCAAGCAAGGATAACCATTTTCTTAACAGTACAGTGCAATACCTCTGGATCACTCCAAATCAAATCACCCAATTTTAGAAAACTCGACAGGTTAACCTCTCAGATTCCCCTGGAAGAAAAAAAACCCACAGGTGCTCCTATACCAAATATTACCTCTGTATCTCTAATAGTTTTCAAATAAAATAAGTTATATGCACTTTGCCAAATGAACCTTTTTATCCAACATTCATTGTTTCTTTGATATGGCAGGTGAAGCTCTGACACTTTGTAAATAGGGCCAACTTTTTCTGTAGAATTCAAAAATGTAATCAGTATCTCATGTACTTTTCCTCCCACATGGCTCGGAAAATGGCCCAAAAACCAAAACATAAAAAGTCTACACCCACTTTGAGATTTCACTCAAACAGTATGCTAGATAAAGCACTCATAGTTTTTGTTCCTGTTATTTATAACATTAGGTCATGGATAACCATATTTATTACTGTTATAGGAGTATCAAGATTATTTCTTGGAATGTGCCCAATTTTCGAATGTCCTCAAAATTGTATCACTTTATTGTTTGTTTGTTTTCCCATTAATTCTCTTGTTCAGAATTTACTTTGTAAAATTTATTTACGATTATTTTTTCTTGGGTTTTCAATTCATTAGACATTTACCTCTGAAAATTCGTTAGTCTTGAGATAAATTGATTCTAGGATTTTTTTTTTTTTCAAGGTTTTAGCAGAGGGGTTCTGTTAACAATGTAAATGTAATGGTAAATTGGAATGTTGCTTTCAAACCGTTGTGCGCTAACACGGCTCCAAAGTATTTGCTTATTCTCTTAGGAAAGTGATTATTATCTAGACTTCTTCGACATTCTAATAACATTTTTTGTGCTTTCATTAGAGTGTGCAAGGGGCGCTGGGAAGCCTTCGGAGGCAGGTCATTCACACACGTACCAGGTGGACCCACGTGCACCTTCGGGCAAGGCCCCCTGAAAGACTCGATGAAGTAATCGGAATGAAGAAAGGGACGTAACAACCTCCTTCAAAGCCTCACCTAACGGAAAGATTATACGTTGGAAATGGAACCCCACCCTTGTGAAACCTTTCAAAAAATACATATTTTGCTAAAAATCAACAAATTTCTGGAAGCATCTAAGGTTTGATGGATTAAAAGCATAAATATTTCGGGCGAAATTTACTTCTATTTTTTCGAATAATTTAATCAAAGTAAATCTTAACCAAACCATTATCGGCATTATTTCTCTTTATTTCTGCGTCCTTTTTAACATCGGGTGAGCGAGGGTGTGAAGCATACCCACTTTCAATTTTAAATGTAATCATATTTATTTCTTCAATTCTTTTATTTCTTTTCATTATGGGTCTGTTTTTAACTTCGTGTGGGCGAGGGGTTAAAAATTTACAATTGGGACCACCTTCCCTACATTTATCTCTAAATCATCAAGTTCGAAATTGAAAACGGGAAATTATTACCGTTTCGTTGACGTGAGGAGAACAGATATTACACTATGATCTTCGACTAGGACGTAAAAGGCACATTACAGTTCCGGAACCGATGTTCAAAATTATTTATTTACTGCTGTCAATTTTTTACAGCATGGGTAAAATAGTAAATGAAAAATCTGGCTGAAAAATTCCGATCATTTTATGTCACACATTAAAATCATTATCTGAATAATTATAATATGAAACTGAAACAATTTGTATAAAGATGTTAATGCTGAAATCCATAATGTAAATACGTCGTAAAAATGATACAAAATAAACATCTGTTTTCGTAAAGACACCAACATTCTTTTTCTTTTAAGAAAACAATGCATTAGTCACTGTTTAAAGGGGTCTCTGCATATTTTTTTGTGGGTGTTTGTGAACAAACGTTTGAAATAAATAAAATCGTACTTTGCGGCAGGTGTGAAAAGGTTTGCTCGAAAGTAGGAACATTAAAGTATTTGAGTAATGTGAATTAAGGTTATTTGCTGCGTGAATGAACGAACACTCCTAAAGAATATTGTTTAACTTTACAACAGCAAAACCTAATAATGTGAAATTATATATTGCCAGTCAAATTCTGATTATTATTGGCGTTGTAGCCATGGAAAAAACGTTGTAGACAAGTATCAAGTTCTGATAAATTTACCAGCAGTTGGTGATATGACGACAATTTTACGTGTCTTATTCGAAAGGTTAAGTGATTGTAAAACAAGAGAGGTGAGAGCATTTTCTGACTTAATCATAAGTGTCCTCGATAGTAGTATGATGACTACAAAAATACACTAAAACAAATGAACAGATTTTAAATAGCTGTTATGTCGGTTATGATCAGAAAAGTCTCATTTCATTCGAATACAGAAATTGAATAGAAAAACGAGATCGGCTTATTCTTTTTCATGATTGCAGACTAATGGCAAGGAAATGAAAATTAAATGGAAAAAATAAACGAATTTTCGCTAAGATAGATTAGGAAAAATAAAATTATGGCTATAGTTAATCTACCTAACCTAGTACAGAGGGTAGATGATTAACTAGGCTTATTGGAGATGAACCAAAATGATTCTTGAAATTAAGAGAGTGACTTATAAATGAGTGAAAGCTAATAATAAATTAATAATGGTGATAATTTTAGTCGTCAGTTATGCTTATCTAATAAGATCGACTTACCAGAGCGTACAAAAAGATCATTAATATGCTGTCCATACACCAACCATGCTATGTGGATGAAAAAGATACACAGACAGAAATATAGAATAAGGGCGAGAAGGACTCTGCTTTGGACAGTGCTAACCACACACCACAATTGACCAGAGGAAAAGGACGAAGCTCGTTCAAGAGATTGAGCAACACTATCGCCGTCGTAGTTGTCTTCTTGTTCTTGATGGCCACTTACACCAACAACCGACAACAAAACTCCTTCTACGCACGATAACAGCCGATCAGGTTGTAAATAGTCGTACACAATACGATAATAGGTTTCCAGTTGGCCCAACTCCGACATAACCAGGGCTACTAACTGGGAAGACAAACAGCAAAACAACAAGTGTCCGAGTGGTGTATTAATCCTTCGTCTTCTCCTGTGTTTGGTTGGGCAATATATATTCAATAATTGTCGGTCAGTACGACTAATTCGGGCTGACAGTAAAGCCTCCTCGCCATTGGTGGAAAAACAATATCAACGCACGAACGTAAAGATCATCGAGTCAACGATTAAAGCAACAAGACATGAACAGAGCTTACGGGAGAAGAAAAAAAAAGCACTCACTCTTAGATTAGGTCGATTTTGTCTTCTAGATTTAATATTTATAGCTGAAAGTTCTTCGAACAGATTTAGCAAAAGTGTTTAATTGTAAGAATAATAACATTTTTTGGCGATCTTTCGTCTGATGTCACCCACAATGGGAGACCACTCAGACATGAAACAAAACCATTGCGATGAAGTGCCAAACGAAAAAGAAAGCGTGTAAAACGAGTGTTTACTTACTTGAAAGTAGTTTTGGGGGCAGCAATTTACTCTGCCCCTTTGGGTGAATATTTAGTCTTGTAAGTATAATTACCCCGATTTTTGATAAGATTTAGAATACAATGAGTAATAAGATTTCTGTAGTACATAACATTGCAGATTAGTCAATAATATGTCTTTAAAAGTTCATTACACCGATTTTTTTTCTGATCATTGTTTTAAAAAATGGAATAATCTTCAAAACAAAAATTATGAAAAGAACTAAAAGTAATATATGACTCAGAATAGGTTGATAAATCAATAGAAATGATTGAATAGTCTAATCAATAATTCATAGTTTTTTTTAGAAAAATTCCGAATAAAATGTTTACAATGCTATAGCTAGCATTACTGATTGAGTCAAGTGACTATTTCTCCCTTTAAAAACTAAATGAGTTTAATGAACGTTCAAATTCAGAGCAGATGACAAATCAAAATACAAACTACTAAGTACTCAGTGAGTACATTCCTGTGTTAACTCCTTGTCACTAAGAACCGAATGAAAATCAGTTCATAAATAGCTACAATGCAGGGGAGATAACCATAAGAAATTCCCGGATCCAGCCCAAAATTTTATCAAATCTTCCTAAGCCTGCTCCACAAAATGTCATTAAAATCATGTAGAACTTCTGGAGATAATGTGTGGACAGCCATGAGTGAGTACATGAATGTTTGAAAAATTATCTTTCAATCAAAAAAAAATTTCTTGAATTTTCCCCGAAATTCAACCAATTCTTCTTGAGCTCATGGCCTACCTTTCTATTGAGATTCATTGAGAAATTTTTGAGATTGTGTGGAGATATAGCTACGATGCAGGGGAGGTAATTTTTATCAATTTTTACTAAGTCAATGGAGCAGCCTTCCACAAAATGTCAAATTAATCTAGAGCTTAAAGAGATATTGTGTTGGCAAACAGACAAATACACAAACAGGTGTGGATGAATGTGATAATGTTCTAATGAAAGTGCTCTACAAAAAGGAGAGCAGGAATGATGATAATGGAAGTGTTCTCCTAACAGGAGTTTGTAATAGTATCAATGCCGCTGCCATCTTGCTCCTGGGACAATTGATTTTGACTTGGACTATGACTCCTTGTTACCCAAACAAAGGCTGCCTTTGCTACTCACAATACCTGGCGACAAGGATGAGATCAAACTCACACTTGGTGTGGGAGATATTCAAGTGCTAGGCATTCTGCAAATTAACCCTGAGAGTTCAGAATTGCACATAGCTAAAGTGAGATTACTGGACTCAACAGAGCAAGTCCTTGAAGATTTTGACTACATGCTCCTGGTGTTGGCTCTTTCAATGAAAAAGAGATTCATTTCAAAATAGATTGTAAAGTGACACCAGTAGTACAACAATATTGACGCCACTAGCATACAGAGAAAAGGTGGACTAACACCTAGATGAGCTTTGCAACATTATTGACAGCCTCCTTTGATTCTGTAAAAACATTGTGGATATCAAATGTTGTGATTACAAAAAAAAATGGTGTATTTTGTTTGTGATAGTTTGCCCAAAGAGCACTTTTTAGCCATACTATGTGGGCTGGCCTGATAATTTTGTGCTGTTTCAGGATCAAATATTCAGCTGATGTGATCTTTGTGGTCTCTAACACAGAAAACCTGTCGTACTCATCAATAGGGAGAAAGAAATACAACTTTCCAATTATAGGCCCTTTGAAGCCAAATTCTGTCATGGCCATTCAGACAGCTTGCCAGATCTCAGGGGTTCCTTTCGGTGCTAGCTAGTAGCTGCCAAACAAGTTTCTTATGAATTCTTCCATCATCGTATCAATTTTCGGGAACTAGACTCTACAATTCCAACATTGGCTAAGGCTTTGATATCTGCTTGTATAGCTCTAGGAACGACAACTCGCATACCCCATAAAACCAAGGATTTAGTAATAGAGTGTCAGCAAAATTGTGCCAAAAAAGCTGCTCTGTGGGTGGCAGCTCTGATAGTTACAGACATAGTATTTCATGTGTTGTCATACTGGATGTGCCTCATTTTCAAATATAGCTTAATGGAGGGGAAATCAGATAGTCTCAGGTCAGGAAAATAGAGAGGGATTGGGGAAGAATTTTGTTGTCACTTGGGCATGCTTCCATCTGTGCAACATGAGAGTTGTTTACTAAAGCATTGTCTTGCAAGATTTGAGCACCTTTGCAGAGCATACCGTATGTATGGGTATTGATAGCTTCCCTTAATTTCAATGGTAATGAAGCATGAAAATATTGGTTATAGTGGTACCTTTGGCCAGGAAATAAGTACCACACCATTTTGGTACCAGAGGACTGTGAGCATCACCGAGGGTTGGACACTTGCCTTTTTGGGTGGTGGAGAATCACTGTGCTTCCATTGTTTGGACTGTGCTTTAGTCTCTGGGTAAAAGTGATGAACCCATGTCTAATCCTGTCTAATTAGTCAGGCGAAAATTTCCACTGTAGTCCAACCACATTACTACTTGATAACACTATAGGATGGGGCATCTGGTCTATACACTGCTGTAATCTCCTCCTCCAAAATTGTTTCTTGATGTGTTGCCATTCAAAAATAGGAACCTGATTACAGTTCTGTACTTCATTGACTCCATGATTACACATTAAAGACCTGCAAATTGAAGTGCATCCCATGACTGAATGCATGTTTATATGTGCAATTTCATTTCTCTATCCTCATTGAAATTATGTCAGAACAAATCTTCATTGAATCCTCCTCATATAAGGATAACCAGATAACTCAAAGTGTTTGAAATAATGTTATCCAAATTTCAAAGAGAAAATTTGACTTCTTTGAAAAATGATAAATATAATACAAATTTTGATTTTTTAGAAATCAATTTGACTTTGACAAAGTTTTTTTTTCAAAAATAAAAACATGATTTTCTTTGACAACTGATTCCACTGAAACTATAAGCAGCCCTTGTACTGCAATGTTGCAATTGAAAACCTCACAAGATGGCTCATAGCTTTTGATTAATAATATGAGTAAAAGGCGTATCCATTTGATTTTTTAAAAATGTTTTTACTTTAAAATTCAAATCATTATCATTTAAAAACACTGTATGAATTACAGTAAACGTTTGCTATAATGAATTTCAGCTTTAACAAACACATGGACCAATTTTTGTAAAATTCAAGAAAAACACTCATAAAACAATAAAAATACAACCATAATCTTTTTTTTTTTAATTAGAAATAAATTGAATTAAAATTCATGAAGAAAACAAAATACTACTATAATAACATTTAAGATTGCAAATGGGAAGTTAATGTATCGTTAATGTGACTAAAATAGATACTACACGCAAAAAGCTGGACCAGGAAACTAGGATAGTGCCACAATTATCTTATTATCATCTATCGAACGATGTAAGTTAAGGCTGAAAATAGAACAAGGTGCAACCAAACTGCCATTGGATTTACAGAAAGATACCTGTTAAATGCTACAAACTACTAAACTTACTTTTTATTTACTGAATGAAGGACACCCGATGAGTATGACAAACTTTTGGCTTAACAACAACCCCATCCTCACAACCAGTTCATCATAGTGAGGCTTCACTGTATCTCTTTTTAAATGTTACAAAAACTGACCTAGAGAAATTTTTCCCCAAAATCTCAACCATGATTAGAGAAAAAATGAACAAAAAAAAGGACTTTCTAGATTTTTTTTCTTTTTACTTCTAGATTTTTCATGAGTGTTTGTTAGGTGTATGTACAAGTTTTCAATTAATAGGGTTAAACCAATTGTATTTTACAACCAAAACTGACCAGAATAATTAATTACCCTTTACAGTGACTGAGCACACCTAATTTACTAGCCTTGAATTATTTTTGGATAGTATCCAATTCGTTCCAGGTATTAAAGGATTGAGTTAAGGGACATAACTGAAGAGTTGTGTCCCTTTACTCAATCGTTTTATATCTAGAATCAATTGTTCAGACGTACTTTATATTTCGTCAGATTAGACAAGACTTGGAGTTTCCAAAGAGCACCCCCTAAATGGAGCCGTCCTATAGACCAGATACCAAAAGTGATAATAAATTCTAGTCAAAATACCACTTAATTGGTTCCATAACCCACCCACACCCTACTCCATAAAAACATTTTAAGCTAACTGTATATTAAACATCTGTCAAACAAATATGTTGGCACAGCATTAGTATTACAGTAAATGTTGGGCAACTTACCAGAAATGATGGCTAAATGCCAAAAGGGAGAAAATGTGTCAGTGTTGGTTATGTTAAACACCAGTTTTCCGTTGGTCATTGTTGGTCTTCATAGTCCTCCCCTCATTACAGACATGTCTACTCTAAGATCTTTTGCTACTAGATTGCAAATACAAAAACACTAACCTCAAAATCCCGTACAATCTTTCATTATGGTGAGTCAGCAAAAGTTTCTGGGGTCTTCAGTTTTGAAAAGAGCTGTTGTGTACACAATTTTCATTTTGCACTCACTTTTTAAAGCTCTTTTAAAATGTTTTGCAATAATTAGATATCTTCTTTAAAGGATTAATTTTGATCATAATTGCGAGAAAAGTCATGACAAATATCCTTGCAGCAGTAACGTTGTTCTTTTGACCACCTCAATTATTTTCCACTTCATTTGCATTCTGGCTCCATAACAATTTGATAAAACTTTTCACTTTGTTTTTCATACTGGCTTCATTTGATAGAAAATTTCAAACTGGTTAGGTTAGAAGCCAGCAATAGACTGATTCATGAATCAGTACTTCACCCACCTCCCAGCCAACACTACACAGCATGTTTGGTATGTAAACAAACCGGTCAACGACTTTCATTAAATTACTTCCAGTACAGATGATAGTCTACGTAGGGTTTTTACCTTATTATATACCTCACTGATAACATACTGACAATTCAAACTATTTACTGGTAATACATTCAAGGTGTTAAATACAACTATTGGTATATCACCATATCGGTTGTTTGGTACTCACTGAACTAAACTTCACCACAGATGGTTTGTGAGCTCAGTGGTCATCTTATAACACTGATATAAGCTAAAACCGTGAAAATTAGATTGAAATTCGGGTTCTCATCTTATCAGAAGGTCGTCTAATCCACTAAGATATACAGTACTTCTTTTTTTTTAAATGGCTTTTCCATTGGGAACAAATTAAAAAAATCCCTATGGATATCTAGTTGCTTGTTGCAACTTCTGATATTAGGAAATGTTCTGATACTCTCCTTCTTGTGCAGTAAAGGAACAAAACCTGTTTAAGCTTAGTCTCAATCTTTCCTAGACGGAAGGCTAGGAGATATATTTAACAGTTTTGGGTACTTTGATAAGATTTATTCTTAAAATTGGATGCAAGAGATGTTCTCAAAACAAGGGAGACATTAAATCAGACAGATAAAAAGATATAAGTGACACCAGTACATTTTTATCTTTTTATTCAAATACTGTTTAATTGGTTGAGTCAAAATTCAATACTAGAATACTCATTTGCTGACCAAGTTGTTCCTTGTGCGGCTCTAACAATTAAAACGGTTATTTTCTCTATCATTATGATAAGAATATTCGAATATATTGTTATGCCGACCCCAATAAGGGGTTCAAAGTCGAGCATTCCAAGGGAAGTAACTTTGTTGACCCAGTAATATTACCTCAAGGGTTCACTGGATAAATGATTCCTGAAGACCTGACTAGATAAAAGGGGTTAACTTTTTCAAACAAACAAGGGTTGCAATTTTGATCTATTTAATATGTTTATTTTAATGTATGTGAGGCCATTGATTTTAGTGGATAATATACAAAGTTAATCGAACTCAAACAAATATTTCTTCCAATCTCCCATTACGTGAGAAAAGCAATAAAGCATTTATTGCTAGGACAAAGGGTTGTTAGTAAGACAGGATTGATTACTTTGAATTCATAAGGGGTAGTTTTACTGATTCCACCCTTGGAACATATTATGCCTGCTTCATTCAGAAATGAGTTTAAACTTCTATCTTCTGAGGATCCAGAAGATAACCCATTTTCTTATCAAATGACTGCAGCTGCATCACCTTGATCAAGTGTACTCTAGTACAATGAGCATAATACTCATTCAAATGGCTCAGCTTGTGTGTACAAATTTAAACTCAAGAGCTTTAGAATTTATCAATTTTGTCAATTTAAAAAATCTGTCAAATGGGACGACAGGTTCATTTGTAAAGTCAGAAACAGTACTATGAAAACCGGTAGACTGGATGAAATTCTTACCTTTTGAACTCAAATAATCCTGGCTACTAGTAGGCCAGTTTATTGGGTGCACTTTGATCCATTCAGGCCAAGTAATTAAAAAATACAAATTTTGTCCCAATTTTCCTACAGTCAATCCACTAGTATTCAAATCAGCTAGATTCTGTGAGGTAGGTATATATTTAAATTTCATAGATATGGAGAACTCTGTTCCTCCATAAGTTTGTTTTTCACTAACTGATTGTTAGCTTTTGTATCTTTAGAAAACAGCCAAAGATAATATGATATATTCCACCATAACTTGCTTTTGGAAACAATTTTGAATGGCATAAGCTGCAAACCCTTAGGACTTGGAGACATCACAAAATAAGTATAAATCAGCTGACCTGTTTTCATCAGTGGGAAATCTCAGAGAGCTGATCTCAGCCAAATCTTTCGATAAGGCTGACCACACCCTTTGTGACTCCTTAGAGATTACCTTATCCCAGTTCAATTTTAGCTTCTACAGATCATCGATGAGGATTATACTTCTGATTGAAACAGGTAAACATAAAGATAGAAGTTCAAATACACAAGAGGCTTGAGACTGAATACTTCTCTTACATTGACATTTTTGTAGCTTTCATGATTAGAAATCTATATAATGTCCCTTTGTGGGTCATATTTGTACTCCAAGACTTTTTTTCTACTCAGAACCATACTCCAAATAATTCCCATCTTCATAATTAGAGTTACAATCTTAATTCAAAATTACCTTTTTTCATTCTTTTGCCAAATTCAGAGTAGAGGTAAAACAGTTTTTCAGTAGAATTACTAGTTTTCACCAAATTGCCTAAATAAAATTACTTTTAAGCATGTTAGTACAATCATCATCCCATAATTTACGAGCATGGTGTTTTAGACCATAATTCAGTATGAAGAGGGTAGCGTTGAAACCAAAAATGAAAGTAGCATATCTAAAAGAAATTAGTTTGTCTTCCTCTGTCAAGGAAAAGCAAAACCTGTTCTAGTCCTAAGAGTGAAGTTTGATCATTAAAAAAGCCTTTCTGATATTGGCAAGTAACATTTATGACAGCCAAATAGTAATAGCAATTCCAGCATTTCTCCTATGAGGTTGATGCCAGGGTAAGTAGCTATGCATCTTTTGTTTCCAAAGAACAGTTGAAAACTAGCCTTGATGGTAGATTGGTCTCCCAATTTGACATAAGTTGCTGAAGTATCCAAATGTAACTTATCAGGAGATACGTTCAATTATCCATTCTTCCTCTTGTTTGTAAATCACTTCGGCATATTCTTTACATGAATCACAAATTTCTAGATTTTTTTTACAACGTAGTCAAACACTTTAAGGGCTACAGCATGATTTAAAGGGACCAAATCGATTTTATCTTCATTCCAAGGTAACTTGACAGAATAGCAATTATCTTTGTATTCAACGCAGTTCTCAAGTTACTCAATTTTTTTCTTTCATAATCAGTGACAGTATCTCCCTCAAGCAGCCCAAGAGATTCAATACTGAACACTCTTTCCAGGCTGCATTCAACAAAGCTTTTGCTAAAAATTTTCAACAAGAGGATCAGATTAACTGTGTTTGGGCTCCCAAATATAGTCAACATAAAAAATGGGATAAGATGAGAGGTGAGATATTATGGAATTACAATCAGTTCCCATATCTACCCTCATAACCTCAACAGGAGTCTCTTGTTGGGGTATAGAAATTAAAAACTATTTCCAAAGGGAATAACATACGAAAAAACCTACCATGCAGAGCCATGCATACATTCAGTCAAATGCATAGGCTTCAAAAATTGGACAGGATCCACCCAATCAAACTGATACAAAATCACTGTTCTTTTCAAGATCAGTCACTAATTTACAATGCAGATTCTCAAGGTTTTCCAGAACCTGAGACAAATTGGTCACATTGAAACCAATATTAAAATCATCATCATTGAGAATAGATTATGGACAAGAAGTACCAGGTGTTAACTTTATATTCAATACGACTTCTCTCAACTTCTTTTGTTGAGATCTTAAAATGGTTTCAACTCAATACCCAACATTGGAACAGCATGAATTACCACGTTTCTTCTTGTCAAACGCAATCCCAGGAAAATTAGATCTCTGGCTTCCAGTGTCAAGCTAACAATTAAATCTTAAACTTTTACAATGGGTTAGATAAAAGGTTGATTTTATACACTAGTATTGAATCATGCTTGAAAGTTTTTTTTATTCCCATCTATTTGACAGCACAAGGTACTGATATGGCACTTGAAATTACAAAATTTGAATAAATAGAAGAGTTTTCCATCTTTACTATAATATTTATCAGCTGTATGCATTGCTGCAGTATACAACTCAAATTCCTCACATCTTTCAATCTTGGATTCATGATAAACATAATTTGTACAAGGTAGGTTCAAGTACCCATCTGTATTGCATAAATGTCAAATTTAAGAATTTTTTCCAACATGAGTTACAAAATTTCCCAATGTGGAATTACTACTTTTGTCATTGTTCAGACTTAACTTTTTTGGTTCCCAAATACCCAGTTTGGTCATCATGTTCTGGGGTTGAAAAAATTTGTTTTTGGTGATAACCAAAGTTTTTAATCAACTCACTGCAATTCTCAAAAATATGATTCAGGGAGGGGCAATTTGTTCCAGACATGAATTAGCTTCAAAGTATTCAGCAACTAGGAAAATACTACATAACTGATGTAGTTATTGCCAGTTATAATCTCTTGTGGATAATCCAACCGATAAGAATTCCTCAATTCAATCAAATTAGCATGAGTCTGTGTTAAAAATTGTTTGATTCCAATGAAATCCAGATCAAACTCAGGCTTACCATCAGTGATCTGCTTGAAAAACTTGTTGACAATGAATTCCTAGTCCAAGAATTCTCTTTTCAATAAATCGATGGCAGTATCATTATATTCATCACTGACAGTCAAATGCTACATTAATTGCAGAGTGTGGTCTGTCAGATGACCCCTTGAATATTGCAGCTTAGTGGCTTTTGAATCCATTCCTACAATAAAATTCTCAAACTGAAGCAAAATTTAATTTTTTCTCACAATTTTTTTTACACAAAAAGAAAAGCATTACAATTTGGGTCTCAAAGGGTTTGAATTTACATTTTAAAAAAGCTGGAGCAAACTTATCTTTCGAAGAAGTTACCAACAAAGAAACAGAAAAATCATCTACTTTCAAGTCAAGCAACATCTCAGCAAGATCTATGTAGAAATCAGAACGAAATCTTTATTCTCTAACTAAATCAGTTTGACAATCTCCATTGTTCTAATCAATACTATTGTCTTTGTTTATTTCATTTACTTTTGTATTCAATTTGTCCATTTTGTCCAACCACTTTTTAATAGATTCCTCACATGTGAGAAATAAGTCTCTAGTTAGATTCAATTCTGTTTTTAGCACATCAACCATGGAGGTGACTTTCAATCTATGAATAGGCTGCTATTTCAGTATTATTTGTGTTGCTGTCATCTTGTGAATTTTCAAATAAGAGACCAGATACAAGGAAAGTTTATTGCGTAGGGCAATACAATACAAAATTACCCCCCCTCATTTTTCCCCATTGCCGATTTGCTGAATATTATGTCTTGTCAATTTGACAGCATTATTTTTTTTTCTTACAAATCTTATGCAAGTTCAGGATGACAGCAACTTTTGACAAAATTACTTTACAAATTTTTGAACAATGATTTTACGAATTTCAAACAAGTTCAAAATGACAGCAGGTTTAGACAAATTTACAGAAAATGAATCTTCACGTTTTTTTTTTAATTGAGTCATAATTTTCAGGAGATACATTAAGTACAAAAATTTTACCACAAGGATACTCATTCAAAATATAAAAATTTTCTAACAAGCAACTCATGCAAACAGAAAATCAATGCCAAGTACAAAAAATTGCATAAACTCTACAGGAGCTATTTAACAGGGAAAAACCAGATGGGGCTGAATTTTTGGCTTAAAATTACAAAGATGGTGTCTTAGGAAGGTCACGCCTGAAATTATAAAGATGGTATCCCAGAAGCATACAACTAAAATTTTTATAAAGATGGCGTCTTTGGAAGTTTCAGCCAAAAATTATATTTATGCAAATTATGATAAATTTTACAAACAAAACATATGTTAAAATGTAAAATTTCTGCTTTCTTATTCTAATGCAGATTTTCAATTGATAGTTATCTCTGCAACATACAAAAATCTTGTGGAAAATATACTTATGCGAAACTGAAAGTAGTTCCACAAATATCAGCATTATCATCATTATAAGATCTTTCTGTAAGATACATAAAAATCTTAGGAACACAGAACAAACACTAAAACAGTGTTTTTGCAAGACAAAAATCTCACAGAAAATATACTTAAATAGACATTTTTAGCAAGATATAAGAAAATTGCGAATGCCTTTAAAACAATGATAAACAAATGACCAAGTTATTCAACAAGTTTGATAAGTTCATTGTTAATCAGTAAGTCTACAAGAATCTAGACTTAAATTTTTTCATCATATTCTATGTCTATTCACAAGTAATCATTAAGTCTATGAAAATTTAGACTTAAATTATTCGTACATGTTCTATGTCTATTCATAATCAACATGCCTTTAAAATGATAATACAAAATAAGTTATTTTCTGAATTCATATATTTCTCATAAAATTTGGTCTTGTTGCTAAACTTCCTCCTTGAGACAAAGTAGATATTCTTCTTTTAAAAAATAATCATATTTAATTATAAACAAAAGAGAGTTTTTGAGGAATAAAAAGGAATATGCATGTTACAGAACATCGGTAAGACAAAATGATTAATACGATAAACACAGCAATGTATACATGTTAAGCATGTTGAATTAAAAGAGGATAAAAATGTGCGCATTGAGAATTCAGCTTCGAAGCAATTTTAAATGATATTGAAAAAGGAGTTTTATATCTGCCTACAGAAGAGAGGCTAGTGTGCTCGGACATTGATTTATTTGCCTTTATACTCAAGGCTCAGACATAGTAGTGCAAAAGTCATTCCAAATCAAATCATCCAACTTTAACCTCTTAGATTTTACTGAAAAAAAGAGATCACAGGTTTTCCTATACCAAACTTATGCAGAAATCCAAAATATTAGGTCTGTATCACTAATAGACTTGAAGTTAAAAATCTTTCAAATTTTACTTAGTTTTATGCATTTTTCTAATGAGTCTTTCAGTCCAAACTCCAACATTTATAGCTCCTTTCTTGATATGGCATGTACTTTGGAATTTTGGGACTAGGGCTAACCTTTTTTGTAGAATTTAAAACTGAAATTAGATCAAGTATACCTTATGTACTTTTCCTCTGACAAGGCTCTGAAAATGGCTGGATATGTGAAACCTAAAAAAGACTATTCCCACTTTGAGAGCTTTTCATTCAAACAGTATGCTAGATAAAGCACTCATAGTTTTATTTCCTGACATTCATAGCATGAATTCTTAAGTTATAATTTTTTCAAAAAGCTGGAGATCTGAGTTATAATTTTTCTAAATTTAGCTGTCATGCTCTTGTTGCTGAAAAGTTCTTGGACCGACAAAGAAGGTAATGACCTAAAAACAAATTTTTAAAAGAGTGCAAAGATCCTGCAAATTGGCACTATACAGTGTAGATGAACACTCCTTTCAGCTACACTGAAAAAATAATTATCAAATTTTAGGAATTGGGTCAAGCCAAGAACTTTTCAGCAAACCCCTCTTGTACACATCAAAAAATCATTACTCCAAAGGAAGCTCAGCCACACCATCAAACTTTTCTCAGATCATCATCAGATATATAAAAATACAGGGTAAAAATATGAAAGTCTTGCTTAACTGCCCATATGGTCCCATGAGAACTTGAAAATAGGCAATTTTGAGGACAACTGAAAATCAAGCACATTTCAAACAATCATTTTGACATTCCTTTAACAGAAATAAATAAGGTTATTGCATACAAACGATCTACTATGTTATGAATGTTAGGAAAAAAGTATGAGAGCTTCATTTTGCATACTATTTGAGTGAGAAGCTCTCAAAGTGTTTTTATAATTTGGATTTCATCAATTTTCAGGGTAGAAAGTACATAAAATACACCTGATTAGATTACAATTTTGAAATCTACAAAAAAGGTTAGCCCTAGTCACTAGTACATGCCATATCAAAGAAGGAACTATGAATGTCAGAGGTTGGACAGAAAGGTTTCTCAGGCAAAATGCATAAAATTGAGTAAAATTTCAAAAATTATCAACTTCAAATCTATTAGAGACTTAATATTTTGGATTTCACCATGAGTTTTGAGTAGGAGCACCTGTGATTTTTTTCAATGGAATCTAAGAGGGTGGCCTGGCGGAGCATTGGATGATTTGATATGGAAATTGTTATCTTTATCTGTGTTAATTTTCTGTTTTAAATCTTTCCATTAGAGCTTATGTTAAGCGCTATATTGTTTTTTACTTTGTGGAAAGGTGTGTCTACGTTCATACTGAATTTGTAAATTTTATATTCCCAAAGTTGAGGGAAAATATATAAAATCCTATTCAAGAATGGATATCACTTTAATAGACCCTCCCATTAAGGTCATTAGCTGAAGATTTGTGGCCCCAAGGCCGGTTGAGGCTTCTTGAGGCCCACCAACATTAAGTGTATTGGTTCCTGCCCCGATGGTCCACAAAAAAGTATTGCTGGGGGTCTGTCAGTAGATCTTTCAAAAGCCATATGAAAAATTGACTTCTAAGGAAAAAAACAAACTCAAACTTGTTTGTATAAAACGTAAGTTAATTGTGAAAAATTTTGAGCCATTAGTAAGAGAAAATAGTGGAGAAAAATATATACACATTCTTTGATTGAACTCTACTCTACTCTACTCTACGGAACCGGAGATATTTCTGAAAATTGAAAGTGTAAAAATGTGTTTACCTCTGCTGTAAACAAAACATTAATTGTTATAATTGAGTTTAGGCGAAAAAATTCTCCGATTTTTCATAATAAAGCACTTGCAGTTTTGTAGTCTTATTACTTCAAAATTGGAGGAAAAAAACAGGATAGTTGAGTAAAAAGTAAAAATATAGCACTGTGGGACAACTTTGTAGTCGCATTTGATAAATTTTAATTCAATCGTAAATAATCTCGTCAAGCACTATACTAGTTTGTTTTAGTTTATAAAGAAGTCAAGATAAAAAAATTTTTTTAAAGAGAGCTTTTTTTTCTTCTTTTTTTTTTAACACAATACAGAACGATTACCAGAGTAAAAACTGGTTTACTAGAGCAGAGGAAATGATGTAAGTAGTGCCTTACGCTGGCCAAGGTTTGAGCTGTCCTTGCTTTAGACTTCACACATCTCATTTTACACATTTTTACTACTTACTCGGCCCGTCTGCCATGTGTAAAATAGATTTAGAGGCAAAAGGCACCCGGGGTGTCTTCACTCACATCACCCAGCATTATTTTACGAATAGGTGGAGGGGAGAAATGGATTCATGCCATTCCTAAGGGCATTAGTGTGAAGTGAACACAAACAGTCTCAGAGTCGTTATCCGCTTGGCTACCCCGCAACTCCTTGGATCAGTGGAGATACTTGGGGGAGGGGGAAAAAAAGCACATGGGAATAATGTTAAGTTGTCTATTTTTTTTTTTTTTTCTTACTGATGTAACTATTTGACTCATTCGGTTTACACCTTGTTACGACACCGGTTTACTGAAAGTCACGTGGCACACCGAATGGCCTGACGTCACTCTGGCTGGTTGAGTCTTGGCTGCAGGACGTTCCTACCTTCTGCTCCGATCATCTCCCCCGCACAAAAACATGAAGATATGGACATCGGAATACATTTTTCAGTAAGGTTTTTGCATTGTATTTAAAATGAAAACACCTATCAAACGCGGATAGTTTCGCTATCCATTAACTATATGAGAACACATTTACAAAAAAAAAAAAAAAGATATTTAATTATACGGCATGTATCTTCTTCTCTTTCTCTGCTGTCTGCAGTGCAGCTCCTCCACGTGAATTTGAATAGTTATTTTTGTACAAGAAAAGGTCGTGCCCTCAACTCCTTTTCAAATCAATTATGAATTATTTATCAATCGAATTCTCAAGTAAGAACCGAATAGACACGACTGTGGTTGTCGTACTTTCCTGACGTGTTTTATTTGTTTTATCTGATCATGGTTAAATAATGGTACTGTTGCTTCTTCTTTGGAGCGAATGTCCTCTAGTCAAAGGGACTCCCAACGCAACTCCTTAACCCTCCGCATCTAATGAATAGCCGTAACTTTCACCTTTATTATGCAAGACTCATATATTTCGTATTTACCGCACATTAATTAACTCTATCAAAAGATGCATATTTCTGTCGCCAATAACTAAAATGATACATTCCTTTAGTGTAAATTTCTACGCTTCCTGTTTTTTTGTTTGTTTTTCGTTCAATCATGAAGGATTTCAACATCAAATCCAATATTAGTAAGCTAGTAAACACAATAATTTCGGTTTAACCACTTTTTATTATTTTAGCCGGTTAGTCATTTGCTCATTAGCTATCTCACGAGTATATGACTTTAGAATGAATGAATACCTAGTCAAAGAAAAATATGTCCTCCTATCTAGGTTAGTTTCATTTTCAAGTGTCAAAAAATAGCATGAACATCATTCATAGTAACAGAAGAGGGTCTTCGGGGCTATTTCCTGTTTTGTTTATCTGAACAATTGTTGTTTCTTGTTAGTTGAAAAAAAAAGACTTTGATCTGCGATCACATTTTGTCCCTTTTTTTTAAATTATGAAAAATACACCCCCTGTCTCCAGATATCTCTATAAATCCATTGAATGAAGATGAAAGAAATACTAGTTAGAAACCTCTAATGAATGACCATGCTTCATCAAACAAATAAAAATAATACTATTTCAACTAATAATACTATTCATGTATGAAAAGATGGCGACAGGCAGTCAGGGAAAATAAGAAATGTTTAGATTTGAATACATGCAGTCGGAAGTTTCCTTGGCCTAATTGGTAAGGCAGCTATCACATTGACAGCCTTGGTGAGGAGAAGGAATACAATTTTGAGTCTCGCCAAAGGCTTATTTTTTTTAATTTGATTTGCATTGTTTAATGGCTGTAGAATGAGTTGCAATAAAAAATTAAAAAAAACAATGTAGTGTGAGTTGCAATAAAAAGCAACTGAAATTAAGATGAATGAAATACTAGTCAAAAAATCAATTATGAGCTGAATACCTGCTATTTCCTCACTGATTAAAAAAATTGAAATGTGCTATTCTGGGGTTCATTTCTTTTTGGAGTTTCATGTTTTTCCTGGGAATTCCTAATGATGAAGTTTGTCATTTAGCAATGTGCCACACCCCCACCAAAAGAAGACAGGTGACCCTCCCCTCCAATAAAGATGTAGATCAGATTTAGATTAATTTGCAGAACAAATAGAAAAATACCCATTACTCCTGCAAGAATTTTGTCAGGGCACATAATGATCAGACCCTGTCAAGATGACTTTCAGCTGCTACTGCCCAGGCTTATAAAGTAGTTATTGGAGAGTGGTTTGCCTAGTACTTACTCAACAATTCTTCTCTCCATTGACCATCATTGTATGCTAGTACAGGACATTTTGTTAGTATATATGTTGATTGGATAGAGTGCAGAGAGAAGTGAAATCATGCCTTTTCCAAAGGCACCAGTACAAAATAAACTTAAACTGTCATTATGATTATCATTATTATCATTATTATCCATCATCTTCATCATTTTTGCTACTATTTACTTTCATCCTAATAGTTGTTGCTTTTTATTGTGACTAAACTTTGGCTGGATACTCTTCAGGTACACTTTCAGTACAGAGGGTTGTGAGTTGGATTCTCACCCTGAAATGTACTGTTAATTCATTTACTCACTACGGAAGAGAACACTGCCTGAGTGTGATAAAAAGCAACAATGATTAAGATGAAGGTATTTAGCAGCAGAAACAGATAATGATTTATGATACTTCATCTACTGAAATAAATGAAAAAAAAATTGCATAGAATTTGAACTGCTTCAGGTATTTTCATTTTGCTGATTTCATTTTCCATGCCAATACCTCTTATACTATCCAGTGCCTCCATCAGGGTATATAACTATATCCTTATTAGCAAGTGAAATAAAATCTCATTGTATAAAAGCCATCATCATTTTTTTGTTTGTTGGCTCCTGTCATGCTAAAGCAAACGAATATATGAAATTAACAAAATCCTGCAGTTATATGAACACATGACATTTGGGTTGTGTATCCATTAGGCCAATTTAAGCTGTTTGAATATTGAGTGAAACTGAGTCACAAGTTTGGTACTAATCTAAGGAGCAGCATGCACAGGTCAAATGGCTGCTGCTACAAACTACTTTACTTGTTCGCATGCCTTTGCTTTTCTTTACATCCAGAGCGTAGTACTGCTCAAGGCGAATGAAGAAAACATACGTAATAAATATTTCCATGATTTTTGATGTGTACTATGCTAGTAAATAACATTTGATCATTTGCCTGTATTCAATCTGAATCATAGAATGACATATTCTATGAATTAATAGAATAAAAAACATGGACTCATGCTTGTTAATTCAGTTGGTTTTAAAATTTCACCTGTGTATTTTTGTGTACAGGATAATACCTGGATTTGATTGGAGGTAGCATGTAAGAACCTTATGTAAGTGTGAGAACAAAGGTAACTATTCATTGAAAAGTCATTCCTTTTGTATATTAGCTTACCCATCAGAGAATATCAAAAACATCATGTTTCTCTGCATCTTCAATCACCTCTACCCACTATACTGATACTGTTATAGGTTATTCATGTGTTCTGACATTTATGTATATCCATTTGGGTTCAGGTTATCCATGTGTTCTGACATTTATATGTATCTATGCATCCACACTTAGCCCAGTCCTAACCATTCATTGTGGAAACTTGAAACTTTGCACACACATTCTCCAGAATAAGGTTTTAGTGGAGGTTCAAATCTCAATCTGAGTTTATGCTTAATTGGTCCAGCCATTTTTCTTTTTTTTCAAAGTCTGGACATTTTAGTGCCCAACAAAAGGCAAGAAAATTTACTTATTCATTGATCACCCTTTTTTCTGATTTTTCAATTGATCACCCCAACACAGAAAGCTGACAGAAGACATTGGTCCATGAAAATGAGCATGCATGGTGACAGTGAAGCATAATTTCCCTTACAATGCTAGTCTTTTTTATTTTCAGTCAGAATGAACCAGAATTTTTCATCCATTTGCAAAAAAAAAAACTAAGAGAAACTACTTATTAGATTTTAATAGATTAGTTATCTTCCTTGGCAAATGATACCAACAAAAATATATACATGGCATATTATATAAGCAGATTAGTCAAAAGGAAAGCTCTTTCCATGTTATCTTGACAACCTATGTATTCAGATCAGTGTATCATGAATAACACTTTTACCTTATCTATGTAAAGACTTGTTTTTTAATCTAAGCCTTTTGTATTTGGTTGCGAACACTGGACATTTTTTCAATGTTTACACAAACATTGTTTATGTAAGTAGACCAGTAGATTTTATATCTATGCTATGGATACATCACATGTATTGATTGTTGCTAGCAGTTATCAATTATCTTGATGAAATATCATTTTGCAGTCATTCCATACAGAATCACCCAGTGCTCCCCAGGTCACCCTTTCAGATTCTGTAAAACCCTCTTCCCAGCTACAAAATAACGTTTTGCAAAGTGGGTCAGGCCAAGAACTGACACTTGTTTTTAAAGCTGAAAACCTTTCACCTCACCTTTGATGCATTATAAATTCATTTCTCTACAAGGGAGCTCAGCAACAGCACTAAACTTTTTGTCAGATCATCTTTATATGTACATGGTAAAAATCTGAGAATGGTGGTCAAATGAGGACATAAAAATGGGCAATTTTGAGGATACCTGAAAATCGAGCACGTTTCAAACAATTATTCTGAAACTTCTGTCATCATCAGCCTTTCAATGTCTGTGTTGGACATAGACCTTTCCCCAAATTTGCCTAACCTCTCAATCATACATGTCACACAAAGCAGTGATAAATATACTTACTGCATTCACCTGACTGACTATGAAATGAATGTCAGGAAAAAGCCAAGTTCTTTATCTAGCATACTGTTTGTTTGAGAAGCTCTCAAACTGGGCATCGTCTTTTTACATTTTTGATTTTCAGAGCTTTTTTGAGAGGAAAAGTACAGAATACAATCTTTCTGATTTCAGTTTTGAATTCCACACAAAAGGCTGAAGTTTCAAAGCTGTACATGCCATATCAAAGGAGCTATAAATGTCAGAGTTAGGACAGAAAAAAAGCATCCAGCAAAATGCATAAAGTTTCAAAGATTTCTAATTTCAAATCTATCAAAGATACAGACCTAATATTATAGATTTCTGCATAAGTTTGATGTAGGAACACCTGTGATTATTTTCAAAGTGGAATCTGTATGGGTAATCTGGCAAAAGCTCCTTGAATTGGATGATTTGATATGAAATAGTTCATTGATTATATTTCGCTGATTCCTGATAGCGTTCTTTGGCTATTTGCTACCTTAAGAAATATATTAAACGACGGTGAAATTAGTGGTAACATTAACTGTAAAGCCATAAAACATTATTCTACATAGTTTTTTGTTTTTTTTTCTTTCAAATAGCAAAGAGCAAGCTGAAATTAATAATGGGTGATAAGACATATTTCTGATTTCATAGGGATGTTTTTGAACAAAAAACAATGTATTTTATAAATTTGTAAAAACTTAAATTCCTGGGCGATGTCATCAGAAAGGGAGAAATTGGATGCTTTACATTCTGAAGGTGTATGCCTGGGAAACATTGTAGAGGAAAACAGGAAAATATATGGATTATGTGAAAAAACTAATGGACCTAAGTGTACAAAATTTCATTGATACTGTTAGTAATCTTTCGATTTGGTGAGCCATGGTCACCCTGGAGTGAATAGGGCAAGGTATCTGAAAAAGAGACATTTTTAAAAATAGGTTTCTCAAACATCTACTTTATTCACAATAAAATACTTTTGGGATAGGTGGTAATCATTTTATTGAAGTACTGGTGTGTAAACTCATACGATATGGGAGAAAATACCAGGCTCTTTTGTTAGTCAAAAGCTGACATGCATGAATTCAAATTATAGAAACCAAAAAAAGTTTAAATTGCATTTTTTTTTCTCAATGACTGGAAAAGTAGGTTTGTGGTGTTATTTTGTGGTCAATTATCAGTAATTTGATCAAAATATTCCAACCTTTCTTCCAAATATATATATATATATATATATATATCTTTTTAGTTTAGTTCCAGGTTGTCATCTTTATGCATCAGATGCTATCAAAAGTTTGAGATGAGAAAGAAGGAGCAATATAGGGTATAGTATTTAGGGACTTTTCATTAGTCCCCACCGCACCAAAATTTTCCTTACTAGTGGGAATTGATACTATGTTTATTTTATTAGTTTCCCATTTCCCATCTCAGGTTGGGGTAGGGTTTTAGTTTTTGTAGTGAGGACTAATGATAGAGACTTAGTATTTTGTGTCTTTTTTCAATGAAAAAAAATCCAATCCCCCTCCCCTAATTAGGCTTCTTTCCTGAAAGAAAATTATAGACATTAGCTTTTGGTAAGGATTAACAAAAAAGACTAGACAAAGCACATCGCATATTACTAGTGAAAAAAGCTCTTTGATGGTCATACACAAAGGCGTATTCAATACAATTATCAGGATATCTCTTTTAAATGTCTTATTGACTGAATATTTGAACTTAATTTTCATTGTTAACAAGGGTTTATGTCTATAGATTTATTGGATACTGGTGGGATGTATGAAAATTCTACTGTAGATACCAAGTATAAGATATATACATTTGTGTAATTCTTTCAGTAATTTTGTTGGAACCACGTATAAGTTGACTTTTTTAGCATAAAAAAAGCTGAGGAGGCAACTATTATACTAAGGCCATTGCACATTTACCAATAGGCCTACTACCATTTGTTTTGTTTATTCCTGTAGACTCCTAATGGAGCATAGGATTACTGTCACTTGGTATTTATGTTTGTGGAAGGGGGAGGATAATCCTTGCTATGGTTTCAGTAACCGGTATACGTCTATTTTTTTTTCTACTAGAGTAACTTTCTCTTGGACTGCCTTGCTGGGCTAAAGGTCTTGATCTGCACTGCTATTTATCCATAATTGGGGGGGGGGGATCTATGCTTTACCCAAAGACATTCATACAAAGTGAATGTAAATAGCCTCAGCTGAAACTCACTTGGTCCACTGATTCTGTTTCATGTGCTGGTAATCATTATACCATTCGGCACCTGCAAAAAAGGCCTCAGCTCATATCAAAGGAGAGAAGTGACATTACAGGTTGGCCTACTATTATACAGTAACCTATTAATTCTATTGATACCACAACTTGTAAGATGCTTTTAAGTTTTATGTACTTTTATATACTATTTCTCACCTGTTTTATGTTTATTGTCAAGACAAATCTTTTAAGAAAATATGTCTTGGTTACATCTAAAATACAAGTGAGACAGAGATGGTGACTGACACATTATTATCATTGTTCTAATGAAGAACCGAAGATTTAACATTTTGTAAGATTTGAAAAGTTCATAATCATTAAGAGAAATGTTAGGTAGATATGAAGGATGCTGTATGACTTCATATCCCAATTCTCTAACTTAGGCGCAGTCAGCTTAAATGTGTAGGTCAAGTACTATCATCGAGCTTTTCATTGAAAATCTACTTTTTCAACTTTTTAATCTTTCCTAATATAAGGTGGTCGCTGTTGAAGTCCTAATTCCTCTAGAAAGTACATGAGCCATTGTTCAGTGCTGTTCTCATTCCTATACCTGTCACATGTGATATCATTTTAACGGAATCTCATAACTTATAACTGTTAATTGTTTCTTATGGTGCTGATCTGCTTCTGCGATGAGATAGTTTATATTAGTACACAACCTGGCTGAAGGATCGAATTTCTGACGTCCAGGGAATCTGATGAGCTTTAACAATGCTTTTGGACTTCTATGGATTAAATAAGGGTTTCATTTGACATTTCTGGAAGATTTTAGTGTGTGACAGATATCTGAGGAAGGCTGAAGTATACAATGGTTGAAACATTGTGAAAAAGGCAACGGAGAAAAGCAGGCTTGTCTGAGAGATTCACTGTATAATAGTAATATCAGCTCATCTCAGAAATGTATACAGCCAAAATGTGATAAAAAATCCCATCAAAGACGAGGAAACTTGTCTCAATGGTTCAATATATAACAGACTAGAAAGTAATCTCGAGAGTACAGCAGCCATGTTGTGATAAAAACATCAGATGAAGAAACTAATCTCAATGAATCAGTGTATTAGTAACAATATATTGTCTCAGAAATTTAGACTAACAAAAGTTAGGAGAATCTTCTTACATAAGCAATCAGTGTTCCAATAAGTCACATTCATTATTAATACAAAAATTTTAGTCCTGTGCATTGCTCGTTATCTGCATGGTGGGTCATTTTTAATACCACCTTTTTACCTTTATATATCTAGGAGCACAAAGGTTGGTATTTTATTCAGTACCCTGACTGATCAGCAGATGGAGTAGCTCAAACGTGTTTAACAATGTGAATTAGAGCATCTGTGTGTTGGCCTTGAAAACCTTCTTCAATACAGTATTAGTCGGCTCTTTTTTTTTTTTTTTAATATAAAATTTTTGAATGTTTACTGCTATTTAAACTTGCTTTTCATTATTGTAAATGTGATGAAAGTAAACTCACGAAGATTGACTGTAAACGTATACCTTGATCTGAGGTTTTATTCAACTGAAAAAGGTTCATTTGCCTTGGAACGTTAACAACATGATTTTATTTTGGGCAGCGCTAGATCTCAAAGAGAGGAAACAAGTGGTGCTCAAACAAAATAGTTCCTTGGGAACAAAATACTAGATCTTCCTTCAAAATACTGTTAGTATGGGTTTTTTTTGTGTGTGTGGGGTTCTTATAAGTGTATAACTTTTGGATGTTTTGTGCTATTCAAACTTGAATTTCATTTTTGTATATGTATTAATCTGTTCCACCCTCTCCCCCTATCTATTTTTGCAGACATCCATGGGAAACTGTAGTGAACGCAGCATGGCAAAAATACCCCAATCCCATAAATCAGAGTGTGGTGGGTGTCGATGTTGTCGACCGTTTTGTTGACCAAAATGGAATTTTACGAACACACCGATTACTTAGTACTTCATGGGGTTTACAACCCTGGGTGACCAAGGTAAGTTTTTTTTGCCAATAAATAAAATAAATCCTAGAGTCATCATTTTTCTCTCTTTTTTTGGTATCTTCTCTTTATAAAGGTAACTGTTAAAGATAGAAAAAATGAGTTGAAGACTTTTTTTTTTTTTTTTTTTCAATAATGTACTATTCAATTTTTTTTTTTTTTTTTTCTCTAATTTGAATTGTTGTTTTTTTTTTCTTATTAAAAAAAATGATCGGAAAAGTATATTTCCAACTTGTTGATCTTTAAACAGCAAAATAAGTTGACATTTCTGAGAAAGGGGAAAATTTCATGTTAAGACCACATTTAAATAGGTTAACTGCATTGTAAGGAATTAAGTAACCCAAAGAGAGACAACATTTGTAACGAAGAAATAATGAAGAGAGAGAAATAATTCCTTTTTTTAAAATCAATTCTTGAGATGAAAACATAGAATACAAGAAGGAAAGAGAAAAGAAAGCAGACTAAACAAGGTTTAAAACTAATGTATACACTTCATATATATGTATAACTCTTTCCTTCACTGATGAATTGGATTGCATTTTGGAAGAAGTTTTCTTTTTATTTTTAATGCAATGATTGTTTTTGTTTCGAACATTTCAACGCAGATTAACTTGAAAAATCATTGGGAAAAATTATGTAAACAACATTGCAGGTTTTTCTTTTCTTGTTTTTTTGTTGTTTTTTTCTGAAGTGTTCAAACACTATTGATTATCCCTGATGTTAACTTCAAAGTATTTCTCAATCGATCCCTTCATATTGTTTTTTTGATTTTTGTTGTTTTCAGATTGTTGGAATGGACCGAACCTGCTTTGCTAGTGAAGTGTCAGAGGTTGATCCTCACTCGAAAAGAATGACTTTACAGACACGAAATGTGAGCTCAGTTTTATTAGTTTATTATTTCACATGATTCTTGGATGTGTTAATCAATTCTTCCCTTTCTTTGATGTTTTCAGAAGAAAAAAAAACTAATGCATATGTATGGCATGGATGTGATTATTTGAATACAGATGTGTATGTAGCAAAGATGTGTAAAATCCATCAGGAATTAATTTATGTGCCTGTATTTGAGAGGAATTTTTATTGAATCCTTGAACATTGGCAAAGGTTAAGATAATGCTGTCAAGATTCAAGTGTAGTATGGAGAAATGGGGTCTTCTTCATAAGTGTCCATCATACTAAATAATTATAGGTCACTGTATTTTTGTTTGCTGAATAAATAAAAATGAAAAGCTGAAGATATTTTGGCAACTCTACTGTTATTATCTCAATGAGATAACAGCAGCTCAGTTGCCAAAATGTCCTTAACGATTATCTCTTTGAGATAATAACTTAGGGTTGAGGTTGTCAGTCAGGGCAAAGGTTAGTTTGTATTGGGGGCTTCTAACTTTTTTAAAATTTATTTACATTTGTTTGACAAACAAAAATGCAGTTAGCTGTAAAAGCTATATTTATTTAGTGTAGTGGGTACCTATGAAAAAGACCCTAGAAATAATTTTTCTCTCTTGTATAAAGAATGCAAAAAAATCAGATTAATCCTCTAAAAGTACATCTTGAATATCTGATAAGTGAATCCTTATATGCATATATTCTTTTATTAAAAATTCTATTGTCCAATTCTGCCTTATCAATTTGTTGTACAGGACGGATGCCCAACATCGTGTGATTGTGAGCAGGCTTGTCTTATTGAACAATTCACTAGTGAATTTGATCTTCATCTATGCATAACCATTGTGGCCCTGTACCATACTAAGCTAAGCTTATTAAATCAATCTGTCGTAGGTGATTGCTGACTCAAGATTAGTGATTTAATTCTAAGATTCCTTTGTTACCAGCTGGATCCGTGGAAATTTTGCATGTGTTTATACCTAAAATATTATCATTATGCTAGTATATATATATTTCTACAATCATAAAGTATACAGTTTTGTTTTTCCCCTATCAAATGTATCTGAATTAACATCGAAAGCAAATGAAACTAGTATAATAGTGAGAGTTGAGTTTCTTTTGCTCCCACTCAAGCAGAAGCACTCTCTTCCATTTGTACCTTTATTGATTACAACTGAGGGCGGATGAAGAAGTAGAACAGGAAAGATGATAGAATTGAAGAATCGGTTTGAGCCTGTGGTGTTTGTGATTTGCTACATGGTTTCAGGCCTGTAACAGTCTGTTAGCATAAACAACAGTTATGTATGTGCTGTTCATGCAGGTGGCATGTTGCGGTCAGGAGGGGGTGAGGAAAGTCTCATTGTCGGGCTGAGGCTGCGCTCTAACTGTTAAGCATAATGGTCATGAGTAAAAACAAGCAGAATAATTATTTAGATTGTTTTGAAAAATATTGGTAGGAGGTAAGATAATATTGCACTGGAAAAACTATAGCCCTCCCCCCTTTGTTGGCTCTGATGAATGAAAATTATTTTGTTCAAACAGATTCATTTAAATCAATGTTTTTGTTTATTTTTCAGTTGACCTTTTGTAACATAGTATCCATTGATGAAAATTTAACATATTGTCCTCATCCCACAGACAAGTCCAGGTAAGTTTGAATCTGTAAATGAAGTTGAAATTAGAATTATAGATAAATACAGTATTTCCCAACATCTAAGATGCTGTTTATATTTTTGATAATTTTTCAATAGAGCATTTCCAACTTAATTATTTTCTCACTCTCTTTCCTCTATCTTATAATTGTTTTTATTACAACACTTGGGTCAACGCACTTGGATTTAAAAGAAAACAGCATAAAATTGGAAATAAAAGTAGCTTCCCATGAGACCAGAGCTTGCATTCCATGCTTTCGGTACTCATCTCTCATGGATGTCATATTTACCTCCCTGGTCATGGCAATCAATGATTTAGCTGATTATAAATCAGTGGTTATTTTGGCAACCTCTCCTCTCTTAATTCATTTTTTGTGACACGTACATCCCTGTTGACTTCTAAAAGATCTACAGAATATTTATAATCCAACAGTAATAGAAACCTCAAGATATATATGACCCAGGATTCTTGAATAGTTTAACACAAATGATGACCAGTTATTCTTGAAAAATATCTTTAAGGATTTTTGCCCCCATGTGCATCTAATTTAAAAGAGAATTCAGTTTGTTTTTTGTTTTTTTTGTTTTTTTAGTCCTAGATACGCCCCCAAAATTTAAGAAATTTTACCTTTCGATTGGCTCTTCATTTCAGAAAATATATTGTGATCTTTTTGAGGTATTGTGTGGACAGTCAGACACAGACAGATGTGAATGCGGATATCTCTCCCAACTTTGAGAGCAGAGATGAATACTTATGGTTTATAAATGTTGCTGCTTTTTTGTTTTGTTTTTTTTTAATTATTAGTATGAATTTTGATGGCTTATGATGTTGGCTTGTTACATATGAAATGTTGTTTCTTTAAGTAATACAAACAACAAAATACAGTGAATGTTTAATATGACCATTATCTTACGTTATTTCACACACATATAAGATTACATTAAATAATTGCTTTCTGGTTCCAGAATTTCTAATATAATTCAATTTTTGGCATTACTCAAAAAAAAAATTGTCCTGTCTCTTAAGAATAGAAAAAATCTTTTTTCTTGCAAGTAATTTTTTTGTGCTTTCAATCCACAAGACTTTTGTTTCCTTAGAAAACTTATCAGTTTTGCAAAAAATACATTTTTTCAAGGTTTAATGTACAAATTAGTATTTAGCAACATTGTAAATAGAACACCAACTCTAAAATCTTAAAAAACGGATAAATTCTCTGAGGAAGAGAATTTAAAGCAGAAAAATTACTTTCAAATCTGAATTTTTTATTACCTTCCATCAGTAGCAATACAAGGTCCATCTGCATTCCCTTGCAAATTTTTTGAAGACTTCTTTTTTTAGATTTTGTAACATTTTTTTTCAGAATTTTTTTTACCATATTTTAGATTTCTTCTGATATATTGCACCACAAGAGCTCCAGCACCCTCCCACAGTTTCAGGGTCTGTGAGAAGTAAATATTTCAGGAATAATTTCACAGCTTTCCCAGCGAAAGCTAGCAACATAATTTTAATAAATTTATATGGGTTTTGTTTTGTTTTGTTTTTCAAATGTAAACACAAATTTCAAAAAACAATTAACTCTTTTTTATGTTATTGGAAAAAAGACTTTTATGTCAGATTTTCCTCCAATTCTTTTTAACAATATGAATTTTATGAAAATTGATTACACTATAACATGTGATTGAATAGTTTTATAATTTGAGGATTTTGACCTTTTGCTTTATGGGTTTCAAAATTCCAACCATTATGGATTCGAATCCTCCAAGATTTGTACATTCTGTTCTATGGCATTCAGTATGTTTCAGGATTATAACCCAGACTTCACAAATTATATTTTTATTTAATTTGAACCAGTAGAAAAACATAGTTACATTAGTGAGCTTTCACTCTGATGATGTAAAATCAAACCTTTCATGTGTAACAATCTTATACATTTAGACTGCTAAATTTTTTTCTGAATCATTAGAGGGGTATGCCAAATTACTTGTAGAAAATATGAAATCTATACAAAGATGAAAATATATTCTCCAGAAGTACTCATAATTCAATCAGTTTTGCTTTTTTTCATTGTTCATTTATTGATTTTTTTTTCATTTAATTTCAGTACACTTTTGAAACAAGAGGCTGTAGTTAATGTGAAAGGCGTACCTCTATCAAGTTATTTAGAAGGAATATTAACTGATACCATATCCAGGAATGCAGGAAAGGTAAGAAAATCAACTTATAAATTCATGCACTGCTGCTATTTGCTTGAGTCTCTTATTGATAAATCACTGATGTCCACTTGGAAATATACCCAGCTTTCAAAAGGTATTATAGTGATTGGGATTTTTTTTATGCTGAAAAGAATGATTGTTGCATATTTCTGGAAGACCACTTCCTGTTTAGTGTTAAAAATGCTCCATATGTATTTCCTTGAGTATTTTTATTGATTTATGATTGTTTTTTTGTTTTTTTAGTATTTTTCTAGATGACAACCAATGATTCTGATAATAATTCATATCATTTTATCTATTTGTTATTTTTCATCTTAACAATTAGTTCTAAAAGTGTTGCCATGTTTTTTTTCTGGAGTTTTTTTTCATCAATTTTTGGCACTTTTTTAAAACTTTTTTTTTTCAAATGATTCTGACAGCGATATATTATTTACATACATATATATTTTATTTATTATTTGTATTATGTATTCATCAATATTCTTTTATCATATTTTATTCATTACATAATAATCCAGGTATAAGTGACAAATAATATCGGTACTAAAGAAAATGACACTAACATGTAAAGCATTTATGTGTCTGCATTATCTTTCATAGCAATATGATAATTATCAACAGAAATTACCATCTGTAGAGAGATGCCCATTCTCAGCCACTTTTTGCCATTTTCTTGTATAAGTGGAAGGTAGAAAATTAGGGAAACTTATGTGAATTCAAGAATTAAGGAAATCATTAACTAAAATGAGTCATTTCTTTGAATGCAACTAAACATATAACAGACTTAATAATGCTTGCTTTGATTCCTGATTTCTTACAATCCTCTTTTTCATGATTTTCAATGCTTTTGTGGATACTAATACAAGAATGGAGTCCACTCGACTAAGAAAAAAGTTACTCCCCTTGAATTTTTTTTTCCTTTTTTTTTTTAACACATGAAAATAATTCCTTACAAAAGGTTTCCGGGTATGAGCATCATGAAATAAAGGTATTTTCACTCAATTTTTATTGAAGTATTATAAATCATTATTTTCAATCTTTATGATTACTTTTGACCTTCAGCTTAATTTTTTAGTTGCTTTTTTAACTAGCCTGAATAAAAGTTAGAATAAAACTTGAATTTTATCTTTGTTTTAAAATTAAAATCTTCCTTGCATAAAAACATTAGTTTACATAGATTTCAAAAATTTTAATGGGTGAATAACTGAAGCAATTGAAAAAAATGTTGTTGTTTGGATCCCTCTCTTGTATTAGTACCAACAATAATTATCTTTACTGATTTTTCAATGCATTACAATCAAAATGAGTGCAGTTATTCATGGATGGAATTTTGTCTTAATTTCTGTAGTTGCTCTCTTATCCTAACTTTCATTCATAAAAATTAACCACAAAACTGATGTTCTCTTACCACTGGCCCCCATCCCCCGTGAAAAAGTAACTAATTGTGGAAGGAAGTATTATCGTAACTTCTATTTTGGCCAGTTGAAAAAAAAAAGCAACTAAAATATTAAGCTGAAGGTAAAAAGTGATAATAAAAATTAATAATAATGATTTACAATACTTCATTGAATGAAATTAAATGAAAATGTCTTCATTCAACAACCCAGTTATGCCCGCCTTGAAAAAATTTTCCTAGTTGTTTGGACCCCTCTTTTGTATTAGTAACTACAATGATTATTTTCACTGATTTTTCAGTGCATAACATATAGATTGATTGCTGTAAAACATTTCAAAGTCTGCTTTTAAGCACTAATGTTACTATGGTGAGATTTCATTCAATAATACCCTGGTGAACAGCCATCACTGACAGCTTTCATAGGATAATGTAGCAAGTATATTATTTTCTTAGCACAAAAAACGACTTTTCATGAAGAAGGGTATTTTCTTCAAAAGTCAAAAAAGGATATCTTCTTTTAAAAAAGATTTTAAGATAATTTTGCAAACCCTAATAATCTTCTTGGAATCCTTAGAGGTGTCCTAACTCCAATTTTGAAAAGCTCTGGTTTACAATATTTCATACAATAAAAAATGAATAAAAAGAATTTACTGTCAAGTTTTTACTTAATTTTACTCGCTGGAAAATAGAAAGAGGGTGTGTTTGTATCTCTACCACTAATGCTACTATTTCATTTGGAAAAACATTTTTTCCAGAAACGAAAAAAAAAATACGAGTGCATTGGCAGGGTTCTTGGTGAAAATGTCTGATAGCCCTGACACAAATTAAAAGAGTTAAAAAAATGCTCACAAAATTTCTTAAGATCAAAAACAAATTGCACCAACACAAAAACAATCAAGTGAGAAGGGAGGAATACTTCACCACTTTGCTGATTGTTTAGTCAGGGCAGTTATCATGGTTGCAGTGATTACATAGTATGGCAAATATACTGAGTAACTTGTGGTTTTTAACAAAAAATGTATCAAAAAGAAAGACTTGTGATAATAATAAGTCTTCAAAATTATAGAAGGTAATAAATGTTACTTAAAAAGTTTTTGTCAGGTTAAAGATCATTTTCTAATTTCCTCTTCACTATTGTTATGCTAACTTGACCTTGAAACATGAATTTTGATATAGTTTGTTGTTTTCAACTGGACTAAGGATTAAATTCTGATTCATTTTGCTTTCAGGGTCGTCAAGCGATGGAATGGGTAATAGGTAAATTGAAAGGTGAAGCAAAAGATCTCTCGGAAGAAGCTAAAAAATGTATGGATTCAGTACTTCCACCCAGTCACCCATCGGTATGACATCAGTGAATTTTAGGAAGACTTTGATCGAGTATTTAATAATATCTACGCACCAGATCCAATTCTGCACTGGACAACAACCACTGGCTGCAGGCAGGGTTACACATAGTCAGCCTGAGAGCAGAATCGGACTAAATCTGTGAGGACCCGTAATCCAATAATATTGGCCAAAAGTTTTGAGTCAAAACCAAATAGAGAACCTAAATTAAAAACATCTTTTTTTTTTCCTTCTCTTTCTCTTTTGTAGGGCTGTGGAGTCGTCTACAATACACTGACACAGATATTTTCATTTGTTGTTATTGTAAAGTGTTCAAAAACTGCCGACTTTTTGAAAACTCTTTTTGCCATGGTGAGTTTGTGCAAGGGGTATGAAGTCGATAAATATATCGTGTTTTGAAATTTGCAAAGGACTTAAAATCAGCCTTCGATGTCAATGAGAATATGTCCTGAAAGAAAAAATGAGTTCATTGAATTAGTATCTGTGAAATTAGAAAGTAGAATTTAGTAATAGTTGGAGTTGGCACATTTTTACCAACACCAACAATGCAATAAATTCAACTCCAGTAACCCGATTATTGTTTCTGACTCCACAGCCCTGCTATTTTGCTCATTTGAACAAAACATTATCAAATATTTGAATTCTATCATTATTATACATGCAGACAGCTTCTTTTTTTTCTTTTAAATAATTCTGCACTAATATAAATGAATTTGTGATTTGAATTGGTTTTAGTACCTTGTGTAGTTGATGCTCTTTGATCTGTGATCAAACTGGTCTCTTTCTGTGAGCCTTTTGTAACAGGCAGCAGCTCATCTGTCTCATTTTGATAAAAATCACTGTTCAAGAGCAAATGCAATTTACAAAACTGATTCACCTGCTACGATGACAGGCACATATCTGGTTTATGTTAGTATTATATCTTTCAGAATATTTGTCTTCTGAGACGTTTATAGTAAAACAGATATTTAAATTTTTATTTATTACATTATATAAGCAGTTGGTGTACATTTATTTCTGGGTCCAAAATGTGTAAAATAAAACAATATATAAATTTGAGAATAACTAAATGTACAGCCACAGTTTCTTGGCTTATTAGTTGTTTTGTTTTTGTTTTTTTTGTTTTTTTTTTTTTTACCTTGGAAATATAATTTATGAATATTGAAATGCTGTCAGCAATATTTTAGTTTTTAGCTTTCAGATCATCTTACTCTCAATGCAATAGCTTCTTTTTAGTGTTTAATGTGCAATACTACTTGTGGAAAAAAATGGCCCGATCTTAAAAAACAGTGAATTATAGATGTTGAATTTAGAGTTAATATTTTAGATATTTTTTGTCTGATAACATTTAAATTTTTTTTTTAATCTGCATTCAAAAGTATGACAGAATATGCAATGTTTTGCCAACTTCTTGTGCCATGTATTTTATTGTGGCAAATTTTTGTTGATAAGTACAAAAAAGTGTGCTTGCTTGGTTGATGAATGAGAGATGATTTCTTAGTAGAAAGAAATCCCAAAAGATACAAAACAAACAAAAGGTGATATTGTCTTGCAGAGAATTAGTTGGACCACTTTGCTAATTCTAAAATAATGAATTTTATACTCGCAAATCCGGAAAAAATAAGAATTGTTAATCAAAATTTTTAACATTCATCAAGAAAAAAAATGCATTTAATGAAGTAACTACAAGTATGTCACCCATTTTCTGGCATCTTTGGTACCAGAACATCCATTTGCTTGAGCATCAAAGGTCACGATAATAATTCAATAGTACACCTCAGACCCACTAATTATGTGCATCTTGCATACTTGAAGTATAAGGACTATTGAAAACTTAAACAAATAATGTACATGAAGTAAATGGTTAAACGCATAAATACATCAATATATCAATGAAACAGCTTCAAGTATATTAATTGACAAATACAGGACACTACCTGCAAAGAATTTTGAAGTGCTTCTCCCAACATGACAAATTGTACAATTTTTTTTTGCATTATATAATCAAAGAAATCTGGAAGAGAATGATGGTTAGGATTACTGGTTATTTCACAACTGACAGTTGATTCATAGACTTGAGTTGTTTAAAAAGTAACTTTCTGATCACTTGAAGGATTTGTAGATGCTGGACTAGACCTTTGAAACTCATAATTCATGGTCATCTTCTTGAACATATCATTGAGGTGAAGTTGTTTTGCATACTTTGACCTATGACCTCCCAGTGAAGTAGTATGAGAGCCACAAGATATACAAGTGTTTGCTTGCAATTTTGTGTGGAATAAAAGTGATGCTGGACCATTTGTTGCCAGAAAATCGGTGTTAAACAATCCCACCATAAGGAATTTTTAGGTAAGCTATTCTTAAAGATTTTTATTTCTCATATAAAAAAAAACTGATCTCTATAGATGAATAATCTTGAATTATTGATGAAAGTTTTATTCAGACTGGAAGCTTTTCATTTGTCTTTTGAGTTCATTATCTTTGTCCCAGTACAATTTTCGATTGTCTTCAAGTGATGTAGTACAGAGCTGAATTTTGGTAAAGCGTCTGTTTTCTGCTCACACCATTTGTAGAGCCACTGCCTTGAGCTTGGCACTCTTAGCATATTCTTTGTTCATCTGAAGATGTGCCAATGTGCCATGTTTCTTTTATTACTGAAGACAAACATGGTTCCATATTTCATCACCTGAAGATGATCAAAGAATTAAAATGTGAACTAAAAACACAAACCCTGAGTAAGCTTCTAGAATAATTAATTAATGATTAATCCATACTTTTGACAATGATTCAATTCTCATTCTCCAATTTCCATAACATTAAACTTTCAATTTCCTGATTGAGAAAAGTTTTGATTCTATATTTTTTCAAAATTTTCTACAAGTTGTACTTGAACATTTAGGCATTTTTCTTTCTCTGTCAATGAATTCTCAAAAAAAAAAAATATTCAAAGGAGATTCTAAAGGATACCAATGTAGCTGATTATTATTTAATTGATAAGTAGAAGTAAATTTCATTGAATTTCCAATTTTTAATCACTTTCAAAAGATTTTTTTAGGATGTGAATAAAAATCAAAACAACAAAGTTCACTTTATCTATTTGTTAATCCAATATCGTTTCTACGTTTATATTTTCAAAAACTGATTTTTATTTTATATTATTTATTGCTTTGAAATCATTTCATGAAAATAGTTTTTGGATAAATCTCTAAAAGTCTAAATGACTAAATATTTGCATTTTATGATACTGACTAAGCTTAGCTTAGTATGGCACAAGACCATGTCCATCCTATTTCACAATCAAGGGGTATTATTGAGTTGTGTTCATTGAGGTGCAGCAATGTCAATAAAATAGGAACAGCTTTTAATGATTATTCTGAATAGGATTTGATTCTCACTTCCATGGTCCATATTCTTCAGTAAGAATTCTAGTTGCTTTTTTTTTTTTTTTTTTTGTATGAATTATCATTTCTGCTAATGATATCTTTCTGGATTCACATATTTCTCATGTTTAAAGATAACTCTAAAAACAACTTGTAGTTTGAAATAGAAACCATGCTTGAAATTTGAAGATTATTACATATCACCGTATGAATTGAAATTAGCTCTATATATCTTCAATCATTAACTTCAATTTTTTTTCCATTGGTCCTCACCAAAGGCAAAGTCCATAATTTGGAGTAAGGAAGCCTAAAAAGAAAAAAAAAAGGTTGAGTTTTCATTTTTCGTTGAAAAAGACCCAAGATGCTAGGTCTTGAGAAAAAGAAAATGCAGCTTAATCTTGTTTTATTTTTATTTTTTAAGCTTCTACACTTCAAAATTATAGATGTTAGCTTTTGGTAGGGACTAACGAAAAAGCCTCAATGTTTTGAGGAGATGTGCAATTAAGTTGGAGCAAATTATGGTAATAGTGGGAAGGTTTTTGTCCTTTGATATCGTTTAGTAGTTCCATAGCTCTTGTACATTTACAAAGCTTAACACACTGCCACAATAGTGGGACATAACAGTTGAAGTTTGTTACCCAAGCCATGGTTTGCAAGACTTGCTTGCTAACTATTACTTTATGACTGTTGCCTGAAAAGAAAAAATGAAGACTTGAATGTCACATTTTCTTTGTACGTAGGGTTCATGTTCTTAATTACATTTGTAAAATAATGTTACATCAATTTGTTTTTTATTTGAATGCAGTCTTGTACATTAAATATATAAATACATACAGTACTGGTCAAAATAAGATAACAATTTATTCAAATGTAGTTCTTGTTAATAGGAATTGCCATAGAATCTTGAAATTTATTGAAATTCTCTCTTTTTGTATATACTTCATGTGCAAAAAAAGTTTTCATCCAAAGTGGTTATAGAAAAAGAGATATTTAAGAGAAACCTTTATTCAAAAAAAATATGTTGGACAAAATAAGAGAATGGTATACAAAATCATTTTTATGATGAAGTTAACACAATAAAAATTGAACATCTGTGTTACAATCAGTATGGAGTACAGGGACCTTTATTAGTAATAACTTCAGCTCATTGACACCCACAGGACATGACAAGTTCCTTGCACAGGTTTGGTGTTATTTTTCCCATTCATCTTTCAGTTTTTCCCATAAATTGGTTACAAAACTCTTGTTTCATTCCCTAACCTTGTCTCCTGTTATCTTCTTCAAGTTCTCGTTAGATTAAAGTCAGGTCTTTCTGCAGGCCATGTTATAGCTTCAATGTTTTTTTTCTTTTAAAAAAAATCTCCCACTCATTTAGCAACGTAATAGGACATTGCCTTGCATAAACATGGCTGTTTGTAGAGAAGGAATAGCATGTTGCTTCATTAAGTTTGGATACAAATTCACGTTTACTGTCTATTGATTCTCACTATAGGTCTAACACATTCAAAGGAGAACATACCTCATACCATAGCACTTCCTCCTCCAAACTTAGCAGACTTTTTGACACACATTGGTTTGAGTCTGTCACTTGTCTGACGTCAAATAAAATATCTACCATCAGATCAAACTAAATTGAATTTACTTTCATCACTGGAATGAACTTCTGATCAATTCTAATCTTTCTAAACATGCTCTTCTACATATTCAAGTCTAGCCATCTTATTCTTAATACACAAGTTTAGTAGCTGAAGAACACGCTTTCAATCCAAATTTATTCAATCATTGGGCAACTGTATGCCAGCTCATCTCATTGTTGAGATTAGCTTTGATTTGCTGCACTATTAAAGGGATTATTCATGGCATGTCTTTTAATAACCCAGTTCTCCTTGAAGTTTGTCTTGTGTGGCCATGAAGTTTTTTTTGGTGAAACAAAAGATTTGGTTTTATCATACAATTTCAAATTCTCAAAATTACACTCTCTGACAACTCTATTGAAACTAGAGAGAGAGAGAGAGAAAGACATGCCATCAAGCTTCATCTTGACAATTTGTTGTTGAAGGGTTGCAGTCCATTTAATCTATTCTTGCATGTCTGACAGCCAATACAACAATGAGAACCTTGCTACTTTTCATTTAGTGAGGACAGTATTGCCATATGCCTGTGAGGAGTTTCTAAAATGTGACACAAAAACAAAACCATTCTCTTATTTTGTCCACTGCAATTTTTTCAAATAAAGGTTTTTCATAAAAATCTTTTTTGCATAACTACTTTCGTTAAAAGCTTCTTCATGTATGAAGTATATAGCAAGAGCTATGATTTCTAGAAATTTCAAGATCTGGTTGCAATTTCAATCCAGAAGAACTACATTTAAATAAATTGATCTCCGATTTTGTTTATTTCTTATGTAAACCTGCATTAAAAATGAAATTGATGTTAAGTAATTGCATATTTAACGATGTCACTTTTCAAGATAATAAATGCTAATGAACACGAGCAACCAATTGTTTGTGTTTTATGGTTTCAGTTATGCCTTTGAGACTCTATTTTATTACTATTTGATAAGTTTTCTGAATATCTTATTGAAGAATGTCAACTATCTTGTGTTCAAATTGAAAAAAATAGAAATATTGAAACAAGTGAGAGAAAGCTGTTCAATTACAGATTGAATTTATTATGAAGTAAAAATACCTGTATGTCTGTCTGCCTTATTAAAAGCCATGCATATTATCAAGTGTATTGTACTGTTATAGTAAAAAGAAAGACAGAAAAATCTGGGTAAATTTTATTGTCCATGAAATTAGTTGTCAACTAACATTTTTAATATTTCTCTTATTTTTGTCTTTTATACACAAGGGAGAGGTTTTTTGTTTTTTTTTTTAATGCCACTCTCCACATTGAATAAAATCTTTAAAAAAATTGACAAATCGGAAATATTCTTGTTTTTTGGGTTTTTTTTTTATTTGTTTATGCTTTCCTACCACTATAAACATTTAATTTAGTTATTGTATTAATTTTGAAAAAATAGAAATAAAAAAGTAAACTGGTTGGGTTAGTCACCCAATTGAAACCATTGCGTGACTAACATCTTGTGGCAGCATGCCACGTTGGGGTGATCAATTCAAAAATTGGAGAAGGGGGGATGTATGATTAAGTTACTTCTCACCTTTTGTTGTGCAGTGATCAGTGAAAAAGTCTGAATTTAAAAAAAACAAAAACAAGCATGAATGCTGCTGGACACAAACTAAGGGATTAATTTAGGATAAAGCTACACTGTAAATTGAACCCTCACTAAAAAGCATTAAGGGGGGGTAAAAAAAAAGTTTTTGTACATTAATGTTTAAATTTTTAGCCCTCTAGCTCCATGTGTGATATATGCATAGCCAGCCAGACAAGCTTAAAAAAAATGGAGACAGTTTTGGTTGGTGGTTGTCTGTCTGTCATCACCCTCTTTGAACGCTGAAGAATGAAAAACATGATATAAAGTGGAATCTCAAATTAATATTGATCTTTTCTTTACCAACTGAGCAGTTTTGTATCCACTGCAGAACAACTATCATGTCTTACACATGCATGGTAAGTAAAATAGAAAAACTAGAAAGCCTTCTGAAAAGTGCATACCTCTGCCACACAGCAGCTAAAAACTGAATGAAAATAAAGTATTAGAAAATGAGTATTATTACTATTGATTATTTCATTTATAGCTTTACTCACAACACACACGATTGATACACTCTTCGTTATTGGTATTGTTTTATTACTCATTTCATTCATGATTGCTTTTTATTGTGACACCCTCTGTGGATATATTTTTTGATTTCTCAAGTGAACAGAACAAAGTTGAAAATAAGTGACTTCCAACAAGATTTGAACTCTCGTCACATGAATGCTTTGCTGGAAGCTTCTTCATTTTTTTAAATTTTGTTCTGTTTACTTGAGCAATTGAAGCTTGTAAATTTTTTACTAAAATTACCATGATTATTCTATTTTCCTCCCAGCTGCCAGAATTTGCTGAGTCAGTTGTATGTGATCAGAATGTATGAAAGCTTAGACATATCCAAAAATTCTACCTTCAGTATCTCAGGTTACATAGAAAAATAATTCAGAAATTGAAAATAAATTCCTACACTTAAATTACACAGATACTGATAGAACTGGATGAGGCAATGTTTTGCTAAAAAGCCTTACACAAGATGTTAAAAATATGAATGTCACAGTGTATACAATCTCAATCAATGGCATTTCATTGCCAACTAAGTAACCTCACACAGGAGTGTATATAAATACATGCCCAGTAAGGTTCCTGTCTGATTGGTTGCCAAGTTACATCAAGGCTACACGACTAGTTCTCAAAACATTCGAAGTGGTTAGTTATTTTCTAGACAACAGACCTGGAATACTTGAAGATGAATGAGAATTACCCTTATTTTCAAAAATCTTATGAAAGACCAAATTCTTTGTGAAGGATGTTATTCTCCAGGCTTTCCATTCTTCCCAACTTGACTATGATTTAAACTCTTAAATTTTGATGTGGTTTACCTGAAGAAAAATCAACAAAATGTTGGTACTTGAATATATTTCTTGACAAGCAAGGTTCATGCTAGATTAATGAGTTTTATCTTCACTGGATGTCACATTATGGAAGCTTTGTGCATAACTAAGCAAAGCTTAGTAAATATTTATATAGATTACTGAGATTGTGAGCCCAGTTTATGCCTTCTGTTGCTATCCAGGATGTTAAATGAAGCTAAAGGTGATTCTCTTCAACTTAACACTTTTGAACCAATGAGTCTTTCTTACATGGGTGTGGAGAGGTAATATTCTCCATTGATGGTAATAAATCTTTTACATTTTCCACACATAAGAGATTACCTGTCCTTTCTGACTGCTCCAATGAAATAGACATTCTTATCTAGAGGACACTTTTAATCCAATAAGCCTCATATAAACTCTGATATAAACCCAATCATGCATAAAAATATATAAATAATAATTTACGCAACTGACAGCACACTGTAAACTTGTATTTACAGTGGCTACAAAATAAATCTATGTTAGAAAAAAATTCAAAACAAAGCTAAAGCAAAAGATTTAGATTTCTCCCCAACAAAAAGTTAGTTGAAAGTCTCTCTGCCTTGGCACAAAGTCTATAGGTGTGGATGGCTACTAGATGTTCAATGACCTTAGTTGGTGAGAAATCAAGTCTAGCCCGAACACCCTTTTGCTTGTTTTGTTTTATTTTGTGTTTTATGTATAGATATCTTTTACAGCCACTGTCTTTTTACCTTCTTTAAAACGATAGAAATCATTTCAGAAGTTGATATGTGTCACTTCCAACTCTAATAAGAAGGTTGCAATGAGTAGCTGTGCTATTGAAAACCATCCTGATGTTGTAATGTCCAAAAACCCTTTTTGTTTGTTCAGCTTTACCTCATATATATGGCATGCTTGATGTAGCTGATTTAGTTGATGCCTATGATTCAATGGTTGAAACAACTCTTAGAATAAAAATGACTCTTTTCAAAAGTATAGCTGAAACTCTGGAATGATTCATTAGATGATTTTAATGAATCTGTTATTGAAGAATCACATGAATTTAATTTTGAAGCTGAGGACTTTGGGATAGCATTGCGGGTAAATTGAGTGGGTAATTCAATTTCAAATCTGGTTTCTTGGCATTAGAATTATTGTATGCTATTGTCTTTAGGAAAGACGTAATACAAAATTTATACCAATATAAAAATCTGTGCTGACTTGTATGAAAAAGGTCTAATCAAACCGAAATGAATAAATTTGGCAAAACTCTTGTTAATTCAGAAGGAAGGAGTGGTAAATTGCTATTGTAAAATGATTACAGTATTGATATTTACTAAGCTTTGTTAGCTTAGTCTGGCACAAGGTCCAATCAAGGGGAATATTGATAGTGTTGCACTAAATTACTAGGTTAGAATAGCGTAAGTGCTTTGAAAATCAACATTTGCAACCCAAGCTCTTACCTGAGCTTGAACATAAATACAGGAAACTGTTACTATTACTCACTGTCTTCAAAGCCATAGAATGAACCTAGTGATTCTTACATTAGAAAACTTGCTGGCATATAGAGCTACCAGCTTCAATAATAGACATAGTCCTGCCCAGCTGCTCATGGGATGCAGATTATTCACAATGGTGCCAGCTCTCCCAGCATTATTTGAACCAGCACTCTGTCAAATACAAAAAAGCAAAGTGAAGAAGGGCAGACCAATCATGCTTCAACAAGTGTCAGAGAGCCTCAGACCTTGATAGACTCCTAGTAGGGAAAAAGGTGTGGCTGACTGAAGCAAAAGTTACTGGAACCATGGTGAGCAAACATTCAGCGGCATGATCCTATATAATAAAAGTACCCAGAGGGTCTGTGCCAAGAAACAGGCATCACTTTGTCCCTAAATAAGGGCATAGGGAATAAAGGCCAACTTGAAAGTGTCTTCACAGAAAAAAATCTTGTCCAGTGTTCAGGACTAAGCAGGGAAGACTTGTATTCAACCCCGTCCGACTGGCACTTCCAAACTGAATAAATTATGTCACTTGTTATCTCAAAATTAAATATTTAAGATTTCCCAAATCAATTGAAATGAAGGACACTTCAGAGGAAAAAAGATAAACTCTTATGATTACACTGGTGACAAGACACTGCTTTGAAGAAAGAAAGAAAGATGTTGCATATGTAAATTAGGTAACCAGACAGAATCGCTCGTAATAGCAATGTCTAGCACTATAAATACAGGAGAGTGTTACTATTATTATTCACTGTCTTCTGCACCACAAGCTGAACATAGTGATTCCTACATTAGCAAATGCAACACCAATCACTGATGCCAATGGGAAATATACAATTAGCTAACCCACCAAGCAGGCCATAATGATTTTAATCTACTTATACAAAGGACAATGTGATTTTTTTTGTTTCTCTGTCCGTAACAATGGACACAATTTTGCCAATAAAAATATCCTCATGCACCATTTGAAATGATGGATTCTTCCACTGAAATGAGCTTATTTACTAAAAATAATCAGCTCATAGAAATTCAAATACATCTGTGAATTTTTACATGAGGATTAACTAGAATTGTAAAAAATGACAATCAAGTTCAACTAAAGAATGTGGAAAGTGTCATGAAATTACCAAAGGGAATAAATTAATAATTAATTTGCAAAAAGGAAAAACCCTATGTATCATAGTGTGCAGTTAACCCTTCCACTTTTAGTACGGTGGGGAGGTACTGTTTGGAGGACAGATCCCCAGCCACTGTATATATTTTTTTGTTTGACTCAAGGCCAAGTAACCTGTGAAACTGTGACAGGAGATAGTTTATTTACTAAGCTTTGCTTAATAGTAAGTACAGGACAAGGCCACATGCTGCTTACAGTACCTGGTGTTTTTAAATGGTCACCCAACTCAGTACTGATCAGGCTTGATTCTGCTTAACTTCAGTGATCAGATGAGAACTGGTACTTTCAGAAAGACTTAACCATAAGCCTCTGGTGGGAGAGAGTTCATGAAAATGTAGTCGTAATTATTAGATTTTACTCGGTATTCGAATGTTTTGAATAAATGTTTTGTTATTGATGTATGAATTATCTGATAATTTATCATTCATATTTTACTGATTATATAACATTTTTGTTGATAGCTGTTTTTGTAACCCTTGATATCACAGATAGGACTCATTGAATAAACATGTCAAAACTTTCATTTGTTCTAATGATTTCATTTATAGTAACTCAGCAAATTCTTGTAGTAGAGAAAATTATGAATCATTAATCACAGATATATCATAGTGACTGTATTGGACTACCTGGTTTACTAAGTAAGGTTTCGCATTTGTTACAGCTGCCCACTGACAACGCTTTTTCATTACTCCTGTGCTTATCTTTATCTATTTTCTTCACGAAAAAACTAAATATTTCTGGTGGTAGGAAAAAAGAAATTTGACCATGAAGGAATGAATTTAGCGGTTTTTTATCTAAAATAAATGATATGTGAATCAAAGTGAAACAAAATTAGTCATTAATCTGAGTCTTTATTTTTCTTTCCATTTCCACTCCTGTTTATCTGTGAATAAATCCTCTGAGGTTAGGAATCAGTTTCTTTTCTGCAACACAACTTCACCATGAACAATCACATAACGGATCAGATCATTATGGCAACCCATCTGGTAGATCAAATGTTCCCACCTGTAAGGAAATAAAAAAAAGAGGATACTCTCAATGTGTGTGTTACATTTATTTAACCCCATTATATCAGTTGAGAATATTTACTGGTTTTTCTAATTAAATTTCATGTGGAGAAATAATGAAACATTTAGTTGGAAATCGACTAAATTTCATTGTAAAATTGTTACCTTCAAGATCTGAAAAATTGGAGTGATAATTTATAAATATACACCTCATCAGACATAAAAAATAGATCTGTCATTTGAATTGCATTGAATAGCTGTGAAGGCTTTGCACAGCCTTATCTGAATATCTTTTTCTCAATTCAAAGCTTCCATTGTGAGGAATGAACTTTTTAGAAACCGTTTGTAAGACACTGACAGACTGTACTTGCAAGTCAAATTAGCACAAATGAATTAAGTTTTTGTTTTGTAATCTTCAAAGAACTAGTTGACCTTTGCTGCCAAAAAATGATGGCAGTATTTGATTTATTTTGCAATTACATGGTAGCTTAAAATATAAAGAGGAGGCATGAAGCTAATTCAATTGAGAAATAATAAAACAACAAAATAATGAAATAGTCTTTTAAGAGATATAACTCTTGCATAAGATATAAAACATATTTTCTTTTTGGATGTCACAAGCAAAGAATATAGACACTCTCTTGTCATATTATATAAGCAGATAATGACTTCAAAATAGAAGTCAGTTTAGTTCACACTTTTAAATCAAATAAGGAAGCCTCTTAATAGGGAATAACTGCATAAAAATTAGTTTGTTTGAGGATAATGTTGATTGATACTTATCACTAGGACTTGAATTCATCTCTCCTTTCAGCTGTGGGTAAAATATTGTAAAATAGGGAGAAATGAGTGACACCACTAAGAGTGTTTGTCCCCTCTAATATAGTGCAAACTGGATTCAAGACAGAGAAATATATGTGGATGCTGAAGCCGTTACCAATGCGGTGACCCCTATATTTTTAGTCAAGAACTAGATATGAAACCCTTCTTTTAGCTTGGTATCTAAAACATTGCTTTCTTCAACAACCCTCTATAAAAGCTATGAACACCTCTTCGCCCCGGTCTTCTAACTAGTTAACTTCTACCTTTCTGGCCCCAGCATCTCAATATACTCGTGGTGCAGTTTCTATTCATTAATGGCGATTATATATTGTCTTGTCACTTATCTTCATAGAAGTGAGTACTCTCATGAACTTCATAGCTGTTGAATACAAACACTGCATCTACTATCTTTTGGACCATGCAAATGCTGCACTCATTATTTTGCCTCTTTAGCTCCTTCTTGCACCTATCCTGACTAACCGCCTTTTTATAATCTAGCACAGTCAACTATACTACTGCATCTACTATCTTATTGGATCATGCAAATGCTGCACTCATTATTTTGTCTCTTTAGCTCCTTCTTGCACCTATCCTGACTAACCACCTTTTTATAATCTAGCACGGTCAACTATACTACTGCATCTACTATCTTTTGGATCATGCAAATGCTGCACTCATTATTTTGCCTCTTTAGCTCCTTCTTGCACCTATCCTGACTAACCGCCTTTTTATAATCTAGCACAGTCATCTATATTACTCATTATAACTGGCACGACTCATCAGGCTCCATTCGATAGATAGACAAAATGACATCAGACCCTTTATGCCACGTGTCCCTTAGATTCTCATTCTTCCCTATATTTCATTTTTACACCTAGGAATAACTTAAACAGAACAGGCCTCTACTCTTCTCTTCTTCAAACAAATGAATGTATTAATGTTTCCATTCCGTACATTTCATTTACATTCTTCATTTGTGCATTAGACATTTCTCTCATTTTTCACATTTGAATATTTGTATGTGTCTTTTTTCTCCATTTGATATCTGCGTCCACTCTTTTACTTGGCGTACATGTTCTCTCTACATCTCCCTTCCTCCATCAACATTTTCAGTGACGTCACTGCTAACACCAAACCACATTGAACCAAAATCCTTTGTCTACAACTATATCTTCTCATCACATCTCACCAACAGCTATTATCTACTCTCTCCCACATAATATAAGGACAATAACCCCTATACCAACATAGAGGCATTACTAACTGAAAGCATTGGAAAAAGATCTTATGTCAAATTTGAAGTATATTTGTCCTCCTTTCATGTGAATAACCTGTACTAGCCTTACTCCTTTTCTTTGAATAGGTTGTACTAGCCTTACCCATTAGACAATTTTAAGCATCAGAATACAGAATTCTCCTGCTATCCAAAATTAGAGCTTTTCTATGAAAAGAAAAATTGTAATCTAGAATGGCATAAAACAAAGAAGCAACTATCATTAATTCAGAAACAAAAACTAACACTGAATGCTATTTTTGCTTTTTGCTTTTTTTCATAACAAAGTATATATGTAGTGTAAATTTTCAACAGCAGGGGATACCTGTACTTGAAAATCTCAACTATGCAGTTTTATTATGAATAAAATATCATGTCTTCCTAAATAATTTTCCTTCTCTGTGAAATATAGAACTACAGAATGGCCAAAAGATGAGGGATCATTGTAATACTAAAGAAGAGCATAGAACTGACTCTTTATTTTTGCAGAGAGCCCAAAAAATGGGAGATCAGTTTACAAGTTACTTGCAATGTGAAACAGATGTTTCACTTTATACCATCAGTAGTATTTTTGTTCATCAAATATTGATTATAAATATGTTTTTTCAGAACTGCTTTCATATTTTATGTTTTAATAAGTATCAATAAATTGTGCAAGGTTATATGTCTCTGGACTTGAAGTCCAAAGATTTAATGCCTAAATACTATTTGTGAATACAGTTTTGTTGTGATATCAAGTCAGTGGTTCTTAAACTTTACTTTATGGCAATACATTAAAAAACATATTTGACTCATGCAGCACATCAACTCTTTACTCTGTTGAAATATTGATATACATTGGTATATATTAGGCCATAATCATCATATAAAACCTTTAAAAAGAAGATAGGCTTGAAATACATTTGAGAAATAGTTATGGCATACTATTGAGCTGTGGTACATAGCAAACTGCATTAAAGAATGAACAAAAAATGGACAAAATTCTTTTTTTTGAAAACTCACCTTGGTGCCTCAATCAAAACCAGGTTTGCCACTTTTCCTGGGGAAAGGGAACCATGAGTGTCTGATTTCCCCAGGGCCTTGGCAGCATTAATAGTAGAAGCCACAAGTGCTTGAGGTAGACTCATGTGCAAGTTAACACAGGCTAAATGCATCACTAAAGGCTGAAAAGAAATATCAAAATCAAGTATGTCATAAAAGTAGTCCGTTTTGAAAAAATCTTTTGTACATTAGGATTTTTTTGTCAATTTGATTCCATATTGGATTTATTGTTTTTGTTCTCAATTAAATCGGTAATGTGTCATGTATGATATTGGAATGAAAAAGTTACAACCTTTTCGCTATTTTGATGGGAAAATGAAGATTGAAAAAGATGAGATATTTGTCAAAACATTAACAAAAAATGTATTTAATATATAACATGAAACTACCAGCAGAAATTTAAATGTTAAAATTCTTTATTTTAGTCTTTTAAATTTAGAGTCAAAATTGATTTCTCTTGAATCTTTTTGTATCTACCTAAGCTGGATGTCTTAAGCTCAATAGTAAAATTTTATAATGTTCATACCATTGACATACAGTAAGCATTAGGATTGAAGTCAGACCCTAAAGCTACTGCCATTCCAATTTCTATCATTCTCTGTACATTGGGTGGCTTTAGTCGTAAAATATAAGCTGTAGTTGGTAAAATAACACCAACTGATCCACTCTTAGCCATCGCTTTCATTCCAGCTTCAGAAATTTCTTCTAAGTGACTCATGGCCAATGCTCCAATCTCAGCACCCATCTAAAATGAACAATAAGCACAATATAAAACCATTAATCCAATCTATGAGACAATTTTGATGAAAAGTAATTCCAATAAACATACCTATAAAATCTTGTCGTTCACACAATTCAGAAACAAAGACTGAAATTAATATATAATTTGGGGATACTGATATAAAATATATTCATTACTCTCCTTACTTTTCAGTTTTTTTTTTAACTAATTTGTACTTCTTGAAATTTTTGACTAGTTTTTACATCTTACTTGCTATTTTTTAAAATTTTCATGAGAAAGATGTTCTAATGAAAAAAAATATTCAAAGAAATTAAAATGATCAAAAAATGAAAATACGACTTTGTCTTAACCCATCAACCCAATCAGTCTAATGATAAAATAATTTTTAAAAATTTGAAAAGCTATTAGTAGGAATAAATAGTCATTTTGGTTCCCCAAAATTAATTGTTCCTTTTCAAAGAAGTGCTTTGAGCATCTGATGCACTTAGAAAATGACATAACTTGTCATCACTTTCTCTGCAGTTTTTTGGGGCTTGATATGAATTTGTGGTCACCCCTATACTTTTAGTTAAGAATCAAATACAAAATCCTTCTTTTAGCAAAATTTCTAAAACGTCGCTTCCTACAATGACTGTATAAAAGCCCTGAACACAGGTGATCAATTATTTTTTTGCCCCGGTTTTCTTGCCGGTTATCTTATCTTCCTTTCTTTCTCCCTAAACTCACGGCCAGTGTAGTTTCTATTCTTTGACCATGACTCTATGCATATGTTATCTTTTTACTTATCTTCCTCGATGTGAGAATTCAAAAAAACTTTATAAATACTAAATGAAAATACTGCAATTACTATTTTTAGCGACAATGCAAATGCTGCGCTTACTATTTTGGCTCTTTAGCTCCTTCTTGCATCTTACCTGAACTAACAGCCTTTTTATAATCTAGCTTGGTCAACTATACCATTCATTATAGCAGGCACAACTAATCAGGCTCCATTCGATAGATAGACAAAACAACATTAGACCCTTTATGCCAAGTGTCCCTTAAATTCTTATTCTTTCCTATATTTCATTTTTGCATATAGGGATAACCCAAACTAAAGAGGCCTCAACTCTTCTCTTCTCTTTACACAATCAATCATTTTAATGTTTTCGTTATATGTAATTCATTTCCATTCTTTATTTGTGCATTAAATTCATCTCTCATTTTTCACATCTACTTATCTGTACGTGTCCTTTTTACTTCATTTAATATCTGCGTTGACATTTGTACTTGGCACGCACGTTCTTCATACATCCCTTTTCCTCCTTCAACTTTTCCACTGATGCCCACATTGACCTACAGAATGAATATTTAGTACAGTAAAAGGCCACACACATGGGGATACCAGTCAGGATGAAACTCACTATAGATTTTTGAAACTTGAATGCCAAGATTAGAACTTCACAAAACGCCAGAATGAGTGCCTACACTCAACATACTCTGTGATGCTTTGTAAGATGGTCGAGGGAGGTTATTGATAGAAAAGTGAGAAAAGTTCAAATAACTTCCGTTTTGTTCTCAATGACAAAATCATCACAAAGCGCTTCTTCTTCAATGATCATGAACCAACAAAACCAGGAAAGCAAATGACATTGGTAGATGCCGTTTTAGAATATTATCAAAGTACAGAAGTTCATTATCATAGATGAGCATTAAAACAAGAGTATTGATGATGGCTGATTTTTTGGAATTGTAGCCTATCAATGTTTAGCTATGTTGAATGGAGGTAAACAAGATGATGATGAAGGCACCTCAAGTTTGTCTGCATCATAATATTCAGCAAACATAGCTTATCATAAGGTCAACTGTAGAAAAATGTAATAGGATGATTGTATTGCACCAATCTTTCAGTTATATTTACAAGCTTGCTTACCATTGCTCCATGGCAAGGCACATAAATTTGTCTGCATCATTATATTTAGTAAGCTTGGGGAGGGACAAAATCATGTATAGAATAAGGATCAAATATAAAGAGAATGGTCTCACCTCAGCTCCATTCAATGGGTGAAGTTCATCGGCATGGAAGTTAATTTCTAATCCGCATTTTTTGCCTGCCTCGAGAATTTCTCTGGATTGGGAGACATCGAAAACGCCTTGCTCACAAAACACATCTATATTGTCCACATGCAACTTTCCGTTCTGCATCAAATTCTTGATTTGCACAAGCTGATTATTGATGACATCATTTTTTGCTTCTTCTGCTGTCTTCCCTCTAAAAAACAAAACAAACTAAACACATATCTATCACCATATAGCTGGCGAATGTTTGTTATCTTGTTTGCCATGTATGCATCTTGTACACTTCTAAATAGTCTCACCCTATGTTCATTCTGAAGTGAAGTTATCCTTGTACAGAAATGGGCAGCTTTTAGGATGCAGCCATCTGCATTAGATTTGAAAATGTCAAAATTAGTCTGACCCCAAACTGACCTTTAGGGATTACCAGAAGTCATCACCACCTATAATGTGTCCATCCTGTGGTATCAGCATTTTAAGAAGCACTGATATATATATATAAGGTTAAGGGTCAAGTTTATGGATGCTCTTCATTTTAAATAAATGCTTAAAATTAAATCATATCACATGGCAATTGTATAGAGGGCCTGGAACATCTTATAAGATATGTAAAAATAATTAATTTTACGTCTCATAATATTTTCTGCAACTGTAATCTAGAAAATTACCCTTGTTTTTTTTTACTTTCAGAATTATTGGCACTATAGTGAAAGCAAAGACAAGCCTATATTATGCAGCCAAGTCAATACTTACTTAGGTACAGCGTGTGCCCCACAGAAAGTAGAGGAGATGTCAATTGGAATTTCTCTTCTTGCTCTCTCTATAACATTCAGCATTTTGATTTCAGTCTCAGTGTCAAGACCATAACCAGATTTGCATTCCACCAAAGTGGTACCAGAATGTATCATTGTCCAAAGCCTTTTCTTCAGTCTCTGAAACAAATCCTCCTCAGAGGCTTTCCTTGTGTGTTCAACCGTAAAATGGATGCCTCCTCCTGCTTTATGCACTTCCATATAAGTGGCTCCTGCAAGCTGTAGAGAAAATCAGTCGTTCCAATTAGTAGAGATTTTAAAGAGTTACTTGAAGATCAAGTTAGATCATTTTTGCTATGAAAAATACATTTTTTGATATGTAGAGACTACACAACCAATTAGGATTGAAACATAACTAACACCTGTTGATTCAAAAGAGATTTGGTGAGATTCAAAGGGAATTCTTTATTACGAATGGCTGGAAGCTACAATTATTAGAAGGATATATTCGAAGAGAAAATATTTTTTGAAAAGCAATATCACTCATACACTACATCCTTTCAAAAATTTTTCAGTCTTGCCAGAAAATTTAATCAACTAATTAGTAGTAGCCAAGACAATATATATATATATATATATATATATAGAGAGAGAGAGAGAGAGAGAGGAAGAAATACAGAGAGATATCCATTGTCTCCTTACCTTCATGGCAAATTCATGGACCCTATCTCCTGCCCAAACAGGATGTGTATGAGCATCTACAAACCCTGCAACAATAGAAGTTATTAAAAAGGTTTTAGAAAACTAAAAGAACTCATTATTTGGTTTGTGAAAGTTTTGCAATCATTGATTTAAAATTAATGAAAATATCAACAATATCAAGATAGATACCAAAGCCCTGTAGGAGTTTTTGAGTTGGCTAATGGAACCAATTGGACTTTCTAGAGGGACATTCAGTGGGTAAAGCATCTTGGGTAAACATTCCAGATCAGTTGCAAAATTTTATAGTGCTATTTTTCCAGATTTTTGCGAGTCGTTTCTAGTTATTTACAATCAAAGGTCATGAATCCTTTATTTAAAAGGAAATACTGGTGTGGATCGATATACATAACATATCGGCTCTAAAATTCAATGCCCATCCTTCCACGAAATTTCATTGAGATTCATCAAGAACTTTTGGAGATATCCTGTGGAAAGCTAGAGAACCTTTGGAACTATTGTGTGATTGCAGACAGTTTGGTAGGACGTTGGGGATAATTGTATTGACCCTCTACAAAATGTCCAGACTTCTTTCACAGCATATTGCCCACCCTTCCTCAAGATTTCATTGAAATTCATAGGGAATTTCTGGGGATATTGTTTGTATAGACTGAGAAATTTTGAAGGTATTATTTGGTGTGAACTACAATTATCTCCCCTATGTTATAGTTATATGTCCCCACACATGTTTCATTTTAAAACAAAGGTTTATATCCTTTGATTGTGAATAACTCAAATGGACTTGCTCGGGGGCAAGTGGTTCTTACTCGGCTAAAATCCGCTGTTATGAAAAATGGGGCTAAAAAAAATTGCAGCTGATCTGGAATGAAGGTCTCTCTACAATGTCCGCTTAGTTTCATTAGTCAACTCAAAAATTACGGAGCTCTATTACAACGCCAAGACTTTACTCTTCTACCCAGGACTGGAAGTAATTCTAGACTTTCAAAAAGCGATCCTTACTTTTTATTAAAATAAAAAGGAGGAAGAGGTGGATACAAATGCACCTTTCCTCAGGCCAATCAGAAATCTGTATAGAAAAACCTTACTTTTCCCACAACCAGTTTCCACTGGCCTTGGACACATACCGACTGATACAAAAACAGAATTCTAACTCAACACTCAGTCGGTTCTAATGAACAGCTCTAAAGTCAACTCCTATGAACTCCAGACGGCCGGGTCCTTTCATTTCCAAGCAGTTACCGTCGGGTTCGCCAACACTTACTTTATACGCGTCATCTTGATATACGTTTGAAGTCTCTCACAAAAGCCACTTGAGTTGTTGTCATAACAACCCCAGCAAGAGATAAACTGTTAATAATACTTATATCATATTTATAGATAACAATACTAAAATAATTATCATTGTCATAAGAAAAATCTGTCTTCTTCTCCATCAAATACGTACGCCTTTAAAATAGAATTTACTGCAACGTTTTGTAGCTGCAAAATTTCATATGAACTAAATTATAGGCATCTTCTGCACGCAAAGATTCGAAAGCCTGTCTTATCAACCAATTCGTGAGTATAGAGATATCGATCCTCACTGTGTACCCCACAATCATGTCTTTGTGCCTGACAAAGCTAAGCTTTGTAAATAACTATGAAATGAATCGCTAATGTTTTTGAGAGGGACAATTCAGAGAGAATTTCGTCTGAATAAGCCGTTTCTTGAATGCGTCGTGTTCCTTTGGGAATGATGACTCGACAGGTGGAGTGTGCGTCACGAGTCACAGACATCATAAAATCCATTAAAAATCTCAAATGGCAATGGGCTGGCCATGTTGCAAGATTCACAGACAACCGATGGACATCGCGACTCACGACATTGATCCCAAGAGATCGCATGCGCAACCGAGGCCGGCAAAGTATTAGATGGAGAGACGAGCTAGACAAATTCAGAAAGTACTGGCTCTGCGACACCCACAATAGATAGGTGTGGCGAATCCTGGGTAAAGTCTATCTTCAATGACGGACGATGAGACTGATGATGATGATTACGATGAAAATCTAGGGAGAAAATGAGCATCAAACCCTCCTTTTTTTTAGTTCCAATTTTTTCGTTTCAGGTGCCCCCTCCCTCGCCAGCAGATGACCGAACGTTAAGTTCTTCAGAGGTTGTAAGATATTCCGAATATACAGTCTTCACATCTTCTTTTGCCCGGTTTTCTTACTTTTCTGTCATATTAGACCTGGGGAGGAGCGGGGTCTTATACTAACAAATGTTGTAAATTTATTTCATTCATTGGGGAAAATTTTGAATGTACCAAAAAACTATTGCTCTCCCCACATGAATCTGTTATCATGGGATTAAGTAGAATTTTTTGGTGAATATAGAATGAAAGAAATACTCAGAAAAATGTGTTGTTATAGTGAAATAAGAAGAAATAATGGAGTATGATTGGGTCATCAAATGAGACGAAGTCATTGTCCAGTCAGAGAAGATCAGCCCATTCCCCATTCCCCATATTAATATTGTGTCGTAATTTTTTCTTTTTTTTTTTAGTAAATAAGAAACATTGATGGAAATGAGATGACGTGAAAGGTGGATAATTTTGTCTGAGGTTAGTAATCAAGAAAATTTGTGTCAAAATCTTCGATTAAATATGTTGGTAGAAAATCGACTGATATTTTTCTGATTTACTAGGATCCAATAAGATGATATAAGTTGGTTTGCATGCAGTTAAAATCTGACATGAATGGATGTAATATTCACACTGGTAAACATCCAACAGAAGTGACACCGACACAAAGAGTCACATCCTTTCTTATACTTACTGATCTCCCATCGTCAAATTTATACGTTTTCTAAGTATTTTACCTCAGTGAGGTCTTTGTTTCCAAAAATTGAATGACGTGTAGTATAAAATAACATCAATGTACAATACATTATGATAATCCCCTATACAAAATAACAAACTAAACGTATTATGATACGGCAGATATGATAAAGATAATGTTGCAAGCTAAATATTGCGATCAAAGCTTGCAGGGGGGGCGTGTTTGATCAATGCCACTGGGGAGCCATGTTGATATAACTGTTTTATTTCTAAATACACTGAATAAGTTACATGATAAACAACTGATGATCTCCACAAGAAATATTCACGTATAGGACTATGATATCTTATTCTTCCTAAAAAATAAAACCCTTTGAAAACTTTACATTAATTGCATTAATAGATATTTGGAAATAATGACTAAAATGACAAATTCTTTTACATCTTTAGTGTTTAAAACAGTAAAGCTTTACAATATATATATATATATATATATATATATATATATATATATATATATATATATATATATATATATACTTGGCTTACTACGGCTAAATGAGGACGAAGAACGGAGATTGGGAGATTATCCCAATCTTCCAAGTAAGGAGGGCTTATCTACCTAAGAACTAGTCTTTGAAATCCTGTCGTTTTGATGAGCTTGAATACCAACCTTTTGCACAGCTGAAAATACGTTGCTATTTTATTCAAGAGGCAGACATAAAATCTCCATTTCTTTTCTCTCAATGTAATGAATGATTTTGCGAAATCTTACCAGGTAGTAGACACATTCCTTTAGCATCTATAATGCGGTCAAAATCCCCTTCAGAATATTTAGACTGGATCTTCTCGTCCTCATCAATTTCAACAATGTTTCCATCACTGAAATGAAATAATTTCTGAGATCATTTTTTTTTAAATGGACAATTTCGAAGAATGGAGATTTTGAATAAATGAGAATAGTTCTTATTAACATCTACATTTCTCTTTTCATTTAAAGAAAATGTGCTGATATTTTGTAATGGTCTTTAAAATCTTTTGGGAGCTTTAGAACTGCACCATTGATTCTGATGTTAAAATTGATATGAGCAAATTATATATATTGTCATGTGTAGTGTCGGAGTTATCATTTTGTGGAAGTGATAATTGTATCACTATTGTATGGAGGTTAAATCGTGGAGACAAGGATGCAGAGTTCGACTAGGAGTCAAAACTTGTAGTCAGCCAATCCAATACTTGTGTGCTGGCAACTTGGTACTGTGTTGTGAGGCGCTCTCTTGTAGTGGCAGAATAAGTGGAGGAAGTGGAACGTACTTAATAATGCTAAATAGGCACTATTATAGCTCGTACAAAAATAAAAGACTGAGAATACGAACCAAGCAGTAATAATAATGAATTACAAAAGATTCATTATCACTTTTATTACAATGTGCTGAATTGGCGAAGAGTTTAATAGTGAAGAAGTTCATAATAGTTGAGAAGAGTTCTCACCAGAATAGGCTGGGAAAGTTCATCAAGCGTTTGTAATAATGTTGTAGTGGAGTCAAGTGTATGTTGAAGATTTACCGCATGACTAGTAGTTGGATCAACGAATTGATGCGTTTTGAGAGATGTGCAAGTAATGTTGATGTGTGTGTGAGAATGTGAATGGTGTGAAGAAATCTGGTAATCTCGGGACCACTTTCACAAATGAGCTGAGGTGAGTCATGATTTTGGACATTGAGAGAAGCTCAGACCAGCTTCCAACTGGATTCCATAAAAATGGTTCATAGTTGCAATTCTGATTTGACGGTAAGTATTGTGTTTTACCGCAGATTTTCATTAACTACTGGAATTCTATCTGCTTGTCATTTCACTTTCGGTTTTTGAAGAGTGAAGACGATTACCACATACGCGCACATGCGCATTCATTTAATTTATTTTATCCTTTTCCTTGCACTTTAATTTCTTTTGTATATTCGCTGACCACTATTTCGACCTAAGGACCAGGCATGCTTCATTTATGCCATGTCACGCCTGAAGGCGAGATACGATCACCATAGACACAGACACAGTTGTGATAAAAAGCGACTAAAAATTAAGATCAAAGAAAACACTCATCGAAAATATTAGCAATGATCGTTGACAACGCTTGTTTTTAAAATCGTATTGTTACTGCCGATTTCTTAGTACTGATTAGATTATTGGGTTTTTGTAGAAGTTATGACATGAATATTACCGATTCAAAACTCAACAACAAAGGCCTGACATGTACACTTTTCCTTAGTTCAAAATATCTTTTCTGTGCATTCCAAAACGGCCGCTCATTATGCAGAACTGACCCAATTGAATGAAAAATGAAGCAACGACCGGCATTTCAGTGCGTACTTATGATTAGTAAGTTTGATCTTCGCTAGTGGTCTTGTGCTAGATTAAGCTGAGCTCAGTGTATATCTTGCGGATAGATATATATAAGCAATTGTTTATTTTAAAGCGATTTCAAACCATGTTACCTTGAGAGATAATCAAAAAGCTTATCTGCTGAAAAGTATTAAAGAAAAACAGCTGATAACATCTTATTGTACGGGGTCTTTCCCAAAGTATCCCCCCACCCCTATTTCGAGAACCGGCAACGCAGTCTTGATGTAACTTGGCAACCAATCAATTAGTAGGATACTATGTGACTGTATTCGCATTGCCCGAGCGAGACATTCTTCACGTCTCGTGCAGGTTTATTTTTAGGCGAAACATCGCATTACGCTTGTCCCACTACAGTCCAAATTTGGCTTCTGACTTTTCCTAAAGAGATTTAAGATAGTGGATGAGATTATGAAAAACGCAACGATGCAACTGATGGCAATCCTGAAAAAGAACTTTGCAGATTGTTTTGAAAACGGGAAGGGACACCGAGATAAATAAATGTTTGAGGCCCTAAAGGGAGTCCTTTGGAGAAAACTGATGCGTCAGTGTCCTATGTTGGCAATCTATTCCTTACAATTAAATGGTTGGACACTTTTCGGACAGACCATATAGAGAGGTTTAATCGGAATAATTTCTTCGTCTTCTATTGTTGTTTTTTTCTTTTATCATAAAGTTTCAGCCACTATACACTTCAGTTTTCCTCGGTGCCTGTTGCATTTTAGAATGTCAACCCTTGTTCTGTTGGTAAATGAACGTTTCTTCCCACACACGTCAATCCGGAGTCTCTGCCTTCCAAAACTAGCCTACTTTGACTGACACGTTGAACCCATGACCTCCCAATGAATTATGTGAATTTTACCATCACATTTCTTCTTTTTTAATTAGAGGCTTCCATATTCTATTAATATCTATGCTTGGCCTGCTGATCCATGATTTGAGTTTAGTTATGCGCCGATTCCTTTTGCCGTCATCCATTGCTGTCTACGTTTATCATGTTAACTGCATTCCATAGATGTTGGCGTACTCCCTTCTCCCTGCACACAGACCGAAGAGTACAGCGACCGAAACATTATTATGAAAAAAAACTCTTTCCGAATATTATGATTGAGAATATTTCGTCCTTTATACTGGGTTACCTCAAAAGTTTGTTCTATTTTCGCCGTTAGATGACATTAGGAGAGTTTAGTTTTAATAAGCATCATTCAAGAAGATCTCGTTTGATTGTGTAGTGACACCTGACATAGCGCGTATTTTGAAAAAATGTTAAAATTGGCGTATTATTGTTATTGATTCTAGCATTGAAGATGAAAAAAGCAGAAAAAAGACATATGCTTTTTTTATTTCAAGAAAGGTAAAAATGCTACTCATATGCAAAAAAAGGCTTTGTGAAGTTCATGAAGGTGTTAATGATCGAACGTGCCAAAAGTGGTCTAGAAAGATTCGTGCACGGGATTTATCGCTTAAGATATTTCTTGAGAATAATCAACACTATACAACGCAGAGGATAACCAAAATACAACATATATACAACAACATGGGTAAATCAAGCGTGGAAAATCGTTTTCCCCAGCTTAGTTATGTTAGTTGCTCTGACTATGGCTTCTACATAAGTTTATATAACAGGTGAGGAAAAGCTGATTCTTTACAACAACGGGGAACGGAAGAGATCATGGGGCGAATGAATACCCTGGCAGGTCTACGCATCCAAAGAAGGTGATGCTCTGTACATGGTACGACTGGAAGGATTGGAAGGGAGTCCTCTACTATGAACCGTTTCCAGAGAACTAAATAATTGATTTGATTCCAATTACACCAATTGGAAGAACAAAAACGCCAGGAATTATCGAAACAAAGTTCCATCAGGATTACGCAAGACCACATACTTCTTCTTTGGTGGCCACGCTAAAAGGAATGCAGCTTAGCCGGGGGGAATTTCACTCATCTACTATATTCACCAGATACTGCACCTTCGATTTATCATTTATTCCAGTCCTTACAGAAGTAAAAAAAAAAAAAAAGCAATTCCTTGGAAGACTGCAGAAGGCACCTAAAGCAAATCTCTGCTGAGAAAGATAAAATATTCTGGGACTATGGAATTATGAAGTTGCACGAAAAATTGCAAAAGATAGTGGAAGAAAACGATTCTTATATCAATTTATGTCTCAATTTTTTAGAGGAGGGATTTTCATTATGCATAAGTATTTTCGAACTGTTGTCCTCATCTCAGTTCATCTTTTGAACACAATGTTTCGGCCGATGTACCCTACGACCTTCTTCAGGTGGGTGTCGTAAGTGGTGATGTTTTGGGAAGCCAGTGTAAAAAAGGTTGATCTCCAGGATCAACCTAGAACAACCAATATAGAACTGTCCTTGGAAAAGGCATGGATGAGACAGGTAAAAGCCATTGATCTTGAGAGATTGTTCTTATGTCTTGTGACAATTTTCAGAAATTTCTTCAGGTGACCTCTGGTGACTTCCAGCATCAACCTCACATTGACTATGATTTTCGACTTGTAAAGATGTACTCCAATGCAAAATGTCTGCATCATAGTTGCAATATTGTGGCCAACAACTCGAAAGATTCGTTAGAAATGACCAGAAATGACATATGGTTCACCTCGAATGGTCCTGACGTCAAGATCACATTTCTAAGTACTTTGGTCGTGAATGAATTTATCAGTTTCATAAGTGCAAAATTGTGGCAAACAACTTTGAAAAATTGACTAGAAATGTCCTGAAATGACTTCTGAAGTCAATGTTGCATTGTCAATTACCTTGGCCCAGAAAAGATTTACCCCTATGCCAAATTTCGGTCCCATAAGTGTGAAATTATTGCCCGAAACTTAGAAGATTGAACAAATGACTAGAAATTTCCTCCAAGGTCAACTTCAAGTAATCTGTTAACTTTGTCATGCGAAGATGTACCTCTATGCCTAATTTCGGTTTCATAGGCGCTAAATTGTTGCCATAAAAATGACAAAAAATGACCTCTGGTGACCTTGAATGACCTCAGAAGACAACGTCACATAGAGTGCGATCTTCGTGTGAGAAGATATGCCCATATGCTAAATTTCAGCATCCTGCAAAATTGTGACTCACAACTCTGAAAATTGGCTGGAAATGACCAAAAATGGCCAACAATATCAACTCTGCATAGCCTATGTGGCAAATCAACCTCTCCTCAGTCTACATGCAGTAAGGTCGATAGGCCACGTAGTTTCAACGGAGAAGAGACACGGATAAACAATCAAACAGAAGGCTTAAATATTGTTTATAAATCTAATCAACTTTTGGGATAACCTAATACATATGAAATATTCAATACTTAAATATAAGTAAATCGTACTTACCTACCGACCACCAGGCTGATACCATTATTACCTTTTGCTTCAATAGTTTCTATCTGGTTCATTTCCTTTCCTGGGAGCACACGTGTCCCATCTTTTGCAATGGTGACCACTTGTTGGGCGGAATGAACCAACAGGCGGTATTTAATTTTACTTGTCATTATCCACTTCGAATGGAGAGAATTGCCAATTTGTTTTAGACCTTTACTCGACACTTCAATGATCCGCTCTGCTCACGTACAGAAAATTGTTGCAGTACGATGTATAACGGATGCAAAATGTGTTTAATAAAAGCCTTTTATCAACCTCTTTAACCTACTTTCCTCGACGTGTTTTATCTTTAAGTGAAATAGACAGATATCCGTTGCCTTTGTTATCGTATGCAAATAAGAAAGGCTCATCTGAAGTTTGAATTTCTAACCTATGCATGATATTTTCACATTAACCCATTTGCTGCGACAGGTGGCAATGGATGAGTTATCCATTACAAGATAAGAGCCTTTATCCATTGCAAGATAATCCATTGTATGTAATCCTTTGCAAAATAAATGCCCTAACTCAAGGCTTTTGAGAGGGGATGCATCCGATGCATCGGGGCCCAGAGAACGAGAAGGCGAGACACAGAGGGCAGAGGGCCAAAGAAGGAAGTTGCCGAGAGTTTCTTAGGTAGAGCTGTGCAAGTCGAAACATTATGGTCATCAGAAAAATAGCTCGATCCTATTGTTTACCAGTGTGTGAATATAACATAGCGTGCTAAAAGGGTTATAGCAGATGAAAAGAGGGTGTCTAATAGACGAAGGTGATTGTGAGGTGTTCATTGAAGTACAGCTTTACGACGCCTCACAAAATTTCTTTCAGGGGGAGGCCCTGTCCCGATTCACAGATAGAACTGCCATCAATCACAATAAAACGGAAATTTTGTTGAGTTGAAAAATGTAAGCAAAGTAAATAATGCTGACCAATTCGTTGTGTTATTATGTCGAAATTGTGTCTTTTTTTGGCTCAATGTTTTTTCTTAAATGCATAAATATGTAGTTATGATTTAATCAGAATCTTTTTTGGTGGACCTTTTCACAAAAAAGAGAAAAATACGGAGTTTTAATTTGATCAAAACACGGTGCAAAACCACACATCAAAACATTACTTAGGAAAACCTTTTTACAAAAAATAAATAAATAATTATTATTGATTTGATAGGAAGCTGCGCTTTCGTGCAAATCCAAGACAGAGTTAAAATCCTTCTAGATCAAACGGGTCACTACTCAAATGTCTCTTAGCTGAACGCACGTCTGAAAGAGAAAATCCACCGTTCACTATTACTACTAAAACCTTTTTCACTTCTATACTATTTTTTCTCCTGACTAACTGATGGCACTAAAACTACTAAGCAAATATCATTACTAACAACAGGAACAGACAACAGAAAAGGAACTCATAAACCTCTAGACATTCATCTGAAAGATAAACAGGTAGGTTTGATCCCCTAACAACGTTCATTCTAGACTTGGCTTCTTCACTTCTTCGAAGTCCAAGTCATTACGTTTATCGACGACTAAGCTATAATATAAGTGATAACATCATTGGATACGTGGATATTCCTTTGTCTTTGTTTCTTTCTTATTCTAATTAGCACTATGTCCTTGATCGATCGTTTTAGACTCCTTTGGCGAAGAACGGAAAGATTTTGAAACCCACTCTAACAGAGTAAATCTGTTTTTTGTGGCTAATAATATTGATGGGGATAAGAATTTGCTATTTTTCTCTCATTATCAAGTTCTAAATTACATCTATTGGTGCTGAATCTCGTTTATCCCCCCCCCCAAACCGCTAAATGTACTTCCGAAGAATTAGTCGGTGTGCTGAAAGCACACTTCAACTCTGATGTCGTTCTTAAATACTTACACTCGAATTTTTTTCAATACGAAGCAAGAATCGATTGAGACTATCGCACTGTTTGCGTTCGGTACTTGAGATAACACTTATGATTTCGGAGTGAACCTCAAAGATGTCTTGATTTGTGTTCGAATTGCGTGATGTAGTCACGTAACAATCATTATCTTTCGAATGTGCCTTTCTATTGAATTGTTGCGAGATGAGTTATCGCCCTTCTACCTGCTTCAGCCATGGATCGCGTCGAACTCTCAACAGAAGTAAAAAAAAAAAAAAAAAAAAAACTCTAAATCCTGAAATTTTGTGTTCTGGGCGCGGACAATTGCATATGAACAACTATCCGTTCAAAGATGCAGAATGTTTTTCAAAAAGTGGTAAAAACTATGAAAAAGTACTAATACTAACCAGAATGACGTTGAATTTGAATGTGAATACTCCAAAGACACCTATGACGAGTACATTTTCCTAATACAACTGGACGTTCAGATGAATCTACATTGGTTCCAGTTCTTTTAAACGACATTCTTACTGGCTGCATGCTCAATGATCAGCAGTCATTCCTATCGTACACTCTGGTCTCCTGAACAGCATCTGAAATTACATAAATGCTCTGATATGTTAAGAGCATCTAATGGTTACAATTACCTATTCTCGGTGAACTAAACTTAACCCACAAAATGACCGAGGAAACAAAAAATATTGTTCAAATCGTTGATAAACTACGCAGAGGTATGTTTAAAAAATAATAATAATCTCCTAAAATTTCTCATCCTAACTATTTCTAACGTCTAATTTTCCAACACTATTTCTTCAGGTCCAAGTGGCCATAAAAGAGAAAAATTCCACGTATTAGTGGACAAGGAAGTTCTGTCTGTTCGTTTTAAAGTCAGACCTGTTCCTTATGCGATGCAGGATGAAGTTGAACTTATGCTGTTTTTTTTTATTGGCTCATTCTAAATGGGCTGCTGTCGTGTTCCCAGTTTTGAAGTGTAATAATGCCATTCATCTATGTGGTGACTACAAATTAACCGCTAACAAAGCTGACAAATATTCAATACCGAAATTGGAAGATTTGTTTACTTGCTTGTCCGGTAGCAAATCTTTTCTAAAATTGGACATGTTATCGAATTGACAGCAATGGTATACATCCTGTGAAAAATAAGATCATGGCCGCAGTCAAAGCTCCTGCCCTCACAAACAATCCAAATCCTACCGTGGTGGGTTTGATTTCTACGTACGCTTTGCGCCACAAGCATCCTATATTTTAGAGCCTCTCAACAGACTTTTAAGAGATGATACTCAATGGAAGTTGGGTACAGATCAAGACATATCCTTTGAAGATTTTAAAGTTTTACTGCCGCGCTCTAAGAGGTTAGTACATTTTGACCCTAGCCTTCCAATCACTGTGGTCAACAGCAGCTCATACGGCCTAGGTGTGGTGTTTGAACCATAACATAAATGGTCGAAAGAGTCCAATTACTTTTGCTTCTAGAACTCTGACTAAAACTGAAAGAAATTACTCACAACTTGGAAAGGAAGCCCTGGTTATTCTCTTTGCCCTGAAAAGAAAAACTTCACCACTACTTGTGAGGTCAGCCTTTATTTGCTTTGGTCACTGACCATAAATCATTCCTTGTAATTTTCTCTCCTGACAAGCCTATCTCCCAGATGGCATCTGGTAGAATTCAACGTTGGTCGTTGGTTCTTCAGGCTTATAGCTTTGGTACTACAGATGCCCTCAGCAGATTGTGCTGAAAATATTCCCCTTCCTTCAGAGTGGACTAATCTAGTCTATCTTTTGGGAAGTTCTCGCACTTCATCCAAAATAAGGGTTTATACCCGTACAGATCCTATTTTTCCAATATTGCGAAATCGGCCTACTACTACTGGGGGGGGGGGCACATCGGTGCATCCTGAATGAAGGAGTCGGTATGCAGCTACATTTAGTGGCCAAATTTGGACAAAGATCTGCACTTCCTTGTAAAACAGTGTCTCCAATGTCTGGAGCATTGCGAAAATCCAGCAAAAGCAGAATTACATCTTTGAGAATGGCCTTGTCAACACTGGCACTGCTTGCACATGGACTGTACTGGAACTGTACAAGACAAACATTTTTTGATTGCAGTGGACGCGCACTCAAAGTGGTGGAGTTTTCCCCACCAAGGGTCGTAGTAATAAGGAAACTATTTTTTTTAAAAACCCGCGTCATTGTTTCTGTCTAATGGGTTTTCCCGTTTCCATTGTGTCTGACAATGGCCCTTGCTCCGCCAGCAACGAATTTAAAGAATTGCTAAGAAAAACAATGGTATCAGGTACATTACCTCAGCCATGTACAAACCAACTATTAACGGTTTGACTGAGAGAATGGTACGGACATTCGAGAGTGCTTTAATTGGTTCCTTAGTACCTTGGAGTATTGTACTAGACAAATTTCCCTTCAAGTACTAGATTACTCAACATAATATTACCGGTGTATCACTAGGGGAGATGCTTTTCAAGTATTTTTTTCGCTGTTGTCTTGACTTGTTAAGTCCTAGCGACTGCGTAGCTGATTGAATGATACAAAACCAAGAAAACCAGAAGAAAAAACTTCTCTTCTTCACATTGAATGCTAAATTTACAATCTAATGTATCGATCGCTGTGCACAACTAACGGCCATGTCCAATAGATATCAGCATACAGATGGCAGTATCATCAAACGTCACCCAGATCAGATCACCAAAAAGGTTTTCTCTGCGCTCGAAGATGATCAACTACTCCCTAGATTGGCCCTGAAGGTGAAAGGCCAGAACAAACGTCCTCCTCTAAGCACCTCTTACAGAAATGGCTCTTAAAGATCTGCCATGATTGTTAGGGCTCTTGACTGACTGAATCTCTAAGCGCTGCACTAAAGAAACTAAGGGGTGTGTTATAACCCGCTAGATAACAGGGGTAGCTTATACAATTTTCACGTCAACTCCCTTCACTTGTCTTGACAGTTGACCTTGGCACCCAAGGTCAGCGTCTGTGATTTGCTGCACTTTTCGACGAAATCCAATCAATTTGAGTAACTCCACGGGCAAGGCTGGTCGTGTCTGCAGCATCTCCTAAATTATTGCTATGTCTGGAAAATCCTACCCTACTTCACTCTTGGTTTCTCGTTAACAAGCACTAATCAACTCTGACAATATGAAGAAACAGACAACAGAAACGAACGTACAAACCTGCAAGCATTTACACATAAGAGAGACAGGTAATTTTGTCTTCATCATTCATACTTTTTTGCTTGATCTTTTCCTCGAAGTTCAATTCATTACAAGGCCTCTCGTTGGAAAATTAAGACGTGAATGTCCTCACTTACGTTATTCGTTTTCACTTGTAATCACCGTGCTAAAATACTGCTGTGTTGCGAAAACAATCTTATTTCCAAAAGTTGTTTAGAAACTGTTTCATAAAATCCGAAATTAAGTGAATAGTTTTGTGTAGCATGATATCTTGTGTCATTTATGATGGGAAGCTCCCGTAGTTTTACTTCAAGTAAGTTTTGATAAAATCATGAATGACTGCAAGTTCAAACAAAAAATTATCATCATATATGTACCTAACGTGTTATATTGTTACGAAAAATCAGTCATGATAAGAATTCAGTAAGTTTGTATCACATCTGTAGCCAACTAACAGTTCTTCTGAAATGAAAGCTGTAGCTACATAGAACATTTTATCATTCCAGCTCCAGTAATGCACTTCTAACTTACACTATGTACACAAACGTTACAGAATCGCCTGTCATGCTTGTCAAAGTTTGGAAGATGAGAGAAGACAGTACTTTTTTCTTCTCGAAACATTCCAAAAGATGGGGACATATAACACTTTATTGCCAAACTACTATACATGGGTCTGTCCTGACTCGTTTATTACTAGTTAAAATTAGTACGAAAATAAATACGAATAAGTATGCAGTTTTAGGAACGAAACTTGAAAGTTAGCCACACATTTAATGACGACACTTTCTGGAGAAAGTCTAAAAAACATAATCTTCCGTTAAGCATCTTTTTTTTTTTTGTCCCCTTTTCTTCAAGCGGATTACCTCCTCTTTCTCTCTTCATCTCTTCTTCTAGACATACGTATGCATCCGAGTTCCGTTTATCTGTGCTCACTCCAGACCCAGGGGTCTTATGTGGCTCCGATGTCTCAGCCAGTTTGGTTTATATTCTTTTCCCGTGACTATCGTCTTTTTGTCTATAATCTTCCTGGGTGTAAGAATCCGTAAGGGCTTTCGGGCGTCTCAACACGAACACTTATTTGATTTCGCTCTTTTCAGTTCCTTGCGCTTAAAATTGATCCAACTGCTTTTTGATGATTGAGCTTGGTTAACAATATCACTCATTATTAAAAGCATCACTAATATCCTCAATAGATAAACCCACGTGTGGTAGACTGTTGTTCACTAGCGACTATAAGCATCCTTCTTGCTACACCATCATCATCATCACTCTCCCCCTCTTGTAGGACTCCTAAGCCTACAGACCAATACCATTTACCAATGCAGTAACATTGTCAATAGCAGAATTGCCACAGTAACACAAACCATTTTTTTGCAGCAGCAGAACTACCGCTATTTCCAGTTGACCATCACCTTTACTCATCTGTTTATACATATGAATAAGTTGCCGCTTTAGTGCATCATTCAATGATGTGGGAAAGCTCTCATATACAATGACGAAACTTGAAATGGTGCTTGATATTACCCAATGGCCTCTCTGTGATGTCAAGTAAAAATAACCTATCCTTATTTATCTCCCTTAGATTTTTCAGTCTTATGACGTCATGTAGAATACATATCTATGGTCTCGTGCTGACCGTACTGAGGAACCTAGAAAAGTGCTGAGAAGATCATACTTTTTATCCGTCACCTCTGCCAGATGTAAGGGAAGTAACTCCCTAGAGTAAACCTATTCAAGGTAACGTTTTTATGCACAACAGATGTAAATAGAAGTTCAATATTTACTTTAAAATAGAATGTCACGTAAATATATTTTTCCTGTCAAAATGCAGAGGTTACTTGACTTGGCCCACCAGAAAACAACTATAGAATTGAATGTTTTTATGCTCGGATGAAACGTGAAAGGTATGCCGGTATAAGATATAGCAATTAATTGAGAAATATAAAGTTTTTAAAGAGTTTTTGAACTTGAAAGATAAATCTTAAACAGTGTGTGTGGAATAATGAAATGAAATCCCTTCATGTAAAGTTTTTATATGCACGCAAGAATCATGAAAGCTATGAAGATAAATGGTGTCAAGGATATTTAAACTTCATCAAACAACAACAGGCAAATGGCCGCAAATTAAATCAGACATAAATGAACCCAATAAATCTTTTAATATACAATGCAACTTCTATTACACTTATATAATTTTCATATAGTTGTGAGGTTGGTAAAAATGTTTAATAATACGCCACATGATTAACTATATTTTTGTCTGTAACTTTAGAGAAGGGGGATAAATGCTAATTATAGAGTTGTCTTTTCAAATGCGTTAAAAATAGGGTTCAATCTGGTTGAACGTATACAAGAAAATGCAGAGCAATATAATGTATTTGATGTTTTTCCCGTACAAAGCAAAAGCAAAACTATCTAAATACTTCCGTAATCTTTTGATGGCATGGGTAAACTTGAACTAGTATTAAAATAAAGGACCAATCTAAAATAATACTTTAAGGGGATTACAAATTACTAAAAAGTATTTTTTTATTCGAAGCGACTAAATGATAATCTCCACTTGGCATTTTTGGCTTTCGACGAATGAGATTTTTCAATTAAACAAGAAATGACGATGATTTATTTTGAATTGTTATGCCAAAGTGAATTGTTATGTCAAGTTACAGCCGTAATTATTGACGCTCAGGGCTGAAAAATGCCGAAGTTGCTGTTGTGAAACTTCTATTGATATTACTGCTTCACAAATACAAACAGAAAGAACTTGATAACTGGGAACGTGATTCCCGATTTAAACATTTAAATCCTCGCTCAGCCTCGCAATGTTTTAAAGCAAATGTAATTCCCCAGTAAATGATTAACACCCTCGCTCTCTCGACGTATAAAGACGACACACAAATGAATAGAAAAAGAAAGATTCAAGTGAAATAAAAACGTTTTTTTGAATGAGAGTTCTTTTTCAGTTGAAAACTTATATACTCAAGCTTCTCACAGCAAAGGTCTGGTGCATGACTTCAAGATTAACACCCTCGCACACTCGGGGTTTTAAAACCGACACACAAATAAATTGAAATAAATAGAATCATTACATTAAATGGAATGGAAACAATTCTCTGATTAAGAACTTTTTCGACTGAAATGATTGACTTCCTCACAACAAATGTAAATCTGGTTCCTGATTTGAACTTAACACTCTCGCTCACTCGAGGTTTTAAAGCAACACACGAGGCTGATGCTCTACTCTGCTGATACGATTGCGTCAATTACTAAACCCCGTCTGTCTGTATTTGATGCTGGCCAAAATATGTTAATGTGGGAATTAGCCAAAGATACAAAATCACATGTTTGGCCCTGGACAGTCAGCACGAAGATATTTTTATCTGGTCATAACTGTCGCTTTCCTGGCTGAGTGAAACGGCTATTGCTCGCCTCTGGTGACACACTCACGGTAAAAATAACCCCTTTTTGTCTATATTCGACGATTACCGATAGACACTAGGCCGGCCAGCTAAAACATTCTTATACCTGACTGTGCCTGTCGTTTGCCAGACGGGCTACAAATCCTGTGTTGCTTTGCATGAAAAATCAACTTTATCTCTCTATGTTCGAATCTAACAGATATCCATGTATGTAAACGATACGTTGCCGTAATCATTAGATTATCAGACAGGCTAAAACTGCCGACACTCTGCCGGTCGGCCAAAACATGCCCATACCTGTTGTTTGCCTGACGAGCACGGGTTCAAACTGCTGCGCTCCTTTGACTTACAGGCCCAAACTGCTGTTCCTCGGCTGAAGACAAGATTTATTCCCAAAAATAAACCTCCTGTCTATATTAGACTCAAATTCAGATCAGACGTACACAGATATTGTTTTACCTATTGACACTTGGTGCTACCATTTTAAGTCCAAATGGACCTAAAGACCAAAGCTATTATATCCTTGCGACTATATTTGCAAAAACTAAAGAGGACTTTTTGGTTTATAGCCTACTTGCATGCTCGTATATGTGATATCCCCACATTCTGTTCCCGTTGAGGATTGGACAGGCTTGTCAATAGTTGTTCATTAGAAAAATGATACCTGACCGTACTTGAAGCAGCCGTCCGAAAGATGTTTATACGTCTGAGTTGTTGATGTCCGGGTAGGTGAACCCGAGCCCGAGGTCGGAATGCCGGTTTCGAGCACTCTTTTACGCGTACGAGATGGTAGGGTGAAGGCAAGTTTCGTGCGAGACGTCCAACGAGAAAAATCCGGCTCGCAACGTGTAAAGGATTGTGCGTTGGTTCCTTCGTCCCAGAAAGAAGAGACGATACCTAAGCGCGAGGGAAAGGAGTTTAAGGTTGACTCGCGCTTACGAACGAGAACGGATCGCGACGACATACCGGAAGGGAAGTGTGTCTGGGATGAAAGATAAGGTAAACGGAACGTCCGCAACACTGATGCTGAGCGAAAAGAGACGACGATGAAGTAGTTGATCCGTCCGTCAGCGACACGAGCGCAAAGGCATATTCTCGGAAGGGTCGATGTTCACTTGGCCTCAGAACGACGGCAAAGCCCTCCTTAATTGCTTCACACAAATCGAGTTCGTGCAACTTGTGCAACACCAGACTTAGTATCCCTGCGATTGCAGTGGATGGTCCCACCCGTTTATCCCTAGGCGGTTTCACGTTCATTCTTCCCATCTCGTTACTTGTCGACTATAGGCCTCGACTGAGGAAACTCTGAACTACGGAAAACGAAACGAATGGCTGCCTTCAACCCATGCACCACAAGCCCTGAAGCGTTTTTCTTACGATGGGATTTGGTATTCACTCGCCGTTACAAAGGAAATCTCGGTTGGTATAGCTGTTTATCTGTAGAGATAGGCGAACAACGGCGGCTTGTACTTATTACTGCAGAAGCTCAACCGCAGGTCATTGTACTCCGTCGTCACAGCGGACAAACTGAATAAGTGTAAGCCCTCCCCTATTCCTGCCCCAAGGTCCCTGAGTCGACAGCCAGCTACATACTTGGCAGTGTCGCTCTCGATCGATCTCTATTTTGGTTTCTGAGGTTCATATCACCGTGGTCGACCGACAACCGAATGACAAATTGTAATGATCTGAAGGTCACTGAGTTGGCAGTTGGCTCTATAACGATGTCTCGATCGATCAATCCAACTTCCCTATTCCCTGCTTCCCTCTAGCAGTGCTCGTGTACGCTTCCAGTCAGACTATCGGCTGTACTCCTTCTGCGTGCCAGAGAGTTGGCAACATTTCTGTGGCATTGGCGGGACTTTGACTTCCGGAACGAGACGCAAGTCTCCCCCCGGGCAGCTAAGAATACAGCTGTTTTTCAAGGGGTTGATCCCCAACTTGTGTGGTTAGATTTACGTGGTTACGAAATCTTTCACAAGTTCATCTATGTCAAAGACGTCTGGAGTATCTGCCTTGGGTGAGTACCACAGTAAAGTTGCTGTGATGCATACTGCACGTCCTCTGGATCATTTCAATGCACATTGTGCGATCGAAGAATGAGTGGTTTAGGCCAACATATCAGACGCACTCACCAGAACGAGAGCAACCGTCAAAATTGCATCTCCTAAAGACCAGAGATGGAGTTTCTACGGAGAAGAAGAAGAAGAAGAAGAAGAAGAAGAAGAAGAAGAAGAAGAAGAAGAAGAAGAAGAAGCGATCTTCCATCATGAAGCTAAGAAGTGTCATGAAATTTACCTCAACATCTCAAGGCCAGTGCTCTGCAAAGCTCTATCTAGACGCTTCTCTGATCTTGAATTTCGCGTTAGGTCGGTCATGGGGGTAGAATTGGGCTGCGCTCATGAAAGTGACCCTGACGCATTCAGTGCCACTGACAATGACTGCGGTCGCGACCACTGACTCTGAGGTAGTGACTTCAGCAGTTGATCTTCTTGAGATTGTTCTCAGCTGCGTAGCAGCCTCAGCGTTGGTTGAACATTCGCCGAGCTTTTTGTGTAATTTGAAGTACTGGAAAATAGTCATTAGGACACGAGTGAAAACAGACTTGCAAATAGAAATTAGAAGGGCGATATACGCGGCCCAACAGACGATGTGGATGGGGAAGAAGAATGCAACGAAGATGCAGCTGGACAGAACCAGGAGAAATGCTCATCTAGCAAACGGAGCTGTGCCTGACGACTGCGATGGATACTGGGCCAGGGTTCTTGTCGAAATGCTATCTGCAGCAAGACTCAACCATGGATATGTGGTCATTTCGCTGGCTCATGCCAATAATCTTATCTTATTTATCGAGATTGAGGTGTGTATGAGGGTCAATGCCTGTAAGTATTTCTCGGTCATCTCCTGAACCAACGATAGCTCAAAACGGTCGCCCTTGATGAAGCTGAACTGGAGGTAGTGCAGTAAGCGCGGTGGGCCCCTCGGGAAGGAAGGGTAAGGCCATCCTCCTGCATTGGGAGTGAGAGAAACACTGTTCCATCCACGGTGACAGTTCCGGTCTTCATTCGGCTACAAGTCCACCGCCTTCCATCACTGGCTCTGTGAATCTATTCATCGAAATCTACATTTGGAGAATACAGCTCAGAGGATAAAATCTCGGAACTACCCCATGTCGATGCCAAGTGCAAGGGTAAGTGTGGCAGTCTTGAAACGCTTCAGTAAGTTCTGCAGAGATGTCAAGTGGCGCCCGCTAAAATCGGATGGTGGATTGGCTCGTGCTTCATCTCAAAAGCCGGAAGTTCAATGTTTTCAGCGAACCTAGTGTTCCTAAGACTTCCAGCTATCTCAAGCCCGACTTTGGTGTCATCAAGGATGGCTGCATGACTGAACGGGATGTTACGTTAATTACAGCAAATAATTTGGGTGAGGCCTGGGTGAGAAAGGGGGAGAGAAGTACGGCTCTAAGGAATTCGAGGTTTCTGTGCGTTACATGTTGCCAGCTACTGAGAAACCCCCCAAGGACGTGTTCTATCTCCCGGTAATCCTGACCAACCGCAGTATCATTTATGGAGAGACTGGGCGTGAACTTCATCGCATCGGGTTTGGAATCCTTAGTGTGTCTGAAGTCTGCCACTTTACCAACTTGTTCGCTTAAAATCACCTTCGAGGGTAAAAGATTTCCAGCTTGAAGGCCAGCCTATACTTTCTTTTCAACTCCGAAAAGTATCACCACTGGTGAGTCTTTGAGATATATCTGACTAATATATTGCTCTTCTGATCTTTTCATGGGCTAGCGCGACAGGGCATCACCTAAAACTCTCCATCGTTTGCTTGATCAAAAATTTACCGGTCGTTTCTCCTAAGTCATCGGCTCCAAAACGCCCAGCCGTCTCACTTGTTTTGAATGGGAGTGATGTACTCCAAGGGTGACTACCCAAACACACCAAGGAAATGGCCGTTCCTGGCCGGTGTGCAGTTTCACAAAGCTCAGCCGTATCACTTGCTTTAAGTGGTGATGATGTGCTCCAGATTGTTTTTTGTAGAATTCGTGAGCACATTCCACAATTCAGTCTCTATCAGTTGATAGATCTCCATTTTCTTCGAACACACAATAAAATGCAATTGACAGTAGCATTTGTCGACTTCAAGAGAACTTATTACTCAGTGAAAACCCCAACGGTCATCCATGCTATCATACAAGGCGTACACCATGTATATGTCAGAGTCTTGCAACATATACACCGACACAGCAGTTCATTTATTATTATTACATAAAGACTCTGGATGACCTTTTAAGCTCGAAAGGGGGTTGGGTAAAACAAGGTGATACCAGCTCAACCAAACTCTTCACTGCTTGCTTTTAGTATGATCTTCCGAAACCTAAACTGGAAAGATAGCAAGAAAGTTGGACTACACATGAACGCCAGTAAAACAAATGGGAAGTACAACAAACAGGTTAGGGACAGAAACACAACATTCCTAATCAAAAACGCAGACCTGAAAAAAGGTAAACCAACACATTTACCAATGACAACGAATCCCTATGAAACCCTCAAAGAAGAGGAAATCAAGCGAAGAATCCCTCTAGGATGGCAAGCTCTCTGTAACACGAGCTCAACCTTTCAGAAGAAGAGAATCTCATTAGTTTTAAAAAGAAGTGTCTACAACCAATGTATCCTCCCGATAGTCACCCATGAGACTGAAATATAGAACCTAAACAAAAGATTGACACTCAAACTGAGAACCATGCCAAGTGCACACGAGAGAATTATACTCAACATCACATGAAGAGATCATAAAACAATACAGTACATTAGAGAAAAACAGGAGTCAGGGATATCATAGAATCCATTAGAAATCTCAAATGGCAATGGGCTGGTCATGCAAGAATGGTAACCAACCAATGGACATGACTCACGACGTGGATCCCTAGAGATCATGTGCAAAATATAAGACGACATGATGAATTAGACCAGTTCAGTCAAAACCCTTACTGACTAGTGGATTAGTGGCTCTTGCCAGTCTAGCGGTGGAGACATCTCCCCTGGAGTCTACTTGCACCATGGCTGAGCATGGCTCGGTCCCCTGACCTCAAACTCTTAGGTTTTATTGTCTGAGTTCTCGACTTGGAATCTTGTTGGCAAGTACAGATAAATAAACTCTAAAAGAACAAAAAGAAGATTAACAACAGCGGATGGTTGAGCCTTCCGAGCGACTAAAAACTCTTTCTTGTCAACCAAAGGCGCAGTAATCTTTCTTGAGGCTGGCTCGTCAACGTGCATCACCCGGGCCCAAAGCATGCAATCGATGAGCCGTCCTTCGATCACGGTAGGTAAGTTTTGAGAGTAACTATGAATGATCATTTTTGATCGTCATTCGTCTTCCGGTACGAATTGAGACTTTCGTTATTTCTAATGTTTTTAATGGTGTAGGGGAGACAATTCTTCTCTTATTTCCCAATTCACTTCGGTTTGGGTCTTGTTTATAGATATTCTTTTGCTTATATTTGTTGTATAAACTTCTTTACCCTCTTTCTCTTGATTATTTCGAAGTGGTTTTGATTATATGCTCTGTATTAAGGTATTTATTCTCTTTTGTCAATTCTTGTGGTGGATCGGAGATTGTTTCTACATTGTTGGTTGTTTTTAGCTTCTTTCCATCAGAATTCAAGCCTTCAAGACAGTTCTGGATTGGATATATGGTTCAAATAACAATCGACTCCTAGAATCCATGTGTTTTTTGCTTTCAAAATGTGCCAACGTTTGTCCTCTTCTCTCGTCTACACTTTTCAATTTAGTGCGAGAATATGGTTTTGGAGGATGCTCTGGAGTTGAAATTTCACTGAACATCATTCAAATTTCTTCACATTTCTCCATTCTGATGAGAGTACTGCAAGATTTTTGTCTTGAAACTGATTGAGGGAATTTTTAGGGTGTATGGTGTCCCAACGTTGGCAGTTATCATCGATGTTTTCAACTCTTTTTTTGTAATTTGACCCCATTCTTAATAGCATTCAGAATGTTGTAAATAATCTGGTCAGTAACCTCCTTGGTGGCAAGATTATCTTTTGGTAAGCTCTCCTTGAAACTGGGATCCGAAATTTCACATCTCATGAAATTATGTAATTAGAATCTGTCCTGCTGGGGACATTTCGAAATTTCGAGGCTGTAACAGAGTTGGTTGGGATATTTGATTTGTAAAATTGTGGAACGGGATAATTAGTAATCATTGCTTTTTGTTACTGATTTGATTTGGATTATATCAAATGACCAGATCATGTCATCCTGAAGGAGCAGACGTAGGGGTGTTGTTACCACAGAATAGTTTGGAAGAGATTTACAAAGGTAATTTATCATGTGCAAAATATTTGCCAGTTTTGTTTGAATTCGGATTGTGGCATGTTGTTGATAGTCCCAACTTTAGATGGATCAGATTTTAATCCTTCGCAGGTGATAAGATGACCGAGATATGTGATTTGACATTGAACAAAAATGCACTTGAATTTGTTTGATTTAAACCATGTTTACATAATCCGCCAAAAATGAGTTTCAATCTCTTTAAATGCTCTTCTAGAGTATTGGACCGTATTATAATGTCGTCTTGGGAGTTTTTTTGTTATTAGATTCCTTCAATTATTTATGCTACTTCGATTTGTAACACCTTCGTTGGCGCTATGTATTCCATAGGATAGTCCGGTGAAACGATATCTCCCAAAAGGTGTATTGAATGATAGTAGGCGAGAACTTACTTCGACAACTGGGATTTTCTGAAATCCGTTAGAGTCATCCAGTTTGTAGGAGTATTTTGGACCATGTATTTCAGCGAAATCAAAGAAAATGTGATTAAGTCACTAACCAGATTTGGAATGAAGCGATAACAGGCCATAAAGGGAACTATGTGGGACATATTGTTGTCCACTCTAGAGGATTGCCTGGCCTTTATCAATTAATACTCAAACGAAAGAATCTCAAGAATAAAATATTCAAGTTAGCGTTATACTTGAGTAGCAATATACAAGGTGCCTCGCTATGCAATGCAGAAGCAACCTGTTGCTTATTTCTTCCGGACGTTTGTGCGAAGGATGGAGATCTATGGGGGGATTTATGATTGGTCAGGATAGATCGACTCCATTGTAAAGGTCATATAAGTGAGCGATTATAATAATAGAGGAGTAACACAATCTTGGGGAAAACGAATTATTCTATTTATTTAACAGAGAAAAATGCATGTTTGTCAATGTCTTTTTAAGTGTTCGTATCTGTAAGAGCCCTATATTCTAATGTTGTTTACCGATGGTGTGAATGAGGTAGAATCTAATATTGTTGTAGAGAGTGCCAATTAGGGCAGAGCGATGTACTTACATTTTGTTGGAGAAATCTCTGGCCTTGTCCAAAGCACATGTTCTCCCACATGCTTCCAAACGGGAAGAGTGATCAAAGGGGAGAGCGAGATAGCAAGCATCTCATCAAAACGGTTGCTAGCGAAAACGAGAAATGAGTTCAAAGATGGTGCCAGCTGGTTCTGCTAATGATCTCAGGTCACATGGTAACGTTTACAGATTCTGATTGGATTAGTCTTATTTAATTTTGACCGATGGACTATTCTTTCCGTCACTCTCAAGCTGTTTAGTAAGGCGAGATGTATTATGGATATTACTTTAAACTCATCATTATTTACTTTATTTGATTTGATTTTTTGATAGTTTGTATCATTACAGATCGCAAAGCCTTCAATTCCACCCTCAACTTTTTGAAAATATGTGTCCAAAGATTTTCGGTTGTCGTTCACAAGAAGCACCTTGGAACTTCAAGGAGGTCGGTTATCTATTGGCAGCTCGTCAAGAGGAGAACGCCCCTGAGAAACCCGGTGTTCAAACTCAAGATCCCCATCCGCCTACCGCTGTCTGTATTGGACTCGCTTACCATTTAGGCTGGGAAACCCACTCGACTGTTGGGTAAGGTGCAGCTTCCCATTCTGCTTTGCCAATGACAGTTTTGGACACTCTTAGGAAGACTGATGGAAAGTGGTGGAAGGAATGTGTTATCGACTGTTACGTAAAGTTTATTCACTTGTCTTTATAATTATGAGATTCTTCACTTTTATTTTCACCTATATTTAAATTAACAACCTATCTTACTGTGCATTCCTATGTCTGACACAGATAGCTAGGAAAAGAGGTTCATGAAGTTACTTCTACAAAGTTTCTTGATCCTTTAAATAAACTAATACTACTGCTAATAAAACTCTAATGATAATTAGGCTAAATAAAACACAATTGGTACGACTTCTAAACAACAGACTAGTCTAATCAAAATATGTTTTGACCCGGAAAAAATGTCTACAAAATAAATTTGTCACCGTTGAAAAGGCGAAGTTGTCCTCTTTGGAACCTAAAAATGTATCTTTTGTCCTTCCTAGGTTTTTTTTTAATGTGAAATGAGAATTTCTTACCGCTGTGTAAACAAGTATCACTGATTCGATGTACAAGTAGATGAAGCCTTCTCAGATTCAAGCCCTTTATTTTCAACTATAGAGCTGCATCCACGAATACTTACACAATTTCTGTCCATTTGTTTGATTATGTATCTCATGAATAGTTTTCAGGATATCATTCTTGAATAAGAAAAGGCAATTTTAGTTGTATTCCGGGAGAATGCCAAGGTTCGTCATGACAACCTTAGAATAATGAGCTTACTGGTGGAGGGAAAGTGGTGGCCAGTCAAGTTCATAAACATCTTTTCATTTATAATTATTTACAGAAAAAAAAATCTTCCTAAACATCAAATCTTAAAAAAAGACAAAAACTGGATTCGATACTATGAAGTCGACAGATATTCTAAAAACATGTTCAAATTCGAAAAAAAGTACTGGTTAAGCTTTTCTATTCCCATTGTTGGGATCATGTGTAGAATAAGCACCCCCAATAAAATCCAAGTTCAAATTCCTAGGTTACATCGAATGACGTCACGTGGTACGCCAGAAGTCAAAGAAGAGTAAACAAATCTCCCATTTTCACTCTCTCTCTCTCTCTCTCTCTCTCTCCAGAAGACAACTTTGTCCATTCATCAACATCATGGTAAACCAGTCTTTTTCATTTGTATTTATTTTATCGCATTTGATCCCATCTGATTTTTAAAGTAATGAACCAGAATATTTTCAAGAAAATCATATTCAAGTTAAGCTCTAAAAAGTATTGCTGATAAAATACATGGCTGGACAACGAACATATTTCCAATTGAAGTCGGATGTCAAAGTTTTGTTACCATCTTTGGCCTCGTTACGTCTGATTAGACTCTGAGTATCGTCAACAGAGTGAATATATCATGAGGCTCCAGATCGAACAGAAACTGCATGGATCTGGTACTCCCGCACAATGACGGAGAACCACCAAACCTGGTGGTATCATGAGGTATTGGCGGAGCACCCTAGGTTAGTGGACATGATGCTTTGGCTTCAAAACCATACCCGACCCCAGGGTCATCACCAAAGTAAGGCTTTGCTGAAAGCACAGCTGAATTCTTGTGGTAGATTGTTACATTACAATTAAATGTTAATCTGCTACATTGACCATAACACTCAAGTGAAATTAACCCTTTGTTTGAGATAAGCCATAAAAACAAACGAAAATAATTCGATTGCTTGATTTAGAGATCAAGCATGAGTACTTTTATTTTACGCTGATTTATCCGGGCTAATGTCCTAATTTTGAGTGTTATAATCACAACGTTTCGGCTGCTGTACCTTCAGACCTTTTTCAAGTGTCTATCGAAGTTAGCAACCTAGTGTGAATTTCGAGCCAAACCCTTTTTCAATCCACGGAGAAGATTGTTATCATTCCGCCGTCCATGTTAGATCACGTCTTGTATCAGTTGATTCGTCCTTGCGATGTTGCATGCCTACCTCTTTTCCACTGAACCAGAATATATGAGTTTTTGCACTACCCGACCCAGGGATTGAAAACATGACCACCAAGCAGCTAACTAGGTATGCTTAACCAATGCTTTTATCTACTTGGTGCAGTGGTAAAAACTTGGAGCTTTAAACCAGATGTCGCTTGTCTGTCACTTCCACTGAACCAAAGTGTATGACTTTTTGCACTACCAGTTGCATAATGAGGAAATGGAATTTTGAAGTCTTTAGCTTCATGTCTTCCTTTCCCAATTAAACTCACTTGAAAGCCGCCTCAGTCAAGCTCTATCTAAGATGTAAACTATACTGGCGAATCGGACACTTCTCTCTCCGTCTGTTATACGGAACTACGACTTCGAAGTATTTCGGGTAAATCCCTTTAGAACAAGTTTAACGGCCGCCGAGGTCAGCTTTCAAATGATTTGGAAAGGTGATTTCTCAGTGTAGTGAAGGGAAGTAATCAAAATACTTCAAACCAATAGTTCCGTACAACGAATGGAAAAAGGGGGTGCAGTGCAGCTGTAGTTACACAGGTCATCAGAGAGACGATTTTTTACTATCTACAAGATCTAGATAATAAAAAAATAAAATCAATCAAAATGTCATTTTAATTAATCTTGGAATCATGAAAATCTTTTTCGAAGCTGAGAATCGGCAATAGCTTCCTGAGCTCTCTTTTCACGGTGTCATTTACTTGGTTGTTAATATTAGTACTGTACATGCCAGAATATGATAGTCATCTGATATTTTGTGTCCAGTGAACTGGTATCCTGAGTAGGAGTCCATCTGCCATAGCTTGATAAGCAGAGTTATTGAGCTTGAATGAGTTTCAGTGAGTGTTGGTCCTCCAATATCCTTGTAGACCATTTATCTTATAATCCAGCATATACAGTATGTTTATCTCTACTAATTTTTCTCACCATTTTTACTGTTGTGTGTACCTAAGATGAATAATTTTGTCATGTCCTCGAAGCTGGGTTTTTTATGAGCTTGAATTATTTCCTGTGCATTAGAACACAGCAGATATTTCCTACTAGTGTACCTGTATTGTCAAAAAAGAAGTCTATTTTTGCTTTCAAAATTCAGCATAGATAGGCATTTAGCTACTACAATGTATTGTCCCCTTTCCTCAAGGTACATAGTCTGACTGACACACTTAATGCTTATAACTTCAGTGTCATCAGTGCATCCTCAGCCAATTGGTGAGTCATCAGGCTGCTAAGGTTTGTGTTGGAGTTCAAATCACGGCAATTCTACTCAATTTTAAATCAAAAACACATCAGTAATTATTTTATGCATTTTGAATAATTGAGATTTCAGAGGTATCATAAAGTGACCAATGGGCAAAAAGTTAATTCGATATCAATATTTTCCCTCTTCATATTTCTAGTGGAAAATAGGTACTTGCAATGGAGTAATGGTTAACAAGCTAATCTCACAGACAACTGATAGTGAAGGGAGCTCAGTCCTCATTGGGTGTCCTATCATTGTAGCCTTGTGAAAGTTTAGTGAATATATTATAATCTAATCATCAGTGGAATTGCCAACTGTGGTCTCACTCAACTGTGGTGGGTCCAATTTAAATGATCACAATATTTTTGGTTGCATCAAGGTCAGAAATTATCATTTAGATGATATTCAATAACATAAGTAATATCTTTGGAGTAATAAAAATTTTTTTTGATAAAATCAGTAATACTTCAAGTAAATGTGGACGATTAATGTCACATTCAATTTAATGATAATACGTAATACATATCTAAAATCTGAGAAATATTTCTGGAGAACCTAGATGTTTCCAGACTCAATTTTAGAAAACCTGAAAATAAATTTGGTAACACTGCTAGCATGCAAGGTTTGCTATTTATCCACGGATTTCACCATTCATGGGGGGATCTTGGAAGCTATCTACTGTGGATAACTAAGTTGTACTGTATCTCCTTGTTATAGGACATCGGGTCCTTTGGTTTCTGGTCTACAGCTTTAAGATTGAATTATCATGATTTATGGCTATTAAATAACAAGACAGGGCTTACGTAAATTGAACCACATTGAACACATTGACCAATGGGCAAGCATTAACACCCAAGAAAATTTCTATCAACTAGCATCTTCTGCTCACTGTTATACATCACTCGAAGTAGACATGTTTTTTTTTTAATGATGTAAATATAGTCAGATCAAAAATTGAGTAACACATCAAGGTTGTGCCACTTGAACACACATAGATGTAACAATTGGTCTTCATCATAAACTTGGGTTAGCATACAAAAAGTTTCAGTTGCCGTTCAGTTTAGCCAGAAATTCCAAATAGATATACATTTAAATTAAAATAAACTGACCATATTTTATGGTACAACACAAAAACAGGTTTACTTCAAGTGATGCACAAAAGTGAATTGAACATGCCAGTGGATTGAAAATTTATGGGGTTGCTTATGCTTGCCCATTGTATATCACATGATTCATTGTAGTTAAAATTGCATAAGCCCAGATTCTTTATTTAATAGCCACACATCATATATCCATATGAATAAGTATCAACCAACACACTTCATGTATGTGAGCTAAAAGTATTACATAAACAATGCTGGAAGTATGATCTATCTTTTCTACAATCAGTAAAACAACTATAGAATCTCTATCCCAGTCAACATTAGTGTTTCCAAAAGTTTTTTGGCTGTGATCCTCCACAAAATTTTTTTGAAGTGGAAACTCTCAAGCCAAAAATGAAATTTCAGTGTTTCTTCATTCTATCATCATCAAGTACACGTATTGTCTACAATTAGACTAGAATATGCCAAGAATTTCCATACATTTGTTGGAGGCTTTACCATTCACAATTATTTTCCATGATGCTTTATAATCCCAAATTGTGATGTAAATATACGGTATGTGGACACTTACAAAATATTCATTCAAAATACTTCCAATGCTCACATTCACTTGAAATTTACATAATTTCATATCAAAATGCATCAACTAACAATTACCAAGAAAAAAATGCATATATCCAAATATATAATGCAGAATAAAATATGAACAGAAATAAACATTTTGTAAATGTCTAAATACTCATTTCCCATCACTGTATTTGCATTATTTTTCTTGATTTTTTTTTTTTACTTATAACATATTTTCTTACATTTTCTTTTTTTCAAAACATCCTGCAACCCTCATTTGAATCACAATGGTTTCAGGAACCATTGGTGTACATGGTTTTCTGAAACACTTATCCTTACATTATTTTCTTGAGTGGATAAATGCTTTAATGCTTGTCAATCAGGGATTCTCAAACCAGGGTACACACAAGAAATTATGGCGGTACGAGAGGTTCATGAAAACACTGGGATTTCAATGTAATCACAACCAACTTAATACAACTCGTGCCTTGTAAACCTGGCATACATTTGGCAACACTGCATAAATCAAAATGATCATTCTATAAAATCAAACAACTCTAGTTTGTACGTATATCTGTGCTTGTTTGAGTTCCTTGTAAGCTCTTGATGTCAACTAAGAAAGATATGCAGGTGTATCTCACTGAAAATGTGCCAAAATTGGGTTACTTACTGGAAAGAGCCAATCTCAAAGAAATGTTACATTAAATTAAATAGAATCACTAACAAATATTATGTGTCTATTGTATGGATACTATAGAACAGACATTTTACATTATATTCATCAAGAGGAGGTACACCAACATTGTCAGGATGAAGGGGTACACTGGGAGAAAAAGTTTGAGAACCCCTGTTCCAAAGAGTTGTTTGCATTTTACTATAGCATTATCATACGTTTTTTCATGTTGTGGTAGACATTGGCTTCAGAGTATTTGCACGATGTACATATCAGTATATAAAATAAAACAAACAAGTTTCATGAAACCAGCCCTCCCTTTCCTCCTGTCAGTCACTGACTTGTCCAGAAAACGCGAGAATGAGAACCCAGATTGGATTCATGAAATTTATTGGTCCTCCAACCTGTTCCGTACCATGGACCAGCTCAATATTAAAAATAATTTTGTGGATTGGCCAAATGTTGGGGGGGCATATCAATCATGATCAGAATTTAGGAGATAAGTAAAATATTAATCACTTGTAAGAGGCTAATAAAACCATTTAGAAATTAAACTGAGCGTAACTTATGAACTTAATAATAAGATTCGAGGTCTAGAATTTGTTTCTATTTTAAGGAGAAATATTGCCAAATCATATAATTTCTTCAAAGCCAAGAAGCACATGCTTTGCAGCCAGGGACCAGGGACCAGTTCATGGCTAGGTGGTTGAGGACCACTGTATTAGATGATGAATGAATTTCAAGTGGGTAGACAAATTTGCTCATGTATGATTTGAATATCTATCCAATATCAATCGAAATAACAATTGTCCATAATTTTCTTGTATAACGTATGAACCTCATTTTAAAGAAAAGCTGCACTCAAATTTAGAATATCAGACAAAAATTTGAGAGGAGGAGGTTAGTGGAGTTCTGGAATTAAAGACAAATTGAAAAAAAAAAAAAAAAATCAATAAATAGAACTTAGAATTGATAAACATAGATCATTTTTTTATTCAAGTATTTCTAATACGTCAAAAGGAACTACCGGTAGAACATTGCTTTCACTCATATGTAAGAATACTGCTTTTTTTTTTTTCTTATAAAAGAGGAAGCAAGCATTTGAAGGAAGATTCGAGCAGAAATTGAGAAATAGGAATAAATTTGCCCAAATTATTACAGGTGCATTTATGTTATGATTATTTCTCCATCACGTACGGAGAAAGAGGAAAAAATGTCTCAGGATTGTGGAAAAAATTACTTCATTAAAGACTGAACTCAAAACTCCAATATAAAGTTATGGCTCGGTTTCAAATGAAAATCAAAGCATACTTCAAACAGTGTTTCTCAAACCAGTGTCATTCACTCTACAAAATCTCTGGCAAAATTTCCTCATGTTTCTTGTCATTTTCATCTTAACCTCCTTTTATGTATAATTTTAATTAATTTTGTATCATGAGCAAAAATCATGAACTAACTCATTTCTTAAGTGTTCATTTTATTCAAGTTTTTTGGAAATCCTAAAAATATACAAAGAAAATGAGGAGTGACAAAAATTATCTGAATCTTTAAATCTGAATTTAGCCAACAATCTTAGAAATGTTTTCTTATTGTACATGTTAACCACGAAAATGACCTTTTCTAAGAACAAAAAATACATATATCTGAGTAAATTGAGACTAACCCTTCATTCATCACCAAAATAATTCCATTCATGCTATTCAACAGAATAAAATCTATGCATTCTTTAGAACTTTAAAATGAAAATCTACAAGATGGGAGAGAAAAAAAAAGGGGGGGGATAGGTGATAATAAATATCCAAGATAACTACATATATGTTGGTATATAAGATGGTCATTTAATCAAAAACAACAAAAACCAAAACTGTGTAAATATTACACTGCTTCAAATGTGCAGATATTATGACTAGAAGACCATCTTTGGATGGTTATGAGGCTTAGATGAATTGCAGTGAGTGGTAATTCTCCTAATGCCCTTATAAAACCACTTATGGCTCAGCATATATGTTATTCAAGAAGTTTCTCAGTACCAATTACTTTCACAGAATAGATATTTCCATTTCCCAAGTTCTTTTTTAGAATTCCAAAGATTTTGTTAAACAGGCTACTGAGGGACTATTTGACCCCGCAAGCTTTATAAAAGGTTGCATTCCTACTGACATACAAAAACAAGGATATATTTGTACATACATGAATTGAATAAACAATAATTGTTTTTGTGGTTGTTTTACAACAATTAAGCAAGTGCACGTTTATTTACTACCGATTTTCCTTTTTTCATCAAATCTTACTAAATGTTGGAAAAGACTTTTCAACAAGCCAAGCCCCCAACCACAATTTCTAGTTACACCACTGTTCAAGCCAGATCATTTGTCAAGTGAAAAGAAAATTGCAATAAATAATCCATCCGACGGGGTGAAGTGAGTGACGCCACTTTGGGTGATAGCCGCCTGTTACTTTAATTTTATTGCAAACAGACCAAGTGAGTTATAATGAGATATGTTGAGCCTATGCACAGACGACTGAAAACATAACCGATGTGAAGGCAGTACTTACTAAATCTAATAATTTGAAAGTTTTATCAGAATTGAGAATAATTCATATTCTTGCTCTATGAGAATAAGAATATGCTAATTTGCCGGTTGTCCAATTGGATATAAGTATATTTCAAACTATCCTGGTCACAAAAGCAATGTTTGAAAGGAATAATTGACATTTTCAACATAAACAATTAGAAAATAATACTTATTAGCTAGGGAAAAAGGAAAAGGGAAAAATAAAAAATAAGGGTTATTATACATTGAAGTGGTATAAACTCTATTTTTGTATGGATAGTGTTAACTATTTTTGGCATTGAAAATATATAGATGAAGTTGAAACACAAATTATGCTAGTAGCTTGGTACATCTAAAGCTCTGCTGCTGACATATACCTTGGAATTTCAGTAGTGAATCCTGACAAGTTTGCTGCTCTCATTTCTTCCATAATTGCCTGACATAACCATAACCCTAAACCTTACATATTTCTTTTGTAGTTAAAGTTAATAAAATAGTTTTAAATAGTTAAAAAAAATTCTGCATTCACTTATCTCTTAATTGACTCATATCTTTTGTAGTAAAATGTATCAAAACGTTTGTATTCATGTCCAAAAATACAGTTTTAAAAAGTCAAAATATTTTACACTGCTTCAATATATTAGGCATGCACAGTGACCTAGTTTATGCCACTTCAATATTTAATTGCCCAAAAATATGTTGCACAGTGTAATAACCATTTTTTTTTTCATTTTACAAAATATTGAATCCAAAAATCAAGAATGTAAGTTTTATTTTTCAACTAAACTGACAGATTGCAAATGTGAGATAACTAGTTTACAATGTATCATCATCAATTTAGGTATCAATTTCTATTTGTAAGAAGAACCTGAATATCTTCATCAAAAGGAATCTGAAGCCATTTGAATGGTGGCTTCCCAAAAGCTAATTGATACAATCATTACCGAGGTTTGAAAGCAATTTTTCGGCTCTTCAGTACTGACCACTTGTGTCTCTTGTAGTAGTAGCTTAGAGAAATCAAAGCTCCGAAGATTACCAATGACTGAAAAAGAAGAAAATAATAGTAACCAAATGGAAAAAGTTTTTCTTTCATCTCTATAAAAAGACAAAAAATACGTAAAACAAATGACCATCATATTAGCAAAGAGATGCTGCACATTTTAGTGCTTATACCACACCTTTACACTTTCGTTTAGATTTGTTTTCTTGGTTGATTTTTAGATTTGTTTTGGGTCATGTACAAGTCATATTTATTCTTGAAGTTGTTAGCTGTATTTGTTTCCTATATATCTGGGTTATAATCCACTTAGGTGTTCTGATCATTGATAATTCTTTCTGCAGTGCCTTTCATATATTTTGCTGTAGTTTTCTTCTATCCATTGTGAAGAATCTGTCCATAGCTGGGATATTTTCTATTCCTTTGATAATAAGTTTCTGTCACATCTTCTCCAATTATTCCTTCTTCCAGCTTTGCAAATGATTGGAAATTTGATTTTTCGAAAAAGTAAATGATATAAAATATGGATTCTAAGAATTTTTGCAAGTACAAAAAAACATACAAAATGAAAGAAATGGGAAAAAGATTTTATAATTACTAAAAATATAAAATGATTAATCCAACATATTAATATTTCTCTAAACAAAACAGACCATAAGATAAAATAGAAACATTAGTGATTTATGTCAACTACATAAAATGAATTAGTACTTATAATGACCTGTATTCATCCCATATATATATATATATATATATATATATATACACTGAGGGAGACATTTATTAGAATCGCAGATAATGTTATCAAATTGTTGAAGTAATCAAAAAGCAAACTGTTCTCATAGCCTTGTATGGCCATAATTTCATTTTTCATTCATTTTGGCCCGCAAGACATAAAAAATTTCTCATCAAGTCCACTTCAAAAAAAAGTTTGCCAATCTATCTACAATCATGCAGTCTCTTTGCAAATGAGGTTCTAATAGCTTTCAATTTCTCTTTTCCATCCTAAACATTGTCAACTTGTAAATTTGTAAACCCCCCCATACACACACACACACCCTGGTAGCCGTTTCATTTTTTGCTAACTTGCTTTAAATGCAAATATCTTGCTCTTTCTACTTACCTGAAAATTAGCAAAAAATATTTTTAAAAAATGAAGTCCCCTACTGAGAATAGAAGATAATCTCACTAACCTTCATAGCCATCTTTTTACGTTGATCATGTTCAGGCTCCGCAGCCCATCTTAAAAATGTGACTACATCCATAGCCAATTGACTCTGAGTTGCTGGAGTACCTGGAAATAGATAACAAGAATACAAAATAAACAAGAAACCCATACAACTGATTGTGGAGGCAGAAAAATTTTTCAGTAGTGAAAAAAAAAAAAAAAAAAGAGAAGAGAGGGTAAAATATAGCAAAAGAATGTAAAATGTATGATATAACCTTTCAATTAAAACTAGTGGATTTTAGTGATATCTTCAGAAATCGGTAGAAAGTAATTATTCTAAATATAGAACATTGGATAATAGTTAGTTGCTGGGTTGCCATAGAAAATAACCCAAACTTTATCTCTGAGATTTACCCAACACAAGCATTGGAAAAGTGTCAAATTTGAAAATTGAGAGAGTCTGAAGGCAGGGGTTCAATAATCGCTTTTTGAGGCTGGTATTGAACCCCTGCCCACAAACGACACTATTCTAATACCTCTGTTGGGTAAGTCACAGAGATAAAGATCGGATTATCTCCCTTCGTAGCCCAATCGGGCAACTCTGCTTAGTAGATTAGCTGAATCAAGAGTTAATATTTAAAGGTTCAGTCTCTTTAATCATACATATTCCAACATAATGGTGCTTTGTATTGATTAAATGCTAAAGGGAGATTGTTTCTCAAATGTTGAAGTTAAAAAACTGAAATTTTGCAAACACACTCCCTTCAATGTTTTTTTGGTTTTTATTAAATCCCCTCAAAAATGAAGTATTAATGGAGTCAATTTTCAAAGTATGTTTACACAAAATGGATCCCTTGACTTTGTTTTTTTTTTTTAAATGTCCTACGAAAGGTAGGAGAAAAGACTTATTTATTGATCATCCCTTTTTTCCAAATTTTAGTTGATCACCCCAACATAATATGCTGTCAAAAGACATTGGTCACTGGGTAGTTGAGGAAGGAGGAAGGGAAAAACAAAAAAAACCTTTTCACATATATATCATCTTTTATGTATGTTACTGTTGTTGTTATCAATCACCTCTAACTATAACAGACCAGTTCAAATACTTGTTCGGTGTAGATTATTCATGGATTCTAGCATCTGTATACACTACATGTTCCTATAGGGAAATTCCAAAAACTAAATGTTATCACCTCTGTATTTCTCTCAACCTATGCCTGTATCTTCTCATTATCTCCCTTATCCCTTTCAATCTTTATTTCCAGTCTATGATTTTTATCTATTTGTCATATCATCAACAAAGATAGATAAGATTCACATGCTAAACTTTTCCTAAATTTCTTTCCCATCTTATCAAACTACTGAAAGTTCTTTTCGACCCCTCTTCCTTTCTAAATAAAAATAAAGAATGTTTTAAATAAAATAACATGCTGTCAAAAGACAGTCACGTGGATTTTGAAAAGATATCATTTTTACATACATCTCATCTGTTGTGCATATAATTATAAATACAGTCTGAAATTGTTAATCAACACTAACCATAACACTGATTTAGATAATTCAGGTGTTCTGACATTTATAGGTATGTTCTGATGTTCATATGTATCTGGACTTTGCCCAGCCCTGACTGTTCAGAGTTGAAACTCAAAATTTTGCATACACAATCCTTTTAATGAGTAGTGGTAAATGTTTGTTTTGGTTCTTAGTAAGGGTTCAATTTTCAATGCCAGTTTATGCTAAATGGGTCCCTTAGTTTGAGTCAATTTTAAAAAATTTAGATGATTTTTGGCCAACAAAAGGCACAAGAAGTAACTTATTCATTGATTACTCCTTCTTCTGGAATTTTCTCATTGTTCTTCTTGTTATTAATCACCACTACCCTCAACAAACCCATTTAAACACTTTCGCTGTTATAAGTTTATGCAAAAGTTACATGATAAAAATAAATATATATGGGTGGCAGTGACTCATAATTTCCCTTGGAATGATAGTTGTGTAAGAGTCATTTGGATACAGGCTGGCAAATCATCAATTTTACTCAAGTTTTACTGTATTTGACAGCATATAAGCCCCCACCCCATCTCAAAAGGTGAAACTAACCTTTTTTATACAGCCCCATATTGGCCAGGACATGAGTAAAAAAAACAACAAACAAATTTGGTCATAAATGAGAAAAATTCAAGGATAGGTATTTTTTTTCAACATTTCCTGCTGAAATGAGGGGGTTAGGTCATATCTGCCATCAAATATGGTGGTGAAAACAACACTTACCATCATCATACTCAATGATCTCGTTATACAAGGCCTGTCCCATACCAATAGCCCCACCAGGGAAATAAGGATTGTAATGTGTTCCTTCTTGTAGAGTGACACCCGCAGGAGGTTCACAGTAGCCACACAGAATGGAGAAGATGTAATCCTGAAATATTCACATACATATAGAAAATGAATTACAAGAATTGAGAAACATTTAAAACTTTCAACATGTTTGCTATAAATAAAGAGAGAATTTTTAGTTTGGTGTTTTTCAAAAATTTTTGCCTTACTACTTTCAGAGCATATACCTCATCATTTCATACAGTCAATCAATAATGAACGTTGAGATTTAAATTTTAATAACTTTTTTTTCAATATTGATTTTTCATGTAAGTTAATAGAATTCTTCAAAATTAGAAAACTGGAAAATATTTTGAATTCAAGCAGCTCAACAATAAAATAAGATTTCAGACATAATTTTATCTGTAGGAGGTATAGATTTGTATTCTTTGCCCCTTGCACCCCTCAACACCCTTCTACTGCCCTCTTGTCTCCCAGCAACACCAGGGGAGAGGTAGCGCCCACTTTTGAAATAACTATGATAGTTTCATTTAATTTTCTTGATAACTCTTCACACGATAAACAGTAAAATGGCCTTCTGTGTTACTGAAAACCAAACAGTCCAGAATTATTAGTGCTTCAAAAAAAAAAAAAAAAAAAAAAAAGCCAACAATCCTCATTAATAGCAACTAAAGAAAAAAAAAAGCCAACAATCCTCATTAATAGCAACTAAAGAAAAAAAAAAAAAAAAAAAAAAGAAGCAAGTAAGTGCTTACTGGACTTCCATATTATAGTCAGTGTTTACTCATGTCATAGTATTTCAAAATTGCATCAGGTAAGAGAAAAGTATTTCAAAATTTCATTCATACTACCGATTTGGGTCAAATAAGAGATAACTAAAATTGAATACAATAAACCAAGGTGAAATTCCAGAAAATTCATATAATCAAGTAGAAACACATTCTCAAAAGCCAGATAGAAAAAAAAAAGGTTCAGTATTTCCCAATAGATAAAATGCATTTTTCCCCCAAAAAATTCTTTGAAAAAAATCACACTGCATTTTAGCACTTCAAGGTCAAGTTGAAGGAGGATCATGCCAACCTTCAGGAATTTTAGAGAGATAAACTATTCAATTCTGAAATACTTTTTCAAAAAATACCGAGCTAATCACAGGGTATGTCTTACCACTTGTGTCTCGTCAGACGGGAAAATGGTATTTTAGACATATCGGACTGACAATTCATTTTTTAAATTTCATTATCTGCAAGACAGAAGATCCTTCAGTTGAGATAACCCAACAAAATCCGTACTTTAGTGTAGAGTGATCAAGATGAAAGTCTGAACTTAAGACTCAAGCAATTTTGTAATAACAATATTGGTGTAACAACAATCCCTCACCTCTCCTCCATGCCTGGCAGAGGTTATATAGGTCAAGTCGGGAGGCAGAGCTCCATTGTTTGCTGCTCTTGCGGCCTCATCATTTGGATAGGGTTTTGGAAATCTATCAGAAAGTTTGCCAGGTCGTTCATACATGTTACCATCATCATCAGGTCCATCCATAACCATCACCTAAAACATTTCAGAAAAGGAGAATTTTTTTTAATCAAATGTTAAAATCAAGGGGAATAACTAATGATCGAAGTTACCTCCCTTTCGGCTCGTGGTGATTTTTTTTCTTATTGTTATTATTTTTCTATTGTAATAATTTTAACAAATTTTATTTCCATTCAACAGTCAATCAGGAGTGGTATCAATCAGTTTACGACTTATTGATGGAATTTTTGCAATCATTTTCATAAAGTTATATTAAATCAAATTCCATTTCTTACCAACTGAATTCAAACAATGACACATAATTATGTTAATTCTAATTCATGACAATATGCAAAAGAAATAATTTTAAAAAATTATTCAGTAAGAAAAAAAAAAATCATTCAAAACCTAGTTCAGGATTTTATTTCATACTTCAACAATTTCATAACAGCTGATTTAGAAATGCAAGAAGGTAACTTTTAAAATGGATATTAGAAGACAATATTCTGTTGAGAGTTGTAATAAAATCAAATTTAATTGGATTAATTCATGTAATTTCTCAGAATGTGTGTGTAAAATGGATAATTCATTTCAAAACTAGCTAAGTTATCTCCTCCTAAAAACTTAGTTACTGCTTTGAATGAATTGAAGTGTTCTATATTTGTGTACCAAGGGTTCTATCTGTCATCAAACATGGTAGTTCCTTCAACCATTTTGTGAAAACAACTGTTACCATCATCATACACAATGATCTTATTATTATAGGGTCTGTGTCATACCAACAGTCCCACCAGGGAAATAAAGATTACAATATGTTCCTTCTTGTGATGTTCAGTTATGGTGAATACTGTGGTTAGAATAGAGAAAAATCACCAATAGCCAAAAAGGCATTGATGCAAAAGAGAATGAAAGCTCACCTGCCAAGGATGAGCAACATTCTGAAGGGCTACTGCGGCACAAATTGCAGAAAGCTTCAATCAAGATGAAGGTAGGAATGCGTCAAAACACACCATACATCAATTGTAGTAACCTATAGGGCTAGATAGTTGCAGAGCCATCAGAGCACACATGCTATACAATGCCCATTGCCAAGAACATCTTCAATAGGCATGCCAGCGTCAGAACTGGACCTTGTATCAATAAAAGAAGGTCGCCTGGTCCAACTAGTCTTGCTTCATCCTAAATAAGGTGGATGGCAGGGTAGGAGTGTGCATGCCACCATCTTGGGGAAGCAAAGACACCAGGATGCACTGTGGGAGAACAAGCCAGTGGAGGCAATGTGATAGTCTCAACTATGTTCTGCTTGGAAACACTGGACCCAATCATTCATATGGAAGATACTTCGTCAGGTACGGTTACTCCTACCTCAGGATCATTGAAACCAGATACATCCCACTCATGCCAACAGTCTTCCATGATGGCAGTGGCATCATTCAGCAGGACACTCTGTAGAACCTCCACCAGATAACTTGCAAGACCTGCTGTTAATATCCTGGCATCATATCTCAGAAGAAATGTTCAGAATCCATACCCAATCTTGTAAGAGATATTTGGCTGACACAGGGAGGATCAATTCCTTTATTCGGTAGCTGGCATAGCTAACTCTACTCTATAGTAAGGATCACGTTGACAGTAGTTATAATGTTTTGCCTCATCAGTATATATTTTGTCTTCATTCATCCTTACTTGTGTATACTATCAATTTTAAAAATCTTTTTACTAAACAGCTTATGGATTTACTAATTCAACCTTAAAAGACAAAAAAGTTCAAACAATTCTTTTTGACTGGCCAACGAGAGTTATCATAGAAGCAGCCAAATGAAAAAATAATAACTGAGAAGTGATTTGTGGAAGTATGGTTGCCAGATTGGGTCGCAAAAGGAGATAATCCAAGCTTTACCCATAGATTTACTCAACACAGGCATTAGAATAGCGAATTTGGAAATTGAGCCGACCTGAAGGCTGAAGCTCTTGAGATGGGTGCATCTGAAGAGGCTAGTATTGACCCTTTGCCTCCTGACTTTCTCATTATGATGCTATTCCAATGCCTATGTTGCGTGAATAAGAGATAAAGCTCCGATTATGATCCTCTGTAGCTCTATCTGGCAACCCAGTGTGACATTAATAATTTTTTTAAAAATTGTAACAGTAAAAATTTTGGCCCTACTATTTGATTCTCATTGAAAAAAGTTATTGAATCAATGTATTACTGCATCGGTTCAAGAAGTGAAGTCTTGTGTATAATGTATATTTACCTCTTCAGCCTCAACACGGGCTTCATCCTCTGTATGGGAAACGTCAACCAAGTTACGATAGCATAAATAGCGCATACTGTGGCAAGCTGCACACACCTGCTTGTAAACTTGGTAACCACGACGTATACTAGAAAGATTTTTTTTAAAAACAATAAAACAAAGGTTTTAGAAAATTCACAGAGAAAAACTTGTAGAAGCCATCTTCATGCTTACACGTATAAATATTCAAAACAATTGCATCTATTATTTTGAGTTGAATCGAAGCTGAAAATCTAATACTTTTCTTTGTTTTTCCATGTTTTACAGAATCCCCAACAGTTGTATGCTATGGGCTGCAACTTCGTGTACAAGGTCAACTTGACCCCATGATGACTTTTTAAAGGCAAATTTAGGCATTTTCAAATTTGTATATACTTATTTTTGAAGATTATTTGGCTATGGTGCTGTTAATTCTTGAGTTAAGGTAGGTTCTTACAGATGATATGTCTTTTTTTGGAATAGTGAGATGAAGGATCATATATAAAAATAAAAAGGGTAAATATTCTATCAAAATATCATCTATTTCAAGCAATAACTTTTCCCCCCAATGATCATCTAATGATAATATATCATCTCTATAGAATTTCTCATGTTTGGTGGTCACAAATCCAATTGAAGACTGAATTATGGTGACCTTATCATCAGATCTTTTATTAGATATGAAGTTCAAAATGCTTGAAAAGATGATAATCAGTAGGAGAAATATCAGGTGAACATGAAACCTTTTCTGAACTCCCCGACATTACAACCCAGTGTGAAGGTTCATTCAAGTGAAATCTAGAGACAGTTTTTTTTAGATGCACATTACTTTCTTCTAAATATATGTGAATTAAAAATTTGATAAGGAAAAAAAAATGCGGTCACATTGGTTTATATTTTTTTTTCAAAACAGATTTTGTTATTTTAAAACAAAGGAACAGATATATTAGATAAGTAGTTGCTTAGCAATGAAAGACTTCCATAAATATGGGGCATTCATTAAAAAAAAAAAAAACAGTTTTGATATACACCTTTTGGAAGTTCTAGTTCCATGCTGACCTCTCTAACTCTGTCTAACATGTTGAAATTGTATTCCAGCTTACTTACTTTCCTCAGCATGGATCTTTAGAGCTCTTATCAAGTTCCAAGGACCCTGACAAACAGTGATACAACACAAACTGATAGACAAAAATTCATTCAATATTATTCATATATTAACTTTCATATCAAAAGATTTGAATGTCCTTACTGAGGAGAATAACTTCTGAATAAAGTTACCTCCACAACCTTTGGGTGAATTTTGAATTTTTTCTTTCAATTTTATTCAGAGTTCCACTGTCAATTAAGAGCAGTATCAAGCGGTCTATAAATTTACGAGTCAAACAATAATTATAGGTTCCATTGAGTTTTGCAAGTTTTCCAACAGAGGCCAGATTAGTTCATTCCAAAGGAGGAAAGAGAATGGTAACCAAACTACTCACACCTTTTAAAATTCCATTTTAGGTTGAGTCGTAGGACACAAAATACTTGCTTTGATAAAATCTTATGTATTTGATCAATTCATTTTTTGCAAGAAGATAGACAGACATGTGTTTCTATACACATCTCACTTAATGCATCTTGTGATACCTCAGAAGGAAAAGGTGAAATTTTCTCACCTTTTTATTTTTCAGTTGCTTTATTCTGCAACTTCACCCAGACCGACTTCCTTTGGAAGTGAGTGAACAGTGCTGATCAGAAATAGAGAATAAGCTGTCGGTGAGACTAACTCACATCCCCTGATGCCAGAGTAAAGCTAGGTTAACGCCCTGCCACACTTATTGGTTTCCAATTAACCATCATTTCATAACAGGAACTACTACGGAACTGAAAATTCATTGTCAGGGTCAACTTTTTAGATAGATTTTGAAAATGTTATCAGCTTAGTTCAAGAAAATATCACATAGGCCATGAGTGTGCATAAATGCTGCGTATGTATTTTTGCATAAACTTCAATGTGCAAACATGAAATATCAACTATTCATCAAATTTTAGTAAAAATTTCCACTATTTATCAAATGGACAAAACTTTTGTAGTAACACTACATGTTTCAACTATAATTCCCACAATGCAATAGCACAAAGTAAAAAGGGGAACCTTCTATTGATGAAAAAAGATCATGAAATGCAGTTGATTTAGACGTTTGGTAAAAAAAATATACAAAGTTGATACTACAAAAAACATTTTTCTACCTGTATAATGTCCTTTATAAAAACTTTTTGAAGCTGATTACAATAGAGAAATGATAGCATACATTTAGAGATCTGCATTAAATGCTAAAAAAAAAATCTTTAATTTTAAATCCAAAAGACATTCAATGTTTTACAAAAAGAAGGTGTTTCAAAGAATTCAAGTCAATGAATACCTGGCATGGTCAAAAGATTGAAAGAGTCCTGAATGTTTCCATGAAAATGTTGGTGGATGAAGAGTTGCATCAGAAGCCAAGACGGCTTGATCTAATATTACTGCATAACTTGCTCCTCCAAGGCCTGCTAAACCCAAAAGAGAATAGACCTGAAACAAGAGAAGAAAAACAAATCAATATTTATTAAATAATCAATTCTTGGATCTTTGAACCTTATGGCACATAAGGCATCCACTAGGAGAGGATCATCTTAAGAATACTCAAGGAAATACCAGAGTAAATGTGTTGGATTTGGCCCACTGGCTGTCGTACCAAGCGTGATTTAATGAATGGAATCAATAAAGAGACAAGACCTGATTTAAACATGAATGGTTAAGAGACACTTCTCTATGTCTACTATTTAATATGAACCTTGATTTTACATTATAAATGTATGTGCCTTTTCCAAGTTCACTAGAGCTAAATGACTGTTGAAGGATAATAGATAAGAAATTATATGTAAAGGATATTATGTGATAAATATGAATTTAAAGATCATATCATCATAAACACCAATCTGACATAATCTACTGCCAAAGCAAAAATAAAGTGTTATAGCAAGAACAAACTTTACTGCTTTTCCTTCTGAGTTGCACTGATAGATTTACATAAAAGCTTAGTTGAGCAGGTCTAGTTAGTCCCACAATAGTAACCACCAAGTGACTAATGTCTTTTGGCAGTATGCTGTGCTTTGGGTGGTGATCATTAAAAAGTTTGGAAAAAAAAAAAAAAAAAATTTAACAACTTTCTTCAAGACATAAGCAATAAATATTCGAATTCTCAGCTACCTAGCTTCATTGGTGATCACTACGTGAGCAATCATCACGTGAAGGATATCATTTAGTAAGCAGTCTTCACGTGAAGGATATCATTTAGTAAGCAGTCATCACGTGAAGGATATCATTTAGTAAGCAGTCATCACGTGAAGGATATCATTTAGTAAGCAGTCATCACGTGAAGGATATCATTTAGTAAGCAGTCATCACGTGAAGGATATCATTTAGTAAGCAGTCATCACGTGAAGGATATCATTTAGTAAGCAGTCATCACGTGAAGGATATCATTTAGTAAGCAGTCTTCACGTGAAGGATATCATTTAGTAAGCAGTCATCACATGAAGGATATCATTAGGTAAGCAGTCATCATTTAAAGGATACTATGCAAGAAATTATTATGACAATAATAACAAACAAGTGGCCACCAGAAAAGAAAAAGAAGCGGCCTTATCAAATGCTTCTGGGGTCAGATACTCTAGTTTGAGAATCCCTGGTATATGCAATAAATCAAATTTTAATCCTATTATATGACTAAATCTGAAGGTTTCATTGATAAAATTAACAAAAAATCTATACAAAACATTCTCAATTGCCAACTTTTCTTGAAATATTCATCTTGTACTAAATTTTTTTTCCCCAGTTATCTGAATGTATGAAAAAGATTAATGCTCAAGAAAATTGATTCCACAATGAAATAAATTTGAATTTACTTAAACAACGAACAATGATATTTCCTTGGGTTTCCGTCTGTAACACTGGGCTCTTCCATTCCAGGGTAAAAGTTTTGCTGATTAACAGACCTCCAGCCCACTTTTTGAAACTATGAGCACTAACAAATAAACAAATTATAGTATTTTTTTTTCTACAACAAAAGGGATTCTTTGAATGCCCATAACAACACACACATTTTGTTCAAGTTCTTAAAAGTAACAGGAAAAAAAAACAAAAAAACAGCAGACAAAAAATGTAACTTACAATTTTTTTCCTTTTGGGCAGAGTTTTAAAGGAGAAGTTTGCCTGAAAATGATGAAAATACATTCAATCAGAGTGCACATTTTCCACAAAATTCAATAATGTTAAACCTCAATACAATTACATGAAATGAAAACAATAAGAGCAATCTTGCAGAATAGATCGCCATTCTATTTCCAGCCGTTAAAACCACGGGTAAAATCTTCTACAGAAAGATAGATATGCATTAATTTCAGAAAAGATTTTTTGTAAGTAATTTTATAATCAAATAATTGAATTAAAATGAAACAAATCTTACTTTATATATAACTTTAGACTAACATTACTTTTGAACACAATTGACCAATGAAATTATTTACTGGTCACATTTTTATTAATCAATTCATTCAACAGCTGAAAACTGGTAAATTATATTTTTGGTCTTGGAGAAGAAAGGGGAATCCTTTCTTTCATTTTGGTTTTGTCCTTTTTTTTTCTTTTGAGTAGTCCTATTTTAAAACATTTTTTGCTACAAATTTTTGTATTTCTGGTCTATAAGACCTCCCTCTCCTCAGGGAATTTGTCAGTTTTTTTTAAAATTTGAGGTTCAAGGAAATATCAACTTCAGGAATGTTCTCATCTCAATAATTTTCGAAAAGATCACCAAATCAACATGGATGCAAAAAAAATTCAGAAAAGAAGAAAAAAAAAAATTACTACTTTCCAATTATCAATATGCCATTATAATCCAACTCACTTTAAAATTTTTCTTAAAATAATGATTGATACAAAAATGGGAAAAATTAAAACAATTCTATTCTGCATCAATTTGAATTCCTCTAGTTGTTTAGAGCCAGGAAACCTGATGTTATCATGATATATAGAAGTTATTGCCCCAAATGTGAAAGAAGTTATCCAGCAAACACTATTATTAGTCTACTGGAAAGAGGAAGTTATCATTTTGAAATTCAAAATGGACCATTAATCCGACGAAAAATTCAAGTACTTCTAAAGTATAGTACCCACCTTACCACAAAATTTCACTGAAATTCATGGAGAACTTCGGGAGATATCGTGAGGACAGCTTGGAGTAAATACAGAAATATACAAGGAAAAAAAAAAAAAAACTCAAAAATATCTGTAAATTAAAAAATTTCTGGATTAGCAAAATTAAATCACATGCCCCTCTCTTTGAGCCTCATCCTTTCTCAAAATTCATGGAGAACTTTCGGAGATATGACATGGACAGATAGGAGCAAATTGATAGAGAGATGTATGAAAAAAATTTTTAAAATAGAAAAATATAACTCAGTGAAAAAAAAAAAAGTTCCTAGATCCGCCCTGAAATTCAATCACTTCTCCCTTACAATGTGGTTTACCCTTCAACGAATTTTCATTGAAACTCATGGAGAACTTTTAGAGATATTATGTGGACAGGAATTTATAAAAATCTCTTCAAAATAGAAAAACAATTATCAATCGAAAGAGCTTTTTTACTTTCTCATTCACTCGTTTCTGTCTACATGATATCTTTGAAATTTCTCAATAAATTTCAAAGAAATTTTGTGGAAATGTCAAACACAAGGTAAGGAAAAAAATCATCAGAATTTGAGGCAGATCCGGTACTACATTTTTGATTGACAGATATTTTCCTATTTTAATATCTGTTACATTTCTGTACTTGCTTACATCTGCCGACGAATTATCTTCGAAATTTTTCAAATTAAGATGGAATCCTGCATTTTTCACAATTCAATAAAGATGCATTAAAATAAAAAAATAAGCTGGCCCAGCCTGCACCCAAATCATTTTGGATAGGAGATGACAGAGCATTGCAAATGTCAAGCTCTGTCACCAAGATGTACAAACTGTATAAGTTTGGTGGTGATGGAGAGCTCTAATAATAATCAAGTTGAAGATGATGAAACTGATCACAGGGACTCTGATAATGAGTTTCAAAACATTATGTGTTGTCTTTAAATACCAATAACTGTTTCAGTTCAAAAAATAGTATATTATAATGTGAAAATTTAAAAAACCCAAGTTTAATGATCTAATGATCAAAGGTGTGCCTTGCAATTTAGAAGATAAGCACTTGCATCTTGTAAATGATAAGAGATACTAGTAGCAAACCCTCACTGAAAAAATCCCTAGTTATTGATGAAAATCTGAGTGAGTCTCCATAGCAGAAGCCATCTTGAGATTAATGACATTATAAAGACATTACGCCACAAATTCAGCCAAAACACCTGGTAGTCTATGATAGAAGCCCATACTAACAATGTAATTCCTTGCCTTTAATTAAAATCTCACAGACTGATATTTTGTGACATTTGCTTCTCTACTAATTTGGATTTTACTAGCTTTTCTAGATCCTATAATATAACGTCTCAAAAATGGCCCAAATCAAAATAAGGTAAAAATGGACATGGGGAACAAGTTGTACCTTTAAAAATAATAAGGACTAGATTTTCTATTTGATCTCTTGATTTCCCAGGTTCTAATCATTGGTAGGAAGAAGTATGTTGGGCCCGGCATATACCCACTTCTTAATCTTCAGGTTTTGTATGTTCTATGCCAACCAATGTAGACATTACACTATACATAGTCTTGAAAACCCATTTCCATCACTGGTTCTGATAGAGCATTGAAATTTTGTTTAAAGATCGCAAATCTAGAATTTCATTTATTTGCCCTCCTGCATGGTTCATGATGGCTTATAAGCCACTACCAATTTCTTTCATTCATAATTATTAAAGATAATATATACAACAAAAATCCATATTTAGTTTTGATAGCAGATGAATTAGCATCCCATCACCAAGGAGCCACACGTGTTTCAACAGATTTGTGTATTGGCCAGTGAAACTGTTTCTCTGGCCCACTAAGGTGCATAAATACATGCATTTTTTTGTTCTTCATAAATATTTCCTATCACCAGAAGCATGGAGATTGACAGCGGAACTTGAACAATCAGCTTATTAAAACAAATCTCTTACCAGCTACCACTTAGTCTACCTCATTGCACGTCCCATCACAACACACATACATTTCTGTGAGTCACTTATAACACCCACACATAAGTTCACACCTGGTGTCTACCATATTACACACTCTCTCTCTCAAGCAAGTGAGTTGAACCTCATCAACCTTCCAGTTGTAATTAAAACACATAAGGCATTCTAGAGGCCCAACAGTTGGCCTTGATTATCTTAACAAAGGTCAACTCCTAAACCTCTTCAGGTCAAATGCTCTGACTTTCTTGTAAGCACACACAACAAAAAATATGAACAGGCCCCTATATCTTTCAATACACAAGAGAAACTCCAGACTTACTGGCCCTTTGCCTTCCATGCAGCTATTGCCTAACATTGGCAACTTTTATGTCATTAAGAGATACAAGCTGAGCGGGAAGCACAGGGAATGAGATTTCAGAATGGACATACAGCTACTGGAACTCTGGAAAATCATCATTTCGTTCCCATGAATGGAAAACAGATTCAAGTTAGCATTTCATGAGACAAGTTCTTTTGGAGCAAATGTTGAGATCTACAAAGACATTGATAGAATCAAGTTGACAGCGCAACCAGGCCAACCTGTGGCATGTGTTTTTGTTTTTCTGTGGATTGGAAGCAGTCATTGTGGCCCAGCGGTAAAATACTCACCTGTGGTTTGGTAGGTTGTGGGTTCAACCATGGCTGAATCATACAAGAGACTTTAAATATGGTATTTACTGTTCACTACGAAGCTATCAGTATAAAGAGTAAAGGGGTGCACAAAGAGAATTGAGAAAGACAAGATACAAGGTTGATTGAAAACTACTGTGAAGTTAGTGAATAACAAAAATACATTTATGCACCCCTATGGGCAGAAGAGACAGTTTTACATGACATCTACTCAAGACTGTTGCTTCACAACCAAAAGGCATGGCCTCTAAGCGATGACATACCAATTTCTCAGCAATCAAAACTGAATATGCATTTTTGTTATAAATATTATCATTATTATGAATTAAAAAAAATTGGCAGTAACTTATAAGCTAACATGAACCATGCAAGATTGAAAGTAAATAAAATTCCCGAACTGCGATGCCATAAACAAAATTTAAATGCTCTATTGGAACCAATGATGGAAATAGGTTTTGGAAACTAAGAATAGAGTCAAGTCTCCATTAAGAGACACTGAACATACAAAAAACTTGGAAATTAAAAAATAAGTGAATGTTGTCCTCCATTTCCACCAATGATTATAACATGAAGGAATCAAGAGACAAAATTGAATAAACTGGTCCCAACATGCTCTTCTTGGTGGTTTTTGTTAGGAAATTGTACAGCTTGTTCCACATGTTCATTTTTACCTTTAAAAAGTCAACCCCAAAACTAGGCTGTTAATTCAAGTTTAGTACAATATTCGCCAGTTGACTCTCAGGAGGTAGCATTGCGTCAAATTCATAGGGTCTAAACAGACTATGATTCATTAAGGAAAATAACTGATGCCTAAAAAGTATAGTTGGTCCAGATTGGAATTCTGAGAATGAAAATATCACATCCATGACAACTTTATGTTAAAAATTGCGTATAAATAGGATAATTCATGAAAGAAAAAATATTATTCTTCATTGTTTTGCCAAGCTTCATGAATTTCTGACAGATTACATAACTGATTTCATCTGAATTCCAATCGGTGTCACCTTCGCTGAGTTGTATCTAATTTCTTTGTATGAGTTTTTTTCCGTAATATGCTCCACGATAACTGCCAACACACGAATTGCCTTTACAAGAAAAGGTTACATAACCTACGTTCAAGCAAAAAACTACGAAAACCGAAAAAAAAATTTCTTTCTGAGGAAATCTTTTGAGCTTTTTATCAATAAGACTATCGTTGCTTTCAACGTTTTCAGTTTTGAAAAACAATTCAGATTTTAGAAGGTGGCTCTATTTACAATGCAAGTATAATTCCGAAGTGGGCACATACTTTTCGCCATATCCACGGAGGCAGGGATCACATGAATTATCTTTTCTTCCGGTTATTTGACGGAAAATCTACCTAACCCAAAACATTTTAAGATTATTTAAATTTTAGTTCGTCTTTTTTTTTGTACAATTTTTCGGACCAAAGCGAAGAAGATCCATGTAAGCCGTACTTCCGTTAACACGGTGGAAAGCAAGTGCCCAGTCTAGAATTTCAGTTGTGTTCCAAATAGAACCCACAAAAAACGAAGGTCTTTTCGGAAAAACCGAAAATTTTATTCGGATAAAAGCACGGTTTTTCGGACTTTCCTGCAAATACGAATCTCTACCTTGTAGCATTTTAACCAATGACAATCTTCTTTTTTTTTTAAATCTCATTCCCCAGACTTATTTAATTAACAGAAAGGCCGTTTTTGTGAACTTTCATACTTCTCCAGTCTTCCTTACGTAATCGTCCTTTTCACCGAAATAAAACGACAAAATGTTCAAGGTTAGGTAGGGTCAGGGTTACTCACAAAACCGAAGAATCGAAATAAATCAATTGATTTAAGCTTTCCAGAGCAAAAGATTAGAACAATTTTTACTACAATACTTGCAAAAAAGGTTTCATTTCAGAAACATTCATAAATTTGCGATTACGGAAAGCAAAATAAGAGCAAGTAACGAAAAAAAAAAAAAAAAAAAATCACCAAGAAGAAAAATTGACATTTGGTTGATTTGATCGATTAGATTCTGAACTTTTTACTTGAAATAATGTTTATTTCCATCTGATATTTCAATCATTATATAAGAGTAGTTTCTTAGTAGTTTCTCTTGATTAGATAAGTATTAGAGGTACAATTTTTTTTTTCATCAATTTGATTTTCAATTTATCAAAATTATGACTTTGTTCTATCCTCGTTTCATAGTCCAGAGATTTGAAGGCGACCTCTGCAGCCTTCAATTCAAGATCAAAGTGTAGCTTCTGTACGTCCCAAGTCAACAAAACATTGTTTCGTGAGTAAATTATCATTTGCTTTGGAAAATTCAAGAATAAATCAATTTAAATACAATAATAAAGTTCAAAATTGAAAACTGAAAGGTAATGTTGTTTCGTGGAATTACTTCACTTTGATCCTCATCCGCAAAAGACGCATTCCGATCTTGATAAAGAATACTAAAATAGTGTCATAATCAACCCAACAGATGAGACAATCAATTTTTGTTTTAATTTCATTAATCCATGATGTGAATCACGAAAGATAACTGGAAGATTATTTCGGTACCATGAACGAAGAGTGAGGGTTCAGTTGACAATTCACTAGTTTAGTTCAGTATCGTAAATAGAGCTACCATCCTGAAGCCTGAAAAGAGTCGTTTCTAACAGGTAACCTACTCAAGTCTTTGAAAGTATAAGGACAATTTCTGTGAAATGTGTTTTGTTTTACTGTTTTCGAGATTATCTACTCGTTCAGATCTCAACCGAAACAAAATACCATAGTTATTCGTGCATAATGCGAGAAATCTAAAATAAAAGAAAATCAGCGTCAACATTTGGGGGCAGCATTAACCAGATTCTCAAGTATAAAATGATATTATGAGATGACTGATTCTTAGTAACCAAATGCGGGGAGGGGTCGCGTTTTATTCGAGTAAATAAGGTAAATAAATAACTTTCATTAACCATTTTTATCTCCAAGAGCCTTTTTTTATTACAAATGAGAACTAAGAAAAAAGACAGTAAGATGATTGATGGGAATATATTTCGGTTTCTGACGATAAAAAAAAAAAAAAAGAGAAAGAAAATAATTTGAAGATTTTTTCTTAAATATATGATAGATATATAGTTCAATTTTCTTACAAGTGAGAACAAAAAAAATGAACTCCGAATTATATAACAACGTTGGACGAGGAACAAACAATCTCAAGTGAAGTAAGAAACGAAAAATGACTAGGTTTACGTAGTGAAACGATTATTTTATTTTATCTATTTCACCAAGTAAATAAATAAGCTTCTCTGATTATTCATAAAATATATAATCAGGTGAAACAATGATAAAATCGAAAAAACGACCACTTCATTTTATACTCCCACTCTTACTTTTCACCGCTAGACCTTCACATCGTGTCCAGACCTTTCAATGACATTGTCGAGGTAGATTAGGACTAAGTGTTACCAATTTAGATGTTTTTCCTCCAAATCTAGATGCTTTTGGTCGAGTTCAGATGTTAGAAATTACTATTTTGATTGTCTTTAATTACATTTTCAATAATATTTCTCATTTGATTTATACAAATGGAATAATATCTGTAATAGAATAAGTAATATTTTGATAGAGTAAGTGTTGAAGATCGACATCACATTCGATTTATCTATAATGTTATAGATTTCATTGATTTTAGATGACTAAAGAATCTAGATGTTTCTAGTTGTTTTTTACTCAATTTTAGATGTAAATTTGAGAATAAATTTGGCAATACTGGTAGGACTATTAAGACGGTGGATAGAGTTAAACTTGTAAAAACAGATACAAACAACCATGAAACTCTCATAATCAAGAATATAAACTAAACCAAATGGATAATAAAATGAAACTTACTTGTTGGAGTTTCAAGCCCGTTCGAGTTCGTATAAGGAGAGCGGGCTTAATCCCATTCCCGAGTAAGGCGGCCATGTCGTGTGAGCAAAAAGAGATTTTGCCACCAAAACGAGGCTGCACGTAACCAAAGTTCTCAATTAAATTGGAGTTACCTCCCTTGAAAATCAAAGCTAATCATGTTCGCCATTGGTGGCGTTACCTATCTTCTCTGACGTCATTGTCCGTTAACAAACAAGAACCTTCAGTTCAACGATGAGTCCACCATCCGTGGTTATTGTGAGTGGGAAATAGAGGATGGTTCACTCGAAGGTCAGGGCCAAGTTTCATATCAATCCGACCGAGGAAATTGATATTTAGCATTACTAGTTGTGGCAACTAGGTTTTATGATAGGTCTTTGTTTGATGCCTTCGTAATCAAAAAAGGGAAAGAAGAATCAGCAGCTAAGCAAACAGCAAGCAGGGAATGGTCAAGTGACAATTTATCCAATGTTTTGGCGAATCGGATCCCACTAAACAAATATTCAGCTGGGCACACAAATTCACTTATATATACAGATAGCATTGATAGATTAAATGTATGACTTTAATCTTCAATATTCATCAAAATATTACTTGAATTAACTAATACTATGTTAAAAATCGAAACAGTTTTTGAAAGGGTATTGAAAGTCATAATCTTTTAAAGACAATTTTTCTTTATACTTCAAAAGATGTAAAGACAGCAATTTTTTTTTTTTTTGGTACCAGTTTACCATTGAACTACCATGAATTTTTTTCTACTCAATAAGCATTTTTAAAAGATTTTTATCAATTAAACTCAGTTCAAGCAGTTTCTGGGTACTTTTCTAAGAAAGGTAAACATAATCAATATTTTGAGGTATCTATCTGTTAGATGTGTGAAAATCAATGAATGTTTAAATAAAATAAATCATCAAAATGATAAAAGGTGGGATAGGAATCATATTAAAGAAAATGCTCTTTTCCAATATTTGGAATTAAATTTTTTTTCTAAATTCGCCTTCAATGAAAAAAGAAGTATTGAAAGTTTTATTAAAATTGGATAATATGCTGATTTCTGCCAGATTTTTCACTTTCTCAGATCTTGTTGAAAATTCTGTTTATATTATTCATACTTATAAATCAAAGTGTGTTTCCTATGTTAATTATTGTTTTGATAGTTTTTAAAAATTCATGGGAAATATTCAACAATTAAAATACAACCATGATATAACTTTTGTTTCTTTTTTGTCAATCAAAGAAAAACAAATCAAATTAAAATTCATGAAGAAAACAATTGAAATATAATTATGATATTATTTCAAGTAGAAAATGGGAAGTTAATGTTATTGTATTGATGTGATAAGAACAGATATTACTCTTAAATCTTGAACTAAATGCCACAAAAGACTGCTCTACAAAACTAGGATTATGCAATGAATTTACTTCATACTTGAATTTATCAAATGTCCGTCCATTCGCATACTGTAGAAACTACTCAACATAACACGAGGGAATTTTCTGTGGGTATTCCAGGCAGGTTCTCAGCAATTCATATTTTTAAAGTTATGCCCCAAGATATGTTCGAGGTTGGCTATTTGATTTCCTATTCAAAATCATTGTAAAATGATCACATATTTTGTGGCCACTCACTGCATTGTTTTTTTTAATAACTCCATTTTCACAACTATTGTTATTCCACTGCTTAATACAGAACTCAAGTATCCATAACAAGCAATGCTGTGACTTCTTCATTGCTAAATGAGTTTGAAAACTAACTATACTATCTATTTACTATGAAAATTAAATTATTTTGTGTCAACAGGTACTAAGTACAGTTTATATACCTAAGATTCTATTTTATGAAAAATTGCCCAGCTTTTTCAAAAGTCGATCGAATTTCCTAAAAACAAAGGTAAAATTTGTTTTTGTTTTTAATTAAATCATAGGCAATTTTTTCAACTTCAAGTTTCATTTACAGCATAAAAATATTTTTTCAATAAAGTTAAATTTATAGAATAGAATGAAATAGAATATATTTTATTTCACCAATATAATACAATAACAAATTGATTATAATTTTTTTTATCACTACAAGGCTCAATGCCTCTCAGGCAGTACTCACCTATATATATTCATGTACAATATAATTTTACCATTATTCCATTTTAGAAATATCTTAATAATAAAAAGATAGAATTATAATTTTAGAATAGATAAATAGAGAAATAGAAAAAAATAAATAATAATAACAATCCATCAATCTTTTAACATTTTTTGCATTTACAATTAAATCACTATATTTTTTAGAACAGAATTTAACTAATGAGATTGTTTTTACAATTTGATAATTTACCTATTACCATATGTATTTATGAAGTATTCTTTGAGTATTCTTTTGAAACTATATATACTCAAATTTAATAAATCTATTTTTGAAAAACTTTTTTGAAATTATTCCAAGCTAGTATTACATTTTTAAGAATTTTTAAAGTTTCACTTTTGAATAGCCAGACTCACAGACTTTACTGAAAAATATACTGGAAATATACACCTAATGGGAAGAAAACCCTATCAAAATCGTATAAAATCTGATTTTATTGTCAGAATTTTTGTTACATTAATAAGAAAAAAAATTGGAAAAAATCTGGGATGAAGATTATTTGTGTACACCTTATAGAAACGGAGATATTATGAAAGTTGTGCCAAAAGCTGTAGCAGTGCAACCAAAAATTTACACATAATGATTTGCACTTAAAAATGTTCAAAATTTTTCACAAGCAAAACACATAGATTTCGAAATTTTATAAAGAAAAATATTCATTGGTATTTATTCTAGTTATTATTTACCGAATGCTGTGAGGTAAGATTGAAAATAGAACATGGTGCAACTGAACTGCTGTTGGATTAACTGAATGATTTTGTTAAACGCAGCAAATTACCAAATCAAACTCCATACTTACAAAACACCTTTGACCTTCAGACATGTCCCCTTCTTCTCACCAAGACAACAAAATGACCGGTTAGAAGTGAAAAGTTCCAATATGGCCTCATGTAAAAGTTTTAAAGAATCCACAAAACCTTAAATTCAAGAACTGTTGAGGATAAAGCAAATTATTGCTCATCATTTCAGGGTTAACAAGACCAAGTCAATCTTAATTCATTATATCAACAGATATATTGATTGAAAGATTAAGATAATTTAGGCATGATGTTATCCCTCTGATGGTATCATTTGAGAAGTGCCGACCCCCCAACCCCACCCTCGGTATGTCACTGCCCGAATGATCGAATTATTCATTAGTAATAATATAGATTTTATAAAAAGATTAATTTTCATTTTATTGAAAAAATCTAAATAGTATTTCTGACATCAAGCCCAGGACTGCCAATGAAAGTTTCACAAAAAAACAAAAAAAAAATATATTTAGATATAAATATAACAGTTTGGGTGGACTGTTTCTAATTATAGATTACTTACTTTTGTATGTAGATCACTATAATTACTGCTCATCTTCTGCAATTTCAATTTGAAAGACCAAATGATTCATAATTAATGACACAATGATTTGAAGATAAAATTTGCTAGTACTACGACAGTATATTTATCACGCAAGATTCGAATGCATTGAGTTGATAACCAATTTATTAACAGCTCATTTGAAGATAGTTAAAATTTTTTAAAGTTTATGTACATTTGTATAAATAAGAGTTATTTTCAGGTATTTGTTTATTTGAGGTATGAAAAAAAAAACAAATCATCAACTATTTTCAAAATAGTAACCTAGGAAGTTGATGAAAACTCTCAATCTAGGTGGAGAGCCCAACAATGACATCCCTGGCATCAAGATGTTAGAAATTTAGATAGATTTTAATGAAATTAGTAATATTTTTATTTCATTCATAGTAATAAAATGAGTAACATTTTTGTTTAATTTATAGTAATAGAATAAGTAATATTTTTGTTTCATTTTTTGTAATAAAATAAGAAACATTTTCGTCCAATTCAAAGTCATAAAATATGTAGTATTTTTGTTTTATTCAGTCATAAAATAAGAAATATTTCTTACAAGATAGGCAATATTTTAACAAAATAAATGTTGATGATTACATGAGACACATTTAATTAATTGATAATTTGTAATATTTTTCCTTGATTTTTGGTATGTACCTGGAGAATCTAGATATTTCGAGGAATTTTTGACTCAATTTTAGATGTTAATCCAAAAGTAAATTTCATATCATGATTTGTTGTCCATTAAAAAAAAATAGAAATCACTTAGAGAGCCTTCACAAACATCTAAAAAATACTGGAGCACAATCAGTTTACAGATCCCAGACTACACTGTGGAAAAAGCTTATAATAATCATTTATCAGAGAAATATCATCAATAGTCTGAAAAACAATTATAATGTAGCTCATTACATTTATCTACATGCCTCCTGCACATACATACAGAGCTGAAAGACAATACATATGAAGAAACGTAAATAAGATTGACCATGAAGAGACCTGTTTTGTTAAGATTACTGTGTAGCATCTTTATAGAGAAGGAAACAGTTATTAGGTTATTGAGAAAGGAGATTGGATCCATGAAAGAAGGGACATACAGTGTAAACTTGTAGCTAAGTAAGAGAGGAAGATAGAAAATAGCTTCTAAACAAAGGGTAGGAGCTCTCTGCAAAATAGCCGTATTAGTTTTACATTTATGAAGTGGAAGTTACTGAAATGGTTTGAATCCATAAGGCTTGGAGGTGACCAAGGAATGGTTATGGAGACCGGGGATCAGTGGTAAGCCTAACTGCCAAGTTGTGATTGGTGAATTTGTGATTGCATGTGAACAACTAGGATGCCATTCTCAGACGCTGAAAAACATGACGGACAAGCTATTCAAGTCACAGAAAATACCTCCTGAAATCAGGAGAATGAGAAGATAGATAATCTTGACTGTTGTGTAGTAAAAGCATTGCCACTTCATCCATGAGTGATGGAGAAGTGAATATGCTAGAGGAGTCACTATTGAGTAGCTGAGCATATAAGAGATGCCTCAACATCTGTGAGATGAAATTGGGAATGTTTAGAATAGTGATTGGTCACAATGGAAAAAAACAATTAAGTTTGGATCGGCCAGGAGATCAGCTAGATAATACCGATCCCAGAGAGATGAAAGGAAAATAAAGAAAGAGGCAGGTAAGCAACTGAGAATTCAAAGCAACTGAGCAAGTGAACACATGTATTCAGAGGTTTTATAGACAGTAGCTAAGGGAAGAGACATTTTGTATATGTGGCTAGATTTGACATTTTGTATTTAAAGCTAATACTCATTCATTTTAGTATTTAATTTCAACTAAAAATAAAGGAGTTGCTATAACTGTATGAAACTCTTGTTGGGCAGCATTTAGAATTCAGCTCCTGCATCTGGTGATCCTGACATAAATTTAACAAAGGCTTAATAAAGTGCAAAGAAGAGCCACAAAAATGGTCACTAGCATCAAACACCAGCCATAAAGGCCAAAAGAGTGTGGAGTTGTTTGTTCCTATATTGTGAGGAGAGTAATAATGGTAGTCAGTTCTATGTAGTGACGATATGGTTGTAATTGCTGGGGGAAATGGAATTTATCCCTATATGCTTTGAATTTACCGTCACAGGCTGAGGTTACTATAAGTGTTCAAGAAGACAGGAGTGGCCATCTTGTTCAGATGTAAACATCCAGTAGCCATTATTGTTTCTTCATTAGAGAGAGAGACTAAGCACGCAATGTATGAATATGGACATGGAGATTATTATTGTTCATAATCGAACTTTAGACAAGTACAAATATGTAGATAAACAAATAGGACATACATTTAATGATTCAACAAATGAGACATTTATAAACAATACATATAATGCTGAAAGGAAACATAAACATTAAGAAAAGATTGATTGTGATGGAAGAGACCAGTTTATAATAGATTACAAAGTAATTAAGGAAGGAGATTTTATCCATGATAGAATGGGTATATAGTGTTAGCTAGTAGCTACGTAGAAGAGGATGTTAGTAGTAAGCACTCAAGCAAAAGATTGGAGTTCTGTGCAAGTAGTAGTAGCTGTGAGTTAAGGAATCGGAGATAATTTGAATACTTTGAATCCTTAAGGCTTGGCATTTCGAAGACCATGGAATAATTATGAAGATAGGGTTATCACTGGTATGTCTTACTGTCAAGTTGGGAGTGATATACTGCATCCAAATTTATGATCTCTGAGAGCAACTTGGGGGCCATTCACAGATGCTGAAGAGCACACGACAGAAAGACTATTCGAGTTACAGAAAAAACATAGGGTTTAACCCAAGTGTACTTCCTAAAGTAAGGTGAATTAGAAGACAGAAGATAATTCTGACTGTTTTGTAGTAAAAGCATTGTCATTTCATTCTCAGGAGACAGATATGTGAATACATGTTTTTCAGTTTGGGACAAGGACATGTTATTTAGTGTCTGAGCATATAAGAGATATCTTGACTTCTGTGAAAATGAAATTGGCAAGGTTTAGAACAGTGATTGGTCATGGTGGAGGTAAAGTAAAGGTCTAATCAGCCAGGACACTGGTGAAATAATAGAGAGAGAGAGACAGACAGAGAGAGAGAAATTGGCTATGTTTCAAAGGACTCTTTTACTGAAATATTTATTTCATATACACAGAGTATATATTTATATCAAATATTATTTTTACTTCAGTATATAGAATGATTTACACCTACAGAAATATAAAATGATTTATCGAAAGTAATTTTTTGAGCTCTCATTATATAGTAGAGTAAAGAAGTATGAATAAACTTGAAATTTATTTTGTCAAACATTTTGGATAGAATCTTTAAGATTTTTGTTGCTGTTATATCATTCTATGAATTGGAGGAAAACGAAAATTAATCTAAGTAAACACTTCATGTACATGAAATAAATAGTTCAGTGAAAGTGTCCTTTGAAATGTACTGTAATCAAAATACTGTTTAACTTTTTTTCTTTTTCAGCATCATCATTGTGTGATTGAAAACACAAATGACAGAAAGTGAAATATAGATCCGTCAATTATCCTTCACTCAATGGTCTCACACTCTACTGTCCCAACGCTCAATTGTCTCTCATTCTATTGTGCCCTGTCAGTTGTCAGTGCTCAATAGTCAAACACTTAATGTCGCTGCTCAATAGGCACACATCCAATAGTCGCGCCACAGAACAGGACATTAAAAGTTTTGTTATATTAATTTATTTACTCATCGTAAAGAAAATATAACAATGCATAGAAAGGAAGATACTAAATCAAGGCAAGAGAGTGATACAGCTTCTTTGTTAATCAATTTTTTTTTCACACCTCTCAAACTATCAATACATATAATGCCTTTCTCAACAATGGCCAGACACCAGAGAGGCATTTCTTTACCTGAGAGAAGACACTCAGAGCAAGTTGACAAGAGCACTCATTTCGGAGCAAACAATGCGTGCTCCCCCATGTGAGTTCACACTCTCCAAAATTGTCCGTTTTCATCAAATTATGTGCACATCCAATCTATGAAACTTACTCACTACTTCACTACACCTCTGATGATAGGTTGAGGAATACTCCCCCATGCAAATCAGCAAGGGTGTCCACCTATTGGAGTTAAGGGAAATCAAACATGGCATTTTCCCCCTCTCCTAGATCAGATCTTCTCACTGAGGGAAATGAAGATTGAAAGTTGAAATCTTACAGAGGCTGGGCATCAGTGACAGCTACAGATGAGTGACAGCTTAGACACTACCTATTCCCTTACCTGCCAACCAGATATATCTTTTACCCCCAGAAATATATCCTTCTGCCACCCCCCTGCCCCAAATGGAAGCAAATATCAACCATTTGTTGTAGATGAGTGCCAGCAAAAGGATAAACATGGAAGGATAGCCTCAAGTATCATTCATAGGGAACACCTCAGTGCCTGGTGATATGTCTGATGAGATGCCCCTTCACCTGCTTCAGTCATCTCAAGACAAGGAAAGTCAGCCAAACAAGTATCAAACTGAGCAGAGGTTAGACCAGTGTTATCAATGTAGATGTTTTTCACAAATTGATTTTTAAATCATTTGAACATCAGTCCAAGGGCCAATACTAATATTTTTACAAATTGGTACCATCCAAGGTGTCCGAATAATTTTTGTAATTATGTTTTCCTACATGTCTCTAGTTTATGTTTTTGTATGATAACCCTGCCTATTTTTCAGTAAACATACTTACTTTCAATATGAAATGATGAAAACCTGATTTCTGTATAAATAATTTATTATGGATATTTTTTGAAACCAATGGTCTTACAAACAGGGGAATATGTCTCCTATGTGTTTTATCTTTCACATACACTCAAGCATTGGTTTAAAGTCATACAGTTATTTGAGCATATCAGTTACTCCACTGTACCACAATCATCAATGTCACTATGATTTAGCTCTAAGAAAAATTCCAGTTCATTTGTTTGGTTGCTGCAGGTTTGCAGCTTAAACATATGTGTACATTTCAAACTATTTCCAAGGCATGGGCAGTCAGGTAATTTGCATGAGCAAGATAGCAGGTCCAACACATACCTTGCATCCACTCAATGACCAGATTGCCATCATTAATCTTCAATGCATGATCCATTGGATGTGGTATACTGGGAATGCACTCTAAACACCTCCACTAATAGAGAACTTGTAAGGCATGCATGGAGAAACAATCTTCACAAGAGGGAACTGATTGGGGTCAACTTTTCTATACCAAGCCAAAACAACTCATAGCAGAGCTTGGTCACTCAAGTTGAGTTTGTGGAGGGTAGGTACATCCAACATGTTATCTCTTGGAGCTTTCCATATAGGTCATCAGAGACCTCCAAAAAGCTTCCTAACACTCTGAATGTGTCTCAGTAGATCTTGTTAGTATTGAGTTGCTTGAAAATGGATGACTTTCTACACCTAATGAAAGTGTTGACTGTATCACAGCCAGTAAATCAGTACATATCAATTAGAGCATCACAGACACTGTATCCTAGTGCATAACTTTGCCTGTTGATGTCAATGAACTTTGTACAGTTCTTAGTGCCACATTCCTGGAACATGGGACATTGAATTCTCTTGTTGACAGCAATATATATAATCATCTCATCTTTGCTTAAATTACTAAGCCCTTGTGGCCTGATTTAAGTGTATTTAGAGCATGGAGTAGGAGGTGAGTGTCTGCTTCTTCCTGGGTACTTGTTGGCTCTTCAACCTACTTCCATTGCTACCTCATGATTTTGAAATAGACATCCTCGCAGGTGACATACAGTACTTCTTCCCGAGTTGACCTTTCCATTCTACCTCAAAGAACCTTATAAGGTGTGTTTTGTTTATAGAGCTACACAAAAATTTCCTCCATTGGTGCATATTTTGGACTGGCGCAATGCTCCCAAGCTGAATACCCGAATCTATGCCATTCTTTGCTCTCTCCAAATATTCAATGGTTATCATTTTATAAAAATCAAAGATAATATGAATGCGCTTACAGAGACCACCTTTATTGATGACTGGAGCCAATACAGATTCTGCCAGTTAGGATAATGTTTTCTCCTTTCTTTTCATCTTTTGAACTGGTGAGGTATAGTTTCTGCTGGAGAGACATGCTTCACCCTTGGCTTGTTGGTCTTACTAGGAGACCATTCACTGTTGGCTAGGGTCTACGGCAAAGGTGCAAGTTCGATCTGCCTGCTTTCTGTAACAAGAATCACTAGCCTAAACTACTTCCTATCAGCCTCAAGGATAACTTTCTTCTCTTGCAAAGGTTACATGATTTCTTGCCAATGTTTGAGAATGTTTTTAGCTTCTTATCATGAAACTTTGTGCCTGAACTGTCTACCTCCACACTCCTGCTTGAAATCTTCATAAGCATATGCACCTATTGTGTAGGCTTCAATGAGGTCTTTAACAACATCTAGAAATGCAGTAATGTCAGTAGGCAAAATTCTTCATGATCAGGAAAGAAAGGACTGATCTAGCTGGACTATCAGATGAACATGTGATATGCAATAATTTGCTTTATCCTCAACAGACCTTTAATTTAAGGTGGATTCTTCTTTAACACCAGGCCATTTCATTGGTGAAATGGTCAGAATTGTAGCCAACCACAGTCCCAGTGAGAAAAAAGAGACACATCTGGAGGTGGAAGCTGCTTGGTAAATAAGAGGTAAGTTTGGTAATTTGCTACATTTAATGAACATCGTTCAGTAAATCCAATGACTGTTTGATTGCACCATGTTTTATTTTTGACTTTACATTATATCGTTCGGTAAATAATAATAAGAAAAAAGTTCTTAGTACTGTTCTTGTTTTATGATCCAGCCTTTTGTGATATTCAGTTCAAGATCAAAGTGTAGTATCTATTCTTCTCACGTTGACTAAACATAACATTGACTTCCTGTTTTCCACTTTAAACATTATCATAGTTGTATTTCAAATGTTTTCTTCATGAATTTTTATTTAGTTTGATTTAAATTTTTTTCAATTGACAAAAGAAAAAAGTTATATTATGGTTATATCTTAATTGTTGTATGTTTTTCTTGAATTAAATAGAATTATTAAAGCAGTGATTTATATTATAATGGATTGATATCTCCAGTCATTTAAAACAATGATGATTAGAAGAAAGTTCTTGGTACTATCCTAGCTTTGTGATCCAGCCTTTCACAGTATTTAGTTCAAGATTGAAGTGTAGTATCTTTTACCAAACCACACATTTTTCTTCTTAATCAGTTTATTTAAACACAAATGAATATACCAAAATGTTTCATTTGGAGATACAACATTTTGCTGGAACACACAAGTTGGATATTCCTAAGCTGTTTATCTACAGCAACAAGTACATTTATATATTTGTTCTAAAAAAAACCTCCTCCAAGACACTGAGTCTGGAAAAAGGTAACTTTCTTTTTGGAGATAATTACTGTTGAGAAATTGATATAGACCATCCTAGAAGAAAATGAATTTCACATCTCATACTCCTAACTTTACCTTCTTCAAAATGGTTGCACACAATTTGATATTTAGTGAGTTTTCATTCTGCCCTTTGCAGAACGTAGGCTGTTCCAATGCATATGTATCTGGAATGTGGAATGGCTGCTGCACAAAACAACCATTTCACATATGTTCGTATGCATTCATACAAACACTAACATAGAAACCTTAGACTTTCTTTATTTCCTGTTTTGGGCTGCTAGTTAGATCAGCTCCCAAAATAATAAATTACCAGAATTGATTGAAGAAGATTAATTCTGGTACATTGCATGTTCACTGCTTAAGCACAAAAACAAGATTAGTACACAGTTAGTTTGATTGTTAACAAAACACGGAAATAAGAACAAACGAATAGGTTAACAACAGTGATAAGTTTTAATTCAGGAGTGAATTAAAATAAAAAAGGACTGGAGTTTCTGCTGACATGAATATGTTGGAGGGATCTACCAAGATAACAATGAGGAGATAGGAAGAATGAAGGGAAAGGAATGTCAATAACTGAATGCGTGATAGAATCTTTAGAATGTTTGTCAGTTTGGTCATCTGAGTTGTAGCCACTATAAAGTTATCTTTAGAAGTCCGACCTAACTACGGTGAGAGTGCTTAACTTAGATAGGATGTGTTCTTTGAGATGAAAGAAGAATGGATTACTTTTTATTTGTGAAGATGTGTGTGTAAAAAGTAAGTGTGTGTAAAAACTATATAAATTATCCTAACTAAAGAGAGAGAGAAGAACGAGCTTACCTCGAGGCCGAGGCCGTCAGAACACAGAGAGAAAGATAGTTATACTACCAAAGTTTAAGTACCATAAAGATAATGATCAGTTATCTTATAGGTAGTTCTGTGTAACATCAGAGAGGAAGCAACAAGGAATTTACCATTTCTACAGAGATTAACAACTATGTAAGGAATATCACGTAGATCTCCGCCAAGGGCAGATAACTCCATATATGTGTAATTTTCTTTTACTGGAAAAGGTGGGCACTACACCTGCATATGCATATGACCATTCTTAACTATATGTGAAAATTATGCACTTATATCTACATTGAACTATTAACAACATTATTCTAACAAGTAATAAAACAATCTCACAAGCTTATTCACTTCTTACTTCTTTGAATACAATTGAAACTTTATACAGGTTTCAATAAATGCATTCTTTGTTATTTTAAATCTTGTTCTATATCTTATTCCATTGCCTACATACTTTAAATGCACCATTCTCGATGTATTACGACTTGCATGTACTATTTTGATTCAATATCACAAACTGATCAACTGCCTCCATATCTTAGAGCCTACAGCTATTAGGGAACGAAAGAGCCTAACCTTTCTTCCATCTCTTTCATATAGAGTTAAATCTTTCTTCCTTTCCTGAATGTACTTCTAGCATCATCAGCAGCAGCCAGCCTTAAAGAAATGATTTTTTCATGAGAGGTACTACTACTAATTTTTCACTTAATACTGTATAGTAAAATTACTTGCAGTATAATAGTAATTGGTTAGATAGGTTTTTAATGGGAGTCAGACAATACAAAACAATCCTAAACCATAATCTATTCTAATACAACATTTAATCATAATTAATGAGCAAAAAATGAGTAAAAAAGAGAAATGAAGAGTCATAATAAGTAGAAATGGTTTAGTGAAATCAAATTACTTGACCTTTTTTTTTTTCACACAAGTGAGGTGAACTTTTAAACTTTGTTTTTTGTTAATCAAAAATGTATTCAAATTAAATTAAAATTCATGGAGAAAATAGTTGAAATCCAACCATAATGATAATACTTAAAATTGAAGATGGAAAGCTAATGCTATGATTTGTCAATGTGGGAATCAGAGATACTACAGTTGGATTTTCATCTAAAGAACACAAAAGCTAGACCATGAAACTAGCATAATGCCAAATTTGTTATGGTCCACATGTTTGATACATTTATTAAACTTTGCTCTTTAAATAAAAAGAAAGTTTGTTATGGTTCATGTATTCATTAAAGCTGAAATTTGTTATATCAAAGTTCAGTATTGTCCCTCCAAAAGATAATAAGACTCTTATTGCTTCATAATTTTTAAAAAATCATATGAAATCTCAAACTGATTGTTGTTTCCAATTCGTAATGATTATTTGTCTCTGGAAAACTGTAAACAATTGCATTTCTTTATGGTCTATTGCAACTGGGCACCCCCAGAAATGGTGACTTTTGATGGGCGATAAGAATACAATTTTTCATGTAACGTCTCCTAAAATTTGTGAACAAGTTCTCAACTTAAGTATTTTATGAGAGGTAAATGTCTCATCATTGCTACTTTAAACAAAAATGCAGAACTGAATAATTCATAGCAATTCATTGGTAAATCAATAACAGAAAAGGTACGGTCTTTGTATGTTGTCTTCATAAAATTATAACTTCCAATACCCTGTACTAACCAGCAACTTTTTTGATTTTCAACAAATTTAGTGTGAGACACTTTACATAGTGCAATGAAAAGCAAAGAAGATTAGGGCTCTAGGAGTAATAGTTTTGAAATTTAGAGATGAATACATTTTTTTTTTAGAAACATAATGAAAAAAAAATCCGACTATCACAAAGAGTATGATTTCTCATCTTATAACATTCAACGCCCCCTGTGAAAAAATTTACTAGTTACGAGCATACATGAGAAAAGAATTCTCCTCAGATTTTATGCAAAAAGGAAATTTTGCAAAACGGTATGCAAACTTCTAGTTTCATCTTTTCCCAGCATATTTTAAGAGTAGCTCAAGGTGCCTTTCTTGGTTGGTAAGTTGTTCTTTAAATGCAACATATACTCAAGCTGGCCTTAGGTGCTGGCAACACTGGAATTCACCCAGGCTGCTCAGTGCTTAGGGCAGTCTGTCAGCTCACATACAACATATGAACTATACAGTCATTTCTTTCACCAAATTAGTTGAATAAACCCTCATTGATTGTTGTTATGAAAAATGATTCCATGTTTTATTTTCATGTCTTCATTGTTTGATCCTTATTCTTCACTTTGCCTTTCTCCAACTATTGCTGCCACTATATGAACTTTTAACCCCAGTAACTCCTCTTACCTACAAGTTTTTGGTTCTGAGTATTTATCTGATTCATGAAGTAACCTGGACATATTTTGGGTCTACAGAAATCTCACCTATTCCATCAAAGGCCTTCCCACAGTCTGCTTGAGATCATGGTCCCTGGTTTTATATCATATTTGATTATTGGGACCAGAGTGGCCTCTGAGCAATTAGATACAAACTGCAGAAAGCCTATTTTCGTGGTTGTGTCAAATCCATCGAAAACTCACCTTGCCAATCTTCTAGTTTAACGTCTCAAATTAAAATCACTTTCTGATCTTGAAATTTTTGTTATCTATTGTGTTTAATGAAGCTTCTTCAAAGCAGATATTCTAAGGATTTTTTTCTTTGTTAGCAAGTGGAAATAGGGACCCATCTATTTGGAAATTCTGGCCAATAACTACTTTTGTTTCAAATAGTCAGACAAATAGGTGCCACTCTGCTGATCCAGTTCTTTTTTTATTGGTCCTTTATTGCAAATATGATCTGGTCATTAATTATGTTCCTATTAGTGGGAGTTCAGTAAAATGAAGTGATGAGTCTAGAAAGTTCTTCTATGGCCATGTGATAATGTGACAGAAAAATGAGACATGACTTTTATCACACAATGGAACTAAAGAGTTAAAAAATTCTGGAAAAGGTGCCACTATTGAAAAATCTGCTTGAGGAGTGATTTCTTCTCCCTGTTCCCCCACTAGCCATGCTACTGTCTGGCCTTTGTAAGGTTTTCTTGGTTCTAGATTGTGGAATCAATACACAGTGTGCATGCTCAGTTGGGCTGGACATGTCATATTTCTTTTTTTTTTTTTTTTTTTGCATATCCAGGCAAGGGAGAAAACTCAGGAGTACCCTAACAGCATCACCCAGATATACAGATCCCCCCCCCCCAGATATGACGTGTCCAGTCCAACTGAGCATATGCTCTGAGTAGTGATTCCACACTTTAGAACCAACGATACCCGATGAAGGACGGAGGGTACACAGTCAAAATGTTGTGAAAAAATCAATATGTAGACAATAAAAATAGTCTGGCCATATAATACAAAATGAATATTTAGTTGGGTTGAAATCTTTGTAAGCTTGTCCACTAATCGCCCCCTACTCTGGTTCCTCTACTAATGTTAGTCTGAATTTTGTCTTTGATAATATTGCCTGCTTAATCTATGCCAACCTTACTGAAGACAAGCACTTTCAGATTTCCACCATCAAACAAAATATAACTGATGACTAGAATCACTAGATCATACCTGCTTCAAATTTCTTTTCTCAGAAATTCTTTCTTCTTTCACAAAGAATACTTTCTTTGCTATGTATCAATTCTTTACCATAACATTATTTGAATTAAGCTACTAATTATATGTTCTCCTTTTTTAGTTTATATATATCTCCACCTTGTTTCATTCATTCATTAAATGTTTGTTTTATTGTTTGTCTAAAACTTCTGCATTTATTTTCATTCTTGGTTTTATAAGCTGTCTTTGTGTAACCATTTTTATCCTTCATGTTCATATATTTGAAATGGCCACTGGGAAAATGTGCACCTAGCAAAAGCAAGATGGTGGCTGTCAGGCTGTTTACATTTGAATCCAACATGGCCAATTCTAGACATCAGTCTTCTTCTCCAAACTTAGTCAGTGATGTTATTAGCAGGAACCAGAAGTATGAACCCATGTGACAATAGTTACATGAACTCTATATTTCTTGCTTCTTTCAGCGTTTTCCTTCTACACCGAACTATTGAGTGACAGCAAGTCTCTTCAAGTCTCCAGCCCTCCTCTCCACACTCTCATAGTCCACAACAATACTATGGTTTACAGTTTCACACCAGTTGCCTGGTGGTCATTGCTGTAGGCTGAGTGACAGTAAGTCTCCTCAGATCTTCAGTCCACATCTCATTTCTCCCTCACCTATCATACCAGTGTTGTGGTTCATACCTCCACTACCATTTAGGTGTTTTTTTCTCCCTCCTCCTCCTCTGTTTGGCCACTGCTAACAGCTGGGGTTGTAGGTCTTATATTTCTTGCATTTTCCTCAGTATTCATGCAGTTCCTAGCTGTACTATTGTCTGTACAGTCTCAATCCTTCCTTTCAACTCGAGTTCCTCCAGTCTTGCCCTCAGTATCTTTGGCACAGTTCCGAGTGCACCTATTATTACTGGTACTACCCTTACTTTCATGTTCCACATCTTCTTCAGTTTTCTTGCCAGATCTTGGTATTTTTCCAGTTTTTCACTTTCTTCCCTCTTTACTGGTCTGCAGGCACAGCCACGTCTATTATTTGGCAGGTTTTCCTCTTCTTGTCCATGATTACCAGGTCTGGTCTCCTTGCTTGGATGAGGTAGTCCGCTTGGATGTCAAAGTCCCCAAGTAATTTGTGGTTTCCATGCTGGTACCACTTTTTCATATGGTTAAATCCCATTTGTTTACTCATTCCCAGTGTATCACTGTTGCTACTCTATCATCTCTGTGTTTATACTCCTTCTGAGCTAGTTGACTACATTCACTAGATAAGTAGTTCATGGTCTCATCTCTTTCTCCACATAGGCAGCAATTGCTGTTTGTCTGAGTTCTGTCGATTTTTGTTTTGATATTGTTGGTTCTGATACATTTATTTTGAGCTGCCATGATGAGTGATTCCATTTCTCTCTTTAGGTTTCCTTTTCGTCACTATGACCATGATCTCTCGTCTGCCACATCCTGTATCCGTCTTTTAAATTCTCTGTATAATTTTTTCTAATCCCATTTTTCTTTCTTTGTTTGCTGTGCTGCTCCATTATTTTCTACTTTTTGGTTGTTTGTTGTGCTACTTTGGGCACTCTATATGATGTCTTCACTGTTTGTTTGCACATACTTTTTTAGATCTGCTTTGGCCCTCTGGACACAGTCCTCTATGCTGATGAGCCTTCTGCCGCCTTCTTTTCTCTTCACATATAGTCTATCTGTGTCATCTCTGAGGTGTAAGGCTTTATTATCATTCCATACTTACAGGACTGAATGCTGACAAATTGGTAAACACCAGTGGAATAAATTAGGAAAGTCAGATCTGTAATATTCCATGATAAAAAAATTATGTAGCTAGAGAGGCCATTACTGAATGTGAGTTAACTCCCTTTGTCTATCAAACAAGAAATGGAGATGCTTTGTGTAAAAATACTACTGAACATGAAAAGCCTCTTGAGCAACAAATTCCAACTTAAATGTTGAAGAAATGAATGATAAAACTGGAGGATATCTTCAGAGGGAGAGCAAAAAAAGAAAATATTTACAGGACCAAAGCACTCATAGACAGAAAAGTTGTTGGAGGTAGATATGTTCACGCAGTTAAATTGGGCCCCAGTAATGAAAATTTCTATTTAAAGTGAGATATGTCATTTAAGGATATTTTCAATTTGAAAATATTGATTATCAAGAGATATTCACCACAACAGCTTCAATTATATCATAAGAATGTTAATGCAATTGGTTGGACAAAATAATCTTATCATTAATCAGATGGACTTAAAAATAACATATCTCAATGAAGATTTTGACTGTGAAATATATTTGGAACAAGCAAAAGCTTTTACTCAGATGAATAAAAAGGGGGAAAAGCTTGTTTACAAATTGAAAAAGTCACTATATTGCTTGAAAGAAAGCAGCTGGAACTGGAACAATATGCTTCATAAATTTTTGATGAACTCAAATTTTGAACAATCATTAAACGACTATTGTGTATATTTTAAGAAATCAAATGTATCAAAAATAATCATCGTTGTATGCATTGATGACTTGATTATTGGTTCTCAAAATTATCTCAAAATTTCAAAATGAAAGACTTAAGTCAATAGTCATATTCTTGAGGTACTGAAAGTAAATTTTGTGATAATTTTATTAAAATGAATTGAACAAAATTATTGTTAAGAGTGTAAATCTAAAATAGATGACGGTAACCCAAAATCGGTCCCATATGATTTGAATATCATTAATGATAGTACTATAGGTCCAAAAGTCCTATATTGTGGGTAGTGATAATAATAATAGTAGTGAAAGTGGAGTCTCCACGTGACAAAGTTTCCACCAACTGCACAATATCACAAAGAGAAGTTGTGGAAGACGGAATTCTATAGACAGCCATGTGTGATCCAGATCTAAACAACTGGTAGCTATATTGCCCTTGTTTGAAGCAAGAGTTCTATGTACCATTTTTTTAATAAATAGACCCTGAGGATTGAACAAAGAGTTCATAGAACAAAGAATGAGAACAGATGCAGAGCTTTTAGACAAACGAATTGACTGTGCACTTGATGATTCGATAAATATAATATTTATAGACCATACAGTCAATGCTGAAAAGGAAAACATAAACATTAGGAAAATTGTTTTATAGTAGGCCTGACTAGGGAGGAGTACAGTCATGAAGGAGCCATGATCTAAGAGTGAAGCTTGTTGCGAGATAAAAGAGAAGTTAGATATGCTATATTGATTTGGGTGCTTGAGCAAATTGAATGGTACTCTGTGTTATATCTAACCGTTTTCATGGGTTAATGAAGCTGAGATAATTGAAACGCAGTACACAGTATCCACAGAATATATAAGGTTTTGTTATTTCAAAGACCAAGGAGTAATTTTGCTAACAGGGTCATCAGCGTTTATGCCAGCGGCCAAGTTTATGAGGCAATGAGCCACCCATATTCAAAGTTACTGAGTAGCAAACTTAGTGACCATTTTCAGTTGTGGAAAAAATGCACCACTGAAAGACTATTTAATTCACAAGAAACACATGGAGATTTTAATCCACGTGTGCTTCCCAAAGCAAAGAGAATTAAGACATAAAAGATGAGAGAAAGAGAGAAAGTAACTGATTTGATAGCCTGGGGAAAAAGAGTGAGATTTAAAGGATGATATTGCTTTTATAGACTGGAGCTAAAAGGAAGTGATGTCATTTAATATGTGGCTAGCTTTCAAGTTTCATAATTGAAGCTATATATTTATCCCTATTTATTTTCATACTTAATTTTAACTGGAAATAGAATAGGGTCATAACAGTACCATAAAATCTGAGGAAATTGCAGATAGTAAACTTCATAGGGATATTGTTGATAGTGTAATGGCTTACTTCTATTTAGCTAAAATTAGTTTGAAACTAAATATGAAACTAATTAAATATATATATCTATACATGAAAATAGTAAGCTGGCCCAATCTACTGACGTCACTTTCTTCTAGCTTCTAACTATAAAAAAAAATCACTTCTGTATCTCTTGGCTTCACTCTTTTAGCCACATGGCTAAAGTTGTGAATAACCCAACAATTCAGTTGGTTAATTGTTTTTACTCTGCTTTACATGGCATCTTTTCGTCATTTGCATTTACTGGTGTTGAATTTATCTAAAGGTTTGCTTGATGACTTCAACTATATTTTCTTTCTTATCTCAGTTACTTTGTGGTTATTTTATCCTGATTATATTTTAATAGCAGCATCTTGGCTCATGAATCACTAACCCTTCAATAAAACAAGCACTTTTAGCCGCTATTGTCTTGTAAAGATATGTGATAATGACTCTTATTATATCACTGTTCTCTTCTATTTTCTATTCTCATTTCTTAGGAATAAAGTGATAGCTAACTCTCTCCTTGAAATTTCTTTTCTTATAAATAATTACTTCATAATTATGCCAGCTCTTACGATTATCTTTTTCATGTTCTTCTTTTCAGCCTGAAACATATCTATATAATTGTTTCCTTTATTGTTCGTTAAATGTATGTTTTCATGTATGTCTAAAACTATCTGCATTTATTTTTATTTCTATATTTGATATTCATGAACTCTCTGCCTTTAATCAATGTGATCAAACTTCCATTGGTTGCATTTTCATCTTGTATCTAGATGCGCATGTCAATATCACATTGACCACAGGTTCCAATTCAACCCAAGATAGCAACTGTCAGAGGTTGCTTACTTCTAAAAATCAAAATGGCCAGTCTGTCTTCTCCAAAATCATTCTCTATGATGTTACATATTTGGTGGGAACTTAGCCACATGGTGACTCAACTCATTCCTTGCATATAGTACATTTTAATTTGATACTCATTCTGACGATGTCTGCAAACAGCAATAATTATACCGTACATTGTCAACATTTACTTTATTAAGATATTACTGTAATAAAAATGGTGCTTATTTTACTACTATAAATTCAATAAGAATATTCATTTTCAATCTAACTATCATTTGGACAATCCAATCTCTTCTTCCCAGCTTTGATGTTAATGCAACGTTTCTACAGCTTTCTTCGAGTGTAACATGTAAAATCCATAAGGAAAGAAAGTCTCTTTTTTCTGGTCTATTTCTGCGCCTCATCATATCATTCATATACAGAGTGGTCATTTTAGCTACTTTATGGCCAAACTCGACAAAACTGGCCTTTTAAAAAAGCATTCAGCCTTGACCATTTTGATTTGGCCATATTCAAATTTCTGGTCATTATTAATTTTGAAAAAATGTAACAAACTGAAATGAAACAAAACCATGTCTAAAACTACTTACCCACTTAATTGATAATTAACTTATTATTAACTAGCTGGATGCTAGTATTTTTTTATTCAATATATTTATTCAGTAATTTGTTTTTTCTTAGATCCAACCTAAAGCTTCGGTACCATAATGATAAAGTAACTTGATATCTATCATTAGATTAAGCTTGCAGGAAAGATAGATAAAAATAAATTTATTTATTGATTTATTTCATTTGATGAAGCATAGTAAATAATTATTAATAATTTTTTTGCTACAATTTACGTCCATTTTAATATCTGTTGCTTTTTATTGCAACTCAACTCTGGCTGGTTTCCCTTTGGCCATGAGTGGATAAACTAACAACATGGATCACAATAAAGAATAAGCACTGGGTGAGAATCAAAATCATGATCCTTTATGCCAAAGGGTGGTTCGGTCATCCGACTGCCCTTACCACTGAGCTGCTGGAATTGTAAATCTAAATCAAACACTTGAACTCATCTCATAACCAATCACTTCTGCACTATGTTTGTTGATAACTGTTAGTTCAATAGAAGTGATCCAATTTATTTATTTATTTTATCAGATGAATTATTTTCAATTGTTATCAATGTTTTTTTGTTACTATTTATTTTATTCTCAATTTTTGTTGCTTTTTAGCGCAACTAAACTCAGAATGGTTTCCCTTTGGCAGTGAGTGAATAAATTAACAGTGCAGATTGAAATGTAGAATAAGTTCCAGATAAGGATCAAACTGATGACCCTCTATGCTGGAGTGTGCCTTGATTATTGCATGACTCCTCTTACCACTGAGCTAGCAAGTGAGAATCCAAATCAAATATTTAAACTCATCCCTCATCCCGATCTCTTCTGCATCATGTTTGTTATTAACTGGTACTTCAGTATCGGTTATCCAATTTATCTATTTATTTTATCAACAGCACAGATTGGAATAAAGATTAGGTTCTTGGTGAGAATTGAACTCATAAACAAATAAATTTATTTGTACAGAACAAAAAAGTTGTCTTTGTTGCAGTTGTGTTTTTAATAAATTCTCATTTTTGGTATATACTGCAGTATTGCATTGTTTTATGTACAATTTGATTGAATTTGGCCACTCTTTGGCCATTTTTGTCTCCAACTATCTGGCAACCCTGAGTAATATTGATGCTTGTATAGGATGTAACTCAGTGTTACCGATTTAGATGTTTTTGGTTGTGTCTAGATGTCAGAAATTACAATGTGTAGATGATTTTTAATAAATTACTTTTCTTATTCAATTCATAGCAATGAAATAATCCTAATTCCAATAAAATAAGCAATAATTTTAACAAAATAAATGTTGAAAATTGAAGACATATTTGATTTATATAATATTTTAGATATACATCCGGAGAATCTAGATGTTTCTGACTCAATTTTAGATGTAAAGTTGGGAATAAATCTGGCAACACTGTTCAGTAGTGATATTGATGCTTGTACACATTTGGTGTAACAGGGGTGGCTAGATAGTTGGAGACGTCTCTGGCCAAAAACACGCAAGTAATGGCCAAAAATGGCAAAATGCTAAAATTGTTCATCAAATATTGCAATACTGCAGTACACACAAAAAATGAGAATTCATCAAAAAATAAGTGCAAAAGTGACAACTTTTTTGTTCTGTACGAATGACTGAGTAAGTGTCCAGTTTAGCATTATAATTCCATTGTATTTAGAATCCCCAAGATAAACTTTAAAAATGAGTTTTTTCAAATAGACAAATTTCCTGAGGAAACAGAGATCTTATGAATGAGAAGTAGAAAAAATTACTTGCAAATTTTTTTTTTTCCTCTTTTTTTAGATAACATGTTCGGAGTTAGTGAAAAAATGCCAAAAACTCAAATATGGCTAAACCAAAAAGTTCATGGCCGAACGCTTTTCAAAAAGGTCAGATTTGTCAAATTTGGCCATAATATGGCAACCTTGGTTGTAACTCTTCTATTTGCTGAGACAGACTAAGTACATCATTATATCATGTGTATATATGAGTGGAAGAAGCTAGGTAGATGATCACGTCTTCACTGGTTTCTAAGAGGAAAAACTTCTATATCTAAAATTATTCATCTTATTTTGCCAACAACTGTACAAAAAGTATTCTTCTGTTGTCGTCAGTCATGGCATCCGAACTAGAGAGTATTATCAAACAGCTTTTAGTCCCTGACAGTGAAATTATCAAGAAGGTGGGTTTATTTGTGAAATGAAGTTAAAAAACAAAAAAAACATTTTTCCCAGTATTGGAGGGAGGTGCCGTATTTACTCGGACATGATGCAAAAAAATTCGCTACAAAAAAAGAAAAAAAAAAAAAAATCGGTATTAAATTAGGGGATCTGATTTTCAGCAACAAAAAGGGGTTGCATTATATTTGAGATCGCATTATGCCCGAGTAAATACGGTTATCTTTTCTACCACCGATACTTTGTTTGCATCTGTACTATTTTTGGTGTTTTTTTTCCAGATCTATCCAATGCATATTAATACCGAAAAAGTAAATGAAATAAACTAGTTGCTTTATTCGATAATATCGGAAAGAAGTGTTTCTTCTTTCTTTCTTTTTCTCTCTCAAGGTTTAACGCCGACTAAAACCATTTTCGATTCATTCATCTATCTATAATATTAATGTGTGTATATATATATATATTTTTTTTCTTTCTTAATGTCAAACAATTTTCAAATTCTAATGTTTATTTCTCTCATGAATTAAATTTTTCTTTATATCAAGCCAGTTATACATCTTATTGAAGTTTTTCTTACTGAACTCTCTTTCTTTGGAAGCCGGACATCTTATTTCATGAAAATACCCATCGATTCGGACATACGTGCGTAAAAAATAATGACGAAATAATCCCCTCCTGTTTTAGGAACTGTTCGGACTGAATCCAACCTATGTTTTGTCTGGAATTTTTTCATTTTTGAGAAAAAGTAGCTTTTATAAGGGAAGCTAGTGAATAATTTCCTCAGAAGTAAAAGTGGGTAATCGATTTACAATGTGCGTATAATGTAAAATTGGACCCCGACTCGGTGTCTGTCTACAATATCCGATGTTCAAATTTACAATGTAAACAACTGCTAAAGTGGACACATTCTTTCGATTTCATTAAATTGGTCTCTTGTTTGATTTTATCGGCAAAAGCGTGGGTAGAACGGCAGATTGGTATTCATCTGACCATGACGTAGACATGCGATCTGTCCAAAATTCATGAATCGAGGTAAAACAATTTGATTCATTCAAAAGAAAGTAATTTATGTATCTACGTAGGTTTTTATTTCGCGAATTCTCTTATTTGTCTTTATTTGTCGGTCGTTTTCAACATTGAGTGTGCGCGTGTGTGAAACTTTCTCACTGAAAAGTCCAATCGGGACCACCTTCCTTATTATACCGAAATGTTACCTATTCCATGCTCTATAAGTCCTGGCTATTTCTTTTATTTCATAAAAAATCTTCGCCCTCAATCCTTGTTTTTCATGATTTGAGCCGCGCTAAAAAAAAAGCCTCCATTTTAAACTTGATTGCCTTAAATTTAAAATCAAATGATTTTTTTTTGCTTTCATATTTTATTTCCTTTTAATCGATTACATTTTCATCATATCGTATGGACAAATTTTATTAATAGTCTATAAAAATAACACATTTTTCCCCTTTCAACTGTAAGCTGTATTAGCGTAACTAAACTTTCTTAGCAATAAAAACTACCATAACCACGTGTACATTTTAGGTTTCTTTTATTTGATGTAACAGTTTTTGTGATATATAGGACCATCTCTAAGGTCCTGAGCAGGCTGAACATGGGCACCCTGTATTATCTATTCCTAAAATATCTGACTCTTTATCAAGGAATTTATTTTATTTTGACTCTTTTTGATCTGTTTAATTCATTCCTTTTTGTATTTGGAAAGTCCTATCTCAGAGGTGACAGATCACTACGATTTTCTAAACCTTCATACCGATACCCAGTTTATCTGAACTATTATAATGAAAATCAGAATTGGTCAACGATTTCATGTAAAAATATTGGCAATTGAAGAATAATCTGTTAAAACTGAGTAAAAAAAAATAAAATAAAAAACACGAAAAAGTGACATCTTGATTGCCTAAAGTTAAGTATGACCAACATTTTTCACCGGTAACTCGACCTCGAGATAAACAAAAAGCGTTGAACTTTTTGAAATATTTAATCGTCAAAATCTTCGAGATTATCAAGAAAAAGATTTTAGGGTAGGATATGCTGCATGAACCCCTTTTTTTTTATTTCTCTGAGAAAAATGTTAATAATCCTGCGATATCCAGTGTGAGTGTCTTAGGTTACTCAAATATTTTCTCGTTATAGTTATCCCAAAAAATATTTTTGTATGAAATCGTTGAGAAATTCATGCTATAACTTGGTACTAATTCTAATAGTTTAGGCAAACTGGGTTTGAGGATGCATTCTAAGTATTAGACCAACTGCCCATGAACCTTCCTAGAAAAGGTGTCCCAGACCACTGTCCATGTTGTCCGTACCTAGAGCCGGCTTTATTAACGTGCTAAGTTTGTTTACAGCCCATGTAACGCTTTTTATTTCAGAAATAAGTCGATAGATGTGAATATTGAAAATTCTCATATCGACATTTTCTCCCAAAGGGGTTTAAAAAATGTAAATTAGAGGGTTGGTATTTGATTTCACAAAGGTACTTAAAAAATGATGAAAATATTCTTCATATGCATTATGAACTCTCTGACTCAATCTGACCTTCGTTTTTTTCTGGAAATGTTTCGTTTTGAGGGAAAGTAACTTTTATACGCCGAGCTAGTGATTTGGCTCTAAATTGGGTGATCGATTTGTAATATACGTATAATATAAAACTGAACTCTGATTTTGTCCTCTACACAACAATCGATAAATACAGGGAAAGGAAAACGATTTTAACTTTTTTTTTCAGACTATCTCTACTTCCCATTTCTGATGTTATTACTACGTTTCGATCGAGTAATTCAGGAAAACGATGTTTGAGAGTGAAGAGAAAGCTATTTGCTTGAAAAAGTTAGTCTTCAGCAACGATATGACAACTTGACCAAAAACATTTATCTTCAGTTAACAATTTCATTCTCTTCCAGTATTTTCTGTCTTTTTCCCCCGTGCAATCTTAGAAGAAAAAAAGCTGGTACATTGTTAGGAAGGTGGCCCCGATTGTCAAGTTTCTCACCCTTGCTCACTCTGAAACAATGCAGAAATAAAGACTATTGAGCGACTTAATTTACTCAAAACAGTAACTATGTATGATTTATTTATCTTTCATGGATTCTCTTGTGCATTTCTAAGTGCCGTTTTTAAACATCGTGTGCGCCGAACTTTGAAGTCCGGACTAAATCCACAAATGAGGCCCAATTTTTTTCTATTATTTTTTTTCTAATTGTATAGGCCTATTATTATATAAACTGACCTTTTCTCACCCTCCTGAATTACACTATTTTAATTTTGTGACCAGAGATGCCACCTCTGCTTCTTCCTATAGTCGAGTCACTGTCTACATTTCTTGCATATTTCCTTCTTCTGCAATGTGCGGTATTGCCAATGCTTTAAAAGTTGCTAAAAGCCGCTACATATTTCTATCTGTAGCTAAATTATCATATGCACATTAAAAGTTCACTTGAGATAACTCTACACCAAGTTAATACTTCAGAACAAATTATTAATTGTACTTTCTACCTTTATTAAACTTACTAATTATTTTTTTTTGATTGCCAGATTTTCGGCTATTTTAGATTTTTTCTTTTTAATCTGCTAAATTGGAAAAAAAATCAGCAAGATCAAGCCAAAAATTGCTAAATTGGCATCCCTGTTCTTGTGTGTAAATAATACGTCGTCGTAGGTGGGAAAAGCCGAAAGAAGGCGTGATTACTTCTTCTTGCAACAATTCAAAGTCCTTGAGACTTGAAGTAAAGCTTCTTGTCTAAAAAAATTCAAAATTGTTAAATTGTTTTGCCTATCTTTGTAAATTTCATGTCTACGTCGTATTTAGCTAAATTCCAACTGGGACCACCTTCGTTAAGTTGTATCGTCTTTTAATACGAAATTTGAAAAAGCTGTGAATCAGATTGGATATTAGATTTTTGCCAAAATATCATCATTCGTATTTCAGAACCAATCTTTGTTTCTTTGCTTAATCGTGAATACGTTGATTTAAGATTATCTTTCAAGTTGTTAATCATCAAGGAACGAAGAACAAGTTGAGGTTTAAATACATTTGTTTATTCTATTCATTTTCAAAAAGATACAACTTGAATGTGTTTGATTGTAAAACTTTTGTCATTACTTAATTATGCTGGTCTCATTTCATGTAAGACAAATGTCAGAGTCTGAAATTTTTAGGCGTAGAAATGCAGCAAATATCGGTTAACGGCAAAATCTCTATCGAGACATTTTTTCTCACTCTCTCTCTCTCCATCCAAGTCTGTTTCTATCTATCTAGACTAAAAATAGATATCTTGAAGTCTGTTCACCCATTGGCGTCCGCTGCCACCTTTCCAGGGGCTGGGTGTCAATAGGATATATTGGGGGGAAGGGCTGAAAGAAATTTTATTTTCCTTTCAAGTTTATATTCTTTCAATCTATTTGACCTTCAAACTATTTTGATGAAATATTTTTTTCATGTTTTTTTTTTTCTGGGGGCTGTCTTCAATGTAATTATAATGCTATCAAGGGAAAAACAGAGGGATATCCTAAATTACCTGCTATGAGCATTTTGCCGCAGAAAAAAAAGTGGATTTTCATGGGGTCTGCGTTCGTGCTCAAAATAAGTCTGTCAAAAAAATTTTTTTTTTTCCCCCATCTAGAATCTTCTCAAATTATTAGATTTGGATCCATAAAATGAAATTATATATATTTATTTTGAATCAGCATCATCAGGGGAAGGTTTTTCCATTCATTTCAACCTACTTGCTTGTGAGAAGGTGGGGGTGGGTCAATGCTTCTTAGTAAATTTCTTTTTGGGCAATCACTCATAGTTCGTAAGTCATGGTGGTTCAGTAGCCAAGTGGTTGGAACCTCAGAAAATAGAATTGGTGGACCAAGGTCAAACTCTGACGGGGAAAAGTTTTATTTTTTCCTCTTAATTCATCTGCTTTCATACAACTTCACCATCAAACCTCCCAGAAATTTGTTGGTTTTGGTGAAATAATTCTTTTCATGTTTTAGAGGGTGGTGGGTTCTATTTATAATGCTAAACTGAAACCTCACTTTCCATTTGTCATTGGAAAAATGCGAATGTGATTTCTTTTTCTATCATCATCATTAGCCTTTTTGTGTACGACATTGAACTTATCATCCTCAAGATTCACCAGAACTATTATGGAACCAATGCTTTTTGAACTTGTCTAGTCGTCACACCATCTTATATTTTGCTAGCCATGTTTTCACATATGATCTCTGGGGATCCACATTGTGAGTCTGGATGTCCAGCAGTTGTCTGACATTCTTGCAACATGACCAGCCCATTGCCATTTAACTTTTCTATATCTTTGACCCCCCTGTCTTTTCTCTAAACTGTGCTATCTTGTGATCTCACCTTGTAAGGTTGAGCAGGATTCTCTGCTTGAGGGTCAATCATTTAGTGAGGTTCCATGTTCTAGCTCCATAAGTGACTATTGGGAGGATGCATTGGTTGTATACCCTTCTTTTAAGGTTCAATGGAATTTTCTTGTCCTTGCTCTTCTGAAAACTTGTCCACCTAGAGTGATTCTATGCTTGATTTCTTTTGATGATTTCATGGTGATTCGTTGTCCTTGGTAGATGTCGTGGTCTACTTTCTCCAGTTCCCCACTTTCTATTCTGATCATTGTCTTTGTCCTCTATGATTGCTGATGTTTGTTATACTGGTGTTTATGTGAGGGCCTACTTTCCCCACTTTCTTCATTCAGTGCCTCTAGCATTCTTTGGAGATCATGAAAGTTCTCAGCAAAATGACTATGTTGTCAACAAATCTGAGGTTAGTATATCTCTGAATTTTTGAGATGAGGTATTATTATTATTTCTATTGATATTTCGGACCATCCTCATCTTGGTTGTTTTTCATACAACGTTTCGATCGTTGCACTCTACGGCCTTCATCAGGTATCATCTGAGGTTATTTATATATTTTCCGTCTATTCTGATTCCTTTGTTTTCCCTGTGTAGTTCTGGGAGATCATCTCAAGGCAGGCTGTGAACAGTTTGGGTGAGCTAGTAACGCTTTGTCTTACTCCCTTTTTGAGCTGGAAGGGGTCAGTCTTTGTGAAGCCTGATAAGGAAACTGCTTTGTCAATAGATATGCTCCAAAATTTTGACATACTTGATCTACGCCTTGTTTTATTATAGCATCAATGATGCTGAGGATTTCTATTGTGTCGAAGACCTTCTTGAGGTCTATGAATGCTACAGCGAGTGGCATCTCATACTTTGCTGCTTTCTCTTTTAGTTGATTTACTGAATGGAGATGGTGTATGGTAGAGTAGCTTCTTCTGAAGCCAGTTTATTTGTGACTACTTTGGTAGGCTTATTGGTCTATAGTTGATTAAATCTTTTGGGTCCCCTTTCTTATATGATAGCATTACGATTGTGGTGTTCTAATCTTCTGGAACTTTGCTCTGTTTTAGGCATAAGCCAAATAAAATGAATTGCTTCATCTCTCATGGAGTAACTTCTGAGAAATCTATGAACTGATTACTTGTGACTTGTATATCCTATTTGTTATGTGTCACTTGTTTGGAGGAGTGAAGGTTTTTGTAAAATTCTTGGACTCATTGGTCCCTGTCCCTTCTTTGGTCTCCATTTTCTTTGAGCACATAGGTTATTTGTGTTATTCCTGAAGTGAGAGCTTTTTCAATAGCTTTGAAACCCCCTATCCTTTACAAGAATGTTTCCAATATCTGCCGTTGTCTTTCGGTGCTGATCCAATTATTGCTGTCTGTATTATAAAAGGTACTAAATTTTAATTTTTTTTTCTTCTAATTTGTTGTGCTTTCAACTCATTAGACAATCAAATCTTCTGCAAATTCATCAGGTTTGAGAAGGGAAATATTCATAAGGAGTAGTATTTATGATGTAGCTATAATGCTAAATTGCAGCCTTAATTCCCATTTGTTAAAGGTGACGATGGATTTGAATTTTTTTAATGCTACTTTGCCTGAGGTTGTCTGCTGGCCTGCATGGTTATGCCTTGGAATTTATGCTGGCTTAATCAATGAAGGATCACAGAGGAAACACAAAGGCATATCTGAAATCAGCAGGTCACAATTTCCCTAAAACACATGTTTTAATGTTGAATTTTATGAAAAATGAACCAATATCATTGGGATCTATGTTTGTCCTCACATAAAAAAACTTTAATTGTATCACTAAAGAAATCGGTGAGAACAACAATACAGCAGTGTTTAGAAATGTTGTAAATACAATCAGTGGAGCAATTTCAAAACCCTATGGAGGGAAATTTTACCTTTTCCTTTCAATTTCATTTGCTTTCAACTTATTAGACCTTCAAATCTTCTGGAAATCTGACAGTTCTGAGACAAATCTTTGAAATGTGTTTTTTTTTTTTTTCTTTTAATCTTTTCCTTTCCAATGTAAGGGATTTTGATAACAGTTGAATAAAAGTTTACTGTTGAAGTTGTAAAAAAAAAACTTGCATATTTACGTATATTTTGAGATTATTTTAAATTCATATGACAAGATTAGAAATGGAAGTTTGTCTCAATTTAAAGATCATAAATAAGTTTATCATAACTTCGGTCGTAAACTTTCATTCTCGCTTAACTTTGAAGATAAAAAGCCTGAAATAAGCAAAGTTTTTTTTTTTTTTCAAATCGACTAATGGTTTTTTTTAATTTGATTCAAGAACTTTTTCGAAGTTAGAATTTTTTGTAAAAAAAGTTTTGTCCAACTTTAGCACAACTGTTCAGAAAATTTGGTTGGTACTGCTATTTTTTGTCTAATGCAGGTGACAGCAAAAAAATCAACAATTGAAATTAACTAACTTAACCAAAATCCGAGGCCTACCCCTGAATTATTAAGAAGAATAATGATGAAATTTCTTAAAGATCCAAAGTTTATCTGAATACACCTTATATGAGCTCTCACAATTTGTAATGATTATCCTATTTGTTGCAGGATTTATTTTCTGGTTGAGAATTGAAAATATTCTGTTTGCTATTTAATAAGTACTTGGTTAGGGCTTGATGTAAGGAACAATTAATGTTGTACTTATAGAATAACGTAGAACAGAAGCCAAGAAATAAACAGAACACCCTGACAATTACAGTGAGTTCTCCTGTAGACACATGGAGTCATTTATTTTCTTCATATTATTCATATCTAATGCTTTTGCCTCCAACCAAGGGCAAACCACTCAAATCTGCAAAAGAGGCAAACAACTCCAACCCTTATATGTCTGATATATAACATCACTCCCTCTGAAGTTCATACCTTCCAATGTCATTGTTTGACAAATAGTCTGAGGGGCTTTTTACTTCTCGCTAGTAGAGAAGCAGGTTCCCCAATTGGGCCTGTGATAGACTGTCATACTAGCAGCAGCAGGTGGTGTTAAGGTACCAGGAATGTCTGGGTGTACATTTTGGACTAAAGCTGCCTGTTCAGTCTTTAACTGGGAAATAATGGTGGGGTGATTTACTTGTATCTGGTCTGGCAGGGCAAGGATAACTGGGTTGTTTACTTGGATAGTTTCATCTTCAAAGTCTGGCTCAGTTGGTCTGTTTGAAGTAGAGAGGGATGGTCTGATACTCTTATGGATTCGATCCATATGTTGCTTGACAATTCAACTTTATAGGTAATGTGATTCCACTGGTCAATTACGATCCCAACTATCCACTTATCTCCTCTCCTGATCCACACCGTTTCATTCTGCACAAACTGGCGCATTTGAAAATCCAACATAGTCCCATGTGCTTTCCTGGCACTTGATTGAACTTTGGTTTTATTCAGTTCAAACGAGAATTCAGCTAATGATTCTGGTGAAATGCCGGTTGCTTTATAGGGTGTAATGCAGTAAAATAACAGAATTCAGCTTACTGTAGTTCCGATAGACTACTTATACCTTACTGACAGCTTTTTTCAGTGCATCCTTAAAGGTTTGCTCAGTCTGCTCAGCAACTCGATTTGAAGAAGAGTGATGTAGGGCAGTGTGTGTCCTTGATTCTGTTCCTAGCCAATGAAGAATTTGAACTTTTTGCTAGTGAATGACATCTCATTGTTGGTAATGCAGATTTGGAGTCGATCATGAGTGGCAAAAGCTGAGCTTAGCTTTTTGATCGTTATAGGAGCAGTAAATAATGATGGAGAGAAGGTGTCAATACTCTTTGAGTACTCATCTGCTACAATTAAAACATCCGTCTTATGATAGTACCGTCATAGTCTTTGCCCTACAATGAATGTGGCTGATGCTGGTATTTTAGGATTTTTCTGGCAATTGTTACACCTTCTTACATCATTCTCAATTTCATTATCCATGTTCGTATGATCACTTGTGCCCCCTACATCAAACAACCATCATCAATCCCATGCTCTGTGTGTCGCAGAAGATGAGGCAGAAATGCTGGGCTAAGCAACTATTTCATTAGCCAACCATCCTGGATCTAATTAACTATATAGCTCAAAACTGGGTCATATTGCATCTTCAACTTCTGCTGATGTGACTGTTGAGTGAGATAACTCTTATCATCATGATGGTATTGGATATTTGAGAGGGCTTATTGCAATCTGGCAATGACAGTCAACTCCTGCATTACTTTGCTTTATTCTCAGCGAGAAGGCCCAATAATGGCTTATGATCAGGCACTATGCTGAAACTTCCTGACATGATATACTACAGCTTGTCCCTCTTTTTCAATTAGGGAGTAATTGTGCTCTGCTGGGGACAGGGTTCATGGCGCATGAGCAATGAAATGCTCAGATCCATCAGAAATTGAGGTAGCATCACTGGCTAGGATAATTGGTTTCCTCTCGTTACAGCGGATTAGTAATGCTAGTGCATGCAACATCTTTTGGATTTTGTCAAACGCTGACTGTTTTTTGAACCCCCTAGTCCAGGGTGAAGTGAAGAAATGACATTGCTTATGATATATTCTGTTGTGTTTGGGCTGTCAAAACTGCTTCTAATTTCTCCTCCACTGGATATGACCATCTCTGTTGATCTTGAATCCCAAGTATACTACATTTGGTTCCATAAATGAGCATTTTTGTTGTTTTTTGGTTGAGTCCATAATCAGTTACAATGGCTTAAACCTGCTCCAAGTTTTTCCTGTGCTAATTGTTATCACTGCCAGGAACCAAAATATCATCTACTCCTACTCTTATGAATGGAACATGGTTAAGAATTCTTTCCACTTCTCTCAGGAAGATTCCTGAAGCTGAGTGGACTTCAAATTAAAGTCTAGTTAGCTGAAAAAGGCTCCTATGGGTGTTGATAGAAAGCAGTTCATGAGATTCATCATCTAAGAGTAGCTATTGATGATCATGGTAGAGGTCTAACTTGGGATATTCCTTTTCTCGATTCAATGTAGCCAAGAGATTCTGTGTTAGGTACTGGGTATTTGTCATACTCTGCTACCTTATTTACTTTTTGTCTGAAGTTGCCACATATTAGCACAGTCCCGTTGTCCTCCTTAATAAGTATATAGGAGACATCCTCCTCGAATAATTGACCGGTTCAAAAATTCAATAGCAAACTAAGCAGTCTAAATTGTGCTCAGTTTTCTGAGAGTACAGGTTGGCTTGTGCTTTAAAAATAACGTGTTGACACTGACCTTAGTTCTGAAGTTTTATGTTTTTCAATATTCCCAACTCCTTTTGAATATCTTTTATTTTCCCATTAACTTGGTGAGGGCTGCTGGCTGTGAAGAGTATGTTTTATGTTGAATATTTCTGCCCATGGCAACTGAATTAATTGCAACCAATTTCTCCCCAGCAAGGTTGGACCATTTCCTGGGACCACAGTTAGATCAAGCATGTGGTATCTTTCCATGTAGACTGTTGAAACCTTAATTGTATCGTGGGATTTTTGTTTCGCTAGTGAATGTATGTAATCTGGCCCTGGTTGACTCCAATGGTAGATCACCTCCCCCTTCTTCCCTCAACATTTTTCATTCTGACTCACTGATTACTGACCATGTTACTCTGGTGTCAAGTTTCTTGGACATTTCTACCATGTTTATAATGATAGGGACAAGAATAAGCCTGAATTGTAATTCATCAAACTTCTGGAGGGTGTAAACTTCATCCTCCTCATGAACAACTTGCAGTTCAAGAACATAATTTGCTGAAGTATGTGCTTTGGTATGTTTGTTAGCCAGCTGCAATTCTTTCCTACAAATTTTTTCAGTGTTGCTTTTTGTGATAGTGGTAGTATTCACTGTCTTTAAATCCTCAAACCGTCAGGGATATAACTGTTTCCACTTCTATAACATTTTTTTGTTTGGTGTGGACTGTGTTGATGATTTACTTCCAGTACTGAAGTTGTATCATTGGTTGGTGTGGAGTGTGATTTCTAAGACTTGTAAATGACTGATGACTGTTCCATGGCTGACTCCATGGAAAAAGTGTATCCCCCATGACTCAAAAAGAGTTGTCAATTGTGGGTTTATCCTATGACTCGAGAGACGTTGAGAGCTTTGTCGAGTGTGGGTGTACCCCATGACTTGGGAGATGTTGAATTCGTTATATTGATAATCTACAAACTATTCTGTCCTTGAGCATGTCCCCAAGATTGACCCAATAATCATAAAATTCAGTGAGGTTCAATTTTGCCATATAGTGGGAAATGGGCTCATAGGTCTTCTTTAATTTCATGAACTCTGCTAACATTTTCTACTTGGGTTTCTGAGGTGCAGTATGTCCTTGAACAATTTATAAGTGGCTGGCCCACATGCACTATGGGAGATAGCTCTCTTCTGGAGCATATCTGTGAGGTTTGCTGTTTAACAAAAATTAAGACCTCACAATACTGTTCTCCTAATCTTCTTCCTCTCCATTTAAATTCAATGATCTTGCCATATGTAACCATTGTTAAAGTAAGTTGGGAATGCAATAGTAAATAATAAGTAGTTGGTTAGGGCTTGATATAATGAACAATAACATTATACTTGCTGATTAACACAAAACAGACGCCAACCAACCACTCCTATTTGCAAAAATGGGTACACAACTCCAAGCCACCCTTCCTTAATGTGTCTGATATATAACCTTATGATTACATTGTGTATTTATTAATTGAAATTTTATTAAAGAATTAGTGTTATTCTACTTTGATATGATTTCTTTTGTATGTTCTTGAATTGATATGACTTGAGTGAAATTCTATTATGGAATCAAATTAATTCTGAAGTTAAAACATTTCCAACCTGTGTTCACAGATTTTACAAAATAGGGGAGATAATCCAAGATGATCTGATCGTTATCCCTAGGCATTGGAATAGCATTGGAAATCTAGTGAGTCTGTTGGCAAAGGTTCAATATCAGTTTAAGTTGAGTTAGTCCAAGATAAAGTTCTAATTATCTCCCTTTGTTGCCAAATCTGGCAACCCTGTCACCATATGAACCTCTGGAATAAGGAACATATAAGAAACAAAAAAATAAGAACCTATTCCTTTTAGGAGACATGCTTTTTATCAAAGATTTTTTTTTCTCTTTCAGGCTTCAGAACAGATGAAGGTGCTCTTTAAAAACCATGACATTGTACCCATGTTCTGTCAGATTCTTGGGACCTCTGACAACAGTGAGGTATGTATATAAATATTGTGTGTGAATGAATTTATACAAATATTGGTTTCTGTGTCATCAAAAATGACAGATTTTATTAATTGTAGAGGTTAATTCATAAATAGTTTTACATTTCAACAAAAAAAAAATCACATTTACCTTGATTTGTATCGTTGATTGGTTCCAAAATCTTTGGTGCTGTTCAAAACATTATCACAATTTGATGTTTTTTTTTTGTTTTTTTTTTCTTCTCAACCCAGCTCATACTTTGGTCATTCTATATCAAATGGACCCATGGTCCCCATCACTAGTTATGCTTTAACTTTGGTCATGGGTTCTTCGAGATCAGAAAAGAAGTCTTGTAAAATAGCTAAATATCTTCTCATTTAGTCACTATGGATCCAAAAATGACAACTTTTTTTTTTTTCCATTTTCAACTTTTGTCCTTTCGCAACAGGAAATTCTACTAAATTGAAAATTTGTTCTCAGGATTAACTTTTCATGCAAAATTTGAAAATTTTATCAGCCTTGCTCTAGAGAATATCATTCTTTTGCAAAAAGATGTCAAACTGGGCTTTAGATTTCCTTGATATTCCTAGGAACCCATTTTCATAACATGGAACCTGGCCCACCTTGTGAGATCAAGGAAGAAAGTGGTGTGAATGCAATCTGCACTTCTCTAGCATCTCTATTGGCAACACTGCAGAGAAATTATATAGTCAGAATTTTGTTCCTTTACTTCTTCATATCAATGGCTGATGAACCACTGTCATACATGTCATTCAACTTGTGTATGGAGACATTATATTCCAGTTTTTTTCGATAATTCATCAACCAGCTCTTGCATCTGTTAATACTTGTCGTCACCTTTTGACATTTCCGAGACTTTAGCTAGGTTTAAATGTCTGCAAAATGAGTTGAAAATCTCACAAAATTCAAGGACATCTGTGCTACCATGTCAATTACTCGTACTGGTAGTTATGAGAATTTTAGCTGTGATTCTTTATGTGGCATGCATTCTCTGCAAGGCGTTCTGTGGTACAAAACTGATTCGTATAAAAGCTTAACTGATTCACCACTAATTACACTGTACTATATATTACTAATTTCTCTAGAGATTCCATGGTAACTAATGTTAGGAAATTACAATTTTGTAAAAGAATCTGGGTTAAAATTCCGTTTAGCAAACTGGAGTAATTTTTTATGAAAATGCATGTTACTTATTTTTTTTCCTTTTACTATGAATAAAAAAATTATTTATTTTATTGAAATATTATTTTATTACTATGAATTGAAATATTACTGATTTTATTTAAAAAATATTCCTTAATTTATTTAGAAAGAGGACAAAAGGAATTTAGCCACTTTACTGAAGAGGTAGGAAGAGATAGGGGGATAGTTTAATGAGAGAGCAGAAAAGAAAGGTAGCTCATTGAAGGGATAAGAAAATTTGCATATGAAACCACATTAGTCACTCACATTTTGTAGTGGGTTCAGAGGGCTGACCCCCTTGCAAAATTAAAATTCCACAAATAACTTTTACACCTCTCCCCCTCCTCACCAACTCCCTCACTTTTCCTTGAGTTATGAATGTGAACAATGGGTTTTGGATGATTTACCGAAAACAAATCACTGACAAATTGCCAACTTTTAGCGAGGGCCCTTCTCATTTTCTGCTATATATGAACTCCCTGAACTTATGACCAAAAGATGATACATGGAGGAAAAAACTTGAAAACTTGTAAAAGAATTATTTTGAAAAATATTTATTCCATTCATAGATAAATGAATAGAGCATTTGGATAAAATGTTATAAAAATAAAACCCAAATATCTCCATACCGTAGTACCCCCCTTTTAAAATGTCTTTCATTTATTCATGTATATCATCATATTAATGTTTTGACTTTTTTTGTGTACTTTAAATAAAATTGTTTGTGAAATTTATTTTCTTGACCTTCATTATCTGTGATTTCACAACTTTTACTAATATTTTTAGTCTTTCAATTATTTTAGTTTGAATAAAATTTATTGTGAATTTGAAAAACAAACTGTATTTTTAACTTGCATAAAATTCAAGTTTTAGGTGTGTCTTGACTTTTTTTTTTCTTGTAAATAAGTGAAATTCATTTTAAAATATGTTATATAACTTACATCTGAAACTTGAGAATTTCATGTATCTTGACTTTTTAGTGTAAATAAAAATGTTTAGTTGTGAAATTCATCTTTTAAGAAAGCCTTCATCATCTATATAACTTGAATTGGATATTTTGCAGTTTAAAGAGCCTAACAGCTGAAGAATGAGATAGACTAAATAATTTACCTTCATCTTAATTTCAAATTGAAGAACAAAAACACCTAAAAAGTTAAGATGAAGGTACATTGTAGTAACAGAAAAGTAAATGATTTACAATACTTCAAAAAAGTAAATATAAATATCTAAAATTTAAATTAAAAACATTTAAAAATAGAAATGATGCTGAACTGAGGCGTGAAAAATCGGTTGACAAAAACTTTTTTAGTGTTCTAACTGCAAGATATCCTTTAGATTTTATGTACCTTTTTTTTTTTTTTTTTTTTTTTTTAGTTTTAAATAAAAAAACAAAAAAACAAAGTGCTTGTTTGTGAAATTGATTTTTGTTTCAATTAAATTTTTCTTGACCTTCTCTGTAATTTCTACATCTCAATAAATTGTATATCTTGTCAAATTATTGGAAAATTGCAATTGGTAAAGTGTTGAATCATTTTAGGTGAATCTGCTGAATACTGTGAATAATAGTGATTTACTGCATGTGGATTTTGATTTCCGTCCAGTTCTGGATTTTAACAGATATCCAACCGGATACAGAGTTATCTGTCTGAACAATATTTATCATAATACTAACATGATTTTTCATGTAAACTTTTTAAATAAAATATCAATCTAAAGATATAGAACTACAGATTGAGTTTACCTTAAATAATTTTGTACACTTATAGAGCAAATTAATGGTGATGCTTTTGTTTAAATTAAAATTGATTATTAGTGAAAGAAGGTTCTCCATGATCAAAGATTTTTGGGTACTATCCTAACCTTTTGCGGTATATACTCGAAGTGTGGTATCCGTTCTTCTCATGTCAGACAAAACATAGCATTAACTTCCTGTTTTCAATTGCAAACATTATTATGGATGTTTTTTGATTGTATTTTTTTTCCATTAAATTCAATTAAATTTGGAATATTTTCAATTGACAAAAACAAAAGTTGTAAATTTTATTTGTCACTGAACCATGTGACTGACTAGATAGCATTCTCTCTTTCAATTGTAAACGTTATCGTTATGTTTAAAATTTGATTTAATTTTTTTTCTTTAAATTTCCAACTTGACAAAAACTTAAGTTAGTAATTTTGTTTGACTCAACCATGTAACATACTGTTTTTGGAAAATGTACCCTACTCGCATTTCACACTGAAAAAGTCAACTCTCAAATGATTGTAAATTGAGTCAATTAATGATATATTTCTTTGATGTAAGAAAAACAGCTACTACATTTTGATCTTGAACTGATCGCTGTAATAGGCGCATTCTGATCTGGGCCACAAAACTTGGATAGTGATAAATAGTCATAACCTCAGTTATTCAGTTTTTTTAATCTTTATTTTTTGAAATTGTAAATGAAAATTTAATGCTACACTTTGATCCTGAACTAAATGCTGTTCCATAAAACTTGGATACTGTCGATTTTTATAAAAACATGGGTTGTTTTCCCTGGTCACTTTTTTTTTATTTTTATTTTGCCCACTGGGGCTGGGACCCATTAATAGTAGTATAGATTTGTCTCTTTTTACATTAAAACACAAAATATTTCCTAAAGGTATCTAAAAATATACATAATTTTTATCTATTGGCTGTGATAGAAGTGTAGTAATAAAAATGATATGCAAGTACTTTAATTATGACTACATAATATTTTTGATTAAAAAATTATAGCTAATTGAATTATGTAAAATTGACAAAAACAAACTTTATTTTTTTTAAAGAAGATGCAGACAAGGCCTGTTATCAATGGTCTGTTAAATTAATCTTATAAACTTTTTTTGTCATTCGCAAGTGAAACGTGAATTGTGACAAGGACTCACTATTCTTTTTAATGTGACTGATATTTACAGGTATGTAAAAACCTGTTCTTTTTAGTTTTTAAGGTCATCACAAATAGTTATTTATTCAATAATAACAAAATATAGCACTATTTTCAACAATTTAATGAAATCAGGTGGAATCGGATAATTGTTTTTTTCTTTTTTGTGAATTTGGCTTTGGATATCAAACTAATTATGAATACTGATACATCACTAGAAGTATTTATTTATTTTTCTGATATGTATGTATTTTTTAAAAGCAACATCGCCTTCTGAGTTACAAGGATGCTGGGGACTCTTAAAAATAAACTTTTGACACCCTATTTTAAAAACCTAATATTGAGAAATTTTGTTTTCAATTTCTTCTATAAAACAGATTTTCATTAATAAAATATAGAATTTTGATTGTTCTTATGTCTGTTTACATTTATTGGCAAAAGACACCATTTTTTTTTTTTTTTTTTTTTTTTTTTTTTACAAATTGGAAGATTTCCCAACTCTGTAATTAGAGGAAAAATGTATTACTCCAATGAAGATTTTTCTCTATGAATAATTAGTTCCATCTTTACTTGACCTAATTGTTCATAAACGGGTGTTTCTGTGTGGAAAAAAAAACAATGAAAAATATATATTTTCAATGACTTGAGTCTATCATAACTTGGGCAGAGATTTCTATATTTATATCAAGATATCTTCCAATGAAAAAATGGTAAAAAAAAAAAAAATACGTAAAATCTATTTCAGCTAGTATTTTTCTGAATGTTATTTTTTTCCTATATATTCAACCTCTTTAGAAAAACTTATTATTGTCTGCTAAGTGGAATAATGAAAAATAAAACTGAAAAAAAAAAAGAATTACAACCTCAAAATATTCAAAGGAAAATCTTTAAAATAAAAATTGTTCGATATATTTCCTTTTTTAGATGAATTTCCAGTTTTTTTAAATTCCCAAAGTAAAAATATAAACTTTGAACTAGATCCTCTTATAAATTGAAGGTGGGTGTATAGACACTAAATTTATCACATGGAAAAAAAGGTCTTTTCCAAAAATTGGAATGGATACTTATTGAAAATTTCATTAAAATCTAATAATGAGATTTGTAGTAAAATTTGAAAATCTGTCTTTTGATCCCCCAATTTTTATTTTTTCTCCCGCCAAAAATTTACTTTGAAACCATCTAATTGTACATTTTGATTAATAAAAGTCAATTTTTCTTCATTTTTCAACAAAATTTTGGTCCTCTCCCTTTCCAGTAAAACAAAACACTAGATTTTTCTATTTTTAATTATGTTTTCAAAAAAAGGTATCTAAGATTCAAACAAACAAAACCATGTGAAGTGTAGGTTTTGTGGTGAGGGAGGTAGAGTCCTAGGTGTTACTGTTATCTTATGGAAAATGCATTTTGATTACTATTTATCTTAAACTGAATTTTTCTATTGAAACATGTTGCTTTTTCTTCTCAAAACTTAGAGAGTAGCTTCCCCTTATTAAGGAAAAAATCCACAAATAATCAAGTTTGCAAAATTTAGAGGAGCTTCTGTAATCCACGTTTTTATAACATTTTGATAAAATCATAGACTGGCAACAAAGATAAGAAGGTATGAGATAATGGATAATCGTAAGTGTTAACACCTATGGAATTTCTGTGGATCCAGCTGATTGGTGGAATATGAAGAAATGATAGAACTGAACATGTTATGGTGGTGCCGTGGGGCTGATAAGTTAATGGCTCTGAGAAAACACTCGATGAGCCAGAGTTCAAATTCTGGCTTGGACTGTTTGCGTTTATCTTGGAATGGGCTTGAATCCATCTCTCCCCCGTAGCTATGGAAAAAATAGCGCTGGATGAAGTGATTGATGCCACTTTGGGTGCTTGTTGCCTCTTAGTCTTTCGCGTATTGAATGGGCTGTATAAGTAATATATGTGAAGCCTAAGCAGCCAGGGTAAGGCCACTACTTATGAATATACTACATTTAAAGTAAATATATGATTGGATTGAGACAGTTTGTAGTTGAAGATTCAAGTGAAGACGTTGCTACCATCGTCTTTAATTATAGTTTTGAAGTCTGCTTTACAGAGCTACTAACTGAAAGAACCAGACATAAACAAATTGAAAGTAAGCTCTTGAAGCACTGCATTGTAAAGGGTAAAATTATAGAATTTGAAATTGAAAATGATCTTTATTTGTGAGGAAAGGGAGCTTTTTATATAATGCGTAACATAGCTTTTCCCAAGCAAATCAAAAATATTGCTATCAAATAAGTAAAAAATGGCAATGAAATTTGAAACTATGCTAAGCAAATTCAAGATATGCAAACTGAATTATGTGGTGTGGATTTTTAATTTGCTCGTCCTATTTTTCAATTTGTTAGCTTTTCTTATTGATTTACTTGGGGGGAGGGGAAAGCTATAATTTGAAACTCTTGTTGTAATCAGTCATAACAGGTTATATTGCTTACACCAGATATGATTTGATCTGAAGTCATTTCTGATATTCCTATGAGATTAATTAAATAGTTTGAATACCATTATCATTACTATGAAAATTGATTAATTCATACTTTGAAGCAGTTATACATAAAATCAGCAAAAACTGTTTTAAAACTGATTGTAATACCGGCATCCCTAATATAACTTGTTTCATTAAAGCATGGTTTGCGATATAAGGCAGGTTTGTGGTGGACCTCAACATTTTTTACATATATTATCGCCTACTCCTCCTGAAAACCACAAATAAAGATAGAATTTCCCTTTGAACCTATAAGCTGAATATTTGGGGCTGAGTGCACATTTTACTACGCTTAAAGCCCATCTGATGACTGAGGTGACATGACTTCTTCCCCCACCACCAATTGAATAATGAAATGAATTAGATATAAACATTTCAGTTGTCAAGAATTCAACTTTGAAATTTTTTTCAATTTGGGCAGGTACAGAGTATCTGAGAGCGCAGGGGAAGGCTAAGGGTTCAAAGGTTCAAGCCTTTAAAGCCTCAGTTTAATGGACTAATAGGGGTGGATGATTGTCTGTTAATTGCAAATGTCTGTTAAACAGAATTTACTTGAGAAAAGACTTTAACTTTTTTCTACTCTTTTCGAATTCAAATTTAAATATTTTAATGCAAAAGTAGCTTCATATCTTGTAGAATATAAATTTATCAAATCATAATACTGAACTATACGAAAGAAGTTGGTAAAATCTGCAAAAACTTGATCGTAGTTCTTAACAGCTGAAAATGTTCATAGTAAGAGACAAATTTTCATTTAACTACAATTTCTGTGCTATGCTTTCTTTTTACTTCTGCCTGATGCTACTTTGAGTTGTAATGATTGCAAAATTATTCAGTGAATTAAAGTAAAAATTCAGGAATTGTGAATGATAATAGGATGAATTAGGCAAAAGAAATCCCCAAATATCTTATTTTTCCTGGAAATTATCTTTAAAAAAATATCCAAAATTGAGGCAAAAAGTATCCACACATATGTAGATATTAAGCTTTCATTCACTGCATTCAATATGGAAAAAAAGTGAAAATATGAGGTTTTTTTTTTGTTTTTTTCCCCCTAAAATTTAGAATGAATGTAAAACTTTCATTTAATCAGGAAATCTTTCATTTTTGTTTATCAACTTTAAAAAAAAAAAATTCTCCAATTTCTTACACTTGAATTTATTAGTTTATCTCGAGTATATTTACAGGTTAGTATATTTTGAGGCCAACTAAATTAAGGTGTAAGTAATTAGAGAAAAATTTTTTTAATTCTTTTTAAAGTTGGTTACGTAATATTTTTTCTGTCTAACCCACTATATCTGGAAAGGATTTGAAATAGAAAAAGCGAATGGAAAATTTTTTAAACAAAATTCGTTGAATGGGGAAATTATTTGCTATGAAATAGATATGCCACAAACACGTAACAAGTGTCCAGTTTCTAAGCCCAGATACACTGTCTAAAATTCTAAGTCGATCAATTTAAAAGAAATATTCTTTGCTACAAGTGAATTTTTTTAGTTCTCTATATATTCATGCGTTAGTTGATAAGACATTGTTTTGTTTTTCTCTCACTGTTTCACTTGCTTGCAAGTTGTTGAAAGAAGTGAAACTAACAATAACACAACTAAATAGGGCCTAATAGGGGATTCGGCAAAATTTTGATATTTTGGATGATTGGTAAAGTTTGAGACCTGAAGTTCATAAACAAAAAATCAAGATTTTGCTAAAAAAAGATCTCAAAATAACTAAACTGATATAAGAAATCGTTTTGTGATATTGGATATCCAAATGTGAATATAGAATATCTAAGTTGGCAATGCTGAAAGCAGATTTTTTTTGTGTGTGTGCTAAGTGTCTGCTGAGTCTGAAAACTGTTATACTTGGGTCTGTTAAACTGGGAGTTATTTGTGTGTAAATATCTTGTTTTTAAAGATGGAAATTTGGTAGACTTTGTAATATATTGTACAGTTATCCCTTGCCATTCATTAACTAGGTTATGTGTGCCAAGGGACCGTGATTACACTAAATCCGTAAATAATTTTTGCTGATCCTCAATCCTTTCAGTCCCCCAAACCCATTATTCTTGTACCATGAATCTTTCGATTAGCAAACTCTTTACCATTCCCAAATTGTAAATGTACAAATAGACAAATGAATGAATGCAATAAGACATACAGTGAAAATCATAAACACAGCCATAATCTACTCAGAAATTCTCTGTAAATGGCCATAAGCCCCCCCCCCCAACTAACCCTATACTATTTTCTTGCAGTAATAACCAAAACTAAACACTCAAAGATATTTAATTATTTCAGTATGTTTCAGAAAAAACTTTAAAAAGTGTGTTAGCTGCTAGTGGGGGGGGGGATCTATAGTCAATTAACAAAAAACATAAATTTGCTAAAACTACCGTGCAGTGATTATCAACAATTTTTTCTTTCCTTTTCATATGATTTACCTTTTCATGATATGATTTGCCTTCATCATAATTTTTTTTTTTTCCCCCTGTCTGAAAAAAGTTGCAATGAAAAGCAACAGATTTGAGATGAAGGCAAGGAATTGCATAAAGATGAAAAAAAATTATTAATGATTTACGATACTTCATAAGACAGTTAATTTAGGAAAATTAGAATAAAACTAATACTCGTTGACTAACCGCTTTACAAGTGTAATCATTGAACTAAATGAGTTTGAGTTTTCAACCACAAATAAATTGCCTGCATAAATATCTTCCCGGTTGGGAATTTTCTACTTTCTCATTGATAACGCTAAGTTTTCTTACGATGCATTTATAATCTCCAAAATTTTTTATAGTTTCTTCATACCATGCAGAGTATTTTTCATAATGCATTTTGCGGTGTGGCATAAAACTCCCCAAAATATTCCCATTAAATCATTCAAGACTGAGCTGCGAAATATTGAAACCATGAATAAAAAATCAGCGAATAGCAATGGATAACTATAGTTATTTTGGTGGTATTATTAAATAAGAAACCAAAATTGAAGAATGCTTTCATTTATTTGGTCAAATCACACTTACTTTTTATATGATAGACAAATTAACTGTCTTTCTATCATCTGCTTTTTGATATCACCCATATCCACTCCGTAATTATCATGGCTTGGTTATAATGTGGTTGGCTTTCTTGGACCCAAACACATACTATATCATTGGACATCTGTATCTTTATCATTATTTATTGATACATAAAAATTATTGTGATTTTATAATGCTGATTTTTTTTTTCTCTCTCTCTCTTTTCAAAGGTTCGCCAATATGCTGCTGTCCTTCTCCGGAAAAAAATCCAGAAAAAACACCACTATTTTGTATTAGATGAAGTTATACGGAAAAAGTATGATTTTTATTTATCAGCACTGTTTTTACTATTAAATTAGATCAGCAATTAGATTGTCCTGTCCTGTTTGGTACATGATGCAACAACTGTTTGTCATGGTCTGCAGCTAGGGTCCTAGCTCCTGTCAAGGTTGAGCTTTTATGAGAATTTGAGCTTGTGGGGGCCCTCAGGGTTCTTCTGGATTGATAGCCAGTCATATGAGTGACTAAAAGGGTGGGATTTTCATGCCCTTAGTATTCCAGGTGTTGAGAATCCTTTTACTCATTATTACAATTGAAGGCCTCCTATCTTGATAGGCAATGGAACGACACTGATATGACCTCTCCAGAGGGTAAGCCTGGATGAAGCCTATAGAGTTCCTGGGGTGTCCAGTTGACAGAATTCCACTCACGGCTTCACTGATGTAGTTTGAAGGAAGCTACCGGAAGAATATCAAAGCTGGCATCCAACCATCTTCAGGGGTTCCACTCTTTGGTTTGGAATCAGAGTTGTCCTTCTAGACTGGTTGCTTTTCCAAGGCTAGAGAGGCCATCTGCCTTGTTATTTTCATTCATAAAGATATTCTGTACTGGATGAAATTATATAAAGTGTTTTTTCATCCATTATTATTCAATTTTTTTTTTTACCCCCTCCCCTTGCAGTTCAATGGATTACAACTGTGTACTATTGTTTATTTTTTTTTGTGTTAGTGCAACTGTTATGTTGGTATACAAGGAGGGTTGCCAGATTAGGTATGAGAGATAATCCAAGCTTTATCCCAGAGACTTAACCAAAAAAAGCATTGAAATAGCATTAGATTTGGAATTCGAGCTGGCCAGTCTCTGGAGTTGATGGTTCAATACCCTTAAAGTATTGAACCCCTGCTTCCAGACTGCTTGATTTCCAAAGTCAACGTTATTCCGATGCACGCGATGAGTAAGTCTTCGAGATAAGACTTGGATTATCTCTCCTTCTGGCCAAATCTGGCAACCTTGGTCAGAAGTATTAGCCTGCCAAGAGACCATATAAAGATTTGAACACTTTCAAATCAAAATGTCTACTAGAATAGTAATTTTTTTTAGCATTGAACTAGTTTATTCCTTTAGACCCTTTGTGGAGCATAATGCAGCAACCACTCTGAGATTTTAGTAGCAAGTTGGTTTTTACTGGGTGAAGTTGCAAATTGCACTCCCAAACCATTTCCTTTTACCTGGGATTGAGACTAGCTATGGCAACTACCAAGCTGTAGGTTTTTCTGTCTGAGTAACCTTAGATGGATTATCTTGTAGGGCTAAAGGACTCCAACTGCCTTGCTATGTACCTAGAGCTTGTTGGTGGAGTGGGTTCATGCCTTCAATATCATTAGTGTGAAGTGAACGTTAACAGCCTCTGCTGGAACTCGGTGTGTCAATTCCATTTTTCATGCTGGTAACTATCACTCTGTTCAGCACCTCCTATCACAAAAATTTTTTTGCTAAGTGCCAATTATTCTGGTTTAATATGAAGTTGACTTTCCCTGTGCAAAAGGAAATTGTGTTATAGCATGACCATTATAGATTGTGGGATAGATATGTTGAAATATGAAATGGTTTTGTTGTCCTGCTTTAGTTAAAAATACGTAGTTGTGGTAGTCATTCTCTTGGTGTGAATAGATTTTAATGTAGTCAGAAAGAAGGTTCATAATCAAATACACGAGCAGTACCTGTAGAAATTCCATGGTTTAAAAAATATTTTTAACTTCATGAAAAAAAAACTAACCCTGAGTCCTTTCCATACATCTTACCACTGAAAATAAAGTAAAAATTTAGTTCAAGTATAACATCATTATTAAAATTTCCTTCCTGGCCCGCATGCTCTTTCCGCTTCCCTCCCCCCTCCTTCCTTCTTCCTCAAAGAACTTTGCTCCCCGTCTTTCCTTTGTAAGCAGCAGGCAGTGTTTGTGCCCCCATGACCACGCTTTCTCTCTATCATTTTATTCTTATTAAACTAAGGTGCTGCTCAGCACACACTCTATGCACATTGGAAGCTAGGTAGATATTAAAATATCAACATGTTCAGTTAGAGACAATCTTTAGTTTGTGTTAATGCTACAGGAGCATTATTTTTTTCTAAGTTTAATTGAGAGGTTTCACTAATTTTGATCCATTTTAACAAAAAGAATATTTTTTCTTATTTCAGTATTAGAGAAAATATTATCCAGTTGTTCCTACAAGAAACAGAGTGAGTATTCAGATTGTTCCATGATTTAACTGACTAGAATAAATTTTTAAAATAATTTTATGAATGTCAAGCAAAATATTACAGTTAGACTTTGATTATCTGAACAAGACTGGCAGGGATTATTTTGCTCGGTCAACTGATGTAAAAATAAAAAAAGGAGGCCATACTGAAAGCAATTAAGTAAAATTAGAAAAAAAGATATTTTAAAAATGTTTGATTTTATTCTATTTGTAAAATCTGTACAAATTGGATTTTGCTTATAAATTAGTGATATTTTACAAATAAAATGATGTGGCTGTGCGCATTGCTGACTGACTGACTTTTGGCTGAGCTCTCAGCTATTTATTGACTCTAAGTGGATCAAGATTTTGCTTTTTGATTCTCATCCCTGATTGGTTAATTATTGTGATTTTGATTTGATTTCTATTATTTGAATTTTCAATGTTTGAATTGAGTACAAGGTACTACTTAGTTTCAGGCCTACGAAACTTACGACTGGAGTCTTACATGAGCTGGGAGAGACCATACTCAAATGAACCTAAAGTTTTGTCTTTTTTTAAAAAGAAAAATTTAACCCTGAAAATTTTAGTTTATTGTAAGTTTCATAGTTTTTCACTTTACACTTCTATTGGATCGTCTTTAACATACTGTATTAGACAAAAGTAAGAAAGGAAAACGTTCACTATTTTGTTTATTCTCTCCGATGTTAAGATGCCTTTTATTGTTTATTGAAAATCACTTCTTACAGTGTCAAATCCTGTTGTGAAGAATTTAGTCATCAATTTCATAATTATTTACAATCTTTCCTCTGAATGAGAACAGATTTTGACGATAGAATTTCATTTTTGACCCTTGTTTTATAATTTTGTCTCTTTGGTGTCTAACTTCTAATATGTGTATATTACACAAAAAGATTGCCCCAGAGAATACCTAATATTTAGTGATACAACTCTTGTCAAGAGTATGGAGATTTAAAAAGAAAATGGATTGTGCTGATTTAAGAAAAAAATGGTGTTTAATGTCGTCTCTGACCTCAGCTGTACATTTGGTCAGCCTGAGATTAAGTATTACCATGATTACATGGGATTCTCAGTGAACCCACTTTTTGATGGACTTGTCTTTCAATCCTTTTTCTGCACAAAAATATTCCAGGATGTTAAGTTTGTTTTAAGATGATTATAAGGTGTTCATTAGCGGCTTACCAAACAAAGACGAAATGGTAGCACCAGTATTATTAATTAGACAGTATGGCTAATTAAACATCCATAGTACCTTGAAGTCTTGTTCGGGTAATCCAAAATTAGGATATTTGATGTTCCATAATGGAGGTTTGATCATGCATAAAAAGGAAATAAATAAGGTCTTGATTTTCTGTGCATTATGAAAAGTTTGAAATTAGTTCTGAATTTGTGTCCCTGCTCTTTTGTAGAAAAACCGTGCAAACTTCAATTGCTCAGATCATTGCAACTGTTGCCAAACATGAATTACCAGGCAAGAATTGGCCACAACTCTTTAACTTCATTCTGGAATATACTCGCAGTTCTGATCCACACCATCGAGAAGTAAGTAGACTTACATTTATCGTATTTCTAATCCGATTGCTTTTCATGCTTGTTGAAACAAATCCTACATTTTCACTCTACTATTAGAAAACAGAAAAATCATTTTCAAAATCTTGTGTTTCTTTAAAGATTTATCTCTGAGACTTGCACAATTCTGGTATTGAAATAGTATTGAATTAAGAAATTGAGTGGGATTGAAGGCAGAGGCTGGTATTCAAGAGAGCTTGATTATCTTGCTTTACAGCCCAATCTGGTGACCTGGCCTGGCATGCTAGATTTGAATGTTTATTTCTATGCTGTTTGAATGATGATGTTTTTGTTTCTTTCATAGGTCGGCATATTTTTGATGAATAAGGTGTCTGCTATGGCAACTGAACAATTGAAGCCCCATCTTCTCTCAGTGTTAGAACTGTTGTCTGAGGCTCTTTCAGAACAAGAGACCCTAATGGTGCCGTATTATGCCATTCTGTGAGTTATGCTGTTTCTCATACTTTATTTCTTGACAATTAAAAAGAGAAGAAATGGTGTTGAATATGATGGTTCAGCAGACTTGTTTAAGGTAGCATTCTCCAACTTCGGGTGCAAAAAAAAAAACTGTGCAAAGTGTTATTAACTCTTTATGTTATAAGACCACTCAAAACCATTTCTGAGCTCTTTGGTTGTGGAATCCATGTTTGTTGCACATATTTATTTGGAAACTTTCAGAAACTCCTGTTTAGAACTCTTCCCAAAGTGTAAAGGGAAGGAACTCTGAACCTCTTTAACATGTTTTTTTTTTGTATGAAACTAAGAATTAACAATGATTTAAAGTGGATTGCATGGTGAATTGGTTAGGTTTACCTTCAGAGGAAATTTTATTATCATTCCTCATGACTACCTTCACAAAATGAAAATTGAATTGATATATATTGATATTATTTCCAAGTTGTAATTATTTTCTAAATTCCTTTTTTTTTTCTCTTTTTTTTTTTTTTAGGACGTTGTCTGAGCTGGTCATCATTACTGGTGATGATGAAATGGTAAGTTCTATAATGGTGTTGGGAGAAATTAGGTTCCCCAAACTTTTTCTTCCAGTATATCCATTAGTCCTGTCTGGAAGTGTTGGTGTACCTCTTGTAGAGAGTATACACCCTTGTGCAAATTAATTGAAACAAGTTGTGAAAATGTTGAGAGAAAATTTCATTGCTTTTGTTAGTTGTTTCTTCATGCTCTTTTGCAAATAATATAAGAACTGATTTTTACTCCTATTTCTTCCAAATCCATTTTTAAAGCGCCTTTTGTCCTCTGAAAGTCTTTTCTAATTTCTCGAACTACGTATGTGTCGTCTCTTATGATGGTTTCCCTATTCCAATCAAATTTTTCTTTGTGTTTAGGCATAATAGACTGTGTCAATTTTTAACTTGATCTCCTGGCCGACTGTTGTGAGACTGACAACTATAATTGATATGTTCCTGTAGGTTTTCCTTGTGTTCATCCAGGGAAACAATCTTACTGCATTTTCTGGGTGTCATGTCCATTGCAGAAAACAGTAGCAACAATAATCTGATTGAAAGAAATTGTAACTGCAGAAATGAAAACACATGCTCTGTAAACAATAAATGAGCAACTGAAAAGTGCACATACTTAGAAACACTTGCAACTAAGAAGCAACCCATACAGCCAAAAATATTGCATTGAAATCTCAAAAGTCTAATGAAAGTACAGGTACTACAACCACAGTAGATCTTTTGCAAACTGAAGAAAAAAAACACTGCTCTCTAAAAATGCTTTTGGCAACTTTGAGAAAGAAAACTTACATCTTTTGTTAAATGGGCTATTATTAGTAACTCCAAACATTCAAATAGCTTTAAAGATGATTGCTTCTTATACTTGGAAGAGAAACTGAGAATTTAAAAATTTAAAGATGAAGATCTTTCTGAACCAAAGGAACAAAATTATGTCAAAATGTAAACATAGAGAAAAATTTAAACTTAAACCTAACTAATCACATATTAAAACAACTTGAAAATCATTCAATATAGAAATACTAGGAATGGATATAGATTACCACTAAATACATTTGAAGAGACTTACAATGGAATACATGAAAATTAACCTTAAATTTTCAACTAGCTACAGTAATATTAAACTACCTAAATAAAACTGGTAACTATAACTTCTAACATAGTTATAATCACCATCCACTGGCTTGATACTATCATTAGGTCACAACTTTACTTTACCACCTAGATGTCTATCAACCAAATTGATACTATTTCGCGCTCAACCCTGAGAAACTCCTACTTAAATCAAGACTATATGATAAAAATAATAGGTTCTTTACATTATATGTTGTTTAAATATCTTAATTAAGAATAAAATCAAATTAATTAAAATTAAGATCAAATTAAACTAAACACTCAAATAATAGTAAACATCAGATTACAGTGACGTTTGAACCCCCATAACTCATGCAAGCAAATCTCCAACCACAATACGTTTAGAAATTACTCCATCTTACAAGCTCTTTACAACCACCACATAAGCATGAAGTACGCCTAAAATATGCAACCTTATGTTGTGCTCCACTTCTGAGAACCAGTTTTCCAGATGAGAAATTTTTCCAATTAACCTCAAACCGAGAGGAAATAACTCCATTCACCTGAATCTTCTAAATTCACCATTTATGTCAGATAAACTTCATTCATTTTCTTGCCATATATATATATATATATCTGCACGCACACATAATGCAAGGTAAAGTATCATGTCTCTTAAGAGAAACATGTCTCTTAAGAGAAAACCCCCAATGGAGTATGACAGTCAGTGACAAAGCTCTATTTTCTGTTGCCTGTCAGTTTAGTGATCCTCACAAGTCTCAAGTTTGGTTGAGTCCAAGATTTTATACCAACAAGTTTTATGACTACCCCTTTGGCAGGATGCAAGTCCATTAGAAGGATACCTCTACCCTGATCACACAGCTGGGAGTGTACTCAGTTAGCTACTGAGTACACTGGTGAATTCATTCTAGTGTATGAGGCAGACGTGGTAACTGCTACATTATCCGATGAGACTACATACACAGTTGACACTTCATAATGTGGTTTGAGCATAGACCCCAATTTTCAAAATGTCAGATTTGGCTCTCAAAATAATAGTTTAATACAAAAGGTTCACCATTTTTATAGTTAAATGAAATTTTGAGGTTGTCATACCAAAAAGACCAATTCATTCAAAATGTATCAGGATTTTGCCAAATGGATTTTTGATTACTTGAGCCTTATTTTAAAAAGTTCATAATTTACATCAAACATCTAAAAATAATCTAATTCAAATGTCAAACATCCAGGTCTCAAATTAAACACTGCAGACACCTTTTCTGTAACAAGTGTAATTTTCAAGTTTTTTTTTTTCCCCAATCCAGTCAATTGATCATTAAATCAACCAATTTTCTTTGAATCAATTTTTGGAGCCTATCTTACTTTTTAAAGATTTCTCAAACATTCAAGTTTCTTGGTATTTATCATGAAAAAAAAAAACACTATAACAGAGCAAAAACAAAATTTATTTAGAAAGAAAATACTGAATAGCTGAGCAATAAGCTCCAGAAGTAGTACATTTATGTGTAGAAAAAAAAAACATACTAAAAACTAGTTACTTAAGTATTCTTTGAAAAAAATTTCTCTTTCTGTAACCTCAAATAATTTTTTTGCCACCACTTTGTGAAGCCATGTTCTAGTTGATCATTATGTAAAAATTGTTACGTAGTGTTGTATTTAAAGCTTCATTTAAGGAAGTTTTGAGAAATCATTGCCTATTTTCTGTTTATATCATAGAATTCTATTTTATAAATTTTTTTTAATCAAGAAAATCATTTTTTTCTCATTTGTTTTAGAAACAAGTCCAAAAGCTGATCCCTCCTGTTATTGAAGTTGTAAACAAGATGCTCGCCCATAATCAGGTCTGAATTGTATTGTACATTTTTCTTGTATTTATCTCAATGCTTTTTTTAATTATTTTGATCCTTTTTAAAAATTCATTTATCTCATGATTTGCTTACCTCTTAAACATATTTGAATAGATAGTTTAGTATATCAGTAAACAAATATATTTAAAATAAGATTAATGGAGCACTTTTTCTTTTTCTTTTTTTTCTTGTTTCTGATCAGATAGTTCATACTGAGCCATAGAATTTGAATAAATCTTCAAAGATTTTTGGTCTGTTGAACTCCTTCTGATAGTTTGTGTTAAGAAAACAGTTTGGTTTCTTCAGGGTAAGGTAAAGGTAAAGCGTTGTAACTCTTACTAGACAACCCCCAATAATATCCTGATTTCTGATACAAGTCTGACTGAGACCAGGATTCTATACCTTCAAGTATTTATGACCATTATCCTTGGCAGTTTGCAAGTCCACCAAAGGGATACTTTCACCCTAATCAAACAGCTTACTCAATTAGCTGCTGAGTGCACAAGGAGATTTTGCCCCTATGAAGAATTCTCCATACTCCTCGTTCATACTGGGAATCGAGCCAGATCTTTCTATGATTGAGGCAGACTTGTTAACCATTATATTATCCAAGTGGACTTCTTCAACTGTTCTTCCGGAAAGTGATATTGGTAATTGGAAATTTTTCACTCTATTGGTAGCAAAGTGTATAATATAGGATTTAAGTCTTTTCTCCTATCCTTGTTTGGCCTGGATTTCCACACCTTGTCCTTGAGTATTGGAAGCCACATCTAGATGAAATCCACACTTGTCTAATTCATGCGCTCAGCCAACATAGTGATGTATACTGCTTATTTGATTTCTCATTTTCTCCAAGCAGTTAATTTTTTATATAAATTGTTTATAAGTTAATTCCAGTGTTGCCAGATAAGGCCCTAAGAAGAGATTATACACGACATACCCGAAACAGGCATTTGGAGTAGTGTTGAATTTAGAGGTTTAGCTCAATAATGTTTTCAGGGACTCAAAATTGATCTACCTAAAAGATTCATTTTGGGGTCCTCTCTGGTTGTGATCTACTTAATTACATAATCTTTATATTTGATTGAAGTTTTTTTCAAATTTTGTGATACTTTTCTTCAAAATATTCTTTTTATATAGTTAAAGGGGGTCTGAATTCTACATTTCATCCTTGTTTCTATTGAATTACATTGAATTTTGTTTGTGGCATCCTTGTTTTGATAAGATTAAATCAAATCAAATTTTTTGTAATAGAACCGCAAAAATTTGCTATTTCTGTTTGAATGGCACCAATCATTTTTTATATCTCAACATTAAATCTTATTCATTTACTTTTTGTTTTGATTTTGAAATTTACACTATTTGACATTTCAAGATATGTCAAAAATAATTTACGCTACTCAAACAATTTGCAAATTTACACCACTCGATTACCAAAAATTTAATTTGATCAAAGCAAGGATGCCATGATTGAAATTCCATGTAATTTAAATAAAATAAGGATGAAATTTAGAATTCAGACCCCTTCAACCGCATGAAAAGAATATTGTGGTGAAATAGTTTCATAAAATTTAAAAAACTTTGATCAGAATAAGGATTGTGAGGTTAAATAGATTGCAACCCATGTAGACCACAAAATTAATCTTTTGGATGGATCAAATTAGGTTCTACAAAAACATTCTGTTCCATAGGTTCAATACCAGCCTTTTGGCTTGCTCAGTTTCCAAATTAGACACTATTCTTATGCTTGTGTTGGGTAAGATCTGATATAAAGCTTAGATTATCTGGTAACCCTGCCTAAAACTGTCTCTTTGTCATTATTATGTATTTTTGTAATAATTGTATATTTCCTCTTTTCAGGATTGGGCCTGTGAATGTATGGAATTGTTTGACAGTTTACTTGAATTCGAAGTGGCCATTGTTGTTCCTTATTTGAAAAACTTGATACAACTTTGTCTGGAAGTGAGTTTATAATGTTTATCTTTTTATCATCATATCATTGTGTTATGTTCATATCATTATATCCATCTATATCTATATCCATCTGTCTATTTCTCTATCTGTCTGTCTATCTCTCTCTATCTCTATCTCTATATCTCTATCTATATCATATCTCTATCTCTCTATCTCTGTCTATCTAGTGCATGCACAGATTGAGTGAATAATCACAACTTGACTGTGAAAATGGTGTTGTATCTACTGAATATGTTTGATATTTAGTTGATTTCCATAAATCAACAGTTTCTTGTAAGTATGATTAATTTTGAAGAAGTTATTTTTTAATTTTATCTATATTATGTAGAGGTATCGAAATCAACTGATTATGAACATTGGGGGCGAGGCCATGTGGTGTGGCTGTGTATTTTGCAGTTGAAAATTCTTTTAATCAATTTTTCAGAAATTTGACACTAAAGTAATTTCATAAAGCAATGTAATGTTGCATTTCATTTGAGAAACCTACTTAGATGTACTTGCTAGATATTATTTTCACTGTGGAATTAGTACCTATTCCTATTACCACCAAAACAATACAGATTAATTGGCAAATTCATTGTCGGGTTTAGATCTAAAATTGTCATGAAACATAAATAAAAAATATCGTAGTTAAAATCTTCTAAATGGCAATTTCTGATATTTAGATGCAACCAAAATCCTCCAAATCAATATGAAAAATATCTAAAGACATCTAAACAGTGGATTTCAATTGCCCCCTTTTTCTGCTTTATTTATTACAGAATTTGACACTGTCACAGTCCTGTTGTAGTATTGGGGCTTGCTGACTTGCCTCCGATAAGAGAAAAAAATAAATATATATACTCATGATTGTATTTGAAGTAATGCAAGTATAAATACAATTTTTAAGGGAGTTATGTAAGTGACCTATCAAAATTAGAGAAATTAGAAAAAATGGCTGACTCCCAGGGCAACATGACTTGGGTAGATTTAGACAATGTTTCATTTCTGCTTGATATGCAAATAATGTTAAGGGTTATTGAACATTGACAGGAGATTTTTGGTTATCCTTTTTGAATTTAAGTATTTCTGCTGTGGTTGGATATTTATTAAAGATAGTTTTTGTTATTTTTATTGAAAATAACTAAACAAATGTTATTTTCTATTAGCAATTTTCAAGTTAACATTTATTTATTCTAAACAAGGAATTGACAGGTGAACTTTTGTTTCTTGTGGTAACTTTGACTTTGAGATTTACTGTTACTGTTCGTTTACTTATACACTACAGGAATACTTTGAATAGTGCAGTTTGGATTGGTGTGGGTTTCAATGTAGTTCACTTATCGTATTGCTATACAAAATATATTCACTCAGGTTGGATCCAAATATGATTGTGGTTAACAGAATTTTGAACAGAACATATGGGACTTTTCTATATTCATCTTTTTGTTGGAAAGTGATCTTTTTTTTCTTCTCTTTCATAGATCATGCCAAGGAAAGACCTGCAGAACATGGTTCGAATAAAAGCAATGAGCACCATTAAGATCCTTATAACATTAAAGAAAAAGGTATTATCTTTGTGATTCTATTATTTATTCCTTTTTCATATACATCTGCTATTAATCCATCAATTGAGAATTCACTTTTTGGCATTATTTTCTATTGGATTTTTAAAAAGTACTTCCTTTCAGAAAGGTTTCCAATCTAAATTATCAGATGAGGATATCCTCACTACAAGTAAATAAATTTTGCTCTTTGGCTTACACAATGAATGTAACAAAAACATAGTTCTTCTCCATCTGTTCTCAAGGTATGCAAAAATCATGTAATACTTGTTTATACAGATGTAAAATAATGTTTGTATGCAGTGTTCAGCTCCCCAAAAATTCAAATATCGTTACTTCAGCCTTGCACACCCTTTTTCCACAAATGAATTTAGCTATGATACAAGGGAGATAACTATGAAAAATTAATTGATCCATCCCCAAATATATTGATCTTCAACAAAATTTCATTAAAACCTTTTGGAGTTATTGGGTTGTGTACATATCATTGTGATGCAGGGGAAGTAATTAATTTAATTAATAATCAATCAATTACTGCTGTTCTTGAATTTTGTTTCTTGAATCAATTCATTTGGATGAAGCAAAACGAAGTTGGTGCGGAGTCATGATTATGTATTTATTTTTTGATTGATCATTTCGGAATGTGAATACATAGTTTTACCTTTTTTTATCAAAGATAAATGTGTAGTTTTAATTTGATATAATTTCAATTACGGAAGAATGCCTAAAAACAACTTTTTTCTCAAAAGCATTTCACCGCTATTTTATGGGGCTTGGAAGTTATGGGTCCTTTAAAATGGGGGTTGGGGATGTGGCTTATTTTTTGGCCAGCCACACACACTGAACTAAGGGCATCAAAATAAGAATTCTACTGAAATATTTTCAATTGATGTATTTGAATAATTTTGTTTATTGATTTTTTTTTCTTTTTTGTGTCTTCATAACTTTCAACTATTTAAAAAAATAATTAAGACCCCTTTCAGCTCAAAAAACAAAGCTTTTGCTTTAAATGGATATTCAAATTGAATTATGCAATTTTTTTATTTTTCAAGATCTAAAAAAAATCACTAAAGAAAATATGGTATGGTTAATCACTCAAGAGAAACTGTCACATGACCAACGTCTTTTAAGGGATAAAGGGATTGGATTACAAGAGAAAGAGCACTTTTTTCTTGACTGAATCAGGAGAGGATATTCAAAAATTTTTAACCTTTAGCTTCATTGGTGCTGCCTGTATACGTGATACATAGATAGCCAGCCAGACCTACCAAAAAAATGAAGAAACCCATATTGACAGTATAGTTAATAATTTTGGCAACAGCTTTATGTAGACGCAATGAAAGAATGCCTTTTTTTTTCTTTTTTTTAGCAAATGATATTTATTAATATTGAAGTTATTTGAATAATTTAGGTATGAGTTTTGTGTCAATTTTTTTTGTGGAGTGGATAAGATTCAGACACAGTGATATGCCCCAAAATTATCAACATTTTTTAGCTTCCCTCATCTGCATCTTGACCATTTTTTTTTTTTTTTTAATAGCAAATTGTTTGGGAGATGATGGCCCAAGCAAACAAGTCAGTTTTCTGTACTTAGAAAATCTTTTCTTGTGCCGTGAAAGATTGAAACACTGTTCAAGTTTCAAACAAATCTAATTAATTCCAACTTTTGTTCAAACAATTTAAACTATTCTTATTTTCAGTGTAGTCACAATGTTTTGGCCAATTCATTCTGTGCTATTGTTATAGAAAGAATATGATTGAGTTAGGGTATGAGCAAGTCCTTCTCAAGGACGAACCCAACAGTTTTGGCTTTAATGCACTCAGTGAGTCAGTTTTATCAAATACTCCAGAGGGGTATCTGTCTGAAAATATCTTGTAAAATACCTGAGCGATGCTGGGGGGGGGTATGCAATTGATTATTTCAAATCATAATAAATTCCATATTTTACCAGAAAAATTCAACTTGATCTCTTACAAACACCAGTTCAACTGCAAGTCTACTTTATTTGATATTTAGTTATTTATTAATTTAATTTATTTTTTTTTTTTTTTCTTGCAAAGTCTAGTTTTTTTTATTACTGTGGACATTAATTAGATGATACATTTTATAAGAATTTAACATGAATGCACTGCTGAAACAGCGTGTAGTTCTACTTCCAGACATGCGTGTGTGTGTGTATATATATATATATATGTATATGTATATGTATATTGTTTTTTTTTTTTTACTAGTAATCTATATAATTACTATTTCATGATTTAAAAAAAAAAAATTGTTTTTTCCCCCATCAGGCCATTCTGAAGAATAACACTCAGTCTGTCATCATGGATGTAATATTTGAAGAAATGTGTGCTGAGACTGATGATGAGTTTGATATTACAGAAGAGAATGATGAAGAAACAGACACTCCTGCCAGATATGCTGCTCAGGTACTGAAGCAAACTTTTACTTTCATCTTTATGAATTCATTTAGATATGATGGAATCAATACATCCAATGTACCAAACTGTTATGGTAACTTCTTTTTGAGGTGCATTCAGAGATTTTTGATCATCTGGTTGTCTGATAAGGAACAAATAAGTGGCTTTTAACTTCATTTTAGTGTTGATACTTTTAGAAGCATTTGTGCTTGATTTTGTAATGGTTGTAAAATTCAATGAATTAAAAGTACATAAAATTGAATTTAAAAAAAAAATTTCTCTCAGGAAGGCTAAGTGGTTCAAAAAAACAAATCCAACCAGCTATACCTTTGTGGTGCTTTTTTCATCACAATGATTTTCAAGGCATTTTTTTTTTCTTTCATTTCTTCTCTAGGTTATTGATACCTTAGCTATGCATTTGCCTCCAGACAAAGTTATTCCAAAGTTGGTGAGTATTATTTTCTTTGCATACATTTGAAAAAAAGAAATTAATCAATTTTTGTTCTTCCCCTCCTGATTAAGATAGGGAACCAGAAGTTTGTTTTGTTTTCCTAATTTGTATTTTTATATATATCCGACTATAAAATGACCGGGTTACAAGGGTATTTGGAGGACTACCGTTCACTGCAACTCCTACAACTGCCCTGACCCTTTAGTGTAATGCTCCTTAATAATACCAACGTAATACCAGCACATTGGAAGTTGTGTAATATTTGCATTTAAGAAAAATATTGTCTATCTTATACTCTGGCACATAAAGTAAGCTCTAAAGTAAATGATATCATATCTATAGAAGTATTTTTTGTCCTGAAAATCATGTTTGTTACCATCAACTTTTTGCACTATTCAAATTTAGATCCCCTTGAGATGTGAAAAATTCAGGAAAAACAATAATTTTTGACAAAATTACCATTTAACACATTGTCAAAGAAAATTTTGTCTTTGTAAAAAGCAAATAAGGCTTGCTGCCTTTCTAGTATTGATGTGACATAGAATTAAGTTCTTATTCCAATTGTTCATTTTCAATAAAAATGTCAATCACAATATATAGAATTATTGTATATGCTCACCATCAAAGTCAATGATAGAACAACTGTAGTGTCGAAACTTAAAGTCACTTGAAAAAAAAATTCCATTGAAGAATACGTATGGTCAGAATAAATTCTATTTATGACATCACTGCATTTTCCATTGGAAATAGTTAAACAAAAACCTCTATATTCTGGAGAATGTTGTTTTTATTGAGGCCACAAAAAGGTCAAAAAAAGCTTCTTTCCCCCCCCCCCCCCACAAAAATTAGAGAAAAAAATTTTTTCAGAAGGGATCTAATGGAGTATATCGCCAATTTTCATGTCAGTAGACTAAATGGTATGGCCAGGAGTACTTGAACACACATAAAAAAGGGTAGAACTTTTCACCACCTTTGGTAGTTGTTTGTTTGTATTGGTCAAGTGTTAAAAACCAAATTTATAGGCAAAAAAAACAAACAAACTGGGAGTTGACCTATGCATGAGTCATAACTTTGTTAGGTTGGAATATAATGGGGAAGGACTAAAAACAAAATTCGGCTAAAACAATGAAAGATATTTAATGGTCTCTACCAACAAATAATGAACATATAAAATATATCAATTAATAAAGAAAACACCTGTAAGGCTTTCAATAAATGAGCTCATGAACTTGGACATGTGTAGCTTCTCATGTAATTATAGTGATCTACATATGGTAATTATCCCTAAACCTTTGCATAAAGTATACCATAAAATAGTGATTTTTGTGACCATATATTTGGTATGTTAACAATGTTGACAATGAATCATGTTCTATTTCAGCTGTCTTTAGTTGAAGTTGCCCTAAAAAGTCCTGATAAATTCCGCAGAAGAGCAGCCTATATTGGATTGGCCATGGTCACAGAAGGATGCAGTGATTATATTGTTAATAAGTAAGTAACACTCAGTATACAATTTGTATGTTTTGGATTTTTCCTATGCTCCATAACATTGTTTCAAAATCTAATGTATCTTTTGATCCCTTGAAATCCTAGTTTTTAGCAAACCATACTAAACACCCAAGCACATGTGGGAAATTACAGCTAAATCGAGTTGGATACAGCAGTTTTCATACAGTAACCAAAGTGGAGCAATGTCAAGCCAGGTCAGTACCAAGATGGTGACTGTCTGAGAATAATAATTGGTATAACCAGTTAGAGGAGGCATTCCTTGCAGCCATGCTGATATCCAAACCTAAGGGGCACTTCTTTCCTTTGGAAGCCTTCAGCTTGGTTGAGTGGAACCTGGGCACAATTCTTCATACTGAGTGCCCACACATTGCAGCACCGATTCCTGAAGCTACTAAGACCATCTATGAAGACGAAAAAAGCCATACATACATATGAGCAATATATGAATTATAAACCAACTCTGTTGAATTAGTTCAGGGGAGGAAAGTTGCTAATAAGAAAATAACCTATCATTATTCACCAAATGTCCGTCTGTCTGACAGTTCAACTCAAAAAGCACAACAGATATCCTGCAATTTGAAAACCTTTAACTAATGTGTATGTAGGGATAGCCCAAAGTACCTGCAACATTGGACAAGGTGCCAAGTTCTAGCGAGTGCTTGCCGTGTGTTTGAAACAGTAGAACTCTCCTAATGCATTCACAAAAATGGGAAAATGAATATATTAAACAGAATGAAATCAAAGTGAATAGATATCATGATCGCATTAGACATTAGTGAATTTTTGCACCGCTATCTGTTTGCCTAGCAATTTCTCTTTTATTTGTGATCAGATTTTCAAAATGTTTACATGGGTGAAAAGAGCATAAGACAAATATTCCAAATATGTTCTTTTGTTGTGAATTTATCCATTGAATTGTTTTTACAGCAAGTTGAAAGCGATAGATTGCTCAAAACAGGCAAGAATATGTAATGCCCAGTTGAGTCAATGTCTGCGTATTGTGACTTATATTCCTCAGTAAATCTGAGGGGTCAAATCTTTATCAATGTTCATGAAATTTTACAACCAATCCGAGGACAAATTAAACTGAGCACCCAAACTTTTTTACCTCCACCATACCTGAGAGCAGAGTTATCACCAAACAAAGTTGACAAAGATTTCTTCAAAATTGATCAGGTAAGTTATAGTTAATCCTGAATTTTTGGTTAGGGGATATTCAAAATTATTTTCATGTGTATGTGAAATTCTGATGATTAATACTGCATGCCTTTCATCAAACTTTGCAACCCTGGCTTCCTGTGTTGCCAACTTTAAAAAAGAGATTCAATTCCAAAATTGAGGCAAAAAATATCTAAATTTTACAGGAAAAAAATATGCGTAAATACCAGTGTCCATTGCTTTGTAATGCAAAACTGGTCAAGTGTGCAGACCAGCGGTTTCATTCATTAATAGGAGGATTAAAAAAAAATCAATTGCATACTTGAAGCAGTTTTTTTACTGTTTCTAGAATTTCTGTGCATGAAGTGGGGATCAATAAAGTTGGAATCAGTTTTCTATTGTGTGATAATCTAATCCCCCTTTTTAAAACATCTTAATGCAAGTTGTTCCAAAGAATGAAATTCCTTCCTCCAACCTTGTGTTATTCACAATGCAATTACTCATATTTACCAAACACTTCATTTCATAGCAAGAATACCATTCAAATAAAAAATGTAGCTTCAAGTGATTTGCATAATTCAATTTATAGCACCTATAGTTAATTTAAAGCAAAACGTTTTTAAGGATTTCTGCATACTTAGAGCAGGGTTTTGACTGTTTTAGTGTCTCTATTCGTGAAAACATGTCAAGCTATGTTTTGTTAATGTTTTAGAGTGTAGACTAGGTATATACACCTTTCAAATCTTCAGAGAGAATCCCATGTGTTTGAATACAATGGTATAGAGAGAAAAATTAATTTCACGTATGGAAATCAGTTTCTCAGCTGTTTTTAGACTCTCTGTACATAAAGTGCAAGATCGATAGGTGGGGTCTGCTTTTCTATTGTTATCACATATATCATGATTATATCGGTCGACAGGAAATATAAACTCTATAATTATGAATCTTCCAAAATATCTTTAATTAGGATTATGATGAAAATCAATTAATTCAAATATCACTTAACCTAAATCTTGAGAAAAAATATTTCTTTCTTTTGATTTGAAATATTGTGAAAAATATGTTTACTTACAGTAAGTTCTGTAATCTTTTGAATCAGTTCAATGGTCAAGTGAATGTTGAGTCACTTTTCCTTACCCATAAGTGATGACAACCCGCTGCAATAGAGTGGCAAAGTACTGACGTCATCGCCTTACTTCCTGCTCCTGGGTTAATGATTCTACTGCAGATAAACAATGGGGAAAACTTTGCTTCCTTCTTTTTCTGTCATTCTTTTGGTTATTGCAGTTATTTCTAACAGTTTGTCAATATTGGACACCCAGTTTATACTTTACTAGAAATTTTGATAACTTTTGGTCATTTTATCACTTTTTTTTTCTCTGTGGAAATTCAAGCAGATAAAGTTTTTATACCAATGAACTGTTGTAAAAGAAAAACCTGTCAAAAAATATGCCCAAAACTAAAGAATGTGAAAAAATAAGACTTAATATCTAAACCTGTCCAATCTCTAAAAACTGTTTCTTATATCCAAATATAACAAAAAAAAATATCTAAATTTTGATATTTTGTATCTAAGTTGGCAATACCATCTTGAATATTTATTGATGCATTACTTTTTTAAAATGTTTTCTTTATCACATCAGGTTTGATAATCAAATGTCATTTAGATGAAAATAAACACAAATCTGAATTAAGTCAAAGCAAAATTAGCGTTCCATTTATTCAAACTTAATTGATGTGTTATATGGAGAATAAGTTTCCTCTGACCACTTTTGTGGACTTTGCTGACCTACATATCAGAAATCAACACCTTACAAAAAGCATCACCTATGTAAAAATCAATTTTATTGTCAGAATTTATTTTTATAAGGAAAAAAAATCAGATAAAAGTTATTTGTGTACACCGTATAGAATTGGAGATATATTGAAAAAAAATATTGCAAAAAAATTTAGCTGTGTAAAAATTGAGTATGATAATTTGCATTTTAGAAAAAATTTAATGTACAAAAATTTCATATTTATTGGATTGTTATACAATTTTTGGTACTTATATAAGAAAGGAAATTTTTCTTAAAGAAATTCCAATTCAAAATTTTTTTTCCTCTGGTATAATTTGGAAACATGACAAGATAATTAGGTTGAATTAGATTGTGCTAATTCATAAATGTATGATTTTTACTATACATGAGTAAATTCTTTTGCAAATTCTATTTAATTTTTTCTTTTTTAATCCTCAGTATACCACCACTTTGTTGGATGCCTACCAAGGACTACTGTAAGGCACTGAAACTAAATTGCCACAAACATTTCAGTACAATCAATCGAAATCGAACATTAACAGTGTTATACATTGGCCTTGTCGTGACTCAAAAGGAATTAGTCCGTCTGAATAAGGATAAAATTACCAGGCTAGTGGATACCAAAAGGAAAATTCAGAATGATGCTGGCATGCACGGCAACAAAGTTGGAATTCCCGTCCAAGAAATCCACAACACAGGACCCTATCTGATTCTCAACTCAGGGACCCAGAGGCAAGATGTGATACATTTCTCACTACAGAGAACACATGAAAAACCATGTAATACTGCATCAGAATTAAACTTTGACCATGTGAGTTTTCAGAAGTTGACGGACATTTATTCCCAGTATGCAGAAAGAGAAGCTAAAAAGATGAACAACCTTACACAGTATGAAATATCAAGGAAATCCAAGAAATTGTGCAGAGTGTTGAATGATATATCATGTGTAGAGTCAAAGTTAGATGATTTTTGAAGGAGGAAAGGACATAATTCAATGGAAAATATGTACAAGGATGAAGGCCGCAGAAAAAATATGCAAGTTTTGTCGGAGAGTAATGAAAAAGCAGAAAGTACAGATTTCAAGCATCTCTATGGAACTTGACTCACAGAAAGAGCAACTGAAACAACTGCCGTTGGAGAATGAATATTTGGAAGAAATTACCAACAATGAATAGGATAGCATATCTCTATTACTGTAACACATGTTCAGGATGCATGTTTACCTAGTGCCAACATCTGAAAGCAAGGATAGCTTAGTGCACAGATAACTGAACAAATCCCAATGCAAAAAGGAGTGACAAAAACAAATTCTTGAATTAAAACAATTTGATATACAAAAATCAAAATGATTTTTGAGATTAATTATTTTAGTGAATTAGTTTACTTCTGTGTAGTTCAATTTAATAATTCATAGTTTTTTTGCAAAACTATTAAATTATTTATTTACAATGTTGTGTTGTTTTCTTTCAAAGTTATCAACTTGTAAAGAGAAAAAAATGAAATAATAATTGCTCTTCTCAAAGTTATTGACAATTCATTCAGTTATTGTTTAGTTTTTATTTTCTTTTTATGTTGTTTCAATTTATTCATTTGTATGGTAATCTTTGATTTAGCATACACAAATGGCAGTGTTTGACAGCTTACAAAGACTCAAAAGTCATACAGAAGGTCCATATAAATATAATTTTTTTTTATCAAAAATATAATTAAACAATATATTCATCAGAAATTTAAGCAATAATGCAATGAAAAGCTTGTCTTTTGTTCTTTATTGAAACATCACATCAATTATTGAGCAACTCAGATACACTGTATATTGACAAATTTATTTAGTAAACTAGATGAAAGGCAGACATTTAAGTAACAATAAAAAAAAAATAGAAATTCATTCAACATAATTTAGAATAACCAGATTGTTGTCCTGAATCTAGATGAATGTAAGAGTTGAAGCCTTATAAAATTTTTTGAAAATTGATTAAATTTGAAATCTTAGAAAAATTACATGATTTTTTAAAATTTTTATTTTCAATATTTTTTTTTTTCAATCTTATTTTATCAAAAATTGAAAATGAGATTTTGTAAACTGGATATTTTAACTTGACGGGCAGAATTTAGTTAATCACCATTATGTTGAAATGAAGGCTGGGAATAGATGTCATTATTGTGTTAATTTCTAATAATAGATTGTGTTTTAGACTGCCTTAATGACTTTTTGAGCTTTTATATGCTGTTTAAACACTGTCAAATGTTTATGTACTTTAAAGATACTGAACTATTTAACAAATAAATAAAAAAAAAAATTAATCAATAATTAAATGAATTATCTATAACTTTGAAAAGACCAATTCTAACTTTAGTTGTTTTCCGAGTCATAGCAACTTGAAAAGTAAACAACATCCAAACCCTGTATAATCAAGATATTTTCATAGTTTCTGTGAAAAACTAAATTATCAAATCAATCTACACTGAAGTAAATTAATTCTCTAAAAAATTCATCTAAAAAAATAATTATAATCGTATCTCAATAAATTTTTAATTCTATAATTTGTTTTTGTATGTCCTTTTTGTGCTCAGATGCACTCACTTGTGCAATTAGTTTTCCTTGCACCCAATGGTCATGCACAGAAAAGTCAGCATTCACATGTTGGTGCTAAGTAGTTAAATGCAGAGAAGTCATGAACCCTCTCTTATACAAGTGAGAAAGAAGTTGCACAGAAAGCACCCGGCCACTACTGGATAAAATTGCAGGAAACCAATGCTGAATATACCCAGGCCATGGATATCAGATTGGAAGAAAAAAATGCACGTTATGGTTGTATCCCAGAAAGCAGGAGTATACTTGCTGGATCAAGATGATGTGAAGATTGGGTTCTTAGAGTGTATTAATTCTGGGAGGCTATGGAAAATTCCATGTTACATCTGAATTTATAACCTTTATGAAAAGTTCTTCAGTTTATTTCTAAGATATATTATCTGGGTTAAATAAAACTGTATTGAAATCTGTATTTAGCTTTGTATATAATTATTTGTCCATTGACTGGACTCACACTTGAGTGATATAAGCAAGTCTCGAGACATAAACTTCATATTGGTGCAAATTTTATGATGCATTTATCAATTAATCCATGTATTTTTCTATTTTATTTTTTTCATTTTATCTTTAGATGAACAGTATATATCTATTGTAATGATAAAACATACCTATTCTTCCAGTGTAAGAACATGGGTGAACTTTGAGAAAAAAAAATTGTTAGAATGTGTATATCTTAGTCTCTAACTGATGGCTTATAGTATAGAAATACATGAAATCTGAGTGCAGAATCAGAATCACACAATTTTACATAAGAGTACTATGTTTCATCAGGATTGTTTCAGAAATAAAGAGATATCTTTTGAGCCACTGGAGATATTTACATGATTCAAGCAGTTTTTCAGAGCTCTATCTAATTTAATCAAATAACAATCTGAATTGAAAAAAATCAGCGGGGTTGCTGAAATAAGAAAATTCTTTGTGAAATAGATTTTTCAGCAATATTTGTTAGATACTTTCTGTTGTGGTGAAATGAGAAACAATTGGCAAAGGAAATTCTCATGTCTGACAACTAGCTCATTTAATTAATTCATGGTGATTTAAATTATTGATATTTAGTATCAATCAGTATAGTATGGTACCCATATATATTCTTATATATTTGTTTTTCTCACAGTAAAACTAAAAATAAGGTAACACATTTATTTAGAGGGTACCGAAGTTCAGCTAGCCCGCAGTGCCAGGACACTTTTGGTCAGGCCTGTGTGAGTGTGTGTTATTATGTATAACTGACAGTAAAAGGACTGCACCACTATAAAATTCAAACACTATTGTTTTGCAATCAGTCTTCTGTGGTTTGCATTGTGAAAACAGATTCTCTAAAAAGAGCAAAAAGTTAGGAGTTTGATATTTATTAAAATTTCTCTTTTACTCAACCAGAACAATGTATTTTTTTTTCACTGAATTCTTGAATAGTGAGTAAAGCTTTTCCCATTAACAGCAACATTACTATATCAGCTTAGTGAGTAAAAGTTCATCTTTTATATTTCTCCCTCCTTTTTGTTCAACAATGACTAATATATATTTATATATGTGTGTGTGTATTTATATAATTGTTTCATTTCAGCCATCTTGACCCTTTGGTGACCTGTGTATGTCAAGGAATGGATGATGAAGAAGCCTGTGTGAAAAATTCAGCATTTTTTGCTCTGGGGAGATTTGCGGAATTTCTACAGGTAACTTTTAAGATGTTCTAGGTTTGGACTGAAGAACAGATAATCTGAGCTTCGTCTCAAACTTACCCAACACATTGGAATGGCATCAAATTTGGAAATAGAGAGGCTCTGGAGCAGAGGTTCAGTACCAGTCTCTTGAGGTGGGCCCACATCAAAAACTTGTATTGAACCTAAGAGACTCACTTGATTTCCTTATCCGATGTTATTCAAATGCCTGTATTGGGTAAGTCTGAGATAAATTTAGGAATATCTCCCCTTCTGACAGTCTAACAATGCTGCCAAGTTTACAAAAAATTGTGACAATTTTCCTTTCTGTTCTTGCTTTAAATGTTAAAAAAAAATTCAAAATTGATTGTAATTTAGTCGAACAATTATCTAATGTTTGCTTAATTAATGGAATTTTATCTTTTTGATGTAGCTTATATCTACTAGAGCTTGCCCATTCAAAAAGTGAGTCAAGAGGTTTAAACTTTGAAATAATGAGTTGCTGTTCTTTATGATGTTATTCATAGCAACAATCAAAATGGAAATATTTATTAATCGTTATAATAATTAAAAAAATACTGTTATATCTTCTAACTATGATTTAATTCAATCTTCTCACTATCAATTCTATCTGAAATGATTAGAGGTGTCATAAAAATGTCACTTGTTTCGGTCAAAAAATGTGTTCAATCCAGTATGGATTATTATTGTTAATTGTGCATCTCCCTCATATCGAAGAAAAAACCCTGGCCTAAATGACTTCAAACTTGACACTGCAATGTCAGGTGCATGAACCAACATATCAACTCGTCTCAGTTGCATACACAAAGACAATAAATGATAAAATAAACTGAATCATTTGTTGATTTTAAGTAAATTATCTTTTTCTGACTTTTCTTATGAATTTATGTTTATTTATCTCTGAATATTTTGATTTCACTTTGCGAAATAATTAAACTTATTAAGATGCAGAAGAGAAAGGTAGTTTTTTTGGTGGGCTTCTTATATAAACTGATTTACGAAGTGAACACTTTCGTAGTTTGAGGGGTTGGGAAGAAAAGAGGATGTAGAGGAAAGAGAGGACATCTGTTTATTTTTCAAACAATTGTGTCATGAATACGAGCATCCTGCTATGTACATTTACTAGCTAAAAACTGCCTGATAGGGTGGGTTTTAGTTAATTGTAAATTTAATAAAAAATTTCCATACTACTATTTATCTTTTTATAGTAATTTTTCAGTTGCTCTATTTATTGCAACTTCACAATGATGGCCTTAGTATTAAAGTTGCAATTTTAAAAAGCAATTGAAAAATTAACAAGATGAAGACCACAAAAAAAAGATGATTATTTATAAAATATTGCAGTACACAGTATAAATGGCCAAAAATTTATATATATCCAATCCAAATACTTGAATTAAAAAAAAGCCAGATTCGTCTAATTTGGCCATAAAAAGGCAAAAGTTGCTGCTCTTGTGTTGCTAATGGTGATGATAAAAACATGTTTAAACATTTATTCAGTAGCATATTTTGTCTTGCTCAAACGTACTCAGTGTCAGTTCAGTGGATGATGGCATTGAGTAAAAGCATTCATTAGTTATGAGTACTACTTCAGAGTTACATATCGTATATGCGCATACAAAATACTCACATTTATACTTGCATACTCATGCCACATGTGTACACACATGCCGTATATGTATTTGCAGATTAGAGTCACACATACGTCATATATACACATTAAAAAAATTTATGGGTTACAATACTTAATCTGATGAAATTAAAGAAAAAGAATTGCTTTATATTTACTATGCTTGAACCAAAACTCAGACTGGAGATATAAGTTGACTTCAGAAAGACACATGCCAAACACACTACATCCACACATACTACATAAACACATGGGATATACACACATATGTATATTTAATATAGATGTATATGTATGTGCACATGCACATCCAACAGAGGTTTAGGGAGTTTTTGTGATCACTTGTAAAACAAATTGTTCCAAAAAGTTATTTATCTCTTCCTTATGAATCATAGTCAAAAAGTCCAATATCAAAGAAGTTCAAATGTCCTATGTAAGAAAGAAAAAAAAAAAAAAAAAAAAAAAGGTCCAATTTATACATAATAGACTAACTATCCTCCCAAATGGTGGGATAAAATTACTGCCCAAAAAAGAAATAGAGAAAGATGGAAATTGGAGTGTTTTAATGTTTTTACAATTGATTTAATACCACTCTTTACACTGTTAGAAAAAAAAAAAGACTATTGTTGAAAAAGTTGGATGCTAATGTAGGAAAGGATGTTTGAGTTAATGTAACAGGGGTAAGGTCTAATTGCAAAAAAGGTTTATGTTGGAAAAAGGGCAATTATGTTGAAAGTGGGGCTAATATCCAAAAAGAGGTAGTAAGAAGCCTAATGTGTTTAAAAGGATAGAAAATTTGAGAGGAATGTTAAAAATGAGGTCATAATGTTAAGAAAAAGGGGGCTAGTATTGAAAAATTGGGCAAATAGTAAAATATTGATGTTGAATTTCTGTTTATTTTTGGATAAGTTCCTTTTTGATTTTGATATTCAAAAGAGTTAAAAAAATTTTGAGCATTTGAAACCTAAGAAAAAAAAATTCAATTTTACCCCTGAAAATGGAAAAAAAATTCTGTGTCAATGTCACTCCCTAAAGGTGAAAGATAATTTTCCCTTCAATTTTGACATCTAAAAGTGAAAAAGAATCTTTCCCTTGATTTTGACCACTTAGATTTGAGTACGAAAAAATTCCCTTGGAATTCAACCCCTATAATTGAAAAAGTCTATCCTTCAATATTGTTTTTTTTTTTTTTTAAATAAAAATAATCTTCCTATGCAATTTTGACCCTCAGAACTGAAAAAAAAAATTCCTTGGGATTTCAACCCCCAGAAGGAAAAATTATCTGTTGATTTTGACCCCTAAAAGAGAAAAAAAGATATTCCCTTCCATTTTCTGCCCCAAAATTGGAAAAAAGAGATTTCCCCCTTGATCTTGGGGTGAGTGATACATTAACTGTGTAATGATGATCATTTCAAATAAGTTTCTACATGATATAATGCAATTTATAATTCATTCTGTCAGATCATATATATCCATTTCTCAATACATATGTGAATGTATATTTGCTTGTGGATGTGTACATGTATGTGTGTGTGTATATATATGTATATATATATATATATATATATATATATATATATATATATATATATAATTTGGCCCTTTTCGACACTAACTGGTGACTATCTTGAAAAGTAAACTCATAATTTCGAAGAGTAGTAAATTTACTTTATTTTGATTCATATTTTATCATTCTATCTGCTCCAAAACTTGTTCTGTAGGATTGAAGATGTTATTTACCAATCACTTCTCATAGTATTCTCTTGTATTTTTATCATATGAACTCAAACCTCATCATTTTGAAAATGAATATTAGAGAAATTTGGGTTGAGTTAGCTGAACACAAAAATAGCTGGGTTTTTTTTTTTCGTTTTTTTTTTTTTTTTCGTTTTTTTTTTTAAATAATTTTTTAAATTTTTTTTTTTTTCCAATTTTTTTTTTTTCAATTGAAAAAAAATTTTCAGTTGTAAAATTCTTGTTTTCTATTTCTCTTCTAGCCTGAAATAAGTAAAATGGCTCCAAACATCCTTCCTCTTTTGTTTAATAACCTGTTGAAAGCTTTACAGAACAATCCAGACAATGTCAATGGAGTTTCAAAGACCTACTTTGCTCTTGATAGAATTTGTGAGAATCTTGGTGAGTCAACTTTTTAACATTTTATTTTTCTTGAAATCTGTTTCTAACTCTCAAGAAAATTTAAATCTAAATATCAAGGGGAATAGTTACTGACTGAGGTTATCTCTCTTCCACCATTAGGAAATTTAAAAAAAATTTTTCAAAGTTCCGCTCACAAAAAATACTTTCACAGAAGAGTTCCATTATCAATGATGATTGGTTTCAAGTGGTTTATGTCATTAAGAGTTAATTTTTCTATAGTTGTACATACATTTTGTTAACATTCTGACATCTTTAGTAATCTTGTCATAGTTTTTGGAAACATGAAAGTTTCCTTATCCAAATTTTTGTAAGATTAGAAAAATCCTTTTACAGTAAAAAAATAAAAAACAAAAATAAAAAAACACTGTATATCCAGTATATTATTCACCATTTTCTGGAAACAAGGGATGACCTTTTCTCTTGAAAAGTTTGCAAGATTTTAGCTAAATTATTTTAGCTTTGAAATTTAAATATGAAGGAATGGCTTGATCATAGTTTGTTGAATTGTATAATTTGTTGGTTGAGACCAATGTTCTCTTTGATTTTAAGTAGTCAGTGTGCACAAAAATCTGTTGTGTGTGATAGGTCAAAATCCCAGTCACTACAACAGTTATGGCATTGCACCACCCTGGTCGAAATGTCCCATTATGGCAACAATCATGATGTTACGCCACTCAACCAGTCACTTCCACTAGTTGCCCTCTTCACCAAAGTTGTAAATTTTTTGATTGGAAGAAGTATTCAAGTTTGGGTTGTGCACTTGGTCACAAAGAAAAGTGAATGAATCAAACACCTGTTTATAAATTATTAAAGCAATGCATTTACATGCAGTTACATCTTTTCATTAAATGTCAAAGGCAATGTGACTTTTAGCTAGGGTTGGCAAGTTGGGTCTTTGGTCAAGAAGCTATAAGAGCTTCTTCTCTTCTTAGGACTTTTTTTTCTTCCGGATTCCTCATTGTTGCGAATTCTTCAACTTTAGCATTAGTTTTCTCCTCCTCCTCATATCTCTCAGCCAGTCTTCTGTTTGATGTATCTTCTACAGGGCCTGAAAATCCCAGCACTTTCATTGGAATTCCAAGAGTTATTGTCTTGGGGAAGACAAGTTGGGGGGGGGGTGGGTGAAATTGATTACTCATAATTTAATATCCATCATTCATCTACAAGACCTTTGTGTTCTCATGTTGGAGATTATTTAAACTTCTCTTTGGTAAAACTCAGAACTGTTGGTTAATTTGTCTCGTACCTTTTTAAGAGCCAGGTTATGCCTCTCACATCATTTATTATCAAATCAAAATTTTAGTGTTGGCAAAAAATATGATTTTCATTTCAGTATTTTGTCCCGGGGGAGAAAGATGAAAGGACCCGAAATTAGTCAACGATGTAACCAAGTCTATCAAATATCAGCTTCCTCCTTGGCATAATGTACTTTTTAGATTCAGTCAGCCTCTGTCAGAAAAGGGGCGTTTAGAAGTCTCTCTGCTAAGGATTTTAGATGCCATTTAGTTCCTATCTAAATCCGATAACAAATTATTATCCCCCCCCCTCCAATGTGCTCAATTCTATTTCACTGGTATCTTAAAATACCAACCCCTGCCTCGCTTCTTATTATAAACACTTATTTAGTTTGTACGTTTAACCATTTTTGACTGACTGATTGAAAATGAATTTACAGTAAAATCCATGATCTCAGAGGTGTCACATGCAAATTTTTCCTAGGACAAAAGTATATGTGCACTGAAAGCTTTTGCAAGTGTAAAGCCTATCTCTCATGGCTAGTAAGACTATTGGCATGTTTTATTGATACTTTGTAGAATGCAATCCCTCTTGTAACATATTTAGTTGAGATTTTATTCTACGCTTTGAATTACTTCAAGTTTGTTGTGTTTCATATCTTTATGATGCAATGTCTAAATGAAGTTATAATAATACCCATCAGTTCATAGATTATTGATATCAATCTTGCTAGTTGGCAAACTGTTGACATGATTGTGAAAATATCTACACATAGCACAGTTTATGTAAATTGGAGTATTTAACTGCTCAGATGTGGTATTTGGAAAACCTACTTGCTAGTTGATAGAAACAGCTAAGATATTATTTTCGATTAGTGTAAATATGATATGTTACTAACGAAATGCCACGGCTGTGATGACTAAAATTATCTTATCATTCTCTTCCTTATTTTTGTTGCCTATCCACAATTTAATCTAAATGTTATACAAACATTGATTAGTTCCATATGCCAACATTTTCATACTCCTTAATAAACTATCTTTTTTACTACCCTCTCCTTCCCTACCCTCTTATCAAATGAGCCAACTTTTTCCCCTCCTCCTTTTTCCTCACCCACTCAGACACTACCAAACTTGCTTTCTTTCCACCCTCTTATTCAACTTACTCTTTTCTCCCTCTTTTTCTACCCCCTCAATGAACTCACACTTTCTTTTCTCCCTTTCTTTTCCTACCCTCTTATTAAATTACTTCTTTCATCCAACAACAAAACAACTTCAATCAAAATTCAGTAAAAAACTTTCTTTTCAATTGTTTAAATAAATCCCAACAATAAATTTTTTTGAGTTTTTAGCTAAAATTATGAAATCAAATTTGCAACCAAACATAAAAAGGATTATATCAACATCTACAAATGTACAATGAAGATGTTTCAATGAATCTTTACAAATTTCAATCATAATTCATTTAAGAAATATAAACAAATTATGGGTGTCAATTTTTTATGCACAATGATAAAAATAATGGAATTGTAAAATACCAAACAACCGTCATCCAGAGATAGGATTTTGTTTGTCTTTTTTTTTTTTAATTTCAGCATTGTATTATCATTTTTTTTTTTTTTTATAGATATTTTCTCTTATTACTGTTTATTTATAAATTGAATCTATAAAATGCATTATATTTAATAGAATTCATTTTTAATAGAGAGAATCTATTATATGTATTGAATCATCATGGCCATGATCACTGACCCGACCAGAAACCAAAAAATATAGGCTAGGTATTCTTCACTTTTCACTTGTCTGTCCGTCCTTTTCACTGCTCCTGGTCACATTTTTTTGGCATGGTGCCTTGAGAATTTTAGTCCAGTAGTCACCTGCTATTAGGTTAGTGAAAAATAATTGTGTTTTTTGTGATTTTTAACTTTAATGCTTATTTTGGAATAAACTATTATTTAATTATGTTCATGGAATTTACCATTTTAAAGTGAATTTTGCTCTATTTATTCAGGCTGAACATTTTCTTTTCACTATTTATTCTGGTTTATTCGAGGTCCTCAAATCGAAGACGGAAAAAAAAAAGCAAATTCGAGCAATTTTGTTGTACAAGTTCAAAATGAGATGTAAAGTAGTGGAAACTGCTTTCAATATCAACTAAATATCTAGTGGGGGAACCAGCAACAAATGTATAGCTCCAAAAGTTTCAAAATGGTGACCAAAGCTTTGAAGACAGTGATTGACAACATCCAAATAAGAGCCATTGTTCAAAACAACTTGAGTGGTTGCCAAGGAACTAAATGTTAACTGTTCAACATTTGTACCAAATTGGAAAAAAAGCAAAAAAGACGTCAACTGTTCATATAAATGACCCTGAATGAAAAGCAAAAAAGCTTACATGTCATATGAATAACTGTTGAAATTGAATGAACAAGGATACAAAACTCTACCTCACCTAGCTTCTGTCCGACCAACTATTGCTTTTTCAAGCATTTCGACCTGTTTCTGCAAAGGAGAGTCTTTAACAACCAAGCAGCTACCCAAAACACCTAATAAGTATTCATTAGATCTAGGTCCTCAGGATTCTATTCTTCAAGAATAAATGGACTTGTTTTTTGTTGGCAAAAATGTATATTTTCTACAGAATAGGCCTTGCCTCGATGTCACCCTTGTCATCTTCAATCAAATGATTGATTTGAAATGGGCTTTGCAAATCTGTGGAAAAAATGAATTTTTATGTTATGTTCATGATATCCCAAAATAGAGAAATCATTATATTTTTCCTATGGGCTCACACCTGCACCCCCTCCTGATTGAGAATCACTGGCTTAGTGGGAACTATGGTTGAAACCTGTACTGCAATGATCTAATGGATTCTTTTTCTTTTAAATTTCTATATAAGGAGATTTTTGGATTGTTACAAAGGAAAATACTACTGATTGTTGCAATGCTCAAATCTAAGAAACATTTTTCTATAAAAAAAAAACATATCGAAGAATCCATTTCTTTCTAATTTTAGGTGAAGAAATTCTTCCTTTCCTGCCAATGATCATGGAACATTTACTGACTGTCCTGAAAAGTACCAACAATCTAAAGACCAAAGAGATTGCAATTAGTGTTATAGGAGCTGCTGGTATGACTAGGTTTCCTTTTCTCAAATTGACTGTTCTTCTCTCACTCTCTCCTCTAGTTCACTCTCTCTCACTCTGTCTCCCTCTCTCCCATATCACTCTGCCCCCCCTCTCTCCCAGTCCACTCTACCCCCTCTCTCTCCCAGTTCACTCTACCCCCCCTCTCTCTCCCAGTTCACTCTGTCCCCCTCTCTCTCCTAGTTCACTCTGCCCCCTCTCTCTCCTAGTTCACTCTGCCCCCCCTCTCTCCCAGTTCTCTCTATCCCCCCTTTCTACTAGTTCACTCTGCCCCCCTCTCTCTCACATTTCACTCTTCCCCCTCTCTCTCTCTCACATTTCACTCTTCCCCCTCTCTCTCACATTTCACTCTGCCCCCTCTCTCTCACATTTCACTCTGCCCCCCCCCTCTCCCAGTTCACTCTGCCCCATTCTCTCCCAGTTCACTCTGCCCCATTCTCTCCCAGTTCACTCTGCCCCACTCTCTCCCAGTTCACTCTGCCCACTCTCTCCCAGTTCACTCTGCCCCTCTCTCTCCCAGTTCACTCTGCCCCTCTCTCTCCCAGTTCACTCTGCCCCTCTCTCTCCCAGTTCACTCTGCCCCCTCTCTCTCAGAGTCCCCTCTTTCCTCTCCCTCTCTCAGTCCCCTCTTTCCTCTCCCTCTCTCAAAGTTCCCTCTTTCTTCTCTCTTCTCACCTCTCACCCTCCTCTCTTCTCACCTCTCACCCTCCTCACCTCTCTCACCTTTCTCTCCTTTCTCTCTTCTCACCTCTCTCACCTCTCTCTCTTCTCACTTCTCACCTTTCGCACCTCCTGTCACCTTTCCTCGCACCCCCCGTCACCTTTCCGCGCACCTCCCGTCACCTTTCCTCGCACCTCCCACTCACCTCTCCTGCCTTCGCACCTCCCTCTCACCTTTCCTGTCTTCACACCTCTCTCTCATCTTTCCTCTCTTCTCTCAGTTCTCTCTCACCTCTCTCCTCTCACTTCTCTCTCATCTTTCTGTCCTCACACCTCTCTTTAACTTTTCCTCTCACCTCTCTCCTCTCTCTCTCCTCACCTTTCTTTCCAAAAAAGTCTTGTTTATTGAAGTGAGATTTTTTCATTTCCAGCTAGTGCAGCGGGTCAAGGAATGCAGCCCTATTTTCAGACAATCATCAATGACTTGAATGAGATTTTGAAAGTTGATGATGAAGACTTCCTTACAGTTCATGTTCAGGCAATCGGTAGGTGGATTTTTTTTCATTCTTTTTTGTTGGTATTTGTTTGATTGATAGCAAGAAAAATCTATCCAATGCCATCTATATAAATTTCAATTGAAATGAGAAAAAGGAAGCTAGAACTGGCTGTGATGTTTCCTGCTAGAACAGGTAGAAATTGATTTGAAGATTTTCTTTGAATATTTTCTTTCAATCCAATGAACTTGTATCCCTATTACTGATATGAATATTCATTAAATTTTCTTCGAATGCATTGGCATTTGGAATAAAAATTCTCTACATCTCTTTTCATGTATATTATATATGGAAAGAGGATGAAATTTTTTTTATTATCAGCAAGTACATACAAGGTCTATCCATAAAGAAACCAAACTTTTAAAGCAGCTCGCAAATTGTGACTAAAATGTTATGTAGCAGTGACTTGACCATGACTTATTTGTATAAGAAAACTGCATATATTGGTTAGATTTCGAGCTATGCATGCAGGAATGGATGTTTGTGTTGTGCATTTGGTGTTTTTTTTTCTTTAGATGAACAATGAAGGACCCTGAAGAACAAAGTGTTTGTATGAATTTTTTTGGAGACATTTTTAATGTTGCAATAGGCTTATGGGGAGTATTGTCTAAGTTGTATGCTGTGCCACGAGTAGTATCAGTGTTTCAAATCAAGGAAAACAATGACGATTCCAAATCTGGATGAATTTTCACCTCAATAGATAAGAATGACACACAAAAAGTGCATGTGTTCATACTGTTATCTATGGAAATTTTGTGCTACATCATTTTGGAAAAAATCTGCTGATGCATTGTGTTGGCACAAAATTTGTAATACATCTGCTGATTGGTGAAAAGAATTCTTGGTAAAGCTTACTGAATGCAATGTAGCATTTGCATATTTTTCAATTGATCTTTTTTTAATTAAATGTCTGTCTTCTATACAAGTATATTCAGTTATTTCTTTTCTGCAGAACCTTCTGTAAATGATTATAAACCCAATTAACTTGTATTGGAAATTATTGATTTAAATATAGTGAGTTCAAAAAGTATCCAATTCATTTGAAAGGAAATTCAATTTTAACATTTTTGTACAGCTTCAAAATTGACAGATTTGGATCAAAGATAAAAAAAAAATACTGAGACAAGATGGAATAGTGTTACAAAAATCAGAAATCTTTCGCCAAAATTCTGTTAATTTTGAAGGTGTATAATTTTCAAAAATATATCTGATACGTTTTGCACTCACTGTAACTCAACCAATGTCTGAATGAACAAACATTGCATAATGTTTTACATTCATCTATCCTGCTAATTTGTGTGTTTTATCCTCTCTCAGATACACTGGCAGTGTTGGCGAGAAATATTGATAGTGCAGAATTTTTGCCAATTTCTCACAATGTCATGCAAATGGGGATTCACCTGATTGAACAGAAAGATGATCCAGATTTGAGGCGATGTGTGTAAGTAGTTTTAGCTCCTACAAACTTCAGATGAATTTGTGATTTTTTTTTTTTTTAATCAATGCCCTGGTTAGTGCTTCTTAAACTGGTGAATGAAACTACAAGGGTAAATAAAGAGTGAAAGATTTAATTTACTTTGATGTTTTGTATCTTCCCATACTTGAAATGTTATTATTAAGATAGTGAACTCATATTGTTTTTAATGGAGCTGGACATTTTGAAGTTTTTTTTTTTTTCTCTACTTGTAATTTTCTAATTTCTGCGATGCTGGGTATTTCCCAAATTTAGTATAACATGATCTTTAGGGGAGGTCTCATCATATGAAATGAATTATGTATGAAATCATACGCAGGGAGAGTAGGATGAAAAAAATTAAAAGAGTTGAGGATATCAATGACTAATCCTGTGGTGCTGTTCCAGCAATACTTTATACAGCAGGGTTGGATCCAGGATTTTCACTCTACCACTTTACCACTGAACTAATAAATTAAAAAAAAATTATAAAGAATTCGGTAGAAGACATCTTACTCATATTAGTTGTAAAACAAATGTTTGTTTTTTAAGGGTGAGTGGTGATTACTTTTCACTTAGAATTTTTTTTTTTCACTTCTAAAATTCCTTTGTTTAGATACTTTAAAAAAAAAAAGATTGCTAAGCATTTTGTGTCAAGGCACCTGGATCTGTGCTCAGACAATTTAGTATGTTTATGCAATGAATAAATCAATTTTTTTAAACAACCTGTTTTCCCCTTTGTCTTACTGGTAGGTTTTTATTTCTATTTGATTCACTATTATAAATCATTGTTATTAATTTCTATGACTATTTTTTACCATCAATTCAATTTTCTTAGTTGCTTGTATTTTTTGAACTGGCCTAATGAACATGGGCAAGTTACAAAATATACCAATTGCTTTGCATTCTTTTAAAATAAAAACCTTATACCATTTCATTCATTCATTCATTCATGAAGAAACTAGTATGGTAAATTTTTTATGGCTAAATTTTTGGGCAATGTTGTATCTGTTTGATATTCAAATGAATAAATCAATCTCTTTTTGAAAAATAACTTTTTTTTTTATTGACGCAGTGAGATATAGATCGTAAGATAAGAAACAAGAGTAAAACTTCTTCTTTCAAATGAAATTGGGCTACCTGGTGTATGCGAGTACGTTTTGTGATGGCTCATGAAAAAACAGTTTGCATAAAGTGGTATTAGTGTTTTAAACATGGTGAGATGTCACTTCAAGACTGAATGTTTGGATCTATAATTTTTACATAAATATGACTTATTTCCTCTGCTCATTATATTTTAGTCAGTTTTAATCAAGAATAAATGTTTGATGAAATTAAAATTTAATTAGAATTAAATTTCATTTTTCACAATTCTGAAAAATTATTTTCTTTATTAGAAATGTTGCTAAAAATTCAAATTAATGATAATTTTAATATTTCCTTTGCAGCCACTATAACGAGAATAATTACCAAAAAAAATGTTTGTTTTTATTGTACTTTTATTTATTTGTTTATTTTTTTCTCATTAATCAACAAAATTTTAAAGAAATGTATTTGATCATTCATTCTGTTCTAAAGTTTTTAAAAAAATTGTATTTTTAGATATGGTCTGTTTGCCTCAATGTCTGTTATACTAAAAGGAGAAATGTCAAAATACCTTGCTACGATTATGCCAGTTATTCTGGGTTCTATCAAATCATCAGAAGGTGTTCAGGTAAGATGCCTACAAAATTTTCCCGTCTTACCCCTAAACAATACTAATTTTCATCAATTTAGTGCCTTAACAGGACATGTTTTTCAATAAGTGTTTTATTTTGGGTCATATTTTAAAAAGATTTTTCCAATATACATGCTATTCCTCATCAATCAAAAAGACTATTTTTTTGTCATACCTGTGGTGTTTTGAAAAAGTACAAAAACAAATATATTTTGTGTAAACCATTTCCATCTAAAAACGGATTTCTTTTTCATGTCTCCCTTAACACATGATGTACTGAAAAAAAAACATGAAATGTGAAAATGGATAGAACTAGGATAATCTGTTGAGAGCTTAATCAAAAAATTATTGTCAGTAGCTTTGAACTTTATATTATAGCTCAAGAAAATAATTTGGATTGTTTCAGTTTTGTTTATTTTCCAATTTTCATCAAATCTTCATTTGGAGATCATCCCATTTGAATTAACAATTTCTTCATAATTTAAGCAACAATTATATTAAAGATATACATTAACATTGTCATCTTTGAACTTCTTATAACAAGAAATTCATTGAGGTGTTTATATCCACCAGCCAGCCCCTGATAACAATTTAGTTGAATATCAAAAAAAATTGAAAAAATCTGAATGTGATAAATCTTATCAACTTGACCAGCAGACTGAGAAAGATGAGAGAAACTTGCATGCCCAAAAGAAAGTTGACTTGAATGATTCAAGCTTCAGAGCAAAAAGTATCTGGTACATTTCAAAATGAATATTTTAACATACTTATACTGCTTGAAAATAGACAGAATGTGGGCCTGTGATAAGATGGGTGCATGCCACTCATTACTTACTCCTACATTTCACTGGTTGTGATTTTTGGTTGATGATTGTCAGTTACTGCAAATTGAAATTTCACATTGCACACAATAAAGTTACACAACCATCTTGTCCAAAAAATATGAATTTTATTGATTCATATTCAAAGGGCTACATTGTTTTTCTAACAATAACTCATTTTAGACTCGGGCAACAGGGAAAGACGACAAAGGAGACTTTTTTGCTATATCAACTTGGAGATGCTGCAATAATCAACAGTAGCTTTTAAGATCACTTTCTTTCTAAAATTACTCTTTCTTCAGAACCCCCATCTCTACAAAAAGCACATTTAGCTGCTGGGACGGTCTTGGGTCCAACTGACTTACAAAAATTTGATTTCTCAGAATTCCTTAGTGGTAACTTCAAATCTTGGTTATTTATCTCTTGCCAACCAAAATTCACATAGATACCTTTGCAATGGCAAGTAATACACTCTGACCAATCACACTTCAGGTTGAATCCAAGGACAGCAAAATTCTGCTGTACATTTTCTTTTTTTAAAAATTTATTTCAACCCCTGAAAATTCTTCTTACCTAAAAGGGTCCTTTTATACTGTTTGCCAAAATAAAATTTTGGTAAAATCTTATTTAAACTATACAGCATGATAACACTGGTAAAATCTTTGGTAACCTGAAAGGAGGGGTAGGCCCCTATCTTGTTACAGAGCTAAAGATTTCTGATTTTTGTTGATAACTTTTTGATGCTGAATTTTGTTTCAACATTTTTGTATTTTGTAATCTTTGGTCCAAGTTCTGTCTGTATTAAAGTGAGCTGTATATGGATTCTGAAATGTATTCGATACTTTTTACACTCCGGAGTTTTAATACTGTCTTTGAAGAATTGTAATAACTATCAGAATGAAATTGAGTGTCATTTTATAAGATCTGCACATGTGTTCCTAGTTGCAATATAAAGAGGATGTGGAAGATACACCAAATGCTGACTTCATCGACCTTGCAGACGAAGATGATTTTGCAAGTGAGGATACAGATCCTGAAGATGAGGAAGAAGACGAGGAGGATAAGTTGTGTGTGTAAGTGCGTGATTATCTCCCCTTGTAGCCCAATTCGGCATCCCTGCTTGCTATGATTCTTTCGGGCCTTTGTACACATGTAAAGCTTAGAACCTTTTATCATTTTGTCCTAAATTTCAAATTGCCTCTGAAAATGTATAAAATGAAATTTACAGCATAAGTTTGACTGCAAACTAGTATTTGGACTCCTAGAAAATATTAATTTAGTGTATTTCCAATGCTCATATTTGCAGTATATTTACATAGGTGATGTATTATGATATAAAATTAACAATTACTAAGGAAAAATACACATTTCCAAACCTACGATGTAGAATGAAGTATAAACAAAAGTAACGGTGGCAGGTATTCAGACACCTTGATTTCATATCTTAATATTCAGCTGCATAGCCCTGGTTTAAAATAACTTCTAAGAGACGTTTTTTGTAACCCTTGACAAGCCCTTCGCAACTTTCTTTTGAAATCTTGGCCCACTCTTCCTTACAAAGAACATTCAAATCATTGTTTCTGAGGTCCCTCTGATGAATTTGATCTTCCAAGCGTTGCTATAAATTTTCAATTGAATTTGAGTCATAAGATTGACAAGGCCACTGGAACACCTCTGCATTGTTCTGAACAAACCATTTGTGAGTTATTTTAGCTGTAGGCTTTGGGTGCTTGTCTTGTTGAAAGATCCAACCTTCTTAAAGCTCTTGCTGTGGCCCTGAAGAGAATACATTGGCTTCTGAAATACAGTGATACATCGCTCCAGACATGGTACATTCAATCATGTATGCCCCCAAGCCATGATACTTCCACCCCTGTGCTTCATTGTAGGGGATGGTGTTTTTTGGATCATTGTAGGTTTTTGCCAAGAAGTTCAATTTTTTCATTCATCTGACCAGAGAATAATCTTCCAAGAATAAATGAGCTTCTCTAAATGATTATGAACTAAGTTCATCTGAATGATTGTATCCTATTTGCATATTTACTTCATAGCATCATGATCAGTCCTGTATTTTTTTGAGTACTGAATGTTTTTTTAGGCTCAATCTTTTCCGTGACCCAATGTTTAGATTTCTTTATTCTTTTTTCTTTTTATGAAAGTACTGACGGTGGTGGGGGGGAGTTAGATTTTATATCCACGTACATTTGTATAGTTTTTGTAAGGTTTGCATTTTAAATTATTGGTAACTTATAGAAAATTAAAGTCGACATTTCAACATTAGCCTTAATGTTGATTTTGAAGCCCATTTCCCTGAAATTCTTGGTAATTCCTTTTTTTTATTTTACCTACTTTGTGCTCATTACAGTTTCCATGACTAGAAGACTGTCATCTCTGTATAGCTCTATATCCCCTTCTTCTATATTGGTTTTATTTGTCAAGTTATACAAAACATAAAGGCTGAGAACCCTCCCTCCATTTAAAATACCATAGCTTATCAATACCTTTACACTTTGGGTCAGTTCCCTTAATAAGCAGATGGAGTTGAAATTTCTGATAGGGTATAAAAAGGGTTGAAAAGAATATCTCTTAACTGTTCATTTGAAAATCTTTTTTTTAAGAGAAACAGAATCTACAATCTGCGATGAACCACTGGAAAAAGTCTACTTTTTTTATCACATATATATATAGTCTCAGTTTATTAACCAAATTCATACTTTTTGCTTTGACAGTTGAGTAAAACTACAGTAGTCCCCAACTATACTGCAAATGTTGAGGTCCAAGAAAGACAACTGCATTATAACTGAATCACAGCTAATCAAAAGTCAATTACAAGTGCATGGAGGTGTTTTCATCTCAGTCAAAAGATTTGTGTGTCAAATACCGTGTATTTATATTAGTTGATTGCAAATTGAAGAAATATATTTTAGTCATGCAGCAATACCTTGATTAGTAGAAATTTTGATGTAATAATAGTTACAGCATTGTTATACAGAATAATGTAACAAAGAATAAGCAGAAAAAACAAACAAGTTAGATCATAATGAGACCTTGAACTGTGTGGATATGAACAGTACAAAAAGTTTTTGAACAAATTAACTGCATTAATCAAAGTATACCTGTATAAGGTCTTTTGATGGTATTACCTTTATTCAGTTTTCTGGATTATTTAGACAAATACGTTGGTCCATGAACCACCCACTGTATAATGCTATAGCAAACCGCACTCTATGGGAGGATACCTGTAGTAATAAAATAATAATAATGGTGTTATAGAATTTGACATCATTGATGCATATTTTTCAATCTAAACTTTTTTCCTTTCTAGAATTCAAGTTGAAAATTCTTTTATTGATGAAAAGGCCGATGCTTGCAGTGCATTGGGGGAACTAGCTACAAATATTGGGTAAGTTTCATAATGGTGAAATCCCAGCCTCTCTCTCTGGTTGCACTCCCCCAGCCTCTCTCTCTGGTCGCACTCCCCCAGCCTCTCTCCCTGGTCGCACTCCCCCAGCCTCTCTCCCTGGTCGCACTCCCCCAGCCTCTCTCCCTGGTCGCACTCCCCCAGCCTCTCTCCCTGGTCGCACTCCCCCAGCCTCTCTCCCTGGTCGCACTCCCCCAGCCTCTCTCCCTGGTCGCACTCCCCCAGCCTCTCTCCCTGGTCGCACTCCCCCAGCCTCTCTCCCTGGTCGTACCCCCCCTTTCTTTCTCCTCCCCACTACCCACTACCTGAAAGCTTTGCAATTATTGTAATATGGATGTGCAGAACGGCTTAACTTTTTATCAAGAGTTCAAATTCTGGCTGAGGTAGTTTGTGATTACTTGTCATAAATGCGTCCTGCTATGGGTAAAATGGCTAGGGAAATGAAGCCCTTAAGCCCAGTGAGGCAAACCATTTAAGACAGGTCAGCCACCTTTTTGCCTCTGCAGGACAGATTGCCTATTGATTAGTGGTTGGTGGGCCAAATGAATACCATGAAAAGTTTGAAATATGGCAATCATCCATTTGAATACATTTCATTGTATTTTGCCTCAAATCAATGAATAACACATGCTGGAGAATCATTTTAGTCATGCAAGAACTCAATCATGGGATCTTTTGAATCTATCAATGAGACACAGAAACTTTTTAAAATAAAAAGGAAGTATACTATCCCAGCATTTGCTTGCCAGTGAGTCAAAATCCCTTTGCAAGCCAAATGTGGCCTGCAGTCCCTAGGTTGCCTACCCCCTGATCTAAGAAGAGGCTACTCTGACAGAACCTACAGTTTGACAGTGTTCTTGACCAAGATACCAAGGGAAGGCACCAACCTAAAAAGTGGATTCAATGTGAGCAAGTTGATCTCCGCTTGGAAAAATAAGTAGCAAAGGCAGGAGAAGAATCCTTCCTTGTTCTTAGCGAGAAATTATAAGTTTAAATTTACTTCAAACCAAATACATACCACGTATATTTTCAGTAAAACATTTTAGAAACTGTCAACTGCCAAACAAATAAAAACATTGTTTTTTGTTCAGTTTTCAAGTGATTCTGCCTGACTGGATATCTGTTATGTGTTCAGGCTGCACCATTGGAACTGAAGGGCTGAAAATTTGAATATTTACTCTTGTCTAGAAAGAAATGTTTTTCTTTGTTTTATTTTTTCAAAAATTCACTCCTCCCTAGACTTTTTAGTGGTCACTGCCCAACAAAAGGCGGAAGAAGTAACTTATTCATTGATCACCCCCCCCTTTTTTTTTGCCAATATTTTAATTGTTCAACTCAGAATTACATACTGCCAAAAAACATTGGTAACATGATGGGTTTCTATTGAGTGACTAACCTAACCAATTTCTTTTCCTCTCTTGCAGAACTGTATTTATGCCATATTTACAGAACAGTTATGAATCGGTTCTGGAAGTGCTTACTTATCCTTTGGCTCCTGTCCGTAAGGCTGCTGTTACGACTCTTGCCCAGTTCTGTCTCAGTGTTTATAAAGTTGCTCAAGAGACAAATGATCTGGAATCACATGCAGGTAAGCCTCTATCATATTCTTCCATTCTCTCTGAAACTTACCCAACACAGGCATTTGAATGATGTTGAATTAGAAAATTGAGTGGGTTTTGAGATTAAGGTTCAATCCCTGCCTGAACGTCTGTCTCCAGACTTAGAGTCCGTCCCTCCTCAAGAAACTAATATTGAACCTCTGTCTCAAATGGCACACTTGATTGAAGCAGGCATTGAACTTCTACCTCCAAATTTGCTCAATTTTAAAATTTGACTCTATTCCAATGGCTGTGTTGAGTTAGATGTAAATTTTAGATAATTTGACCACACTATTTGTTGTTTTTCATTTTTTTTTTTTTTCCTTTCCAACCTAATTATAAAGAGAGTTATTTTTTTTAATTCACTTATTCTGTCTAAAAATAATGGCAGTATTTAAATAATACTTTTGATATCTTTCAAAATTATGTTGCTGTGCATTTTCTTCTGTTCAACCAGAATGAACCTGGATTTTTTACTCTGTAATTAGCATTTAGATGTTATCTTCCTTGGCTAATATTACAGACAAAAATATAGACCATCAAATTATGTATCATAATTATCTCAGGAGACCTTGATTTTTTTTTTTGTGTCCTAGAATTAATTTGATAATTTCGAGGTAAAATACATTTAAAAATAATTAAAATAATTTTTCAATTAGACTTCCGATTGGAAAAAAAATTCATATATGATCATAAAACTATTATTTCATGCAGCAGGAGTCTTTGAAGATTATTCGGATGGCAGAAATATTTATGCCAATAATTCTGTAGCTACTCTTTTTGATCTCTAAATAAAAATGTACTCCTTCTGATGTATAGAAAATAGCTGGATGTTATTCACTAGTTTTTAAAAGATGAATTTTGTTTTTATTAATTTTTAGTACTTTAGATCCGTTATAGCCTGGCTCAATATGGGGATTCGCTTATAATGCAGTTAGAGCATGGACCCTAATAAAAATAGGGATATGCCTAAGAAATGTCACACACTGGGCCCATCAATCAAAATTCAGCCCTGCCAGTAGCTCAGAAATATTGAAACTAGAGAGGCCAATAATGTCAGTGATGCTAACTAAAAAAATATTTTTTGCCCTGGCAGCACTGAATCTGGTTATATCAACTGTAAAAAGGAAATGAATTAGACAGACATTTCAGTAATCAATAAACAGAACTCATTGCTCCCTTTTCCCTTTCATCTTTGTCTACACTTGTCACATATAAATCAAAATTTTGGCAATATGTAACCTTGTGGTGAGATGTCAAGATTTAAAAGAAAATTTATGTTTATTTCTTTCTTCCTGCCAGACTAGCCTTGCCCTATCCCCAACCCACAGTTTTCTCTTCATTTCTGCATAAATTACAGGTCAATTTGGAACCCACCCTTCCCCTGGCTCTGCCAGTGTACATTACATATTCACAGTCAATGAAACTAACTTGTTGTTGGGAATGACAACCAGCAGCCTTCATGCAGCAAAGTGGAAAACCTTGATCAAGGTTTGTAAAGCTAGAAAATTCATGATGTGATAGAAAATTATGGAGCTGACCTCTGCATTATAATCTACAGTATAATTCATTTTTGGAAGGGTTTTTTTTCTGTCTTGTCTTGAACACCATAAAACTTGTGAAGTATAAATACATTGCAATTTTTTTACAATTTTTTGGTCTTCCTTTGTTTCTCTGCTTAGTTACTACCAGAATACAACTAAAGAATGAATGAGAGGCTGTGAAAAAAAAAAAAATTTCTCATTCTGTTATTATTTCATGGAGCAATATTTTTGCTCCTTCATTTGATGCTCAAGTAATTTTGTCAGTTCTGAAATAAATTTTTTCTCTTTCTTTCCATTCTAGTATTGGTCAGTATGATTAAGACTGTTGTGCCAATGTTGACTGAACGTATCAAAGAGGATAATAACAGAGCCACTGTCATTGCTGCTGTAGAATCTCTCGTAGAACTTTTGGACAAGATTGGTCAGCCATTTATGTGTGAGGATGGTATGCTTGATGCTATCCTAGCAAGAACCCGAGATATCTTTGCACACAAGGTGAGTCTTTCAATGTTCTATCGGGAACAGTGATTTTTAACCTTTTTTATTCCATGCTACTCATTAACAGTGCGAAATATTCGATACCCCCCTTACTAAAGAAAGAAAAATTTAATTATCATGTTGCAAAATTCATTGCAAAAAATACTGATTTATATACTTCAGAGCATTTACTGGATTTTTAAAAATTTCTTTTGTGAAATCCAGTGACAACAATGCAATTACCTTGTTTATTTTATACTTCAAAATTGAATGGAATCTACAATAAGTAATTAATTATATTGTGTAAGTAGGTTATAAGAAAACTTGAGATTTTTTAAATTCAAATTATTTAAATGCTTTCAATTTTGTTTTAAGTTTTTTTAAATTTTTTATTGTATGCAATGAATAACTTTTCTTTCTTTGATCAAGATCAAAATTTATGTAGAGTAGTTTCCCATTATTACAGCACCCACTGAGATTTTAGGGTGCGGTTGTAACAGACTTGTCGCCTTAATGGTTGGATTTTATACAGAGAGTATTGATAATGAGAGAGAAAAAGTTCAGACAAAAATTACTTTTTATAATTCTTTCACAGTCTCATGCAGATTACAGCTTTGCAAATGAAATGGATGAACCAATAGCAATTATGTTAAAGAGAATATAAAAACAATTGTGCCATTAAATACTGCTGTTAGATGAGTTAATTATATTCCTTATGACTTGGCTGACAAAAATTCACATATTCAAATCTGGCCATTTGCCTGTTTGGGAAATGTTGCCAGATTTGGTCAGAAGGGGAGATAATCCAGTCTTTATCTTGGAGACTTACCCAACACAGGCATTGGAATAGTGACAGATTTTGTTGAATTTAATGTTTAACGAAATGATGAGTAAATTTTGAAAATTACCCCAAAGCTGGAAGAATATTAACATTAATGCTTTCTTACTTAAATTCAACTGTTAATTGATGAAATTTATCCGTGGTTGTTTTTGCTATTTTCAGACAGCTTGCCAAGATCCTGATGAAGATGATGATGAGGAGGAAGACCAAGAAGCTGAATATGATGCTTTCTTGGTGGAATCAGCTGGAGAAATTCTGCCTTCTGTTGCCAAAATGGTTGGAGGAGAAGCTTTTATGCCTTACTTCAAGCTCTTCGTACCTGATCTTATCAAGAGAGCAGTGAGTTTTTAATCATTCATTCATTATCTTGGATTTTTTTTTATCCAAGCAGGCGTGTGGAACAAATTGAAGTTTTGATATTGATGAGGACCTATACCTTTGCATAAGAAAATGGTATCCATTGCAACTTGATGCACAAATGAACCCAAGATTTAAATTTGAAAATGGAAACAGATGTTATAGGCTGAAAAAAACAAAACAAGATCCACCCCCCATCCCCTGTTTGTTAAAAAGAAAAATACAGAAGAAATCATGAACACTGAATTCATTTAACAACCCTTGTGGCCTTGGTAGTTGAGTATTATCTTATAATGTCTGTTATTTAGAAAAGGAAATTCTAGTGAAGCACAAAATAACATCTACCTCAACAGATTTTTAGTTTTTATTGCTTTTGACAAAGAATTCAATGTGTCAAAAAAAAACTCTGGAACTTATAATGTATGACTTTTATCTTGATAATCTTTTATCATCATTGAGGAGAAAGATTTTGGAAATTAGGACTGGTTTACAACTGTGAACTGGTGATGGATGAAAAGTTGGCCCATATAGATAACTAATATGAAATATAGGCTTAGCCAAGCCATACATATATTTTTTAGTCCGGTGTTTTAAAATTCTCAAGTATTAGCAGATCTCTTTTATATTCAAAGGATATTGTCTGAAGTAGGTTTACTAGGAACACCATCATCCACATATAAAGTATCTACTTGTGGACCTGATAATATTAGAATATCATTGTATTATATGAAAAGTTAGGACTTGAGATTGATAAAAAAAATACAAAAGTCAGCAATTACGTTTTGGGTATCTAAAATGCATGAAAATCCAATTGGTGATTGCTTTATTGTAGCCTCTAGAGTTTACACTACTAAACCTCTTAGCAAAGCTGTTTCTATAGTTTTCAATTTAATATACAATCAAGTACAGAAATTCCATATTAAAAGTGAATTCTATAGTAATTTAAATCTCTTTTGAGTAGTAAATAATTCCATGCCCGTTGGAGAAAAATTGGATGTTATAAATACCCTTGAAGGCGCTAAATCTATCTCTACTTACAATTTTAGTTCTCTTAATACAAAAATTCCGCATGAAGATCTTATTGGAGAATAAGATGAAATAAATTATGCATTTGTAGTAGGAAATAGCAATTGGTTTTGTAAATTTTAAAACTTTATGGTGTAAATCAAGAAAAAAGCAAGACTTACTTTACGCGTTCTACCCTTAAGGTGATTGTTAGTCATTATTGGGCAAAGATACTTTGAAATAGGTCATAGATTATTTCATCAGATCATGGGTGTTCCTATGGGAATTGATCATGTATTTGTATTTACATAGACGTGAATATATATTTATGTCGTCTTTAGTTAGAACTAATATGAAGCAAGATCGTTCATTTTCAGGTTGTATCCATTTTATTGATGATTTATGTTCTCTTAATGATGGAGGAGAATTTGGAAAATTGCAAAGTACTATATACCGTAAGGATTTTGAACTAAAGTGCAAACACAACAGAATGCAAGCAATGTTTCTAGATTTGCATATTAAAATTAAGGATAAAATGTTTGTCCATAAATTGTTTGATAAACGAGATTCATTTCCATTCCATATTGTATGTATGCCATTTAGAACTAGAAGTATTCCATCTTACATATTTTATTGAATTATATAATTAGGATATTCAAGGATAGTACAAGCTACACTTGGATTTATTGATTGTACATGGAAAATTGTTTCTTCAGTTGTAAGAATGGTCAATCAAGGTGGTGAAATTAGTGAAATTTTTAGACAATTTAATAAAGCCATGATCCATTTAAAACTCATTGGCTCGACCATAATAAATTGATAACAAAAATGAAAGAATATGTTAATGAGAGTATAGAAATAGAATGAATATTCGACTTATATTAAATCAAATAAATTTGTATTATTGTTAGGAGAATTACGTAACCAAAAGAGATGGATCTAGTCTTTATGCAAAACACTGACAAAGACTAGCCCTGGGGAGTGGAGAAAACATTTGGCTCGAGTCCATTTGTCTGTTTGTTGGGCAGGGTGAGAACATGGAATGCCAAGTAACAAATTGCTCAAGTATGATAATGGGACAGCCCATCGGGGTGTTACTACTGACTAGAAAGTGTTTTGGTTTCATTTCAACCATATATGTAAGGATAATTTATTTGATAATTCAAAGGGAAAAGCATTGATGTAAGCAAGATGGTATACGACATGGAAAATCAACTTTAGGGATAGTGAAGAAAAAATTGTCAAATTCTTTGGTTGAATTTGTTTGTAAGTTGGTCTGTATGCAGTGTGAGATTGAAACCGACAAAAGATTTAATATTCGCATGGGTGAACACCTCAATAGAAATGACACAAATGATTTGCGTCTGTTTTAATACTCACTGATCCCTCATCGTTAGATACGTCTTTAGGGTAGCCTAATTAAGTTAGCCCTGTTTCGGGGGGGGGGGTTAAATTATGGGTTATATAAAATAACATTTATGTACAATACATTATAATAACCTATATAAAATAACAAACTACATGTACGGCATAAGCTATATATTAAAATCAGAGCTGAAAGGGAAATGGTACCATCCACTTGTTGTTAAAATGGTGTACAAATAACAAGATACGAGAGAATTTATGAAAGAAACAAATACGACTATATGCAGTAACCATGATGAATATTAAATAAACTAGATTAAATTTTTTACTACCTCAGAAATTAAACAAAAATAAACGAAAAAGCTAACACAGAATCCCCACACACACACACACACATGCACCTCCAAAAGTCATTTTCAAAAAGTAATTTGCTTTAAATGAATATCCAAATCGAACTAAAGAATTTTTTAAAGATCTTGGAATGATACTGCATCAGAATATAAACAAACAGCTCTGGTTAGTCACTCAAGAGAAACCTTTACATGATTAACGTCCTTTGGCAGTGATCAAATTGGAAAAAGGGGTGATCAATGAATAAATTTCTTCCGTGATCTTTTGTTGGGTAGTGATTACTAAAACAGTCCAAATTTTTGAAAATCGTGAATGAATGCCAGACAGAAAGACATTGCCAATTGACTCCCCATACCAATCATTTCATCAAATGACTTACCATTAAGTCAGTCAGTTGACAGCACATGTTCACAGACAAATTAAACAGTTTTGGCTTCAATGCACTCAGCAAAGCAATTGTGTTGAATGTACCTGAAATAAGATCTGTCTGAAAATATTTTGTAAATTGGCTGAATGATGCTTGGGGTATCCAGTTGTCCAACTGCATGTCTCCTTAATATGTTGGGATAGACTAGTGTTTTGAAATAGTTAATTGCAATTTGATTAAAAATGGCTTTGAAAAAAAATGGACTTGGCCATCAGATTCTTTGTGCCGACTCAAATTTATAGTTTAGTCTGGGACAAGACCAGAATCAAAGAGCACCCATTTGGATAGAACTCCCTTGCAATGGCTTATTAAACATCATGATGTGACAGGCGCTTTAATTTTGTATTATGTTGTTACTTTGAAAAAAATAGTGTGATAAAATATATGAACAACAGAAAAAGGTAAATATTTAATAAAAATAACTTGTTTGAATTATTTACCTTTCCCGCATGATCCTCTAATGATAATACACCATCTCTATAAAATTCTTGAGGTTTGATAGTCACAAATTATGACTTCCTTATTATTGAACCTTTTATTAGATGATATGAAGTTAAAAATGCTTGAAAAGATATGAAGGAGAAATGTGATGAATATGGGGGATGCTGCAAGACTCCATATCCCAATCTACTAAGTTTAGACGCAGTCAACAGAGAGGTGGGGAGTTGTCACTATCAGGGAGCATTTCATTTAGTTGATATAGGACCCATTTTTCCAACTTTTTAACTTTTTCCATTTCCTTGATGTTGTAATATTGTCACTGTTGAAGTCCTAAAGTACTCTAGTTGTATCAGCAACCTGAGCTACTTCGTTTCAATTTGAAATTGTACTTGAAAATTTGTCTATTTTCTCGGGTAGTTGTTGAGAGCTCAAAACTCCCCAATAATAACAGTTTATTTCTCTATTTACATCAAATTGGCAAAAAATGCCATTACATTAGTAAATCTTTCATTTTTAGCATTATTCTCTCTGACCTAATATATTTGGCAACATATGCACAAATATTGTCCTGGTATATCGATATTTATACCATCTGACGAGATCGAGAGTCCTTCCTACAATTGTTCTACTTCGGTGTTTCTTAGAAGATGCATCGGCATGCACAAGAAAAAATCATGCTGCGCAGAAAAATTGAAATGTTATATATGATATAGGATTAAATAATAATGAATACATGATAGATAAAGTCAATACACGATATAGATTGTTTCCTTTGTTTGTTACTTTTCTCTTATATGTAACTAAATTTTGTTTCAGAAACTATAGATAAATCAATGATTGTCTCAAGAGTAGAAATATTTTCTTCAGTCGCTCACTGACATTTTGGCTGTGAGCAGACTATGAAAAAATTACAGGGAATAATGCTGTTCATTCTTTGAGAAATTATTTCTGAGGTTCCTGATGGTCCAGTGTCTTTTCACTACTTGTTTTGAGTGTTTTGGATTTTATAATCCATTCTACACACAATGTAGATATCAGCATGATATATGGACATTTGCACCCATTGACTTTTTCTGATGAGTCTTTTATTGCTATAAGTTAGGCTGAATTGTTTTTCAAAACTTGAAAGTTTCCACATTAAGACTCTAAGACCTTCATTGATTGATTTATACGTCAGAAGTACTAAATGACTCTTGTTTCATCTCTTGGTCCTCACCATTAACTTTTTTTCCCAGTTTAAAAAAAAATCCAACTTTGATATTACAATGATAATTTGGTTGCTCCATTTGTCACTGGGGAAATGGGAGTATTACATTTTCAGCAACCTTTAATTTACCAACTTCTTTTGCTTCTCCAGCCTGAATCACTGTGCTCTGCCCCCTCTATCCACCAGCATGCCACTGCCAACTCATTCATTGTAAAAGGTGAAAATGAGACAGGCAAGACTTCATAAGGGATTATTTTATTTGTTGAAAAGTAAAACCATTTATGGTTAATCTTCTTACCTATACTTATATTTGTGAAAGTTTGTGACTTTTTGTTTTCTCTTCCAAATGGTGCATTACTGCTGGAGATAGTTATCCAAGGTGACCCTGAAATGTTCAGGAGTAGAGTAGAGTAAATCAAGGGGGAAGATTTCTTTTCTTTTCCACTTTTGGTGGTCAAAATTTGAGCTTTTTTAAAAAATTTTTAAGAGTTAAAATCAAAGAACTTTTTTTAATTTCTAGGGGTTGATTGTTGCCGAACTTTTTTTCCTCCTCTAGGAGTCGAAATCAAGGGAAAACTGTTTTATTCATTTTCAGGTATCAAAATCCAACTTGATTTAATTTTAGGGGTCAAAATAAGGGTGAAAGAAATTTCTCTCTTTCTGTGGTCGCTCTTGGTGGAATTCCTTTTTGCTTTTAGGGATCAAATCTAGGGATCAAAATTGGGGGGGGAGGAATATTTCTTCCCCCTTTCTTCATTTTCAGGGGGCAAATTTGAGCAGGAATATATTTTACTTCTAAGAGTCGAAAGTAGGAAGGGAGCCTTTCTTTCCTTTTCAGAGGTAAGAAGTGATGGTGAACCTTTTCAGGGGTTTTTAAAAGTGAAAAGGGGAAACAGTGTTGTTATATTTGCAGTTATTTTCCCTTCAGAAAACACCAGGTATTATTGCTATTCCTTTTTAATTAATGAAAGTCATCATTTTTGACAACATGTGTACATTATCAATAGTAAAAATACTTTTGATTATAAATATTTCTACATTCTTCATTTTTTTCTTCTTATATTTGTCAATGCCAAAGGAAATTAGGCTTATTTCTCCATGACCTGGAGAAAGTCATGTTTTTAGTTAAAATCTTCTCATGAAATCCATCTTGTTTATTTTGTTATTAAATCTTTCTTTTCTCTTGTTATTTCAGAAGAGTACTCAAACTCCTGCTGACCGTTCCTTTGCCTTTGGCACTCTAGCAGAAACTCTGGAAGCATGTGGAAAAGCGTCGGCTCCCTTAACGGAAGACATTTTCCCCGTTTTTATGAAAGGAATCTCAGATACTGATAGTGAAGTTCGAAACAATGCTGTCTTTGGCCTTGGAATCATCATTACTAATGCAGAGACATTACTACACATGTATCCTTTTCGCTACGGTAGTCAACCTTTATAACCCAGTTGTTGGGTCCAGAATAGACCACCCCATTGTAAGTGGAAAGTGAACAGTGAACAAGTTCACTGGTGAATGAAGGTGTTGTTTTCATCACAAAATCAAATAGATTGTGTGTAAAACACCATTTAATTAGATGTTAATTGATTGAAAATTGAAGTAATTTAATATTTCAGCCATAAGTGAGTCTTTTGATGAAATACTATTCTTATATTAACATTTTTTTCTTATATAGATACCAAAATGGCCATTGGAGTAAAACATCCTTTGGTATGGGTCAGTTTTCTCTTGCTTTTCATCGGGCTTATAAAAGAATATTCTTAATGTATTCACTGTATTTCCCGGCAGTGGTCTTAGGGACACTATCAAATTTTGTACAAAAAAAAAAAAATATGAAAGGCTTATAAAAAAAGTAACCTCTGGCCTATGGGATGCAGAGTAAATTTTTCATTTTTCTTTTGAGGAGAGGGGAATCGCCTCATTACAAAATTCAATTCTTCATATTACCTTGAAACACACTGGGTATCAAGTTTGTTATGTTTTTTGTTTGTTCTCTTGATTAGTGACTATTGTCACTAAACACCTGGGTTGCCAGGTTTGCCAGGAGATAATCCAAGACTTGAGACTTAACCAACACAAGCAGAGATTTAATACCAGCCTCTTGAGGTGGGCCTGCTTTAAAAGGCTGGTATTGAATCTCTGCCTCCAGACTCGTTTGATTTCAAAATTTGAACACTATTCCTATACCTGTGTTGGGAAGGTCTCTGAAATAAAGGTCTGATTATGTGACCTTCTGGCCAAATCTAGCAGTCTTGTTCCAAACAATACATGGTGTCTTTCCTTAACTTTAATTCTTCTAGCAAACTTCTAGATATATTGTCCCAACTGTTTGCCTTACTTCAACAAGAAAAATCAGATTCTGTAAAAGATAATATCTGTGCAACTGCTTGCCGTATTATTGAACAAAAACCAGATGAACTTCCACTTGAGCAGGTGAGAAGACCCTCTTGATATTATAGCTCTCACAAAATGATGGGTGTCCATAAATTATCTTTACAATTTTGAAAGTCTATTGAAAATATAAATATAAAAATGATTGTTATGGGTCTGTTGCAGGATAGAGAAAAAGTAATAAAGTTTTTTTGTTGTTTTTTTTTTTTTTTTTTACGAAGATTGATAAAATTGTACATGGATGTTTTTACTCACACTATTAAATTTCTAGCTAGGTACATCAGTGCATCTCTTCATCAATGATGAATACAGCTTGTCAGATTCTTCGCTTTCTTTTTAATGTATCCTCACCAAAAGGAGTCCATAGGAGTCATATCAGGTGAACAAGGGTTTCATTGAGAAAGTCATTTTCATTCTCTCAATCTCTTTCTAACTACTATGTCTTTCATCATTGAATATCAGGAACAGCCATCAGCCAAGTCTGTTGCTCACTTATGATAACTATCAGCAAAACATAAACAGTTATAATAAAACTTGACTTTAGTTATACCTCAGCACTCTAGATACCTACCTATAAATATAGTGTTAAATGAAACAGTGCATACTGGGTCATTGTACAATTACATGAGTAGATATTGTCAGAAATCTTTTTGAAATATGATATTGTTGAGCCTTAAGGAGATAGAATGGATTAGTGCTGTGTATCTCACAGCTCCTGTTCAGAGCAGGTGAAATATCATCAGATATCGACGTACATCGCTACTCGATATATCATGACGTATGTGTTTATTCTCAAACATGTGGCACATTAACAAAAGTGTACAATATATAATTATTTTGAGGACTGTCCATGATGTTGTCTTTTATCCTAATTTCAGAAATTTTGCATTACTAAATTTATTACAAAAAATATTTGAAAAAGAGTGCTACTATAGAGAATCAAGACTAATCCAGGTTGCGCTATGTAGAGTATTACTATACTTTCATTTATTAAAGGAAACACAATGTTTTATACTGTTAATGTTGCAGATAATTAGAAAGCATCAACCAAAACTGTCAACAAAGGTTTCTTCAGTTTTCAAGTGATTCTTGTTGGCTGGCTGTGTACAGTGAGGGAAAACAAGTATTTGGACACTTACAAAATATCCATTTAACATACTTCCAATGTTCACATTTACTTTAAATTCATACAAGTAATGTCTTTTGATATAAAATTAACAATTACTAAGAAAATAAAATACATATTTTCAAATATACAATGCAGAATGAAAATGAACAGAAGTAATGATGGAAAAAAGTATTTAGACACTAATAAAAATTCATCATAATGTTATTTAAGAAGGAATGTAGATCCAGACGTTTCTATATCTACATAGAAATGGAATAAACAAAGGTACGACTTCACAAAAAAATGTAATTGAGCAATATGATGAAGGTTTGAGCCACGGATGTTGAATAGTACTATTAGATCTTGAAGAATGCCTAGTACAAACAGACTAAGCAAATCCAATGGCAATTTAAAAGGTCCAGGATGATTTGAGAGCAGTTGGTGCATCAGTTACTAAAAGAACTATTAGTAATCAACAACACAAGAATGGCTTAAATTTTGGATGAAGTTTGTCTATGGTCCAAAAATCACTATCATAATGAAATCATTGTAATGCACAGAGGTGGAGGGTATTTTGGACAGTTATATTTTCCTTGTTGCAACAGCTGGAGTTTGAAGGTTGGATCTTTCAACAAAATAGCAACCTGAACCATTCAAACGGTTCGTTCCGAACACTGTAGAGGTGCCTCAGTGAATCCTATTGAAAATTTATGGCGATGTTTGAAAGATTACATTCATCTGAGGGACCTCAGAAACAAATGATTTCAAGGTCTTTTGCTAGAAAGAGTGGGCTAAGATTTCAAAAGAATGTAGAGGGCTTGAGGAGTGTTACGAAAAATGTCTCCGAGTAGTAATTGTAGACCTGCAACTAAATACTAAAATATAAAACTAAATACTAAAATATAAAATCAATTTGTAAAGAATACTTTTTTCTACTGTTACTTTTGTTTACGTATTTTTTTTCTTTGTAATTGTTGATTTTATGTGAAAATACATCATCTTTGTATATTGAATGGATATTTTGTAAGTGTCCACGTACTTGTTTCCCCTTATTCTATGTATTAATGTACAGGCCGCAACAATAGTGAATGACTTTATTATATCTAGAAAAAATACCCCCCCCCATACACACACACGGCATGCTGCTAAAACATGGTCAGGTGACTGTATTTATTGAGTGACTAACCAGATCTGTTTTCTTTGTATTTCTAGATTTTACCTGTCATCTTGCAGTGTTTACCATTGAAAGAAGACTTTGATGAGAATGCTATTGTATTCCAATGTTTGATAAATTTATTTTCAAGAAGTAAACCTGAAGTAAGTGAACCCTTTTATCACAGAATTGAAAAACAGAACAGAAAAAAACAATTTTTATACCTAGAAAATACCTTTATACTTTTTACAAAAGAAAATTAATACTTGTAAAATCCTAATGAACATGTAAAAGAGGGAGGTTGCATCTTGTCGCAGCAAAAGAAATTCCATTCTTGAAAGATACCAAAATCTTCCAAAGATGCATGTTAGGAAGGGGACAGATTTTATGGCGTGTGGAACAGCCTGCCAAAATTTTCATGTAAAATGATTTTCTGTCCATATCATGAAAATATGGCTTAGAAGTATTTTAGTTACTTCTCTTCAGTATTGCCAAATTTAATTTTAAAAGGCAGAAGTCAAAAGAGATAATTTATAGAAACCATGAAATCCATAATCTGTAATTTTTTTATATATTTTTCTTTGATTTCTCAAGAACTTTTGAATTGCTAGAACTCCAACTCAACACTGCACTGCCTTGTATTTTGACTTGATAATTGTCAACTTTGGACTGTGGTCAGTTGTTAAGTAATCAAGGTACATACACAAGTACAGATTTCTTCAATCATAGTTTGATGGTGCATGGAGAAAAAAAACTTCAAAAATTAAGAATTGTCCTTAACACTTTCTCAGATCTTGGTAGAGAGTCTACAACTGCTTCATGCAAAGATCTTTGTTTTATGTACTTTACTTCCTTGATGTAACTATATGACCCAGCTTCCCATTTCATTGGTGGTCTCAAGGAAAGGGTAACACAATAGAAAGCATAAAGAAACACTTGAAAAAACAAGTAGCATTATAAGTATTTTGCAAATTTGATCTTTAAGAATGAAAATAGTTTACATCTGTGTATCCAAGTTTTTATCAATCATCTTTTTATATGTGATATTTTTTCAATATTTGTAGCTAATACTCCACTTACCAGACTTATTGAAGGTTGTTGCTGGGGTTTTAGGAACTTCACAAATTATCAAAGGTAAAATTTTTATATTTCTCATTTATGTAAGAATCAGACTTTAAGTATTATCTATAGAGATAGATATTAATGTAATTGATTTTTTATTCCGACAAGATACGATTAAATGACAATATTGGAAAAATTATCAAGCAACAATATCATAGCAAGTGGAACGTTGCAGAGTTTCTTTAACAGCAAGGAATGCAACCCAAATTCAAAATCAGCATATGAAAAAGATAGAAAACAGCATCATTGTGAGGTCTCTCCCCTATCTATCTTTCAATGACTTATTTGTCAAGGGAGACAAGTTGAATGTGAGTTATAGTAGTTTTTTTTATTTATTCATTTTCAAATGTGAAGAAAAAATCCAGGTTCATTCTGGTCATATCAGTTACACTAATTGTTTTCTCAGAGGTGACCCAACAGGTCTCAGGCTTATCTAGTGTGTGTATGTATGAGATATATATATATATATATATATAATCTTAATAAATACATTTATCTATGGCTAACTAAATATAAAAGTAAATTCTATAGTAATTTCAATCTCTTCTGGGTCGTGAATAACTCCATACCTGTTGAAGAAAAACGACTTCATGAATTCATATAGAAGTGCCTTATCTATTTCAACTGATGATTTTAGTACTATATGAAAATTCCACATTAAGATCTTATCAAAAAATTGAATAACATAATAGATTTAACATTTGAAGGAAATTACAGCAATTTTATTGGTTTTAAAAAGCTTTCTGGTATTGGACTGATAATGGATAGTCCTATTTCAGATGATCTAACCACAAATCAATAGTCAGCCTTCCTATTTATTAGAGCAATTCATGGATGCTCACATTTCATCGATTACATGTGCTACCTGAATGATGGTGGGGAATTTGGAAATTCATACTGTTCATCAATAATGAATGTTGATAGCTTAATGGCTGCTGGAAGTTTAAATGTGAATTTCAGTTGAAGAAAGCATAAAAGTAATAAACATTTGAAAAACTTGATAACGACTGTATCTGAATCCTGTCTTGAATGAATCTTCCGATACGTAAAATATCAAACAAAAAAATAAATATTTGTAAGTAGAAATAAAATTTTGTGAATCATAAATTGATATTTTACGAGGATTTTGACAACTATTGTCACTTAATCTTTATTTATAGTTGACATGTAAAATGCACTGGAATACATTTATAAGTACATTTTGAATTTATACTCAATGAATGTAAAATGCATTCGAATATCGTAACACTTATTCAGCGAATGTTGAATAGGAAATATTCTAAAAGTAATATGTAAAATTAAAGCCACAATGTAGGTTGTAAAACTTGTTTTTGCTGATGTAATAATTATTTTAGTATGACAAAGCTTGAACCATTATAATTTTCTCGTAGTTAATAGTAACTCAATACATCTTGGAGTTTTTAACTATAAAGAAGGCTAATCTTTAATCTTCGACAAGTGTTGAATAAAAGGTACCATAATCTAAAATCCAATAAATAGTTGATATTTGTGTGATTTTTAAAAACCAATTTCTCTGATTTTCCTTTGACTTTTTTTTTCCATTCACATACATGCATTTTTTGTCTATTACATTTCAGATACAGAAAACTTGTTGGTCCAATTCGTGCAAAATGTACACAATTCCTACCCAGATGCCTTGGAGAAAGTCAAAGCTGTGATAGCACCTGACCTGAGCATGAGACTCGATGCATGTACCATGATATCTTGAGCAGGTCATCCTTCCCTTCTCTTTTTATCTGCCAGATGACATCTAACTCCCTCCTCTTCCCAGACTTTGGACTTTTACCTATGCTGCTGACTTTCCCCCTGAATATCCTGCTATCCTCCTTTCCTTAGTCCCCCCCCTGTAAATTTCACCCTGATACACAACCATTGAGTTGAGATTAGTGCTTATCAGTATCAAGTGCTATGTCCTAAACCCTTATCTGATATGAGGGGAGTACATGCATGTGGCTACTGTTTGCAGCATTTTATAATTATGGTGCTGTTGCTGTCACTAACAGGGTTGCCAGATTGGGCTATAAGGGGAAATAACCCAAAGTTCACTTCCGAGACTCACTTAACGCAGGCATTGGAATAGCATTAGTTTTAGAAATTGAGTGCAGAAGTTCAATACCTGCCTTTTATCTCTAAATCTGATGATATTCCAATGCTTTTGAGGTAAAGTTTTGGTTATTTCCTCTTGTAGCCCAATCTGGCACCCCTGGCCACTACTACGACTATTACTACTACTGCTGCTGTTGTCATCATCATCTCCCCCTTGTTGTAACTTCATACCACCAGATGTATATCTTAACAGATACATCTATATAGATATCTTTATTTCTTTATATACTTCATATCCCAATATACTAGAACTGGTGGCATGAATTTATGTATAAAAGAAATCTACATATCTATGGAAGGGTATATATCTTATATAGATATATCTTTATACCTCAGGGTTGCTCTCCCCCGTCCTGTCTCCCTTATAAATTTTGAGTCTTTTTAAAAAAAAAAAATTTTATTCTGCAACCTTATTGATACAAGTTAAAGGCAATATTTTTATTATTAATTCTGACTAGTTTTTATCTTCATCTAAATTTTTAGTTGCTTTTTATATTCTTTAGCCATCATTCTATGTCTACAAGTAAGCAGGGCAATCAGAAAGTGTAAACCCATGATGAGAATCAAACTCACACCCTCTATCTCACAGGCAGTTTAGTTTACACTAGATCCCCTCTGCCCAGAGTGTATGAGTTTGATTCTCATGCTGGGCTCACTCTTCATTTCCCATTACGCTGTTTGCTTGTAGCTGTAGAATTTACAGTCCAAGTCAAATAAGTATAAAAACTAGTCAGAATTTTATAAAAATATTATAATACTTCATCTAATAATAAGAATTATTAATGAAAGATTAATGAAATAAGCTTAATGTATACGTTGCTTCCTTTAGAACTGGCGTTACTTTTGTGACACCCTGTATTGATAGGAAATGACTATATCTCTAGGGTATAGATAAGTTGGTAATTCCTTAGGAGAAGAATGGTTATATTTTTCATTTCAACTTGCGGGAGTATAAAAAAAAATTAGTCTTACAAGGGAGATGACAAAGATTACAGAAAACTAAATTGAATTTTTTTTTCCTCCCTTCATTAAGGGAAATGGGTTGATTGGTTGTGTCCTGACTCTTATGGTTCTCCAAATAATATCGCTTCAAACCAGGGTTGCCAAATCTGGCTCGAACGAGAGATAATCTGAGTTTTATCTCAGATACTTACCCAACTCGGGCATTCCAGACTCGCTCAATTCTTAAATTCTATGTTATTACAATGCCCTTGTTGGGTTAGTCTGCGATAAAGTTCAGATTATCTCCCCTGCTAGCCAAATCTGACAAACGAGAGATAATCTGAGCTTTATCTCAGATACTTAGCCTGCTCGGGCATTCTAGACTCTCGATTTTTAAAATTTTATGCTATTACAATGGCCTTGTTGGGGGAGTGAAAGATGAAGTTCAGATTATCTCCCCTTCTGGCCAAATCTGGCAATGCTGCTTCAAACTATGTTCCATGTTAATGTTCATTTTTCATTAACTGGTGAATGTTCTTTTAGTTTTTTTATTTCCTCGCTGGTTAATGTTTTTTCTGTATTGTTGCTGTTATATGAGCTTAATGAGCCTCTTTTAAAAGTTAATTTGTATTAGCTGCAAATTTGTTTTTGTTCTCTTCCTGACAAACCCATGATGTTAAGTTTTTAAAAAATGACATTCAGAAAATGTCTCGCTCGAAAGTACCGTCAGCTGATTTACTGCCTTGAACAGTGAGTAATAATGTGCATCAACAAGAAAATCCAACTAAAATGCAATGTCATGAATTGTCTGATGTCACTCCGGATTGACTGGGGAACTCATCTGTGGCGGAAACTAAATTAGTTGAAATTGAAATTCTGACATAAAACAAATGAAAAAATTCATCAGAAGGTAAAAGGGGAGGACTTTGATCACCAGTTATTCCCCTTGATATTGGATTTTCCTTTATGAACTTGAGACCAAATAGAAGTCTACCAAATCTTCTTGATCACAGATCAATGAGAAAAGTAACTTTTTTTTTTTTCTTTTCTTTTGCAATAGTATTCATCATTTGATAAAACTATTAGACTCCTCAGAAAAATAAGTACAACTATTGCTGTGGAAACAATGGCAGTGCCTCCAACGAAGCCTTCATTAAATGATGACTCTGGCATCCAGTTTGATTACAGGATTTCACATTGACTGAGTATTTCTTTCAGTTTAGTAATAAACTTTTATCTTTAACTATTTATATGATAAACTACTTGATACTGTCAATGGATCTCCTCTGTAAAAAGAGTTATGCAGGCTTACATAAATGTGTGGTTGACTTCAGTAACAACCCCTCAAGTAGCAATCAGGTTTGTCAGGTTTGGCCAGAAAAAGAGATAATCCAAGTTTTCTCTTAGAGACAAGCACGGGGATTGGAATAGTGTGGAATTAGGGAGTTGAGTAATTCTTGAAGAGTCTCTACCTCCCTACTTGCTCAATTTTACCTTCAACACTATCTCAATGCCTGTGTTTGTTAAGTCCCTGAGATGAAGCTTGGATAATTTCTCCCTTGTAGCCAAATCTGGCAACCCAGAGAGATCTTATTTGGAAGGAAACTTGATGATTAACTAAACTAGCTAATTAAAGTAAAAATGTGTCTACAACACTCTGCTTATGATTGTCTGCAGAATAAATATATTCATTTTGTTATCCTATATAATATTTATCATTTAATCCTTTCCATATTGGCTGTAATCCTATCATATCATTGAACCATTTCTTGCACTTTGATCCGTGCTTCACTCTATGAGATACACGTCTAATCCAGTCCCGGTATTATCGTCCAGCTGGTCTTTGGTCTGTTGCTCTTTCTCTTCCCAGTTAAGATTCTCTCTTTTGGGGGATTTGGGTTGTGAGTCCAATGCCCGACCCCCAACCTAGAGGACCAAGTGCTGCTTCTCATCTGACCTCTTCACTGTAGAGAAAAGCTCCCGGGGCACTAGAGACACACAGGCCTTCATATCGTCATGGTGGTAGCACACCAGAACACTTTCTGATTAAAACTGTTATTTCCTTAGAGCCTTGTTTATTACTTATTTGCCGTCTGACAATCAAAGAAAACGGACGTCACTCTCAGAGCTCAGGGAAAATTCTGTGTATATAGCAATAAAAATTTATTCCAAAAAACAAAACAAAACACAAGGTTATAATCCAACCATAGTTCTCTACTTCAACTCTCAATATCATGAACTGCTTAATACTGCTCCTAATTGATATTGGTTCTGCAGGTAGAATGAAAAAAAATATCAAATTACCTATTGGTGGAAGGTGCAATTTATCAGTATTAATTATATGAATTAAAGAGTTGAGCACTTGCCAACTAGTTAAGCATATACTCTGTATCATAGGTATTAAAACTGAGACCTTTTAATCAACAATTTTAATACCTAGGATACTTAGTATATCCAAGTGCTCAAAATAGAGAGACCATAGTTGAGTTGGTTGAATACATTACCTTTTTGCATTGCAGGATCTCTTTCTTTTTCAGTTCTCTAATTTAGAAGTGTTTCTGTATATAATCTGAAATGAAAAGGTGTAAAACCTCATCCTCTTGTGTGTAGCACTTGTAACTACTATCAGATAGGTGAGGGTGGTGTGGGGGTGTAAAACATCTAAAAAAAAATTGAATTTATAAAGCAGGGTTTGGCAACTTTTTTGTCTCTGGGCCAGATTGCATATCAATGAGTGGATAGTGGGCCAGATGAATGCCATAAAGAAATTTGGAATATGTGGATTATCCATTTAAGTACATCTAGTTATATTTTGCCTCAAATTAATGAATATCACACGCCAGTAAATCGATTGTGCTTGATCAAGTAATCATTTGAAATCTATCAAAAAGATAAAGAATCTTTAAAATTAAAAAGTAGGCGTAGTATCAGCATATTCGCTTGTGGGCCAGTGAAAATCTGGTTCTGGTCCACTGGCTATAGATTACCTATCCCTGCTTTATTTCAGTCATGACATTTTGAATCTATTAACATGAAGAGTATGAACATGATTCATTGAATTGTAAATTAGGTATAATAAAAATAAGATAAGGGAAAATCATGCATGTACTGGATAAGCCGAGTATCCTAATATTTGCTCACAAGCCAGTCAAAAGCTTGATCTGGCCCATGGGCCATAAGTTTCCCAGTCCTGTATAATGTTCCTCTCAAACTGCTACCAACCAAATAATGATTGTAGCTTTTTCAAATCAAGGTTGGTACAGATAGTAATCAATAAATCACCAAATGAATAGATGTGATTTCTAGGTAGTCACTGATCAAAATATTTGAACAGTTGAATTTATGACAATATCATTTTAAAGAACCATAAAACTCCTGATGGAAAAAAAGCTTATAAAATGATTAACTCTTCATGTATTACTCTGTTGGAAATTTTTCCTAAGCTCTTCTGTAGTGGAAACCACATTTGTTACACATATCAATTTAAAAGCTCTGCCTAAAGTTGAAAGGGAGGTAACTTCGATCAGTAGTTATTCCCCTGATTAATTTTTAAATTTTCTTATATGAAACTAAGAGTTAATTTTGATCTTTCATGATTTTTAAAAGAAATTAAATTAAGTAGATTAGTCATTAAATAAAAAAAATCCAGGAACCTTCGAAACTGATATTTATGAGCATATTTCATTTGGTGCTTTATTTTTGTTGATTTTTCGTATTCAATAATAATTGTTAGATGAAATTATCCAAATGAATTCAAATATATTTTTTGGGCCAACGTAATGAGAATATATATTTTTTTCTAAATCTAAAATGCATCTTTCATGAAAATCTTTTATCTAATGATCTTATATAAAAGCCATGTCACTTTTTTGTTTGCTGCTTTGTGTCTCGGGTCACGGGAAATACCCTCTACATGTTTGTCTTCCAACCTTCTCCACCCAATACCTGGCCATCTGTACCCTTATCCTCCTCACCTTATGTTTTACTGCCCCCCCCCCACTCCCCTTGACTGCCACTACACAAAATGTTTTGACAGTTTCTATCAAAAACTTGACCTAAATTCACTGATTTTTAAAAATCTTTATCCTTCCCCCTCAGGTCCCCTGCGGCACTGCTTTCTCCCTCCCATAAGTTCACTTCCTGCTTCATCATCCAAACATTTCTCTGCTTCAGTTTTATTAAATTATTTTGTTTTTAAAAAAAAATTAAAATAAAAAGAAAATAAAATCGTCATTTTTTTTTTAATGCTATTTATACGTTTTTACTAAAGTATTTATGCGTAAATAATCCTGTCATTTTATTTCGATGGGTACTATGCCAGCGCAATAATAGTTATCTTGTAGAACAGCTTAAGATGATGAATTGGTTACAGCTAATGGCAAGTTTATTTTTGTTTATGATTTAACTCTCAATACCATAAACCACTTGATACCACTCTTAATTGACCATGGAACTCTTCTGTGAGTAGATTGAAATTAATCAAATCCTTTTTGATAGAATAAAAAAAAATTTGATTACCTAAAGGTAGAAGTGAGGTGACTTTAATCATTATTTTCCTTGATAATGACATGTGTACTTTTTATATGCATTTAAGAGTTAAAGTCTGCTAATAACATTATCTTATAATGATATTAATGAATTATGTTTGTGGAAAGTTTAGTGGATTTTCCTTTTCTTTGCAATATTTGATTTAAATACTTTTAAATCTTGTAGAGTATAGATTTTTTTTTAATCTAAAATGAAAATCCTGATTTGAAACCTTGGTAATTGCTATCGACCCATTGGCAGAAAATCTCCACTGTCAGTTATCAAATTGTTCTGCGGGGTTTCCAGATGGGGGTACGAGGGGAGATAATCCAAGATCCATTAGCCCTTCTGTGGATCGGTAGGGTTGGAAGTTGAATCTTATAGAAGCCAGGGATCAGGGGGCCCCTGAAAACAGTGACAGCTTAGGATGAGTCACAGATTAGTCAATCCCTAATCCATTACTTGACAACCAACATCAGAACACCCCCCCCCCCTCCCCAGTATATAAACTTTTGCCCTTCCGTGGGAAAATGGCAGTGGATGCCCATGATAGTCGCTCAGCAATCAAAGCTAATTAAATAACATAGCAATGTTAAAGGAGTCACTCAGATGCATATCAAGGAGTACTTTCTAGATTTTGAATTGATCTTTCATACACTGACTGTTTTGGTTGGTTCGTCTACTTAACTTATTAAATTTGCAACCTATAATAGTATTTATACTAGATTTGAGTTCTTAGTATCTAAGGGCTCTATAATTTTTTTTCTTATATGCCTGGAAACTCCTTGCAGAGCATAGGGCTGCAACTGTTCTGCTTTGTATTCAATTGCCAGTAGCTCTTGCTACAGGATGAAGTTGTTAGCCCAACACTCTTTACCTTGTTTTGGAATTGGTTATGGCAACTGCCAAGCAATATGTTCTTTCTGTGAGAGTACCCTTCTCTTTGATGGATTCCTTTACAGGGCTAAAGGGCTCCAGCTGCTCTGCTATTTACTCATAACTGGAGGGGGGGGTCATATCTTTCCCAAAGGTATTAATGCAAAGTGAATGTAAACAGCCTTAGTCTGAACTCAAACTCTGTCTGCCAATTTCATTTTCTGTGCTGGTAACCATTAGGCTGCACCTGCAGGCATTACAATACCTTTTAGTTGAAGGAGTCAGGATTTATAAACAATCATATTGAAAATATCCTGATGTAACAATGAATTTTGTGTATGACTATTCAGAAAACCTGAAGAAGTGAACAGCTGAATATATTTTATCATTATACAATATCTCTATTATTCAGAAATGAACTACAAGTTGAGTATCCCTTATCCTGAAGTCTGGAATCTGAAATGCTCTAAAGTCTGATATTTTGAAGGCCCACGTGATGTCAGAAGTGGAAAATTCCACCTCTTGACCACTCTGTAGTATGATTCAGAGATAGGAGATGAGGCTTTATTCAAATCATTTGACTTGGGTAAAAACTTGGTTTTCATTGTGTAACTCTTTAGAAATGTATAACTGTATTTACATCATAAATAATGAAAGACGAAGCAAGTCCCAATTAAAACAAATTCGCAACAACATCGGTGCCTGTTTCATTACTCACTATCATCAGCACAAACTTGATTTCATACACAAAATTATCAAAAATATAGAATAAATGACCCTCAGGCAATGTGTACAAGGTATATATGAATCATAAATAGTTTGTTTTGACTTAAGTCCCATCCCCAGAATATCTCTATGTATATGCAAATATTGCAAAATCCCAAACACATTTGATCCCAGGCATTCCAGATAAGGGATACTAATCTGTAGAGGGGAAAATAAGATCATTAAATATCATAAAAACATTTTGTTTGTTTGCATGGGCTTTCAGCTTGATATTTTATGGGTTTCATGTTAAGTTCCTTTTCCTTTTGTGGCTTTTATTAAAATGTTAAATAAAATAGTTGGACAAAACCATTTTGTATATCATCTAAATTCCTAGAGAAAATCTCATCTTATCCCTGTTTATTTTACAGAAATTCAGTGCTGGAAATGTGAGAGGGGGATACTGCATGTACTGACCTCTCCATTTCCAGTTCTTTTGTATGTCCTATTTAAAATTATTTATTCTGTCAAATTACCAACGGGCTTACAGGACCCCTGCTGCACAGGTTCTCTTCACTCATCTTTGTGACCCCCAAGCATAAATCCTAGATACAGCCCTACTGTATACCTAATTCCCAAAACCCGTTTCCATTACTGCTGATATGGGGTTAGTCATAAGAATGATCTGTAAAGCATACATATCTTTGTTGGAAATGTAATACTGGTTGTACCTCTTTAATCTGGTAACTCTGCCATTAGTTCATGGGTGTGCTACAAGAGATTATAGATTCAGTGTGAATCGTAATGTTGCAGTTTATAAAACAACTTCTTAAATCAAACGTGTAAAAACCTAACCTAGTTTGAAACTTGAATTCAACAACTTTCAATGATTATCATAGCATAATATTAGATATTTATTTATAAACTTTTTTCTGTATCTCAAATTGTATGTGTCATAATTCACATAGAATTCATATTAAAAAATAGCTCTATTTTCTGCACTATTTGAAAAATGGTTCAGATTGAAGATGTACAAATATTGAAATGTTAAGTATTGGTTTTCTCATTTCTTATGAAGAACAGTTTATTGTACCTCTGCCCCATTAATTTATGGATAGAATTGAATGAATATTTTCTTCTTTTATACATGTATTCTCAACTGAATGAAAGATTAAATTTAGTTCAATGCCTTTGAAAATAATCAGCTTTTAGAGTAAATCCTGACTTTGAAAATGGAAAAAAGTTCTGGAGTAAGTGATGAAAATTTACTTGAGGTCTGGAAAGCTCTGTTCTCGCAATACTCTCTAGGTGTATCTCCAAAATTTTGTGTATCAAAAGATACATTTCTTGAGTCAGTTGAACTACACGGATGTCATTATATATTTAGCTTGGCCAACAAAACTCAAGTAATGGTTCGCAAAAATTTTATTTTTAAGGTGTATTGTCAATGCAAAATATTTTAAAAACTATTATGGAAAATATATTTCTCGTCTTTTCCTTCAATATTGGGATATTTTCCCCTTAATTGCTTGAGGTTTGCTAGAAGTATGGATATTGAGGTGCTCTCTCAGATGTTAGAATCATCTGGAGTAATACATTCTATTCTCAAATTCCTAATGAAGAAATTTGTCTTCTATTCAGAAATTGATAACTTTATAATCACAAATACTTCCTATTTTCTTTTCTTATGCGATCCTCATTGCTCCTGAATTTATTTCATATATTAGAAGCACCTCCCCTATTTTACATACTTGTATTTGTAGAATCCTACAACCACATACTTTCTTCATTTTTTTTTCTCTTTTTTTTTTTTTTTCCATTTCTGTAGGCATCCATTGTCAAAACACAGGTGTTGAGGTCCAAGAACTGTGATAACCACATATAGGCAATATTCAAGAGAGGTTGATAGTAGGATGGCAAATATCCTCTATTGTATAGAAACTGAGTGAGATTTGAACAAATAAATAAAGACATTCTTGAATGGGTTTTTAAAAAAAGATTTTTTAAGCAATATCACCAAGATAACTACAATATATTACAAAGTATACCAAACTTTGGTATTTGAAAAGAAAATATTTACATCAATGACCTATCCCTTTTGACCCTTTCTTCACTTTTATATACTCTGTACCTGAGTTTCCAAGTGGAGAAGCTCAAATTTATTTTTAATAGAACATCATCGGCTTACAGGTTCAAAGGGAGATTCTGTTTTTATTTGCATTTTTCTGAATGAAATAATATAGGTGAAAATGTTGGGGTCCACCACCCACTCGCCTTATATCGCAAACCGTACTATAATGGGAGACACATGTATGACTGCCACGAAATGTCATAGGCTTCTTTTTAAGTAACTACTGTTGTGACAAGTATATTCTTGCGTAATTTCTTTTTGGCAATGGGTCAATTAGTCTATTCTAGTCAACAAGCCGATATGAGTGTGGCATTGTGTCATTCCAGGGTTGCCCGTTAGAGCTACAAGGGAGGTAATCTGAGCTTTATCATAGAGAATTGGACAACATTGGCATTGGAATAGCATCAAATTTTGAAATCAAGCGAGTCTGGGGGCAGATGTTCAATACTAGCCTCTTCAGGTTGATATATAACCTCTGCCTCCAATGCCTGTGTTGGGTGAGTCTTTGAGTCAAAGCTCTGATTATTTCCCCTTCTGTGTCTCTCTATATCCTTTTCAAACAAGGTCCTGTACTGGCTATTCTGTCCGTCCTTCTTATACTTGAACGAAAAAACCCAACTTTTTATACATGATGAAGAATATGATTTGTGAGGTGAAATTGAATGTAATTGAAACGTGTCCATTATGATGTTCCAGTCAGTCTGTAAAAAATTATCTTTGATTGGCTGTTTTGTCTCACCTCCCCACAATATGTTTATCTTTGATTAGCTGATACAACCCTCAACCACCCACACATACACACATTTCTTGATGGTCAGTTCAGGGAATAAACTTTCACTATGAATATATGTACATTCTGACCACACAAACTTCTTTACCGTATAAAAAGAAAACAAAACTTTTACTGCATTTCCTAGCATTTAAAATCACCAGGTTGTGTGAATGAATACCAAATGAATTTCCAACCAGCAGGGCCTGAGGTTGCCAGATTGGACTACAAAAAGAGATATTCTGAGCTTCATTTCTGAGATTTACCTAACACAGGCATTGGGATAGCATCAAATTTGGAAATCAAGTGAGTTTGGAGGTAAAGGTATTGAACTTCTTTATCCAGACTCATGCCTGTGCAATCCTGTCAGGGCCACAATAGACAAAGCTTCACAATCAAACATTTTTACATTTCTATAAACTGAAGCATGTCATATGTTTCTTAGACTTGGACTATGAAACATGAATTGCTATAATATACTGGTATTATGTATCCATAAGTTCATAGGTTCATTTGCTGGAAAGAGAATCAAGTTGTAACAAAAATATTTAAATATTTGATGTCTCCAGGAATAAATTTCAACTGTATCAAATTCTACACTTACAGTTTCTTTTTGAAGAATTGCAGACTGTCTGAACTGGTGCTAGCAATTTTATTTATTTATTATTTTTTTTTCTACTTATGCAATTATCCTGTTCAGGGACAAAATCTCTTATGTAAAACACTTGGAACCAGACACTTCAAAGTCCAGAATGTTATAGATTTCAGAATGATAGTACAGGTACCATATATCGGGTAGACTATTGAGTTAATTGTTAGGGAATGGCAATATCTCTGTAATGAACCTTATAAATGAATATGGTTGATTAAATCTACAGCAATAACCTGAATAGTACGGTTTTCATTATTGTTGGTTTTGGTGTAGTGCATTAACTAAGTATAAGCTAAAAAAAACCCACAGGTCTTTAAGAAGATACAGCATAGAATTAATGGTATACTCTTTATTCTCAAGTACTAATAGAAAATATATAAGTACTTTTCATTTTCAAGTAATAGAGCTCCAAAACCAAATATTTTTTTCCATGGAAAAAATGAATGACTTCCAGAATTTTGAATAAGAGATTGTGTACCTCTATTTACCATCCCTGTCTTGATATATTTCTGGTTATTTACCATTGTTGAAAGAATTTGCCTGCTTTAATACTTTTGAAAAAAATCTTAGACACTTGGGGTGGTTTTGTTAAGCTCTCTATAGAATAGAGATTTATCTCATCCAGTAATTGAGAAATGTTCCAATGGGTATCTCTAGTATTTTGTTCTTAATCAGAAATAGTTGAAAGAAAGAAATCAGAAAATTGGTAACTATCCAACCCCTCCAAAGTATAACTTTTTCTTGTTTCATAAATTAGTGCTCTTAAGAATTGTTTTCATTCTAGCAAATTTAAATGCTTGTTGTCTCTTCATAAAATTTACAGTCAGGCTTCAAATATCTGATTTAGACATGCACGTAGTATTTTATCCAGATTATTGATTGCTGGGATAACTGACCTGATCATAAAAAAAAGCATGTTTAAAGGGTTTGATTTCATCCAGACACTGGATATTGCTAAAAAGATTCATGATTTTTATGAATAAAATCACATTACACATTGTTTAAATAACAAAAATACATAGCTGAAAATTCAAAGAAACTGGCCATAATTACAAATGATACATTTATGTACATACACAGCAAGTTCACAGAATTTGTTGAAGATTATTATTTGAATTTTCAACATTTTAACTGTGAGATTCTTTGTTTGAAGATGATGTATGAGGTGCTTACAAAACAAGAGCTGAAGTGATGGTACCAACATTATTCTCAAGTGTTGTATTACAGTATGGCTAATTGAATATTCAGGGGACCTTGAAATTTTATTCGGATTACGCAAAATTCAGGATAACTGAGGTTTGACTGTATATTGTTGGTTTTTATTTGACCTGAAGGTGACAGTTTGGTGGCTGTGATGGAAGCAGGTTACTCAAAAAAAACAAAAAAAACAGTGAAAATAGACTGTATTTGCCGCCCTTTGTAAGATGAAAGGTTTACAAAGGTATTTAGAGGACTACAGCTCACTGCAACTCATCCAAGCCCCATCAATGTCCATTTGGAGTTTCTGTAGATGAGCCCCTTGTCATAATACTAGTGTATTGGATACAAATTAATGTGTAAATAGTTTGTTTTTTTTAAAAACTTTGAATTTGCATTTTATATGCCAGCAAATACGGTAATACTGTAAATTCTGTACTTGGTTGTTAATTTTCAGTTTGCTTATCTTGCTCCTCAAATACAATATGTTGTTACCCATTTCTTTCATTTTTTTAAAATCCATACACACCCACACATCCCCACACACTCACAGAATTGTGAACAAAAAATTGTCTCAACATAGATCTGAATTTTTTCTTTCAATAAAAAAACAAAAAACAAATCACTTTTTTATCTTGTTCAAAATTGACACTTTTTAATATTGTATTTCTGGTTTTATTTCATGTGATTGTGATTACTGGATTTTTCTGGTTGTAAACATGTGGCAAAGTTGCTTTTTTTTTGTTTTGTTTTAGTTGATTGATTAAAGTTCAATGACTTTATTGAATGAAAAAGCATTTTGTACTGAATTTCAATTGAAATAAGTTAAAACCTTTTGCAGAATGGTGGATCTTCTGGCTCAATACAGTTCATTGAGTTCAGAATTGTTTCAATATTCTTAATGACAGCCATGCTTTAACAAATTGCCCCCCCCCCACTGATAATGTAGAGTATTTATGTTTTAACTAAGAAGTTAACAAGAGATCAATCCCATCATTTTAGGTAAAGGGTTGAAATGAATGTGTGTGTGTATGTTTATGTATATATACGCAACCCTAGCTCATTGTATGTAGTGGCCATTTTAAAAAAGAGGACATTAAATCAGTGGTTCTCAACCTGGGGCCTGCAGACTATTTTGGGGTGGGGGCACAAAGGTATTGCATGGAGTCCGTGAGTTTGTTGTGTCGGCAGACTTGGGGCCCGTTGGCAAATTCATTCAAATAAAAGGGGTCTTTAGTGATGAAAAGATTTGAAATCATTGTTCCAGAGTCTAGACTGACCCTCTCGAACATGTCAACGTGACTCTACACTGCGAATCATCAGTGGTGTTCATAATGACTACTGCTTATAATAAAGATATGTTCCCACTGTTTCAAGTATATCTGAGGTAATTTATATAAATTTTTTAGTCCAATCCCAAAGAGGAGCACAGATTAATATCTGGCTCAAGGTGTAGCCAGATGAAGGATAGTGCTTAAAAGCTGGAATGTTGGGCACCAAGCTAGCTATATTTTCACCCTAGCTATGCACAATTTTTTAACAAAATTAGATTTATGAAAGATTTATGAAACACTGAACAATATACATTCTATATATTATGATTCTATTTCATTGCAAATAATTCTAATAAGTCAGTTTCTCCTTTAAAAACCAAATGAGGCCAAAATGTCCTTGGTCAAAATTTCTGCACCTGAAACGTCTACCAAAGATAACAGTTTCTGAGCAAGTGTGCATTTTCAAATTCTGTCCAAAATTGACCAGCTTCTTTCATTTCCAACAGAAGTTTCTGAGAGGTTTGTCTCACCTCACAGAATTATATAAGCCTGAGTGAATTGGGGTTATTCAGTTTTATTCCATTGAGATTTGAAACCATTATTTTAGAGTCTAGACTGATCCTTTCAGTCTATATTTTTCAAGTCATGAAGACGAACAAAGCTTATATGCCTTGAAAATAGTAAATTAAAACCATTCAAGATTTTTTAGGATTATTCTTAATAGTTTGGATGTCTCCTGTTCAAGCTTGTTTCTCTTGGCTTGGCTGGATTGTTTCATTTTGTTCATTTAATGTTACTATGACCAGTAACTTTATTTGAGTTGTCATTTCAAGTTACAAAGTTGAAACAAAGCTATATTCCTTGAAAAATAGTGAATCAAAATTATTTGAGATTTTATTCTTGATAGTTCAGGTGGAAATTTGCCAGCCCGCATCAACTTCTTACAGTGATGAAAAAAAAATTTAGGAAACCGTCAATGTTCTTTTAGATATGCCTTTGAGTCCAAACAAGTGTTATGAGTCAAGTTAGAAGAATGAACAAACACTCTGTTCTGAGATATTTGTTGATGGTTTGAAATAGATTGACACAGTCAGGGTACTTGCCCAAGTCAATATATATAGCTTGCTACATCTCTCCAATTTTTCAAACAAAATTATTTTCTGCCAAGTAATTTTTTGTTTTTCAAGTTATGGCCATTTTATATTGCAAGTTCTATGTACATGTTTGTTCATAAAAAAAAAGTTCTGTTTTTTGTTTTTTTGTTTAAGGTTTCAAGAATGACACAAATTTTCAAAATTCAGCCAGAAGGGGAGATAATCTTGGAGACTCACCCAACATGAGTTAGAATAGTGTTGAATTTGGAAATCTAGCAAGACTAGTTTAATAAGGGCCCCTTGAGGTGGGCCTGCCTCAATAGGTTGGTATTGAACCTCTGCCCCCAGACTTGATTGATGCAGGCCCATCTCAAGAGGCTGGCATTGAATCTTTGCCTCCAGACTGGCTCAATTTCTAAATTCAATGCAATCACAATGCCTGTATCGGGTAAGTCTTGGAGATAAAACTTGGATTTTCTCTCCTCCTGGCCAAATAACATGTACTTGCAAGCATAAAGATACCAAACTGCATACTTTCAGAAAAATTATCACCAATGAATTTCTTTCCTGTGTTGTGTGTCCAGCTTTTTCTTTTTCTCTATTTGTTGTTGAACTCTAAGGATAAAAATATTGAACAGTTCGGGAGATATTTATACAATATAGATAGATAGATAGATAGATATAATACTTGCCTGTAATTTTTCATGTTTGATTTTTATATTTATGCTCAATATTGTATTTAAAATGTATTTTTTTATTATTGCATTCAACATTCAAGCTGTCAGTTGTTGAGGGTGCCCCAAACACTTATCTTGATGTAGGTCCCAGTTCTATTTCTATAAAAATGAGAGATTGTTCCCTCCTTCCATTATAAGGTATTTAGGTTATTTACATATAATGAGCCAGGTGTTGGCAAAGTCCGACTAGCAACCTCATTTCATTTGGCTCGCCAACTTCAATGTGTAACATTGCATACAAAAATTCTTCACTTTTATCTATCTCTGGTTAATGAACAATAAAATTCAGAATTGATAAAAACTAAGGCAGTTCCTGTTCTATAGTTGAATGTTTGGAAGGGGTCTGACTTCATCGTGTCTGGAGAAGCAGGCCATAATAAAAAAATGAAATAATTTTCTCTTTGTTGCACAAAATCACAATTTTGAAGTAATTCAATTAATTCTCTTTCATGTTGTTAATCTAGGTATTTGGATCAAAGATCTATAATCTATAATGTTTTATTTTTATTAGATTTCTCAAAAAACGCTGATCCCCAGAACATCAAACTTGACACTGCACTGCTTTGTGTGCTGACTCATACACCTGGTAAAAATCTAAATTCCCTACTGTGATTTCAAATCCCGACCAACTGATTGGTAGGCAGTTTTCCTACTAAATGAGCTAAACTGACAAGTCTTACATATCTGCAAAATTCATCTTGATTATATGCAATAAATAATAAATAAATACATTTACAAAAAAAAAAAAAAGATTTGGTAATAATCATTTTATTCATTACATATACAACAAAAAAAAAACCCACAAAATTTGCAGTAATCATCTTCACTCTGAATAGAAGTAGGAGTGGAGTTTGACCTTACAGTAGCCAGGTTTGTTCTCTATTTTAAGCAAATATTCATCTATTTCTATTTTCTTTTCCTTTTTTTTCTCAGAATTTCTGTCTTACATTATCCTCTCTCTTCTTTCACTTTTTAAAACTGATATAGTGGTATTTTTTTTCTTCTTTGTGTGTAATGTCCCTATTATAATGCGGGTGTTGGAGTCCAAGAAAGCCAACTGCATTATAAGCTTCATTGTAGCTCTTTTGGAACTTGATTAATATTTAGGGGTCCACAATCCACCCACATTATTACACGAGAGGCCTGTATATATTTACTAGCATAGTATCTGTAAAAAATGGGATCTTTTGTTATTCCAAACTCTTCAGATCCAACCCTCTTGCATGCCGTTTTAAAAAAATTTCGTCTGGACACAAGATTGTCTCAGGTAACGAATTTGTATTCAAAAGGTTGTCTGTTAGGTACCCCGCTTCACTCACTAAGCCAACTGATAACTCTAATGCTGAATCGGTACTGTTGCTTTTTCACTCAATTATGTTCCAGGAGTTTAAATTTTGAAAAATAATTCCTTTAGGCTCTCTGTTGTTTTCTCATACTATAATTTCAACAAGGTTTGTGAAAGATTATTGGCAATGTTATTCTCCTTTGATTTTTTTTTTTCAGGTTTTAAAGCTATGTAAATGAATCCTGATTAAGTTTAATCTGCTTTGCCAGTTCAAAGACTGAAATCTTTTCTTTCCTTTCTCAATTTTCTTGTGAATTGTGATGTTGCTGTTTCAAAAGCCAAAATATGTCAATGTTTTGTCTGGTAATGCAAATTTGTGTCTGAAAACTACTCATTGTAGTTATATTAAATGATTTGTCGTCAGGCAAAGGGTTAAGAGTTAATATATTGATATCGCGGATTTTACAAATACAGAAATACCTTGAATTGTGCAGTTTTGATCAGTGCAGCTTTTATTATGGTACGGTCAAGGTATTGTACAAATTGATATAAAGTATAAGTTGGGGAGAAAAAAAAATTATATGAAGATCTTGAGCAGTGTGGTTTTTAACAAAACGAAAAATTTTGGAATGGATTAATTACACTAATCAAGGTATTACTATACCTGAGTGATTGCCTGCAAGAAGACATTTTTTAATCTTTTTGCCTTTTGGTTTTGTAGTCTTTTATCCTTTTGGGTGAATTTTTTTTTTTTATTGCTGGTGGTGGGCAGGGGGATCCTCACCTATCTAGCATTCAACCCTTGATTTTTGTAACTCTCTAGATTGCTCCTTTGACTGTTTTTCAGGACAACCTGCTGGATTGAATTTATGTTGAACGAAATCTTGGATAAAAGTCTTCATATTGCCATTATCTTATTTATATATGGCATGAAAGCACGTGCAAGTTTATTTTCCCATTTTTCTTTTTTTCAACCCATTCAGGATTGGCCTACTAAGGTGCTTAATGCTTGAATTAAAATGTCCCAGTTGACTTCTAGAAGAGATCCGTGGGGCATACATATCCCAGTAGTCATAGAAACCTTAGGGGATATATATATATATATATATATATATATATATATATATATATATATATTACCCAAGGAATCTTGAAAGAGTTAAATAAAGATGCAAATTTCATCTTAATTTTTATAAAGTGAACTTGACTGAGAATCTCCTGAATAATTGAATATGTGTCACTTTTTTCCAACTTTTCTTGCGCACCCATCTGCTCCATACAACCATTTTGGCATACATAGAAAGGGACAGTTTTTCTTTGTCCTCTGGTTGTTGTAAATTTCTTATAATTACACTATGAATTGTGAGGCAAAAAAATCCATCATTTAGCATGCAACGAGGAATTTGCATCTTCAACTACAAACAAGGTTTTTTTTTATAAAACAGGTGGCGGATCATTATTTCTTTCTCAGGACCATCTTCTTTGAGCAGGATCAAATGCATACACAGGGCTCCTTCTCTACTCACTCTATTAGTGGGTCAATACACAGGACACATGTGCATGCACACAGGACCCTTAAATATTTATGAGACTTTCAGACTGTTGCTCTCCTTGATATCCAACTTGGAATACTGCTGCTGAATTATCACTGTATGGGATGTTCATCTATTTTGTGCCAGGCTTTTTTCCATTCTTGAAGTATTTGGATGTATATTTTGCTCAAAATAAATGTATTGTCTACATTCAGACTAATCTTTTTTTTTCTTTGTATCTTCCGATGTTGCTAGATTGGGCTCGGAGGGGAGATAATCCGAGCTTTATACTGCCTCCAGACTCAGCGCTGTTTGATAAATCTTTGGGATATACTCAACACAGTTGAGTCTGGAGTCAAAGGTTCAATACCTGCCTTTTGAGGTAGGCCCTCCTCAAGAGGCTTGGTTTGAACCTATGCCCCCACACTCGATTTCAAAATTCAATGTTATTCCAATGCCTGGGTTGAGTAAGCCTCCAAGATATAATTAGGATTGTCTCCCCTCCTGAGAACTCTGCCTCACCTGCTTTTTAATTTGCTTGTTGATGTTTCCTTTGAATATTACAGTATTGGTCCAGAAAACGGGCCATTTTGGGATCTAACGGGTTTCAAAGTAGTTGGTCAGTTATCTTAATTTCCGTGGCATGGTTGGACAGTCTTCAAATAAAGATTAGTAAATTGATATTAAATAGGTCCTGTTTTTAAAGTATATTGATTTGTATATGTTACAGCTCTGTTCTTTTTACTTTTCCTTGTATATTTTATACTTCAAGACTTGAATTGATTGACAAAGAAACGAATGGAACCTGCTTTAGAAGTGTATTACTTTGTATCTGTTGAATACAATTTCATTCTTTATTTTTCATTATTTCATATTCTAAATATAAATTGAACCTTGGTCTTAAGATGCTGGATAAACGGTCTGGTGTTGTGTATGCAGCTGTCCACTCAGGTCTTGAGCTCTCTTCTAATTTCAAGTTTTCTTTCTTGCTTGGTGAATGTGATAACGAGCTTTGAAAGTGGGACCTCACATTTTCATTTATTTTCCATAGTCTTTATCTTCATCTTAATTTTTAGATATTTTTATCACAACTTTGACTTGGGCTGTCATTCTATGGCTATATGTAAAGTGTGATCAGAAATAAAAAGTAAGCCTCCAGTAAGAAACTTACATCTTCATTACCAAAGGTAATGCTGTATATACCTAGCTGCTTTGACCATTCAGCTTTGGAGACTATCATGTCTTGCAGAAACTGATTTTACACCTTAAACTCATCTTTACAACTGACAATACATCATTCAATAATTTATTGTGTAATTTCATACTAAATTGGTCCTTTAGTTTGTGTCCGGCAGCCTACATGTTTGGTTTTTTTTCTTTTTGAATTCAAACCTTTTTATTGATCATGGCCCAGCAAAAGGTGAGATAAGTAATTTATTCATTGTTCACCCCATTTCCAATTTTTCAATTGGTAATCCCCCAACATGGTATGCTACCAAATGACATTGATCACGTGGCAGTTGTTTATAACTATAACAGGTCGTCTAATCAAAAGGAAGCAACTCGGAATTCGGCACCATCACACACACACGCACACACACACATATATATAGATATATATATGTATGTAAACGGATGTGACGTTTCTAGTCTAATATGAGTATGCGTTCTAGGAAGTGATTCCACCTAGTAACAAGAACATCCGACGAACGCTGGAGGGTACACGCCCAAAATATGGATAGATTCAGAAAAGAATCTTCATTCAATAAAGTTCAGACATTTCAAGAAATGATCAATATAAAAGAAATCTCTGAACTCACCAAATAGATCGATTTCATTTCGGGACCCCTTATCAAAACTTGAAGCTCTTAAGACTTTGAAAATGGTTCTAAACGCTTCTCCGCTAATGACTAGGAATTAAGGAACGTCTCCTCGAAGTCAAGTGGTTACGGTCAATATATATATATATATATATATATATATATATATATATATATATATATATATATATATATCTCGGTTTCCTTAAGATCACCACAGTCAAACAACGTCAAGCCTGATCAGTACCCATTAGGAAATAACGGGCGCCTGTTTGTACCTAAACTGCTATTAAACTAATTAACAACCGTACCAATTAGAGACTTTTGATTATTTGTATGAAAACATGAAGGAAAATAAAGGTGATTAAGAATAAACAAGTGAGGAAGAATAGGGTGGTACAATCTAACGCGATACAACTGAGATATTCAACATATTAGGGAATGACAGGCAGATCGATTTCACTATTTTCTAGGATAAATTCGTTATCGTTTGTCGTTATGAAGTTGGTCATTTTACAACACTGTCCAATTGTAAAAAGTGAGCAGTGATCATGAGTTCAGTTGTTTGAATAGAATTTTAATAATTGAAAATGTTCGTTGTGACTAGACTTTAAACTCATTGACAATTGACATTAGATAAAAGGTTCAAATTTCACTCCCTCGGTTTCTGTTGTTGTTGAAAACAGTGAACATAGCATGGGAAAGAGGCCGAAGCTGTCTGATTTCGAACGGAGTAGAATTGTTAAAATTCCAGAATGAAGGTCTACTACAATGTATAATAGCTGAACGAATTAAACAAAGTGAGGCTGTTGTGAAATGTTTTTTTTTGCATAATCCAGAGTGTTATGGAACTAAGTATAGAGGTGGTTTCTAAAGCCAAGAAGATCACGATGAAAGGACAGTTATCAGAGTAAGGCTGTATAACCAAGAGATTATCAAACGGAAAATTAATGAGTCATGATTCAGGCCCTGGAAAAGATTGCACCGTCTGATCTTGAAAATGATCAACAAACAATGCTGATTGGAATTTGAAAGACTTCATCAAATATGGGACAAGGAGCCTAGCTCTGAAAATGGTCCACAAAATACAGATTGATATCTTATCTAAATAGTTAAGTTTAAGTAACTATGTGTATAACTTATGATCAGGCCACATGCACGTTTAGAGGTTGTCATTTAGGGAGGATTCGTACCTCGAAGTTCGTTGCAAGTACAGTGCCGTAATGTTTAATTATATTTAGACTGCGACTAAATTGAATTTGATTACTGATTGGCAGGCTTGGTTAAGCACGACTGGTTTTCTGGCATGTGTTATTCATTGATTAGACGCAAATTCAAATTGTATTTTTTAATATTAAATTTAGTTTTGGTGAATGTTTATTTCCCATGTAAAATTGTTAGGTTGTCAATAAGGATTTATTTATTAACAAGCATAGTACCCGTAAAAAATGATGTGATTATTCACATATTGATGAATTATGCCAAAATACTTTTTTAGTATGCATGTATTTATTGCAGACAAAAACCCATACCTTCAACGAAATTTGTTTTTCTCTTGATTTTCTGCAACTCTATATTTTCTGCTTTTTAATAATAAAACAATAAGACAACGGAATCGGATGAAAATGAAGTTTGTATTCTCAATATGAGAGAAACCAGTTTTTTCACAAAAAATTAGAGATGCCTTTATTTAGTGGAATCGTTTTTCGTACTACTACTTATCCTGTAGCAGCAGCAGTAGTAAGTGATGTTGACACGAAAATGCAGCACAGTAGAGCCTGGCTTCACTCCTCCTGTTCTTTATGTTTGCTTTAACATACTGACACAGTAGTGCTTTTACGCCTTCCTCTCTTTATGTTTGCTTTAGCGTGACTGGAAACAATAAACCGAAAGAAAAAAAAGTAATATGTGCTCCTTATAGTTATGGAAATTTGCCATAAATTGTTGGAGAAAATTTTCTTCCTGAAATTTGCGTTTTATCCCAAGAATACGGTTCTATTTGGATATTTTACTAGGACAGGTTTTCGACCATATTTCGTAAGAGTGCTGTGAATCTGGAAGCGAGAACGAGATTTTTTGGCCCGGCCCAAGACTTGTTGAGTTATTTCTTCTCTAACTCTGGTTCTAATAATCTTTCCATCAGAATCTTCTTCAATTATTCTTATTACGAATGGTACAAAGACTTTTGAAAATGAAATTGTTTTTTATGAAAGTTTTGGATGTTTATTTTCCGTCGCTCGATCAATGAAACAGTAGCAACAGCAGCCACTAGTAGAGTAAACAACCCCTATTCTTTCTCCTCTCAGAGTATCAGCATCTACCCTGAATGAGATATTTTTTAGAAAATGAAGTTGAATAAAGTTGCAGTGTGTGAGAGGAAAACAAATTTCAAACAATCAAAACAATAAACAAATTCAACTGTTTAAGTAAATAATTTTTATCTTATTTTTGGACTAAATATCAAAAGGCTACATTTAGACTTTCTGCAGAAGCTAGCTGAACCTCGGGAAGTAGCATGAAAGGGTTTCCAGCTAATTTATATAATGAAATTTATATAACTTGAATTGTACGGATGTGAAATATGGTAGTAAAACACAGCATACGAAGGCTCCAAAAAGTCCTACAAATCCACGCCAAAGTATAATGATACGATGTATTGATCATATATTATTACAATAATTAAGTTAAAAGCCAATAATTTGTTTCTCATCAGAATATTGTGCACCATGAATTAATCTTGGTACGATGGAAAAATGTCAAAATGTCGTCATAATTTCTTTTTGAGGCACATTCATAGATTTCTCTCATTCTCGGTATCTGACAAAGAACACATTAATGGCTTTTAACTTCATTATTGTAACAATATATGATCAATACGTAGTATTTTTATACTTTTGGGCGCCTTTTTATGATTTTGGAGCCTTTATATGCTGTGTTTGACTACCATGTTTTACACCCGCAAGGCTGATGATTACCAATTATTTTATTTAAAATCTAACTTAAGAACTTTTCCACTTTATGATCTTGGTTTCTTTGAAATATTATATATACATATATGCATTCAATATTTACCGAGTAGATTTATATACATGAAAATATTTTCTCATTTTCATTGGATATTTCTTGATTAATCAATTTTTTACATATTGGAGCATTATCTTTGCTTTTTGAAAATAAGATATTGGTGCCCCCCCTCCCCACGATCCAAGAGACGAAAGTCAAAGGGAAACAAGAAAAGAAGGAAAATGTTATGGTGTCATGGATTGAGAGAGAGAGAAATGAGAAAAGGTTCAACTTTAAGACAGCTACACGTAGAGTATCAAGAGTTGGCCGACACTAGATGAGAGAAACACTCTGCTTGCGAGACCAAGGTCACCTAGAGGTTTTGGGGGAAGTAGATGAACGGCCATCAGAGAACAGCGAACAGAGCCCATCCGTTGACTCACTAGGCTCGGGGAAAAATGGATGTTCCAGCATGTAGAAAAGCAGGTTTCAGAGTGAAGCACCCTGAACTGCAAACTCTGTATTGTACAACAAAAAAAAAACAGAAAACTGTAGGATATTTTTTTTATTGGCAGGCATGAATTTTTCAAAGTGGGGATAGTATTGCTGTGATCCCGTGAGGGACGAAAGACGAGAATCAAAAGGAAGCAACTTGTCAGCAGGCCAGGAGGACTCAACTGATAGTGCATCAAGAGTCAAGCTTGATAGGCAGAAGTAAGGCGATCCCTTAGGCTTTCTCTGACTGGAATAGTGTGAAGAAATGTCGGTTTCATCAGGAAAGCAAAAGGAAGACTGTCAGTTCGGTTTTGATCAGTAAGAAATACAGGGACCTGAGGAAATAAATCCGTGGTCGTTGATGGAATTAGACTTGTAGGCAGCTGAAATTCGCATCTAGAATTGCGACTTGGTCTAGATATGGAATTAAACCAGAAGGCAGATAGTTTTACAGTGAGGCAAGGCAAGCTCCGAATGAAGGAAATCCAACGGTTCGTAGAGAAGGCCCAAGAAGAAAAAAACATTAAACGAACAGGCAACACACATGTAATGAAATGCGAGGCTAATATCAGTGAGCAAGAACATGGGAGATATATGCTCGGTGCCAATATCGATCGTATACTGGACCCGATGAATTTAAGCCCAACTGTATCCTGTGAAAATGTGTCTAGAAAGGAGAGAGTACCGTTTTGTTCATCTTGGTACCCCATTTTAAACCGTCTCTGCCATACTGTGTTTTGAGTCACTAATAACCCCGTCACTCTCTTTGGCATGTTGGCTGTCTTTCGATCTCCGCTTCCTTTTTTCAAATCGTTCATTAAAGTTTTTTTTTTATTTAGGCAACGCCCTTCTTCAGTCTCATCATTAATCGTTTCGCTTGTTTCTGCTTCGCCACAAATCTGAATTATGTAATTGTACGCATATTATCACACTGGTACCCCCTGAAAATGTAAACAAGCCAGTCCAAGATGGCTGCTTGCTCATTCGCGTTTTGAGCCTAGCGTGTAGTACCGGCCTGAGCAAGTAGTCCATTAAGCATAAAAATCATTTAAGTGCAATTAACTTTGTATCTTATCTTCTAAGAGTTATTAACCCTATTCATATTGATTGAACATGCAACCTTTGCATGTTGTTTGTCTGAAAAATGTTGAATGTTCAAATAACTATTGACACAACGTAGACACCATGTTTCTTTGGTGCCTCAAGAAGATTCCAGAAAGAACTAGGTAATTCTAATTTGTTGAACGGCGTTAGCCAATGAAAGACTTGTTGTTTTGATTCTGACCTACTAGAGACTGACAACGGTTAATTTGTATCTCGCTCGGCAGGTTTAGTTGGTTCCTGAAGATACAACTTAAAGAGAAAAGTTTTTTTTCTTCCAGTTCCTAAAGATATAGAATAAAGATTAGACGTGAAAGCTCTCCTACAGTCCATGATAAAACATTGGATGAAGTAGGCATGGTCAAATGACCTGCATCTAATCACCAAAAATACAAAATGGAGAAAAGTTGTGGAAAAAACGAATAATCTTCAAGTTCGCAATATTACATGCCAGTGAGAAGGTACGGAAAAATGTCTTCTCAATGCATTCGAGGATAAATTGACACGAAATGACTTGAAAACATCTTACATGCTTCAGAACTCATTTCAATTCACTCCAAGACTACATTGATTGACTAGATCCATTTCTAGCTGTATCATGTCAGAGTGGAATGCATTTGTTATTTGGACACCCAGTCTCTTTTCATCTGTGTGTGTATGTACAGGCACTGAATTTGTTAAATGGCTTTTCAGCCGTAAGGACGGAAACGTATATTGCAACCTACCGTTGACCTTCAGATCTTGAACATGAGATCAGAAGTACAGGCATATTGCTTTTTGGTTGAATATTCGTGAGATCAGTTAATTGGTTCGTTAGTTGGTTCGGGTTTAAATGTCACTATTGGGTCGACCTGTTTCTTTGTTTTAATCTGTAACCCTGCCGATTCTTGTGTACGTGCGAAAATTGCCCAGACTAGCTTGACTATTAGCTTGATTATTAGCAAATCTCTTGTCAGTCTGAGAGTTTTATTCGTAAAAAAAAAAAAATCTTAATATAATACGTGGTAGACGGTGTTGTGAGACAGGCAAGTTAGATTGTGCTGGCTAATGGTTAGGGTGACAGGGGCTCGTAGTGTAACAATATCACTAGAGAAAAAAATTCAACACTGGATGGGCTGTGTTCAAGTTGTTCAACTAGATCTTAGCTTCAGATCTTTGTGTTGTGGTCTACAAGATAAAGATTAGTTTGATCAACGAAATCAAACAGTATAATAAGAAACGCCCTAAAGAAAATTAATAGCTGGAAAGCATCTGGCCACGATTGAATCCACAGCTTATGGCTCGAGAAATTCACAGTCATACATGAGAGAATAACAGATAGGATTCTACATTGCGTTCAGTTTTGAATACCTTAAGGATTCACAATTTATTTATTTCTTGTCGCTCACTGAACATGATAAATAAGCTTGGCATTTGTGACTAAATTGATTCCTTTGATTACTAATTAACACTAGCTGTATAGTAAATGAAAAAATGTGATTTGTACTTTGCCAGTAAAAATGTATGTTTTTTTTTAAATATTCATGAGTCATTACATATACTACGGGCACACACTAGCCTCCAAACAACAATTGTTTTTTTACATGGTTAAATTACTTCCCATTATGATCAATATATTTTGTATAGAATTCAAGCCCAGACACATCTTTAGATTTGAAAGAAAATTCTGAAGCACGCCCAACTTCCACATCAAATGTTCATAGAGCTTTTGTCCATCCCCCTCCAATGGAGATTGTATCTTCTCCCCAGCTACGTCTCTGAACCATAACATCTACTCAAGTAATAGATTGTAGAAGTAAACGGTCTTTTCTATCTTATACAAACTTTTTTAGAACTGTAAAGACATCTCTACTCTGTATACACCGGACATAAGGTCAATAATACTGGCCATGTTATTCAACTTATATAAAAGACAGTGTATGTTGATTGGTTGGTATGTTCTGCTTTCATGGAGCAAAGGCAGCATGACATTTCAATTTAAATTCATCCACATTCTACCTCCTACCTTCGCTACAGCCAGTCACCAATGCACCCTCTCCACCAGCACGGCAACTCCCAACCCACCGAATGTACTTGGTTGGAAAAAACAGGCAAGATTTGGATGAAGTGAAACTATTTATCTTATTGTCTGATTCAGTGAAAAATCTAGATGGAAAGGCGATCTTTCGTTTTGTGTCACCGGAAATCGTAATTTATTCATTTGTTTGTATTGTATATGCCGGCAAATATATTATTTATGGCAAATGTATAATTGTAACTTATGAAGAGTAAGATGCCTCTTAGTTTCGCCTGTTTATTTATGCAGAAACCTGTATCCTTATCTTGAGGTCAACTTTTATCCTATAATCTCATACTTGAAGCTCTCTTTGAATAAACAATCGGCATTTATACAATTGGCAAGTGCCTTTCTCCTTTCTCACCCGTTTTAGTGGCGTCATAGGATTTTATTTGTGTGTGTGTGTGCGCGCGAGTGTCAGTGTCAATATGTGTGTATGCATGCGTGCGTATGTGTCTTTATACTTCTTTATCCCACCAACACCCAATTTCCATAATGTCATCCTAATCGATTTTGTGGTAACCAAACCACAAACTAACTGACCTTACCCAGGGGTGGTCGATGGGAGGTGTCATTTTTTTTCTTTTTTTAAAAAGGATAACAACCGTCGCGTGAACATGCACATACACAATAGCCAGCCGTCTTATATTTAATAACACAAATGAAACGAATTTTACGCAGATGAACATGCATGCACGCACCCTACGCACACATAACCACACACACGAACACACTGTCACACACGAACTAACACACTTTCTTATGCTTGAGGCGTACATATTTGGAGGATTTTAAAAATAAATCATAGCATTTTTTTTCTTCGGCTTGAGAAATACGAATACAAATACAAGCGGTTTTCATAGCACAACAACCCAAACCAAAAAACTTACTCTCACAAATTCAGTTGGACGGGCGGTCTGAAAGAGGAACACCAGTAAGACTTATTTTCAGAAATGATTCATAAAGCTTAACTGAACCTCTGTTAACCAAGATGAAAGATTTTCTTGGTTACAACCTGAAAAATTGGTCGACAATATTTGAAGGCTAGAAAAAAAAAAGTTCCTACGAAACCATCGACTTCATCGGTTTTGACCATCAATCGTCGAAGAAAACATTAAAAAAAACTACGATTTTTCACGTGAGTAAATGCACTTTTTTCCCCTCGCTACTTAGATTGTTATCACCTCTGGGCCCCACTTGATTGCTACAGAAAAATCTCTGATTTTAAACTTTGAACTTTTATCAGTGATATTCCCAGCAAAATGATAATCAAATCATGATCCTAACCAGCTATCAAATTGTAAGAGTTCATAGTTTTAAAGAAATCAAATAATCACATAGTGTTGATAACTGAAGAGTCGGTAACTGAATAACTGTGGTCTTCAAAGACGTCGAAGGAGTCTATTCTTTTTTACAAGTGCGTGTTTTTGTTAACGTGTTCGTTCGTTCGCTTGCTTGTTTGTTTGTTCCAGCGCTCCAGGCCGTACTGTTTTGTCTGCAGACTTGAAAATTGGCTTCATCACTTCCCTACACCCCTTCTAAAATAATTTTGATTATTTTGATTTTTTCCAACTTTTTAGGGTCTTATTTTAACGGGTTTAATAATGACATCTAGAATTTCCAGAATCTAGATATATCTAAATACTCTCAACTCTATTTTAGATGTTTCCCAGAGGAAAACGCCTGTGCTGTCTTAATTTATTCTGACCATATTTATTCTTCGATGGAATTTCTTTTACATTAATTCAAAATTTAACGCTACGGTTGTTCAGTTTTGACTGTGATGACGAATCAACTTAATAATCGAATCCCTATAATAGTCAATTTCATGAATGGACTCGTTGAAGTACCTGTCAACGCAGGTTAAATATTTAAGGAGAAAAAAAAAAGGGACCGGAGCTTTCATACTTTCAAAAATGGTTTCCTTTCACTTTTGATCCCTTCAGGAGGAAAGTTTTCATAGGAACGCCTCACTGTCCGGTTGCAGAGGAACCTATACCAGTGATTTTTTTTTTGTCAAGGGATTGACTAGTTAATAGACAGGCCAGCTTAGTCACTCAGTGGGAACCGTCACGTGACCAATGTCTTTTGGAAGTATTCCGTGTTGGGGATGATCAATTAAAAAAGGGAACAAAAGGATGCTCAATGAATGAGTTACTTTTGTAGCCTTTTGTTGAATTTTCGAAAAACATAAAATGTCAATTGACACAAACAGAAGAAATCAGTTCAGCATGAATTGACATTGCAAATGGAGCCCCATCATAAAATCTGTTTTGGGAAGGGATTTTCAAAATACAAAAATAAAGTCTTTTTTTTAGACATCATAAGGAGAAAATGTTTAAATTTTTGCCCCTTGGCCCATTGGAGCAGCCCCTACACGCAATGCATACATACATGACCAGAAAGCCCGCAAGACCAACTTAAAAACTGATGAAACCTGTGTTGATATTGACTATGCTGATGTTGTCTATGTTGTTGTTGCCGGTTTGGGTCGACAGTTTCCAATAAAGTATAAATTGCATTCAGCAAAAAGTAAGAAAGAAATGTCAGAAGTCCAGATTTAATAACAGCAATCTACATGCAAGACATGGCAAGTTGATGCTAATCCCGGAGGAAATAATTAATGAATTCAGATTAAAACATTTGTCTCCTGTATTGAAAAAATGTCAGGTCAGAATAATTTATCATAAACTTGTTAGAAACCGTGGATAAAAACATCAACATCAACATAGCCAACAATTTTTATTGGAATTTTCTTGCTGGCTGGCTGGCTGGCTGGCTGGCTGGGTATCTATATAACTATGTGTGTATCGCGCGTATAGGCCACACCAACGGAGCTATAAGGGCAAAAATCAGAACATTTACTCCTGATGTGTTCATACTTGTTTTTTTGTTTTGTTTTTTGCCTTTTTTCTTAATTTTTTAGTGATCACCACCCAACAAAAGGTGATAGAAGTAATTTATTCGTTGATCACCCCTTCTTCTAGGAAAAGCTGCTGCCAAAAAAACGTTGGTTACGTGACGGTGTCTTCTGGGTGTCTTTTTTTTCCTTTTTTCTAGCTTGGCGATTTTTTCATAACTGCTCCCCTTTTCTCTCTATTTATCAATCTATCAATCTCACTATCTCCTTCACTTTGTCTTTTCTCAGATTCATCTCTCTAATCTCTCTAATCTAGAAAAAAAACAACAACCCCCATAAACCAACATAGACAACACTGGAGTTCTATAAATCAATAAAGTTTCAGTTTAATTTAAATTGATGGCAACTCAGTCCTGAATGTGATTCAGGTTTTTATCTTGCAATGGATGATTATTACTCTCAACCACCTTCCACATCATCATCATCATCATCATCATCATCATCAGTCTTTTAACGTCTGTCGTTGAACATAGACCTTCCCCAGGATTTGCCACACTTCTCTATCATTGGCGTCTCGGAGCCAGTACTTCCTTAACTTGTCTAGCTCGTCTCGTCATCTAATATTCTGCCGGCCTCGGTTGCACATGTGATCTCGGGGAATCCATGTTGTGAGTCTTGATGTTCAACTTCCATATTCGTCGGCTTAAAAGACGCATCAAAAGATGCCTTAAGGGTATTTGGGGGACTACTGCCCACTATAACTCATGGGAGGTAACTGTGATACATTCGTGGATCTGCCCCCAAATGTAAGCATTTCTTCCTCTGTCCATTGCCCACTCTTCCACTGAACTGCATTGAAATTCATTGAGAACTTTTGGATATATTGTGCTGCGTATGTATGGTTACGATGTAAGGGAGGCAATTGCGACAATTTTCCTGATCAACCCTCAGCTGTGAGCACTTATTCCTCAGTCCATTGCCCACACTTCCACAAATTTCATTGAAATTCATTGAGAACTTGGGGAGATATTGTGCTGCATACATTGAGTAGTGGTGCAGGGGACGTATCTGTAAACAATTCCTGGACCCATCCCAGAATGTAGACACATCTTTTTTTTACCGCAATGCCCACCCTCTCACAAATTTGAACTGAAATTCATTGAGAACTTTTGGAGATGTTAAGTTATGTACGAATAGTTACGATGAACGGGAGCTGATTGTGGAAAATTCCTGGATCTGCCCCCAAATATAAACATATCTTCCTTGGTCCATCGCCCACCCTCCTATAAAATTTAACTGAAATTCATTGGGAACTTTGGAGATTTGTTGTGGAGCGAAAATAAAAGTTTTGTATTATTGTAAATAGAAATACTCCCTCAAAAAACTCTCCTATCTATTTTTCAGGCAATATGTAAGCACAATATAATGCATAAGACAATCTGTTTAAGGGAGAAGCAACGCTAAAACTGAAATAAAAATAAATAATAATGATAATTATTACTTAGGAGAACAATATTTTGATTCAATAACATGCAATCAAACTAATAATAATAAAAATACACACGAAAACAATAGTTTGATCCATTTACGTGCAATCAAACAAATAATATGAATATGGAACAAAAAAATTCTTCAAGAATATGTGATCAGGACGAAAAGATTCTCTTAGAAATTTCAAGAATCAAGGCATAAGGCATAAACTCTGAGTCCAGTTTCCACGATCACCTCCCTTGTATCATAGTCATATGTACACAAGCGCAATATCTCCCAAAGTTCACCATAAGTTTCAGTGAAATTTTTGTGGAATGTTGGACAATGAACTACGGACGAAGTACTTACTTTTCGAGGTGGATCCAGGGATTTCCACGACCACTTCCTCAGCACCATAGCTATATGTACGTAAAATAATATCTCCAAAAGCTATCAATGAATTTCACCAAAATTTAGTGGAAAGGTATGCAATAGGCAAGAAAAGATATGATTTCATTTAGGGTGGTTCTGGGAATTTTCCACGATCACCTCCCATGCATCTTGGCTATATGTACACAGAAGTTTTCAATGAATTTCAGTGAAATATTGTAGAAGGGCGGGCAATGGGTTGAGGAAGAATTATTCACGGTTAGCTTTCCATCTACATCGTAGCTAACCGTACACAATCCAATATTTCCAGAATAAAGGAAAATCATTCTGTTGCAATTGAGTTGTAGAACGATGGCATAAAATATGGATTGTTCTCAGCCCAAAATACTACTTGACGTCATGGAAGAAATTCCAAAAGATTCTCTGATTATATCATTGAAATTTCAAATTTAAGTTATAAAAGATGTGACATAAACTCGAGGCCCAGTTCTGCATTCTAATTGTATTGTAAACTGAAGTACCCTTCCCAACTAAAACGGAATGTGATAGGTAAAAACCACCCGAATTTATTTTAACTTAAAGCACCCTCAAGATGCAGGACTAAAAAAAAATGTTCATTGTGACGTTTTTGCTGTTACATACATACATACGGTTACATACATACATACATACATACATACATACATACATATGGTTACATAAATACATACAGTTACATACATACATACATACAAAACAAAAAACAGTTTGATAAATAGAAAAAAAGAATATAATTCTTTAAAATGGACTTGATAAGGAAAACGAAGAATTTGTTAATGATGACCTCAATAGCAACAGTCAAAAGGGGATTTAAAAAAAAAATTCTTTACATCATCTAATTATAATTTAATTTAATCTAGTTCTACAGGAAAACTCGACTGGAAAAAAAACCTGATTTTTTCTTTCTTTCTTTCTTTCTGTCAAACCATTTCAAGTCTATAAACACATGCTCGTAAACGCTGGTGACGCTGTTGATATAATTTCGTTCGACAAAGAAAAATTCCCCGTTTCTCTTTCTCGTGAACGCTGGTGACGTACTCGGGTAAAGAACCATGTTTGTGGGAATTTTTATTATAAATCTAGTACCCACTTCATATCGAAAACCCAGATGTCAACAAACTTGACTCTGTCATATCTGGCGCACAAACCAACATATCTGGCGAATATCGACTTCGTACAACGGCCAGTTCTCGAGTTATCTCGATGCGAGAACACAAACGCACACACATGCGGAGATTTATCGAATTATTGTCAGATACCTCTCTATTCCCACTTTGAAAAAAAGGATATACTATTATCTAAATTGCGAAAATAATGTAAAAAGTGCGTTATGTTTAAAAAGGGGTAAATATTTTTGAAAAAAAGGGGTCATAGGGGTGTTAAAGTTTTGAAGAAAAGTAGGGCTAATCCTCCAAGTGAGGTAAGGCTACTGTAAAAAAAATAGGAGTCTGATGTTAAAAAAAGTATCCGAGGAGGGGTTAATGTTGAAAAAAGTGGGGTAAAAAAATGGGGGATAATATCCAAATGGAGGTAAGAAAGTGAGAGGGGTAATGTTGAAAAAGGGGAGACTAATATATCAAAAAAGATATCCCTTAGATTTTCAACTCCAAAAAAGAAAAGAAAATTTCATCCATATTTCAATCACTAAGGGTGAAAGATGGAAGCTCCTTTCTATTTCGACAACTAAAAGCGGAAAACGAAAATTTCCTTTCGATTTTAACCCCTAAAAGTGAAAAATAGATGCTCTTTCCATATAATCTGCAGAACCTTCAATTCCCAAATTTTTTGCTTTAGAAAAATGATTTATCAAAGAAGCTGAGGGTTCAGTAGTATAGTTACATCATAAATTGTACACCAATACTTTAACAATACCACATTAAAACACGCACTAATGAAAACAGCACTATTTAACATATTTCGGTACAACCAATTAGAAGTGCGTAAGTTAAATATGTCGTAACTTCTTAAATTAAGAAATTCACGTCACATTTTAAATTCGAGAATTGATCTGACAAAAGAATAAAAAATGTTTCTTTCCTCACACTGGTAGAAAAAAAAGGGTTACCAACGTTGATATGGGGTAGACTAGCGTGAAAAAGTCTGTTCGGCTGATGTAAAAAAAGGGTGGTTGAGTTAATTTACCAAAAAGGAGGCTATTGTAGAAAAAGAAGTATAATGTTGAAATGGGGACGTCATGATGGGAAAAGAAAGGATTAATGTCAAAAAGGAGGTAATGTTTAAAATGGGGCAAATAGTATAATTAAGGCATGGTGGGGGGGAGCTAATATCGAAAAAGTTGGGTTATGGTCTAAAAGAGGTGGTGGTAGATGTAATGTTAAAAAAGGGGAAAAGTTCTCCCTCGATTTTTACCAATAAAAGAGAAAAAAGTTCACCTTTCGATTTTGACTCTTGAAAAGTGGAAAAAGACATTCCTTCAATTTTGACTACTAAAAGGGGAAAATTCCTCCTCGTTTTTAACCTCTCGAAATGAAATTCTCTCTTCATTTTGACACTAAAATTGGTAGAAGTTTCCCTCGATTTCCACCCTAGAAGCAAAAAAATTCTCTCTTCGATTTTGACTCTTCAAAGAGAAAAGAAATCCACTCCACTTTGACCCCTAAAAATGAAAATAAACGTACACGCTCGAGTTCGACCCCACCCCCCAAATGAAAAAATTCCTATTCTATTCTAATCTTTAAAAGTGAAATAAATTTCTCTTTGGATTTTAACAGCTAAAAGTGAAATATAAAAGTACCCCTTTGAATTTGTATTCGAAAATCGGAATAAATCTTCCTCTAGATTTTGAACTGTAAAAATGAAAATAAACTACCCCACCAATTTCCTCCTGAATTTGAAAAGAATATTTCCTGCCGATTTTACCTCTGAAAGAAAAAATATTGCCACTTTATTTTGACCCTTAAAAATGAAAATAAACGTCTCCTCTCGAGTTTGACCTCTAAAAATCCCCCAAATATTCCCCACTCCTTTTGAACCTAAGAAAAGAAAAATAAGTTTCCCGTTGATTTGGACACCAAAAAGTGAAAAATGAAAGTTCCATTTCGATTTTGTCTCCAAAAAATATGACAGAAAATTTCCTTAAAAACCCTAAAAAAGAAAAGAAATTTACTCCTCGATTTTGACCGCTAAAAATGGAAAAAAGTTTCCACTTGATTTTGACCCCTTAAATGAATTTGATAGTTTGATTATCCCTCTTCTATTTTGTGCGACAGGAAGTTTCATGGATTTGTGTCGATAGTTTAGGCGACAGGCGAGTATATACGGACAGACGAACAGAGTTTTGATAAGACATTGCCGTCAATTTCGACGACAAGGGTGAACTATAAATTCTTAATATCCTTATAAATCTTTTATTTTTCTTATATTGTAAAACTTGTTTGTTAAAATTGACATTATTGCAAACTTTTCCCAGGCTTGCTATTGCATCGTAAATTGATAACAAAGGATCTGACTCACGTATTATACTTGACAAATGGTATGAACGTAAAGCGTATATATGTTGACAATGTGGAAAAAGAAAAAGACTAATTAGTATATCTCAAAAAGTTTATTAAAAAGAGTAATTGCTCACATACTTTTCGGGGCTTTCTCAAAGAGAAATAGAGAAAACTATAGAAATGCCCGGATGATAGAGAACAGAGAAAATGTTGGAATCGATAGAGAAAAGTGGGGCGTTTATTACTGTATGTTAAAAGGGAATGGTTTGATGTATCAGTGAGGTTTCTAGACAAGAGGATGCTAAACTAAATGGACAAAGAATTCAACCTATATACCGATCTACTTACCTACATGCAGGGTCGGATTAAGCTGCGAGTTCTGCAGCATATGTTATGATGGAGCCCTAAATTTCATTGATATGCATACAATTATTAAAATACATGCATTTTTTTGTAATACAGTCAAGTAATCCGACGAATATATCCAACATTTTCATAACGCCGTACGGAATCAGGATTAAGACATGCAAGTAGAGTCATGATTTAATGAAAACGGTATAAATAAAATGTAATTATCCAGTTTGGGCCCGAAAATGACAGAGCGATTGTTCGAAGCAATGCAAAATGTGAAAGTTGCCACAACACCAGTCAAATGGTGGACAAAAAATATGAGCGAATGAAAGTATTAAGTATCTCTTGGACGGAACTCTTATGATACCATTATTTCAATACACCTTCAACTCTGCGATACTGCGACCATTATTTCAAAGTACCTTCAACTCTGCAAACAGCAGTTATGTTCGGTTACGTTTTCATATTTTGCATTGTTTTTGAAATAATATTTAGCTATTTAGAACCGGCCTTGAAAAGTACTTTTCAATTTATTCAGAAACACATTTGGGAAGTAAATTTATTGCATTTTTAAAAATTGAGTATATGTGCAGTTCAACAACTGTATGCCCCAAGCATCGCTCAGCAAGTTCACAAAATATTTTCTGACAGCATTTGATGTCTTGCGGAGTGCATTGAAACTAGGACTGCTGGGTTCGTCTGTGAGCACTCATTTTACGAGGTAGTGAATGACCTGCTCATACTCGAAATCAATCATATTTTGTCAATGACTTTATAATTAAAATCAGAGGCGGCGTGTGGGGCGCGCACACCCTACAACTACGGGGTGGGGCGTCGGAGCACGGGGTACAATTTATCTCAGGGTCCTTGAACATCTGAAAATTAATCTAAGATATCTATAAAAAAAATTGGATGGAGCACATAAAGCGTTTACGAGAAAACTTCAGCTCAGTTGTGTCCCGTTTCTCAAAAGATAACCCCTAATGGAGTATGACGGCCGGTGATGAAGTCCTGGTTTCTGTTGCAAGCGTCAGCTTATTGATCCTTGTAAGTTTCAGCTAGGAATTTATTGTTACAAGTTTTTATCACCCCCTTGGTAGAATGTAATCCCATCAAAACCTGTACTCAATCAGCTGCTAAATTCACAGGGATATTCGTCCTAATGAAGATTTTTCAACACTCTTCGCTCGTGCTAGGAATTTTAGGAATCCAGGACCTTCTACGTATGAGGCAGATGTGCTAACCATTACACATAACACCAAGACATTTCATCTTCTCGATTGACATAAACGTTTGGAATCTTTCCAATGTGTTGTTCAAAATTACAAGTACTAAACTAATTTTTTTTCAGAAAACAAATTCATTCGAGGATTTATGAAATCGGCCCATTAATATATTTTAGTGGAATTCTAAAATTTGTCAGTTAATTGGGCTAAATTTCATAGAGCAAATTCTCACCGGTTCATGAGTGTAAACAATTTTTCAACGACTATTATTTCAAGGTATATATTGTCTATATAGAATAATGTTTTAGTAGATAATCTTCTACATCTTTCTTCCTAATATTAATACAAAATTACTATAATGTCACCCACGTGCCCTGAACAGACCAAGTGAATAAGGGCAGAGCGATTTAGCCCAAGTCTTTTAGGCGTGGTGGCTAACGGGAAAAGGAATAAAATCTTTTTCAATGGAAACATTTTCACATACTTGATATTTTTTTCTCATTTTATAGGATTTTTACTGATAGAATTTTTTGGATTTAATTTTTTGAATGTGACATAATTATTCACTGTAAAAATGATATCAAAATAATATTAAGAGGTGATGAATATAAATATAAATGAATAATATCAAAGTAATATAACCTTTCAGTGTTGAACCCTTCCTTCCGGGTACCCCAGCTAGTATATATATATATATATATATATATATATATATATATATATATATATATATAGAGAGAGAGAGAGAGAGAGAGAGAGAGAGAGAGTTAGTCTTACAATTTGCACATTTGACTGATAACGAATTTTAGCTTATGAGGTTTCATAATTATTTTCATGAAATCTGTCCTCCAAACCATCCTCCGATGCCATGTCATGTAAGTCAGTTATTTTCCGATCGCTG
>OY735198.1:35737726-35887726 GCA_963457665.1 Thysanoteuthis rhombus | reverse complement strand
GTCAACTAAATAATATTCAGAAACAGTTCGATCATAGGTGTCCAAAAATTCATTTACTTTGTTGCTTCTTTTTTCAAGTATGCCCAATATCCTGTAATGGATTATGTAAAGTGTACAATGTTGGTTTGCTTTTAACTCCAAGGTTAACATTTCTAGAAAATTGACCTTAACAGTGAAACTATAATTGTAAACTAAATCTATTTTGTATATTTTAAAAAAGATGTTTTGACAGACAGAAAGCCACTTAGTGTGATATTTTTGGGGTCAGGGTTTTCTAGATACAAAAACCGGCTGAAGACAAAGTATATAAAAATTGGAACAATTCACATCCATTGTTGTATATTTAAATCCATTGTTATATACTTGCATCCATTGTTATATTATCAAATTCATTGTTATAAACAGCTTTACATTATGAAAACAAATACGAAATACGTTGAGGCCTTAATTCTCTTTTTATATACATTTCAAATAAAGTGTTGGGATCGTCTGATTTTGATAACAATAACTTTCGGATGACACTATCTTTGATTATAATAAACAGCCCCCTCTGTTCATCCAGGGACCAAATACTGTGTAATCATATTCCAGAAAAAAATTTATATATATATGATTTTCCGTCCAACTCTTATTCGGACAATCCAATCCCTTCTTTGGTATTAACACAACGTTCCGGTCGTTTCATTCTACTGCCATCTTCACACGTAATATATGATATCCGTAAGGAAAGAGTGTTGTTTTGTTTTGTTTTTTATCTCACCGGGGATGCAAAGGAAAAAAATGATATCAAACAGGGAATTTAAACATCTAGTGAAACGTTTGTAAATGAGTTATTCTATTTTAGTTGTGATAACAGAGATTAAAAGAAGATACTAGATCATACTAAAGGGATCATTAACATTCAAAGAACTTTTCGGACGATTGAAGTCCTTCTTGTTTGCGTTGATAAGATAACGTCTCGATCGATCCATTTTACGGCCTTCTCTATGTGTATTATCCAAATGTGATTATATTAATAGAATTTTTTTTCAATGGTAGCAACATTTATAACGAGTGATATATTTTCCTTCCTTGTTAGGCGTGGAATTCCACACTTTGTTCCTATTGAGTATTGGAAGCAACATCGGAATGAACACTGCATTTGTCTGACTTATATACTCAGTCGTCATGTTGATATGTGTTGCCTCTTCGATTTTTCTCAGTTTCCAACAGCGTTCCCTGTCTATTACCTGGTCTTCTCTAAGAGGATAGTATTTGCCTTTCTCTCTCCTGGCGCGTTGTTACCAGTAGAGAAAAGATCTGTTAATCATCTTTGCATTCGGATATTACACTTGAAGAAGGCCGTGGAATAGATCGACTAAGACGTCATGTCAACAACGCAAACAATGAGAAAGTGTTCAATCATTGGGAAAAAATTCTTTAAATTGTTGGAATATTTGTGTCTCTTCTCGATGTTACAGACAAAAATATGATTTTGTTTCATATAATAATTGCGGTATTGTCCTAACGATTTTCTCAATTTTTTATTTCAGGTTATCAAAAGCAGTGATTTGGTATACGAAGATACAAGCTAAGCACAGCCTTCGGTTTCTAGTCTCAAAGTAAATAGTAAATAAATTTGTAAGTAGTGCCCTTACGCTGGCCACGGCTTGAGCCACCCCTGCTCGGGCTCCACATAAAACATCATTGCTTACTCGGCCCGTTTGCGTGAAGTAGACTTAGAGATCGCAAGCACTCACTCACTTAACCCTGCGATATTTTACCCATAGTTGTGGTTGGGGAGCCTTTCCCCAAGGGCATTAGTACGAAGCGAACGTAAACTGTCCTAGATTGAGTTCGAACTCAGCTTGCCGAGTCTGTTCTCCATACCGCTACTCGTTCCCTTCACAAATTTTCATTGAAATTCACTGTGAACTTCTGGAAATATCGTGATGATAGTCGAAAGGAAAGACGGACGAAAAGACACTTCGTTGGCAGTTGGAATGAAGTCATCAGGATTAAATGGCGATGAATGAGTCACAGGAAAAGGAAAAAAGAAATATTATCTTAGGAGAGGATTGTCAACTTTTTATGTCATGAAGAACGTATTTTTTATAGCCTGTGTTTCTCGACTGTACTTCCCGTTATCAATATCTCGCCGGGAGTTCAGACAAGAATTATGGTCAGCTCAACAAAAGGATAATATATGGATCTCTTTATTATGGGGAAGTAAGTGGTGTCCTTACACTGGCTATGGATTCAATCATCTCTACATAGGCTCCACGTATCAGATTACTGCTTACCTGGCTCGTTTGTGACATGTGAAATAGAAAAACTTGGCAAGTACCCGAAGTAGAGTCACTCACTTCACCTTTTATTCTGAAGGACAGATTATTTCTTTGGGAACGAACTGGCTGGAATGGTTTCGTAGATCAGTGGTTCCCAAACTTTTCATCAGCGAAGACCCCTTTTTATTTGAATGAATTGTCCCACGGACCTCAGGCTTCTAAAGGGTCTGCCAGTACACAATAATATCACTGTGGACATCCCCAGAACCCCGGAGATGCCAGTTTGGAGGATGCTGTTGTAGATCTTAATTATGTAATTAGACTTATACTAATGAAATTTTGAACAGATAAAATGGTACGATCGAGATAAAAAGATAAAAATCTGAGATAAAAAAAGTAGATAGGTACACAGATTCATAATATACTCATTACACACCGATAAGACTAATTTATATGTGTATGTGCAAATAGGGCGCTATAAGTACATGATTTTGCACGGGATTTCCCAAACATTTTTCATTTGCGCCCCTTTTTGATGAGACGAAATTTCTCGCGACCCTTTCAGATAAGACGAAATTTTTGTGGCCCTTCACTCTCAATTATAAATGCAATAGGTACTAAGACGTAAAAATCTTTGGTCATAATCTAACATTAACTAAAGATAAAAACGAATAACTACTATAAAATTGTCGAAAGTTGCAATGTATTTATAATCTATATTAGATTTTACAGTGTTTATTACGAGAAATAAATGAATTATTCTTTTAAAATAAAGTACCAAAACGTAAAAAAATCGAAATTTATTGCTAAAAAATTAAAGAATAACAACGAACCATTTTTACAAAAATCACCGGAAGGATTACATTTTCCAATAGAGAAAAAACACTCGTGACATAATAATTCTTTCAAACATTTCTGTGATCCCAATAACTGTTTACACAACTCTGGAGAGGTCCCGACTCCTACTATAAAAACATCTGATTTAGCATGTTGAGTCGCGCACATATTAATAGAACTGATTCAATTTTTTAATTGACAAGTTAATCTTTGTACTTGAATCATGTTGCATTCAATATTCTGTGAGTCTCGAAGTTCGAAACCCACCTTTGCTTCAACTCGAACCCTAAACGATGGTGCTGCAATCAGACAGTACTCTAGCTGTATAGGTAGATAGATAGATAGATTGATAGATAGATTGATAGATGTGAATAGTCTGAGATAGATAAATAGATAGATAGATCGATCGATCAATAGATAGATAGATATTAACAGATTGAGATAGATTGGAATAGATAGATTGATGAATTGGTGGTAAACGCACAACTATCTTAGCTATTAGATAGATAGATAGATAGATAGATACATACATACATACATACATATATACATACATACACAAATGGGCGTATGAGTATTCTTCAGTTGATTCGTTCAATTTGTCCGAAATTTTACACAGATTAAAAACACAAGTACAAATTTCCAATGAAGAGTCTTTCTTTCAATTAATAATACACAATTAGTACAAATCATACTACGCGCAACTTAAAAGAAATATTGTGTTCTGTATTTCTTAGAAGAAGAAGTATCGATTGCCCAGCTTACCTTGACTGTTTTATTCGAATCGGGGAGGGCAGTTCCCTTCCCTGTCTTCCTGGCTCGTACACACAGACCTGCATACATGCATATAAATACCAACCTGAAGGCTATTTCCTGTCAGAGGTAAACACACGATCATCTTAGCAATTAAGCAAACTTAGACATAGATATATACATACGTACGTACAAAAATACATACATACACATATATACACACATACATACATACGCACACTTACACACACAAATACCTACATAAACATACATATATTAATACAAACATGCATACATACCAACATGCATACCAACATGATTATAAATGTATACATATATGTATATATACAGATCTCCTTTGTTGCTTAAAATAAAGCGTCATGTGACCTACATCTTTTTGCAGCTTAACATGTTGGGAGTGATCAATCATTTGGTGGTGATCGGAAGAGAAATCTTTTTCTAGACAAGATAAGGAATAAATGTTAAAATAATCAGTTCTGTAGCTCAATTCGTACAGCCTGAGCATCTGATACTTACAAGCATAGATATGTAGCCAGCCAAGCACGACCACTTATAAACTGAAGAAAACTATGTTGCCCAATGGACAGTAAGGTTTGCAGTTGACTGTTTCTGATACATAGCAACCTGCAGACTGTATCATATCAATTCCACATCGTTTAAAACTTATCGTGTAATATGATAACAATGAATATACGTAAACATATCGCTCACCGTCGGCATTCGGAACGGGTCATGTCTATGAGGCATAAGCGTCTTCTGTCCTTAGAAATGAGTAGGAAAATCTCACTACAGGACACGACAACCAGAAATATAGATAAACAAATGGAAAATATACAAAAAGAACTTCTTGAAATGAGAAACCCGTCCAGAAATAGGCGACGCAAAAAACAATACAAGTTTCCCGTGCCTTCTCCCGCATGGAAACGATGGAAACCCCCGCCTCAAGAGACCCATACCAACAATCCTCCCAGAGGAGATGTATTGTTACTTAAGAGTTTCGGTGATGAGGACAACGACGACGACGACGACGACGACGACAATGAAGACTATTTAGAGTCAAAAGAGTCATGTCAGCAAAGGTCAACGAGTGAAACATTGCTATTTTTTAATAAGGATTACGGAAATGAAAATGAATCGGAATTTATCCTTAAGAACTCACAGCCCGTGCCTCCAGAGGAGAGCGCATTCAGTGTTAGAGCTGCCGGTATTTCCACGAATCCTTGTTTGGTGTCTCCATCACGACAAGACAATAGAACAAGTAGTATTTCGGTCACCGAACAGACCGAAAACACGACTGGCTTCTTGTCCCTTGACCCTTTGAACCAACCAAATGTTACGGAAAAGCCTCTTGTTATATTTAGTCCAGAAAAAACATCCCCATTTGCTGTTCAGGGGAACAATGCAACAAAACACTCCAAAGAAATGGGCAATTCGCAACCTGTTACCGAGGGAATACCCCAACCAGGAACCTTGTTGCAACTCCCACCTGTACGATACGACGGGGTAGTCCCACCCGACCGACACCTGTACGGGGTAGCAGCAGCGGTGATCGACTCGTCTGAACAACCTCCGTCACCGACTTGCCCACTTGGACTCCGATCGACGATAGCCGACGACGTTCGCCGTATTTCTCTGCCTGTCGCGATCACACAAGAAGGCCAACACCAACAACCAAACAGTCATTTGCAAAACAATTGGATTGTCGTAGACAGCGGACTTGAAAGAGACAAACGTGAAAAAATCCAATCTCATTATCACAGCTACTCGAGGACAGAAACGGATCTCAGCAACTGTAAACAGCAAAACTCCCTCTTTGCCAGCGGTGTTCCGGATTTTGCCACTCTAGCTAGAACCAGCATGAGTAGCGTTAAAAAGGATATTGCACGCCGGTTGTCGACCACCGCCGCGCCGACAGAATTAAAGAAATTGCAATGGCAAAGAAACAGTGGAGCTGTGCCAAAAAGCCGATTCCAGAGATTGTCGATTAATCCAGAAACGTCTTCGAGCGAAAACACGATTCCTGGCAGTAGAACCAACCAACTTTTGGTACCAAAACAAGAAGAAAACGATAAAAGACGCAAGTCGGAAGGAGGGGAAATTTTAGGGACAACGACATCGCTTCGTAGATTGAGTCTTTATACTCCCAGGGAGGAATCGACCCCACATCAAGAGACTTCGACAACTGGTATTACATCAAAATCACCCGAATCAGACACCGCTTTGCGAGAAAACAAGCCAAAAGCAGAGGGAAAACCCCGAAGAAAATCTTACCTCAAATCTTATCCCGTTTACGATCGGGAATATTACAATCCTGATGGAAGTTTAAGAACCGTTTATTGTCTTCCGTCGTTCAAGGAAAGTTGGGAACAGGCACAACAGGCTCGTTACATAAGGACGCGCGAGACCCTGGAAAGAGATAAAGAGTTGAGTGTTGATGAGGTCTTCGCTAAACATAAAGATGATACAACTATTGGTGTCGAAGATTCTGGTACGGAAAAATAAAACCGGAAAGCGCTCAGAGAGCGCGGACCTCTGCCAACGCCCAACACTAACTCAATCGAAAACAAATTCCTGGATCCTCCCCCAAATCAATTCTATCTTAGCTTATGGCCTACCCTTCCACAAAATTCAATTGAAATCTATTGGGGACTTTTGGAAATACCATATGGACAGACATGAGCGAATACATAAATGTATGAAAAAAAATGGAGAAATACATCTCAATCGAGAATAAATTCCTGGATCCACTCTAATTCAACCTTTCTTCCTTAGTCCTTTGCCCACCTTTCCAGGAAGTTTTGTTGAAAATCATTGAGAACTTTTGGAGATATCGTGTGGACAGTTCACGTTGGCTGAGGTGACCACTGACAATATTTTTGAGACAAGGTAAAACTAATCTCTGTTTTGCACACACGAACATTCATGCCGTCCACATCTAGCTATCTTTCAATGTATTCGAGTATGTACAATAATGGAAATACAAAGCCATAATCACTAATGCATATACACAGGCAGGGCCTCCGAAAGGGATTTTGTAAGGCAATGCAAAACTACCCCTTCCACACACAGTGTAAAAAACCCTAGTCCTTTAGCTATCCTGTTTTCATTTGCTATAATCTCTTTAGCACGCCATTCTATATTCGCTCGCCAGTTAAACGATGGTCAACTTATTCTATTAATGGATACATCATATCGGCTTATAAGTTTAACTATCAGGACCCCTTTGCGATGAACCGGCAGCACCGTCTCTTAGAGGCTCGGTACATGGGTAAATCAATGACCGTGGCCTAATAATGGAAAAAAGCACTTATTTTACACACAAATTTATTTTTCAACATTATCAGCATTTTCAACATTTTTGATGCATTCGATTCAGTGGTGAATAATAATTACAAAGATTGAACATTATACAGTGAAAATCTCAGAACAAAATGATTCAGCTGATAACTACGTATTTGGCTGTGGACTTGTTGATCCACTCTTGTAAATGTTACTTCATATGTGAACACTAAATATGTATGTATATTATTTTGAAGCCGCCGAATATTTCATATTTCGGTTGAAAATAAGTAGGGAAAAACTAAATTTTAGATTTTTATAATGAATAAATTTTTGATTGTTTGGAATTAAATTTAAAATTATTTTTGTTCTTTAAGAACTGGGGTTACAAAACTTTTTGCATCGAGGACCGGTTTAATATTGACAATTTACTTGCAGAGCACGGCCGGGGGTGATCACGACCGGAATATAAGTGATGAGTCATCTATGTCACTTGTGAGGAAAGTAATTTGTATTTATTTTGCAGAGAAAATAAAAGAATATTGATATTGACCTCATGGCCCTGGAGTGCATGCTCCGCAGCCCAGTGGTTGGGGATTTCTGATTTAAAATATAATCTGATGACATTTTAAGAGAGTTTGTCTTTTTTATGGTACTTCCACGTGATACAGATGGTATTTTATGATACTACCACGAGATGTAGATGACATTTTATGTTGCTATCACGAGTTATAAGCGATATTCTATGGAATTATCACGTGATACTGATGATAGTTGATGGTACTTTGACGCGATACAGATGTTATTTTGTGGTACTATCCCGTGATATAGATGGTGTTTTATGGTACTATAACCAGATATGGGTGATATCTTATGGTACTATCACGCGATATAAATTATACTGCCCCATAGACAGTACAGAAGATGCAAACTCAACTCATTGACATTGCCTGCATAAAATGATCAACCTTCGATTCAGTAGACTTATGTGGGGAATAGTATCTGTAAATGCCAAAAGTCCGTTGAATCCGGATGAAACCTATTGGGGCCATTTTTCCCAAACATTTTTTTATGTGATAAATACTTTAGTACAATATGCAGTACTCTTGAATATAAGATTATCAAATCATAATACAGATTATATAATATTTATTCACTTTTTTGACCGTATGATTTAGTGGCTCTTAATCTTTTGGATGGTGCCCCAAAAGTTAAGCTAAAATCCATCGTTGAGATCAAATTTATTTTAGACATAATTAAAATGTTGTCTATCATAGAAAGTAATTTACGATATTTTATCAAAAACTAATTCACACAATAGTTAATAAATTAGACGGAATAAAAAACAGTCAAAATAAGAAAATTCTTTCCGTTGTGGAGAGAGTGAGAGAAACAATTTGCAAAGGAAATAATCATATTTTTTTATTCCTTTATATTTATGTTTCTCTCTGACAACATAAATTAGAGGATACTATTCTTCAAATGGCGCCGAAATTCAGTTTGCCCAGGGAACAAGGAACACTAGGCCCAGTCCTGTTTGCTACCTATACTCACATAATGTGCATGAGGAATTATCGTTATTATCTACTGATTTATTCGACTTTTGACTTCATCTTAGGTATTAGATTCACAACGTTTCAGTCATTGTACCCTTTGGCTTTCTTCGGGTGAATGTCGTATTTGGTAAAGTTCTAGGAAAACCCTCATTCTGTTGTCCATGTTAGAGGATATCTCGTAATTCCTTGTTGATTCGTCTTTGTGATGTTGCTTCTTGTTACACTAAACTAGACTCTATAGATTCCACTACCTGTCCCTTGGATTGTACTTGCGACTACCACGTGAAACTGTAACATTTGACCAACACTTATATCCATTGGGACGTTGTCCCATTGCTGTAATTTTGGAGCCTTAACCCTAATTCATGTTCTTTCCTGATCGAAGACTCCATAAAAGGGTTCGATTAAAAATACCGAAAACTTTACCGAATACAACAAGTACTTGAAGTAGGCTGGAGGAACCACGACCGAACGTTGTGAATATAACAAGACGAAAACAATCGTTCAAATAAATCACTATCTAATAATCATATATTGTACGGAGGAAGTCGCTTATTATGATCACGAATAATGTTATTAACCGTTTATTGCCATCGAAATCAGCCGGTCCCAAAGACTATACAGGTTATTGTTATCAGAAAGACTATCTCAAATATTCGGCTCCCTCTGTATACATGGTAACAAAAACTTTGATAAGTCGTCAGGCAACAGAATAGTTTGTTTAATTCCATGAGTGTTGACAACTAAGATTATCCCTAATCTCGGGGGTCCTCAACCTTTTTGTGTTGAAAAGCATTTTCAAAACTACCAGAGTGTTGCAGGCACCATTTACTTTTCAAGTCAAGTTTATACTTGGATTTAATAATAACGACATCCTGAATGATATTTAATTCCCACTTGAGATTAGGTACTAAACAAATTACTGCAAAATAACAACTTTTTAGAAATTGTATATATCATTATGGAAAAAAATCTAGGCAACTTTATAGTTTGACTTAATAATCGACATAATGGGCCATATAACATGTATTTCCCATGAAAAATAATGATCATATTAAACGAAAGAAACTAATTCAAATAAACTAATAATGAAACAACATTCCTATGCAATGCGACAACATTCCTGTGTGAATTAATGCATAAGCAAGAAAAATGTTTGGTTTTTTTTTGCAGCCAAATGCAGCTGAGGGTTTAGGGAGCTGCAATTTCGAATTCCTTGTATCTCAAAACCAAAATTTATTGCATTGTAGCAGATTGAGATGATAAATATTTTTATAAGAAAAAATGTATTGTCGAATAAGTCTATATAATTAACTTTTTAAAACTATAAGCAAATGTCTTAGGTAATCTCAAGAAACAATCATTGTGAGACATAACACGAAAAATAAGCATATCTTACAAATAAAAAGAAATTGATGAATAAAATTTTGAAATTTATATCACTATGCCACCAAGCTCCCTCAAAGAATCTCAGTCAATGTAGTTTTTGGACTTCATTAATCAATCAGTTAGGAACGTAGGATGATATTGCTGCTCGAAAACAATCATCTTATGATATTGATAGTCGAAAGGATGATTTGCAAAGGTAGGTGGATCCGAAAAGTGATTTTATATTGTATGCTACATTTTTAGGAGAGGAAATTTTTCTCTCACAATCAGATTCCACAAGTTCTCGTCTGCTACAAATGATTTGGGCACAACGTCATTCTGCAGTTCCAAAATGTCTTGTTCCAGATCTTCTGTTTGTTCCAGAGTGAACTTTTCATTGACTGTAGGTAAATCTGTTATACATACCTGGCAAGTAAAAGAATTTTAAAAAAATGTGATCATTGGCTCCATGATTGTAAAACATTCAAGCCTGTTTTTGAACTGCTCCTGAAGCAATTGAAGGTAGGTTACAAATAGTGACGGGTTACGCTGTAACCTATCAGTTTTTTCCTATTTGGGAATGTGTAAAAGACTCCATTTTCAGATGAAAAATCAACAGAACAAGTTTTGCTTTAGTTAAATTTATAGGGCCTATCATTCTAGCTATACGTTTGTATTTTCCCTAAAGCTCGAAGTTTAAGGAATTTAATTTTTCTGTGGTGTCCGTAAGAATACCTAAATCCATCAGAGTCGCAGTTATTCAAATTTTGATTTCTGGATTGGAGAAACTTTATATCTCTTCAATAAGCTTACAAATATTGTTAGAACCTTGTATTCACCGAGCCATTGTACTTCAGTATATATATATATATATATATATATATATATATATATATATATATATATATATATATATATATATATATATAAAATGTCAATTTATTTTTTGTTTTTAGTATCTCTGTGTAAGGCTATGAAAGGGTTGGGTTGAAAGGCGCTGCTCTCATATACTATTTCGATTACTATATCTATTATGTGTATAAACGGAAGCACTTCAGCACACAAAACTTCTTGGTGGATAATGCAATGGTAAAATGTAAAGTTTTGGAAGGATACATTTTTGTTGAAAAGGGCAATAAATCTTTTATTCTTAGCCACGATTGCCGGTGATTCATCAATGGTGATCACAGCTAGTGCAGAGACATATTTATTGACTTTGCATATCTTTTGAACGAATTGTAGATAATTCTACCCGTTTTTCGTTCTTTCATGGGTAATATTTTCTGTGGTTTTTATTTTGTACTGATCTCACTGAATACAATTCTCATCATAACTGCAACCTGTCTCTAATCTGTTGTATCTGCTGTTTCGTCAAATTGTAATGAGAACCAGTAACATATTTCCAAGTTACTCTTCATTTAATTTGCATGTCAGTTGAAATAGCACGTATTCTCATTGTAACGGTGTTATCCCATAGCTGTAAGTCTTTTATTGCTAACATAATTTCATTCTTTAAGAAAACACATCACTGTGCTATCAAAATCGCTCAGAAATGTTTCTTTTAATAACTCTCTACCCAGGAATGTTTTTTCTTCTTTGCAAGAAAGTAACAAATTTTGAAAGAGGCAATAATGACATTTTGGGATATTACACGTTTCTAGTTAAAACTGACTGCTGGTTAGATAGATTCGATATTGTTTTTTCATTTCAGTTATAGGCATGCACCTATTATCAAAAGATAATTAGACGGGAATGATTTTTTTAATACTGCAACAATACCATTGCACAATAAACAAACACGTATATATTTGAAATCGACGAAAAAAAAGGTTCCTTCCCAATTTGTGTGAAAATTTTACGTTCTTTGTCTTTTATTTGGGCCGCTCATCGTAGAATTAGAAGCCAGACACTCTTTGGAGGTGACCAAAACGCTATCACACTTCTATACAAAGAAGATGCAGGTTGAGTGGAATATATTTTCTGGTTCAAACATTATTAAACCAATAAAAAGGTGAATGAGCATGACTTGATGATAAAAACAATGATATAAATTTACATGCCAAAACTTTTTACGAAAATGTATGAATTCATAATATATTGCTAAAATAGTCAATAATGAAGTCGGCACTATCAGAGTAGTGAGGCCCAGATCTTGATGTCCCTTGTGCAGTCTTTACTTTGGGATCAAAGTGTAGTATCTGTTTTTCTCGCGTCGAAGAAACATAGCATTAATTACCCGTTTTCAAATTTAAACGCTATTATGATTGTATTGTTGCATGGTTTTCTATGACAACCATAAATAAAAATCATAACAACTTTTGTTTTTGTCACTTGAAAAACACTCTTCAGATTAATTTAAAAATCATGAAGGGAACAATTAAAATACGATCATAATAACATTTAAAATTGGAAACGGGAAGTTACTACATATGTATCGTTGACTTGAGAAGAACGGATTTGGTCTTAATCTAAAAGCCCCAGAGGGCGCATTCCGATCTGGACTCCTCTGCTCTGATAGGGCTATAAAGCCTTCACAATAAATTTGTGTAAATAAATCATAACCTTCAATTACGTAAGACAAACTTCAGTTTCAATGGTGTCCGTGTGCAGTGAGTTGTGGACCTTGGTCTTATCTCATGCCTAGTCCTTCTTTACCCGTAATTTCTCACTCTCTCGTCATTCCTTTCAACATTCACGTTCCAAATAAATGTTATGCAAACATAGATTAGTTTGATTTGCGAAAATCTTCCTACCCCCCTACTTTGCCGTACACAACACCAGTTGAGAATATATGGCACGCGTGGGATATTGCTATAGCAACACAATAGGACCTCATTGAATAAGTAAAATAGAACAAATGAGAAAAGATATGACAATGAGAATGTATTGTAAATTTGAAGTGTTGTCGCAGAGTATACTTATATTCCCAAACTGTCAACAGAACTGATAACGTAGGTTTTTCTAGTGTTTAAATTAGTCTAACTGGCAATGTATGTAGGTATGTATCATGCATATAGACCGCACCCATTGAGTTAGAAAGATGAACATTTAAATAATTACTCCTTATTATGCCCAGCAAAAGGCGAGAGAAGTAACCTATTCATTGCTCACCCCGTTTTCTAATCCTTTCAATTGATAATCCCCAACATGATTTGCTGCCAAAAGACGTTGGTCGCATAGTGGTTTTTATTGGATGACTAACCAGACCTGTTTTCTTCAGAGTTTCAATAACACATAAAGCGGATATTTGTGGTTGTTACCAACGCGGTGTCAAGTGACGACTTGCAATACGCCTTCTACAAATATTTTGTTGAAATTTGACAATAATCTTTTTGTAACTAAGAACCATGCAACGCGCCTGCCATAGATTAAGATTTTGTAAGCCCACATTCTACATGTACAGTGAGTCCCAGTAATATTTTCATAGGGAAAAAATTTCTGTCAAATCAAATATATTTTTTACAACAATTAAAATTCAAACATTTGCCTTGCATAATTTCTTGGAATCAGATATATCTGAAGTATCAATAAATTATAAGTTCTTGAGAAGATCTTTTTCAATTGCCTCGAGAGCAAGTCTGTTTTAGCCGTTCTTAGACGTCACAAATTGTCATAAGATGTATATGTATAGAGTACATTCTACTCAATGATTCGTATTGTTTGCCGACATATGTTTACTACAAATGTATACAGTATATTGATTGAACCCTTCTTTTAAACGCATAATATAAGAGTCCTTATACTTTGATCCAACAATCACAAATGATTTATCATTTCACTTAATCTCTGGAAGCCTAGCAGCCGTTTGAAGTCCCTGATCATCATCATCATCATCATCATCATCATCATCATTCTTAAATTTTCTGTCGTTGGATATAGACCTTCCCCAGGATTCGCCATACCTCTCTATAATGGGCGTCGCGGAGCCAGTACTTTCTGAACTTGTCTACTTCATCCTCCATCTTGTATTTTGCCGGCCTCAGTTTCGCATACGATCTCTGGGGGATCCATTTGTATGTCGTGATGTCAACCGGTTTCTTGCAACATGACTAGCCCATTGGAATTTGAGTTTTTTAATGGATTCTATTGGAAAATATCAGCCAAATATAGCTGAAAGTGGTCAACTTGGCAACCCTAATTCTGTTGTACTTGGCGCAACCGCTTCCGAGGGCGATTTTTCGGAAATTGTTTCTTAGCAGGATGGAACAGAAAGTATTGCTGTCTATTCTATTGACTATTGGAACTCGCTTCACACTCAAAGCAGATACTTATATATCGCGAGTATCACATATTTTACAAGTATGAAAGTAATTGATAATTGAATCTTCTTTTTTTGGCGCCCAAGTTCAAACCACAACTCTTATTTCTTGAATAACCATGAAGTAATGAGTATTACCAATGTGGCACTAGGATAGAAACTTGGACAACTCAACCCACTATTTGATATCTATGTCCAGAATGCTTTTCCAGACTAGGTTATGAAAATGTTGTCTAACCAGAGGTGTCATATCGTATGGGCACATTGGGCAGTTGACCAGTGGCTCCGAAATTTTGGAAAATTCAAATAAAAATAAAGGTTCGTGTTATCAAATAGCAGACATAAAGAACCTTCTTTAAACCTATGTTTACATTCATGCTTGACTCAGTTCTTGACTTTTTATTAAATCAGGGTCAACACTACGGTCAGCGGGCCAAATCCAGTACACTACTTTACCTGGGGGTCTCAAATATTCTTAAGATAGCTCTGAGTCTATCTGATCCAGTACATAGGATGGAGTGTACGAACTCCTAGATTTCTCCTCTCGACTCTTCGTTGAATCGGCGAGTTCAAAATATCTCATGATTGTAACGTTTGTTATAGATGTACAGAGACGTACTTAAAGATTCTGGAGCCTTGGGTAGGGGTTTGCTCCTCGATAGTCACCTTCCAACATTTAATGAGATTTTTCAGTAGAAACTACAAGTTCAGTACCCCTTATCTGAAACTCTGAAATGTTCCAAAATCTGAGTTTTAAAAAAAACAAAACAAAACATGACACCATAGGTGGAAATTTTCACACCTGACCTCTCAATAATATGATTTAAAGAAGAGAGACGAAGCTAATTTCCGATGCAATCAACTCATTCTGACTACAGTAAAAGGCTTGGTTGTCTTCCTGTAACACTTCAGAAACATGAAACTATATTTACATCACCAGCAGTGAGAGAAGTAAGTCCCAATCAAAACAAATTATTGTCATCCCCAGATTAACATGGATCAATTACTGTATTTTTGCTTATCCTCTCATCTGTTCTAAGATATTGTTGTAAATATAAAAAAAAGGCTGTAGATAACCCGTACGAAGACCAGTCATAAGAAAAAAAAAGAAAGCGTTTATGTTTATCTACAGCAAAAAACGTCAAGCTATTGGAGAAACTGGACGGAAGTGTAAGTAAATTCCAAAATCCGAAAAATCCAAAATACGACCCTTCTGCTCCTAGGCATTTCGGATTAGAGATACATAACCTATACTATTTATAAAGTTTTTGGAACCTCTCCCATGAGGTCCAGGGGTAGCGTTTTAACCTCACGCCCTGCTCAGCTAAGCATCCGTAGTTGTGGGTTGGATATCGTACAAATAGACTTTTCAGATCTCGTTTGACACTTGTTGGTGTAGGTGTATTATTTAAACAGAGAAAACTTATGATTAACTTGCCTGAAAAAAAACCCCATTGCTTACACGAAAAATTGACGCGTCTACAATTTTGTCAGAGAAGTAAAATCATTTTCTACATCACAAAATATAGGATGTCTGGTGTATAGCGAATTACGTGTGATTGTTAAAGAAGAATTTTGAATTATTTGAAGTAAAAACATTCAAGAACAATAGAACATCGAATGGAAATCGAAATCACGTTCAATGGCTTTAATCATGCTCTAATTCACCGTATATTTCGCATATCCTCCCATCTGTACAAAGATATCATTGCAAAAATAAAAAAAAAAAGGTTGCAAAAAAGGTTAGTGATGATTTTTGTGAAAAGTTTGTATATACAGTTTCGTAGGCTTATGGGCCTGTAGTTGTTGATATCTTTGGGGTTTCCTTTTTTCATGCAGAAGCATTATGATTGCAGTGTTCCAGTCTTTGGGGACCCTACTCTTTATTAGACACAAGTTGAACAGATTAGCTAGTTTTTTGTAGACTATCTTACCAGCTTTTTTGAGTACATTGATGGTGATGTTATCTGATCCACGAACTTTTCCTTTTTTTGTCAGTTTAATGGCTTGTTTTACCTCCCATTGCGTAACTTCTGGGAAGTCTTCGAACTGATTGTCAGCATCTTGCGTATCCTGATCGTTGTTTAGTTGCTCATGTCTTGAAGAGTAAAGTTTTTAGTAGAATTCTTGAGCGCGTTCGACAATTCTATCTCTGTCCGTTGTTATGTCTCCGTTATCTTTGAATATGCTAGTTATTTGTTTCTGTCCTATCGGGAGAGCTGTGTTTATTGCTCTCAAGCCTCGCCATTTTTCGAGAGTGGTTTCGATGATTGCTGTCGTGTACTTTCTTTTGTCTTCTCTTAGTTTCTTTTCGATTATTTTGTTTTGTACAGCCTCTTTTATTGTTTCCCCTGTTGTTGGTGGTGGTTTAAGGTTTCTATGCTTTCCAATGAGTTTTCTGGTTTCGTTCGAGATTTTGCTGATGGTCTGTGTGTGTCTTGGTTTAAACGTATAGACGGCTTTTATTAGAGAGGTTGTTATTTTGCTGTGGAGTTCGTTGATGTTGGTGTCGTTTTCGTCGGTAAATCTATTTTTCAAATCTAGCTTGAAGGGTTGGGAGAATTCATTTGGTACGTTTAGTGGTTGCAGTTTGGTTTGGAACATTTTCCTGCGTTCTACAAATGCCCAGGACGAGAAAAAAAAAACCCCAAAAAACTCAAATGTCCAGGGACTCAATGAACGGAGACACAGTTTTCAAGGAGGCAAATTCTTCAATTTAAATATTTTTTAAAGATATTTTTCTTTCCTTTTTTTTTTTTTCTTTTTTGTCAAACTCCTCGAGAGTTGACTTTGCTATCGCAATTTGTAACGTAGGGAAGAGGGGAAAAAGAAAGAGTAATGTTATGACATCATGTGGTATCAACTAGTGACAGAAATAAAGTGAAATTGGAATTTTTATGACATCCTCATACAATTCATTCGTTCTGAACACACGTTCTTTTGATTTTTTTTCTGTCAACGCTTTTTTAGCAAGTTATTTATTACCTGAACAAATTTAAGCTTCAGTCAGAGAAGAGTTTGACTCTGATGCAGCCAATCTTATTTCTTTTATTTATAAAACTGAGTTGTACAACAAAGAATCCAATTAGATGTCACAAAACACAGAGAATAACGATTGAAGCTAACTAAATTAGAACCAGAAATTAAGACCATTTGTAGTAAATACCAGACTCGAGGATTTCGTGACATTACCAAACTACAAAATTCGAATTTTTTAAATTTTAGATTATGTTGTAAATTCAAAGTTTTATTATAGTATGTCATGTTTAATTTCGAAAATTAGAAATTAATTTTATGAAAATTTCTCACCGCTAAAATCATTTCTCAACGATTTTATTCTTCTTGATTTTGAAATTCTAAATTTTGGTAAATTTCAATGTTTAACATTATATCATTATACCTCTTCAAAACTTAGGTTGTTTTATCATAGTAAAGGGGACATCAATTTTTTAAGCTGTTGTGAACATGATGCAAACCTATAGGAGTATTTGCATTTGTATTCTGCTGCTTTCTCCTCCAGCTGGTTCATTGAATGGTCGAGTAGCTTCTTCTGAAACCAGCTTGTTCCCGTGGTTGGTTTTCATCTAGTGTTTTTGTGATTCGGTTGATGATGATTTTTGTGAAAAGTTTGAATATACAGTTTCTTAGACTTATCGGTCTGTAGTTGTTGAGGTCTTTGGGGGTTTCCGTTTTTTTATATAGAAGCGTTATGATTGCAGTGTTCCAATCTTCCGGGACTTTACTTTGTTTTTGACATGTTGAATAGAATGACCAGTTTCCTAGTGACGATCTTGCACACTTTTTTAGTTGGTCAATGTCTTAAGTATCCTGTTCATTGTTTTGTAGTCCTTATTTGGAGGAATAGAGCTCTTGGTAGAATTCTTTGGCACGTTCGACAATCCTGTTTCTGTCTGTTGTTATGTCTCCATTTTCCTCGCGTATGATGGTTATCTGCTTCCGTCCTGTATTGAGACTTTTGTTTATAGCTTTGAAGCCCCGACCTTTTTCGAGAGTCGATTCGATGATTGCTGGAGTATATCTTCTTCTGTCTTTTTTTCGTTTCTTTTTGATTGTTTTATTCAGTTCGGTCTCTTCAATTTTCTCTCTTGTTGTTGCCGTTGGAGTCCCCAAATTCATCCAGTATCAGAGAATTAAGTGATTGGAACACCTGATGAGAATGACAACTGGCCAACCAGGGATCAGAGCCTACAACGTCAGAAGTTCAAACATGGTATAAAAAAAATCCAAGTCCAATGGCCTGTTTATCCCAGAGGCGGCTTACCAAGCCATCGACCGCTATCTCCATTCCACGTACATGCAGATGATAAAATATGTAAATTAGAAAAATCAATTGTTTATTTTCTTTAGATATTTATTCTTGCTTAACTGCATTAATAAACAAATTTATGAATTAATTAAACGAATTATCGTTTACACTAGAAGCATTCTATTGTATTTTCGCCATGTGAGGTTCAAAAACTGAGACAACTTGTACTTTATGTTGTTTAGATCTACAGAAGAAGCTGCTTAATATATTCATGGATAATGTTTTCAGCCGATCATTCTTATCAGTCGGGCCCAAACACTTCAAAGTGATCATGATAAGCTGTTCCGTGAATATATCCTTTGCTTAACGTTATCAGCTGGTTATTGTTATCTAAAGGACCCTGTAATCACAATAAGCGGCTTCTTCTGTATTATCAACACATGAAGTAACTATCTATGGCATTGTTAGCAAACGGATTACTTGTTGACAGCAAAAAAATGCATGCGTTTTGTCCTTCAAGGACGTAGTGTTACCATGGCCATCGAGGGTATTACTGATATCTAAATAGGTTATTTTTTTTTAGAAACATGCTAAATTCTTTTCTAAATTATTTTCTATCATGATAAAGTTCACAGTTTTTTTTTTAACCGGTGTTTGATTAAGTACAGTAGTTCCCCTTTATGTTGGGTTACAGGAAAGACAACCAAGGATGAACCGCTGATAATCAAGTTAATTACAAGTGCCAAACAAGCTCACCGATGATCGAAGGTATTGTTCTCGCCACAAAATCAAAGAAATGATGTAGTTATATGTTAACTGATTGCAATTTGAAGATATTCAATATTTTAGTAGCGTTAAGTGAATCTTTTGATGGATTGTTTTATTTGCAGTTTTCTTGAGGAGTGGGCGATAATAGGTAAAAATATTCGGGTCCACTACCCACTTGCCATACATCGTGAATCACGCTAGAGCGATCTGCAATATATCAAGGGACTCATATATGTAGCAAATATAGCATAGGCTATTTCATGGGTCCCGTGCTAAATGATTAGAATCGATCAATTCCGATTTAGTGATTCTGCACTTGCTCTATTATAGTAGTTTCCTGCCTTCAACTTTTATGAACGTAAATGGTAAGTGGGTGGGGCAGGTCAGGCATATGTCCTGGATTCTACTTAGAGCGGGCTCAACTGAGGATCCTCTATTTAAGTCAACCAAGCCTTTTTATTTTCAATATTACCATTGATGTTTTCAATTATTTATGTAGCAATTTCATATTTCTTTGGGTGCACGGCTTTTCCCAGCCGGTTTTCTCCTGTATTCCCACCTCTCTTTTCATGCCATGGCAAGGTCACTGAATTAAAGCCTGGCTATGAAGCCAAAACAATACATGAAAACAGAAAGCTTTTTTGCCTAACATTTGATACTCATGTAGCAAAATGTATCGTTTAGTTGTTTAGTATCATTGGTGAGAGCAAAAAAGCGACAAATAATAGAAAGATGTGCCTTGAACAGTATTGCCAGGTATGGTCTGTAATCGATCGCTAAAACTGACCTGAAAAGAGGCTAAAATCGGCTAGATCTTTCCTTTTTCTGCTAACTTTTTTGAGCTTACAATGTTATGGCGGAAATGTTTGGACAGGGCGCAATTTCAGTGCTTTTCATTGACGCTATTTTCTGTAGGCATGCCCCAGACTGGACGTTTAAGGTTTCAGACAAACATCATTTTTAATTGTTATCATTTAACAAAATAATTGATGAAAATGTAGTATATATATGATAGACGTACGACACATAAATACGGAGTTAGGGAAAAAAAAATACAAATCGATATCTCCTCTACCTTTACTAAGTGTGACTAACCCCATGACACCCTCGATAATAGTATAAACGGAGAACGATAATACATACATACATACATACATACATACATACATTCAAGATTCCAGAATTAGCTCAGGGAAATGAAGACTTCTTGGTGAGAAAATATGTTGTTTTCTGCATCCAGCTCTAATTGGTGCACTGAGATCCATTTGAAGTAATAAAGCTCAAATGATAGCAATATCACTAAAATAGACTATTTGCTAAAAAATATCCAAACATCACTCGCTTAAAGGTACCTTCGTCAGCCTTTGAGCTCTGTATCAAATGAATGTCTATTCATAAAATTTATCTTATAATTATTATCTCATTGCTTTATTTTCCAAACCTTTTCATTGCCAAGGAACCCGTTTGTTTGAATTAATTTCACATAGACTCGATGCGTTTGAAAGGTCTGCCTACCCAACAAGCTTACATTCCCAAATGTCTACCCATTGACCACCAATTATACTTTTGTAGACCTTCAGGTTGGGAATCACTGTACTAAAGGTTTGAAGGTAGGGATCCTAAAGGAACAACTCCCTTTGGGCACCCTAAATCTCTAGCTACACTCCTTGATTCAGTTAGTAATACTGAAGGGGCGAATAGAAAACGAGACTTTTTAATATTTGAAGTTGGTGTCAGTGGGAATCATCTATCGTCAGGGTACTGATCATGATTGGACGTTGCAAGCAATATTGATTTGTGTAGAGACAGAAGATCAAACACTTCATTGTAACTGCTGATATATATATATATATATATATATATATATATATATATATATATATATATATATATATATATATATATATATGTACATGTATATGTGTATGTGTTTGTGTGTACTAATAAATACATGTATAAATAGATAAATATAAATATGTATTGATACAAATATAAATATATAAAATTACATATATATATACATGTACATATGTATTTACATATATATTTATAGATAGAGAGCGAGAAAGAGTAAGAAAGAAGGAGAGAGAATAAGAGATAGAGAGAAGAAAAGGATTGATTGTGGGTTATTGTTGGGTTCGGACGCATTTCTTCCTGTAGAACCGTGAGAAAATCTCATTTGAAATTTAAGAATGTGGCTTTCAAGTCTCGCCTTTCTTTGTGTTTGCGACACTTGACATAGGGTTGTCAAATTAGCCAATTTACGGCCAGATCTGGCTGTGTTTTCGCCAATAAAAATCAACGCTAGCTGTTTAAATGTGATAATTTTTTATCATTTTAAAATAATTTTGCAAATTTTGAGCCACCATGCACCTGTGAAAATGAAATTGGGGATAAAGATACATATTTGCATGGCAAAGGTCAAATGCAATGTGGGGTTGATGTCTGGGGTCATTTGAGGTCACTGGAGGTCATTTATTGCCAATTTTCTGAATCGTTGGTAACATTGTTGCACCAAGGATGCTGAAATTTTGCATATGGTTACATCTTCTTACGGTCATATGACGTTTAATTCTGAGGTCATTCGATTTGCCCAATTTTCCTATTTTTTTCCAAGCCAATTTTTAATGTTGTGGGCCACAATTTTGCACCAAGGATGCTGAATTTGAGCATATGGGCACATATGGGTACAACGAAAGTAACAGTCAAACAGAGTTCGACCCTGGGGGCCATTCAAGCTTATTTTCTAAATTTTTGGTTTAAATATTACACCTACATTGTAGACAGTTTGCATAGGGGTAGATCTTTACACGGTGAAAGGTATAGGCAATGTAAGGTTGATGTTGGAGGTCACTGGGGGTCGCTATGGCGACTGGAAATCAATCTAGATCACTGTTCAGTGAAATGCTCGTGAGATCATCTGTAAAGTTATATAGAACCCATGCCTATATAAACGCATATCCTTTACTATTCATATAGGCGTACATGTAGGTACAACCACATACATATACCCATTGGAACACTCATACACACATGTATATATTAAATGCAACATAGATGGGGGGAAAATTATAGTATTCGTAGATGAATATCAATAGTGGGGTAGAACTATAAGAGTATTGATAGTATATACGTGTATAAGATGGGAATTGGATAATAGTAAGAGTGAAATACTGGAAATTATCTTGATGTATATATGTGACGTGCTATGGAGTAAGGGCCGTCTCCAGAATTAAGTCAAGGCAATGTAAGGTATAAGTCAGAGGGGGTCCTTGTTATGTAAGTTCGAGTATTGGTTGGAAAATGCATGTCAAGTAATTTTAATGGTCATTATAAATATCGTAAAGAGTCAGATCTGAAATAGTAGTAGAGATCTAAATAACTGTTTGTGATATCCCCTATTATCGATATTTACGAGTATGGTTTGGTTGGGATAGGGTAAGATGAATCTGTAACATTTAACTGGCAGGAGAGTCCAGACTGAATAGATAGTGGAAAATAAGAGAATATGTATACTGCAGTATACCAGCATATTTAAACATCTATGTAGCAAGCATGCAATGAACATTTTATTTGATTGTTAATCTCATTTAGTATTGGTGAAATGCTATTGGTATTGCAACTTGAAAGAGGACTTTGATTTCCTCGTCACGTTTTCCATCCATACAATGTGGGATCAAAATTCGAAGGATATAATTCCATTGTAGAGTACTAGATGGCAGACTGTAAATGGGCCTTTTTTACGTTTTCTATAAAAGTTTCATTTGTGGGGTAAAACCCCTAAAGAATGTGCAGTTGTTCTGGCTTTAAAGGGTTTTTTTTAAAACCATGAGTTGATTCTGGATCTATTCATGTTTTGTGTTTCAATCCCGTAGCAGCTTCTAATCCAGGAAGCAGCCTCCTTGATGACAATGTCATTCAACTGAACTCCTCTTGAAGTTTCTTCTCCTCTACTTTTGCAGCAGTATCACAACCAGATTTTGCATGGGTTACAATAATGCTACAGATGATATTTTCATTGCATCTTATAGTACCACTCATATCGATATCGTAACGCTCTCCACTGGTTCATTGCGTAAGTTGCTTTTAGTCCCAACTTCCAATAAAAGTGCACAAGGAGCAAAAACACATGTTTCTTCACACTTATTTAGTACTTCTCTCAAAAGGGTAAAACACACCATCTCTCAAGAGACAACTCTCAATGGAATTTCAAGTCTGGTCGAGACCACAAGTTTTTATGACCACCCCCTTGGCAAGATGCAAGTTCACCAAAGTCCTCCACCCTAATCATACAGCTTGGAAGCTGCTGAGTGCATAGGAAAATGTCCGAATGACGAGTTTTCCATACTTTTTGCACATACCGGGAATCGAACCCATGGCTTTCTGAGTGTAAGCCAGATGTGCTAACTATTCCATTGTCTGGATGGGCTACCGCTCTCAAGAAGTGGGCGAAAAGCTTGTAGGGCTACAATGAGATTAGCCTCTCGATGCAGCAGTCAGGTCTTCTCTTTCAGTGACCATGCCGTTGTATACTTGGAGAGATGCCATAGAGGAGCCCGTCTCAATCAGAGAATTTAGTTGTTCTTGAAGAAGCTGTAGACACTAATTGGTCACATACAGGTTTGATCTTCTGCTATTTACCACATTTATCTCACCTTCGCCAGTGTTTACCATCAGTGTACCTATAGTGCCCCCTATACTTTTAGTTAGGAATTTAGTACGAAATTCTTCTTTTAGCTAGATATCCAAAACGTCAATTCCTCTGACGATCCCTATAAAACCCGTGGACGCACATGGTCAAGTGCTCATTACTTTGCTGTGGTGAGAGAGCGAATAAACTCCCCTCATTAGCTCCAGCACCCCAAGCTGGTTACGCTTCAAGCCCCGGCATCTGCAGCCGGCCATTCTTTCTCTTTCCTTCTCCCTGGCCCAATGCTCCTTGGCGACAGTATTCCTAGCTGGCCATGTCTCTGGCCCCGGCCCTTGCGGCTGGCAACTATTCCACTCTCTTTCCTTCTCTCTCGTTATCAAGTCGCCAACCCACTGGACCATCCTCACTTCGGGAAACATGCATGGATAAAACTCCATGTTCTATGTCTTTTATAGTCTGTTCGTCGAGAGTCTAACAGCGTCTGAGAATAGCCCCCAAGTTAACTCACTTACTTGGCAGTAAGGCTCACGCACTGAACCCGGTTTCCACGTATCTGGGATCAATACAACCATACGGAATCCACGCGTTCAAACAACTCCCCTCCAACTCTGACGCCAGCACTATCAAGACAAAAGAGCTTCCACTTTTCGCCACCTCTTCTTCTGCTCTTCTCCCAACACTTCTTCTCACGATTGATCGTATTAATGTTATCTTTACATGTACGTCATCTTTATTCTTGTATGGATGTTAGTGTGAGAATCGTGCCTGGCCAAAATTCTTATATGTGTTTATTCTTCTTTATTTCAATGCGCGTCCAACTTCATACTTGGCGCGCATTCCATTCCCTTCTCTTCGTACAGCTTCCTTCCTTCCACAGCTACAGGGCCAGCGCACTACACATCACCCACGAGGATCCAAAATCCTCGTCTCTCAACAATCCATCGCTGTTTGGATTCAAAAATAGACACTACGTGCGAAAACTGGTGTGGATTCAACACAAAAAGACTCCACATCCTATAAATTGGTGACTCCTCGCCATATACCCAATAAAAGATGAAAATGCATGCATTCTGCCACGAATTGGCTAGAATTTTTTCACACATTTGGCTGCCACCAAGTGACTTGATTATTAACTCTGCATAACTGCTGATCATTTGTAAAAACTGTGTAATCCTGACCAACTTTTTTCAGTTGCAGACTGTACAAAGTCCATAGTAGTCCATATTGTACCTGGTTCAGCAGGATTCATAGTGATGAGACAAATATCTTACATTCGCTGCTGGTTACATTATCTGCCCTGACTCTCTGACAACTTTTGTATTGAATCCATTGTACTCTGGAGCTTTTACATCATTGGCAATAACTTGAAAGGAATAAAAGTCATTACTTTTGACTTTTTCTATGAACAGCTTGTAAAGGATGACACAAATCTAGATTTTGATAGATATTTTGACTTAACATCCTCATCAGGAATTGCTGGATTTGCTTGGATCTTATATCGATGCACTCAGATTTCTGGAGTTCCGAGAGAGTTTAGTTCTTCTTTGCTCTTTCGTCGTATATGAATTACCGAAGAAGATAGAAAGATCAAAAACGTCTGTTTAAAAAAAAAAAGACATATAACATACATAACGTAACATACAGTATAACCATAATAAAGGGAGCGTGGTCTTACCTCATAGGTACTCTTCTGTCCAATTACCCCAAAATATTGACAGTAAAAAAAAAACACTTTCAATCTTATTGTTATTCACATACAGGCGAATAAAAGAACCAAAACCTGCATTATTAAGAAAAAATAAAAAGAATGAACGACAGACAGAAAGCAATAAATAAAATCAAGGCAACCTGCCTCAATATGTGTTACAAAAACTGACATTTCTCAACAAAAATATTCAAGCAAAACTTATCTCTAAAATCTAGGAATTATCATTCCAACCTTCCTGCAGCAACCAACCATATCACCGAACAATAATTACGAAAACTTTTCTTCTTTTGTAGCTCTTTCAACTGCTTATACATTGAAACAAACTATCTTGAAGCCTTGGAATATTGTTCTCATGAAGCATCCCTTCCCATCTCTTCAAATGTCTGAACAGTTAGGTTAGCAAACCGTTGTCCATCAATAGCTTCCATCTTCTCACTTAGCAAAGTTTTGGACAATTTGTCTGCTAATGAATATAGCCTCAGTCTGAGTGAAAGACTAAAAGAAAATGAAAATTCCTGCTGTTGTAAATTGTATCCCACGATTCTCACACTAACATCCAATGTCAATTTCTCACAAAGGCTCATCTCCCTCTAACCCAACAGTTGATTATAATTAACAAGTATTTCTGAAAGCACAAAGCGCAAATAGTCCATCGTGTTACACAAAACTTGTAAAGCAATCACACCATGTGCATACCTCTCAGCATCATCTTCTCCTTCAATGTTTTTCTCGGATGGAACCAAGCATTTTCCTCGTTTTGGAGAAAACGTAACTAGAAAGTATATTCTACTTACATTTCTCATTGTATCACCAATGATTTTACATTCGGGCGTGATTTTTTCCCTGATAAACTTAAGGAATGTCCAAGGCTTTTGGCTGGATATTTGGGGAATATCGTACATTTGCTCTCAGAAGTTGGATGAAGATATTTGAATTCGAATTAGCATATCTGTTTTTGCAGAAACTATTGTCACCTTTTATATCTGTCAAAAAACTTGGTTTACCATGATTGTCAACAATCTGTTTTGATAATCCAGGTGATTGTTTGAAACATATTTTGCCCTTAATTCCAACAACTGGATAAAGTTGTCGTCCAGAGATGTATCTCCTTGAATCACTAACCATTGTATACCAAGGAACTGCACGCATTCTATAACTTTGATGAAGTTTTTCCTTTCTTCTTGTTTTTATTTCTGAGCCTTGGTATTCCCCATTTTTACTGGATCACGTATTTTCTAAATGACGCCAGAATGGGAGCAACTTATTCAAAAGTTGAAACTTATTACAAGAAAGCTATCAATTTCTTTTCATTGTTACGGAGTTGAAATATTCCTGGACATTTGAAGAGATCGACAAAAAAGATCAGACAAAGCGTTGTTTTTAATGGAGCCCATCCATTGTTAAAATTCAAAGAGAGCACAATTACTGATTAATCTGCACACCGGTAAAACATGCAGAATGTTTGATTAATTAGAAAGAAGTTCATATAACAAATCTCTTTTTCTTTCTCATTTTACGGGTAGGATTACAGAGATGGACAAAAGGCCATGGATAAAGTCCTTACATTAAAAAAGAATGTCAGTTCTGCAGAAAAAAGTGCGTGCAGGTGTTTTAGGGGCTGTAACCACCCGATCTGATGGAATTGGAATTAATTTTACAGCGAATTTTCAATCTAATTTTCATACAGTGGCCAAAACACGCTCTGGTTGTTTTCCTCCGTGTACGGAACGGAGTGCTTTTTTAAAAAAAATGGCTGGGGGACTGCCCCATTAAATATTGCCATTAAACCAACAGGAGTTCCCAGAGAAATCAATTTTTTTTATAAAATTCAAGCGTATTCACATTGTTAATATATCTTAAATCATAGATCCGAAATTTCCATGTGTTGCATTTTTGTTTATTATGGCAAAAATGGTGCTGAATAAGTTCAAATAACCTTCGCCATAACAATAACAACAATTTGGTTTTTATTTCAACAATGGCGTAAAGAATATTCGTAAAAACTCTTTAAAGTAAAATGGAAGTAAAACTGGGAACTGTCGGCAAACACAAGGGTAGGTAATTCTAATGTAGCTGGTATAATCCTCCAAATATTATGTCTATCTCGACTGAAGAGAGAATATACGACACTGCACTGACAGAATAAAATATTGGTACACAATCTCAACGTAGATATTATTATTGGTGATTTCAGATTTTTCCACAAATTTACAAATGTGGTAACCATCAAGAACTTGCCCCCAAATAGTACAAATTTATATTTTTGTCTAAAAAAAACTCCCCAACAGATTTTTGTTTGTTTTTTTCCTCGATGGTGGGGATACTAAGATTCCTCAAGTGGAGACTGTAGCCCCAGCTACCACTGCATATACACTAAAATGACTGCTGGATCAACATTTCCGAGTAGCACTGAGAACATTGTGATAATAGATTGTATGTTATGACCTTGTATTGCACTGTTTCCTTCAGCGCTGCATTTTTATCTAGAGCGTTAACCGATGTATTGTTGCATGGTCATGCAGGAATATGTGTTGCATACATGTAAAACAAATGTTTTTTTTAAACAAGGGGCATTGGCGTTGACGCTGTCAAGAAAAGGGGGTGAACAGCTATTGTTTTCATAGGCTATCTAAAGACCACGTGATGTCTTTTCTAGCTAGAGTCTTATTTCTCATTCGAGGGTTTACATACATCATTCAGGAGTATGAAAACGTCAGGTCATTAACGATGATGAAGGGACTAGCTTCCTTCAGTGGGTCGTCCAGGGTCAAGCGTTCTAAACTACTCGTCCTTAGTATATTTAGTTCGCTATTATCAGTGGATTTCATTGGTGTGGAAAATCAAACAAGTCTGCACACAGCCAGGATATATTCAAATTCAATGAAAAATAATTAATGAGTTTTAGTTTCTGATGTGCTCTTCTCACACTAAGCAGTTACAGTATTACTTTAGAGTAAGACCTCGTTATTCGCGTAAGATAGATTTCAAGATTCATAACGAACCATGTATACTGACTGTGTTGCCTAATTTTGTAGGTCAATCTGAAATTCTGTCAAAATATCTAGATCCTCCAGATATATATCTAAAATCTAGGAGACATGATTGCTGGCTCAACTTTTTCGAGTAGCACTGAGAACATTATGATAATAGATTGTTATAATGACCTTGTGTAGCACTGTTTCCTTGAGCAATTAATAAATCAGAAGTAACCTTAATCGTCAATATTTACTTATGAAAATATTACTGATCTTTTCAAAATGGTACTCATTTTGTTGCTAAAAACAGACTGAAGATTTTTCACATTATTTAAATTAAAGATCGCCTAAATAGCAATTTCTGATATCTAGACGCAACCAATGATATCTAGATTTAGATTTTTAAAAACTTGGGCCAACTGGAGATTTTGAGGTCCTACTGTATTGCAAATATCGCATTAGGTATAAGCGTCCTGTCTCCTTTTTACCTACTTGACAGGCTAACTAACAAAATTCCCATTGAATAACCCTAACCCAACTGATGGCTTTGCGAGTGAGAATGTTACGTAATTTCTGATGTTCGTGAGAATTTAGACTTCTCCAAATGATTTTCTATTTAATTCTTTCCAATCAATATGTCATTGTTGGCATTTGCTCCCCAAACAAAGGGTTAGAAACATATTCGACGAGTTTTCTATTTTACAGGCCCTGACAAGACGTTATTATTTTTTTTTTTTTGTCCGTCCAGACTTATGTAATCACAAGAAAGCGTTCCTTTTTGCATTTATCTTTTTTCTTTCTTTTGGTTGACATTTTTTTTTCGGTCGCCATTTTTGCAATTTCTTTAACGGAACAAACTCTTGGCTGCCATTATTGTTTTTGTTTTGCTTTTCTTCCAGACGAAGAACAATGAACACTGAAAGTTTGAGGAGACTGAAGTCACTTTTTCGTTTTTTATCGTATTCAGTCCTTTCAAATACATTGAAATCAACGTAGACAAAAGGTTGAAAAGAAAATTGAATATGGCGAAAAAGACAAAAGTTAGAGAAATAGAGAAGAGATTAAAGAAGAATGAAAAGGAGACAAAGGAAAATATAATGTGAATTGAACAAGTTTTGAAGAAAGGGAAATGGGGAAGGCAAAAGAATACATACATACATACATATATATATATATCTATCTATATATATATATATATATATATATATATATATATATATATATATATATATATATATATATATGGGCGTATATAAAACGAATACTTTCAGATACAGTGAGTGCAAAAAGCATCCGATACATTTCCAAAAGCTAATTTTCACATCCTTTGAAAAAATTGACGGAATTTGGATCAAAGTCATTAGGTTTATGATTTTCTGACTCTTTTGGTATTATCTAAAATTAATTTTACCACATTCGATACTAAGTTGAATTTCTTATTTATGGAAGGAACATTACAATAGTAGCAGTAGTAGTAGAAGTAGCTTTTGTGACAAGGCCTCAACTACTCCGCCAAAACTCTCTAAACCCATGCAGAGTTCAAAGATCCATAGAAATGTTGGCGAAGTTGTTTGGGACTTCGCCAAGCTGAGCAGGTCCGCTCACAAAACAAAGTCACCAATGCTGTTGGTAACCTCTAGGATTGAGAGGAAACTTTGTTAAGAGTTTAACAAATGTAAACGTATTTACTAGAGCAGCTGATGTTGAAATTATTGATTTAACCCTTGCTGATTTCTCAGACAAGATTAACTCCTGGTCGAGTCTACGGCTTATCTGCTCGAAGTCGGAGTACTAGCATGATAAAGATAATTGAGAGTGGTCCTGACTGAAAACAACAGTGTCATATGTCGTTGGAAGCGGACAGCGATTCCCCCTTCGATTACAACTTCACCTCTACTTCGCTTCTTGGGTCAGGTGTTCAAGGGGGTCTGGGCAATCCTCTCTTCAGCGGCGATTTTTGGTTCACTCTCTTGGGCCAACTGCCCTCCAGCAGCATGCAGTTGCCATTAGCAACGTATTTCCACCATCTCTTAAATCTCAAAAACTTCGGATATTAATAGAGAAAAGAATTTTACATCAATCAACCAAAATTGAACAAGTCAGCTGTATTACTTTGCTGACTAGGCATAGAAATTTGGTAAATATGGGCTTACTGCTGCATCAATATCAAATGAAGTAAATTCCTATTTTGCACTTCGATGACACCTTGATTGTTTATATTATCTTTAGTCGAGAACGACGGCCTTTTTTTGATTGACATATAATAGATAGATATGTGCAAACAAATAGTGAAGAAATCATAAAGAGCGCGAGGGATAGTGCAACAAACAATAAAGTAGAAAACAATGGAACAGTACAGCAAACTAGAAAAGAAAAGTGGGAAAGGAAAAGATTGTACGGCGAGTTTAAAAGACAGATAAAAGATATAGCAGACGAGAAATCATGGACGTGGTTACGAAAGGGAAACCTTAAGAGAGAAACAGAATCGCTCATCATGGCAGCCCAAAACAAAAGCATAAGGACAAACTACATAAAAGCAAAAATCGACAGAACACAGACAAACAGCAAATGCTGCATGTGCGGTGAAAGAGATGAGACAGTAAACCACATAACTAGTGAATGTAGCCAACTCGCCCAGAAGGAGTATAAGCATAGACACGATAGAGTAGCAACGATGATACACTGGGAACTAAGTAAACAAATGGGATTCAACCATGGGGAAAAGTGGTATCAGCACAAGCCAGAGGCAGTTTTGGAGAATGACAACCACAAACTACTCTGGGACTTTGACATCCAAACTGACCACCTCATCCAGGCAAGAAGGCCGGACTTAGTAATAGTAGACAAAAAAAGGAAGGCCTGCCAAATAGTAGACGTTGCTGTACCTGCAGACCATAGAGTAAAAAAGAAGGAGGGTGAAAAAAGGGAAAAATACCAGGACCTAGCAAGGGAGTTAAAGAAAATGTGGAACATGAAAACCAGGGTAGTGCCGGTCATAGTGGGAGCACTAGGAACTGTCCCTAAAACGCTGAGGGAGAGACTGGAGGAGATCGGGATTAGGGGGAGGATAGAGACCGTACAGACCACAGCACTGCTGGGAACTGCACGGATACTGAGGAAGGTGCTAGAGATATAAGGACTGCAACGAATCGTAGCTCTGTCATGATATGCGAAAGAGAGAGGAGACGTTAGCTGAAGACCTGAGGAGACTTATTGTCACTCAGCCTTCAGCGATAACCACTGGGCAACCGGTGTGAAACTGTAAATCGCAGAATTACTGCGACCTATGAGTACTAGGAGAGGAGGGCTGGAGACTTGAGGAGACTTACTGTCACTCAAACTCCAGCGGTTACCACCAGGCAACTGGTGTGAGATTCCAAATAATAATAATAATAATAATAATAATAATAATCTTTTTTTATCGTCCGTCATTTAACATAGACATTCCTTAGGATTCACTAGATCTCTCTATCATGGGCGTTGCGAAGCCTATTCTTTCTGAACATGTCTAGTTCGTCTTGCCGGTGTGATATCAGAGGATCCAGGTTGTGAGTCATGATGTCCAGCGACTGTCTGACATTCTGACAACATGACCAGCCGATTGCCATTCAAGTTTTAAAAGGGGCAATTTCAACACTACAAAATCTATATACTTTTGCATTTTAAAATTCAAATGATTTTAGCTTTTCGTTTGTGTAAATTTCATTTACTAATAAAATCCACAAATATTGTACTTTTTTTGTACAGAATATGTTAACTTTTCTGGATAAATCTTACTTTCTTGTAAAACATTATTCAAACATTATTTGACGTTGAGGTAGCCGTCAATCTTTGGTATTCATAAAATCGAGCAGCTATAGTACCATATTTTTCCTGTAGCATCTTGTGGTGTATCTATCTGGGAAATTACAAATACAGCACTTTAAAACCGTAAGAACATACATATATACACACCTGCAATTTAGAAAAATCTTAGGGACCCTTGAATGAAAGATTTTTCATTCAATAAAAGTGTTCATCACTTCTTCCAGTTGGATGATATCCCCGTAAAGCGAAGCATCCTGTGGTTTTGGGGAGGGAGTATTCTAACTGTTGTCGTTGATTTTACTTCATAAATAAATAAACAAGTATATATATATATATATATATATATATATATATATATATATATATATATATATATATATATATATATATGTATATATATATATATATATATATCAGCCAAATAAAGAGAGGCATTGACGTTGCATTTACATTTAGTTGATGTGATGGCTAATACAAGAAGAATCAAAACAAAAGAACTTAAGACTTTTGGTGACTTTTGTGGTAACTTGTTAGGCTACATCTTCAAGATCGGAAAGAAAACTTACAAGCTGAACTGAAAGATCCATCAAGGATTATGAGAAGAAATATCGTGAAGCAGTAATAGCGATTTAATTAAATAACATTGAAAGCGACACTCGGCTACCCGAAGAGATGGACAGGTTTTGAGTCTCAAGCAATAACAGACTGAGTGTGCAATTGCTCCTTCATGTACAAGTCTTGAAGCGAGGGACACTGACACATCGACAGCTCAATCATTGCAAATCACTCTTCTAGCACATCTGCAACAAAACCTTATCATTCTTCCCCGGTCATTCAACTCAAGTTTAATAATGATAGTCCTAAGTAAAGGTGCCAGTGTGGCATCATGAGAGTCGGGAAAGATGGAAGTTGCCGGTCAACTATAGCAGTTCCAGAATGTAAACATGATGGCAGCCATTTTGCCTTTATTAAGAGCACGTGGTCAGCTATGGTGCCTTTGTTAGAAACGAGACTTCCACCCTTCATGTTTGAATATGGACACAGAGATAGAAGAAATGATAACATTACTACGATCGATCACGTAAAGGGGTTAGAAGAGATAGCAAAAGGTGGGAGCTTTGTTGGCATTGATAGTACAGGCGTCGGAGTCAAAGCGGAGGTATCGGAACAGCTTTTGAATCCATATAACTTGGAGCGTACCAAGGAATGAATATGGAGACTAGGTCCAGTGTGTGAACCAAACTGCCAACGTATGTGTGTGTGTATGACTTGGGGGCTATTCTCTGACGCTGATAGACACTCGATGAACAGACCATGAAAGACAGAAAACGCAGAGTTTCATGCACGCTTGTTTCCCGAAGTAGAAAGAATTAAGAGAAATCGTCGTGACTGTCGGATAGTAGAAAGCATTGCCATTTCATTCATGAAAATGAGAGTTGTAGACGCGTTTGGAGCACGTGTTGAGGACACAGTTTTGTAGTTGCGTAGCTGTGCGTATGTGAAATGTCTCAACATAGGTGAAGTGAAATGGGCAAAGTAAGTACTGCGATAGGTTACAGTAGGAAAATGATTGAGATCAGATCGGCCAGGTGGTCGGCGAAATGATATTGATTTTAAAGGGGAGGAAAGAGAGAGATTCTGATTCTGATGTAGCATACGTTTTTTAGCATGATATTTTTCACTAGTTTGAAAATCAATCTAGAGAAAAAAGTATAAAATTTAATGAATTATATAGCTTCTTCACCACAGAAGGTAATCATATTTCAAACTGGGAGACATCAAAATTCATGCTCTAGTGTCTCATTTCTAATGAAAAAGAGTTCTTTTTATAATATAGGATATCATATTTTTGTACATTGGTATTCTAATTCAATATATTTCATGTATTTTGCCTAACTTGTATAGTGGAAATTTTTATTCTCAGCACAAGTAACACCCAAGCAGGCTACCCAAGTGTCTTAGAATTTTGAAGGGGCATTCCTCATTTTCTGAATATACGGTCATGATTCAGTAAAAATATAAGGAGCAATATCGAATTCAAAAATTAATGTTTTGTTGAAAGATTAATGAAATTCATATGAAATTTATATCACCCATGCAAAATTATTATTTAACAAACATTTTTGGTTTCATATTCATAGTTCAGTTTAAGTTCAGTTTTTCTAAATTTTAAATTTCTCTTCATAGAAATCAAAATGCGTCGATACAAATAGAAAATACACAAAAAAAGATTATTAGTACCGAAATAACAAATAATATAAGACAAAAAAATGATATACGTGATTAATGCAATTTATTCAGAAAATAAATTGTCATCAACAATAATTGAATCTTATTTGTGAAAGTGTTGTAAAACTAGATTATGATAGTTATATTTTTAAAAACTGCTTTCTCTTGGTAAAAATTCAATTTTAAAAATGTTACCTCCTTCTCAGCCAAAAATTGTTGTCTCTTTGAAAGTAGGAATGTCAACATATTTCCCTTAGAGACAATGATACGCTTTAGAAGGTCGTGACAAAAATGGAATACCATCAAACACCAAACCCTTTTTAGCCCTACTTCTTGAATTAGAATCATAAATTGAATCAACAACATTTCCCCCTGTAAAATGATATGATAGATAATAAGTACTACTGAATCCAGTAATTTAGTGAAGGGCAGGGCATATTCAATCTCTGAAATTATAAAGAAATTTTCAAGTAATAATTTTGTAGCAGCGGTGGAAAGTCGTAATTTTCACGGTGATACAGGGAAAATTTAAAATCTGGCAAAAATCAGCTTATTATTCATTTTAATAAAGTTTTGGATACTTATTTATCAAATGACGAATTTAGTTTTAAAAAATCCATTCCAAATATCATATCGATGATTTATCTTATCTATACATGTCATTGACTTTTACACATTAAACAGATAAATTAATTATGTCTACCCCTTCTACAAAAGTGCATTGGAATTGCTTGAACTTACTTTGGGATTTAAAAATAGGAATGTTCAGAGAAAAATCTTTCTTTTCAGCAATTTCTTTTAGTTTTATTCGATAATTATAATTTAGGCTTTTGGTCTGGAAAAATCTTTTTACTCGATATTGAAAAAAAAAAAGATTAAAAATTTTTCTCCATTGCTATCACTCAGTTCGAGTAGTTTCTCAACGCTTTTCCAAAAACGGGTAAACATAATAAATATTCCAAGGGATTTATCTGTTGGTTGCGTTAAAATCAATGAGACCAACAATGTATAAATAAAATAAATCGTCAAAATGATAAATGGGGTAGGAATCATATGAAAAAATATTCTTTTTTTTCCGATGTTTGAAATGAATTTTTTTTTCGAAAATTCATTCTTCAATGAATAAGTATCGAAATTTTTTTTATCGAAATATGCTGATTTGTGCTAGATTTCAGAATTTCTCAGACTTCTATTTTCCTGTGAAAATTTTGTTCATATTGTTTATACTTATGTTGAATTCATAATAAATCAATGATACTGACTGGTTCAACATAATTTCTACTGAATAGATAAGAATATATACACATTTTTCATTTCATAAGAACGAGTGAGACTACATACCCCGAGAATTTAAGAAACAGTTAGCATTTAGCGGGTACTTACAAAGTTTCAATACAATTTGAGGTCTGCAAAATTCCTCTTAGAACACTGGTTTATGATTTTATTGGATGAAACCTTAAAATACGGAAACTTTAAAAAATATCAGATGGAAAAAGGGGATGAATAACTAATAAATAAAACCACAAAGATCATCATCATCATCGTCGTCGTCGTCGTCGTCATCATCATCATCATCATCACTCTTTTAACGTCCGTCGTTGGACATAGACCTTTTCCAGGATTCACCACACTTCTCTATCATGGGCGTCGTGGAGCCAGTATTTTCTGAATTTTTTTAGCTTGTTTCTCCATCTAATATTCTGCCGGCCTCGGTTGCACATGTGATCTCGGGGGATCCATGTCGTGAGTCGTGATATCCATCGGTTGTCCGCCATACTTGCAACATGACCAGCCCACTGACATTTGAGATTTTTAATGGATTCTATGATATCCCTGACTCTTGTCTATCCCCTGATGTACTGTGCTGTCTTGTGGTCTCTCCATGTAAGGCCTAGCATAATTCTTTCATGTGCACGTTGCATGGTTCTCGATTTGCGGATCAGTCTTTTGGTTAGGTTCCATGTTTAAGCTCCATAAGTGACTATTGGGAGGAAGCATTGGTTATACACCCTTCTTTTTAGGATTAATGGAATCTTCCTAATTTTGAAGGTTGAGCTTGCTCTGCCAAAGGCTTGCCATCCTAGTGTGATTCTTTGATTCTTTGCTTGATTTCTTCTTCTTTTGAGGGTCTCATGGAGATTCGTTGTCGTAGGTAGATGAAGTGATCTACTTTCTCTAGTTCTGTGCCCTCGATTTTAATCTTGGTGTTTTTATCTCCGATGTGGTTGTTGCACATGATCTTCGTCTTGCTGAAGTTCATGTGTCGGCCGACTTTCTTGCTCTCTACATTTAGTTCATCTATCATTAGTTGGAGGTCGTGATTCGTGAAGGGCAATGTCGTCTGCAATTCTGAGGTTGCTCAGATACTCGCCGTCTATTCTTTCATCTCCCAGTCAAGTCTTCGGAAGATCATTTCAAGGCAGGCTGTGAAGAGTTTGCGTGAGCTGGTATCACCTTGTCTTACTCTTTTCTGGAGCTGAAAGGGGTCCGAGTCTTTATGGAGCTGCTTTATAAAGGAGCTGCTGTGATTGTATATATGTTTCAGTACTTCAACATATACTGGATCTATACTTTGTCGAGTGATGGTTTCCATGACCTTAGGGATTTCTACTTATTCGAACGCCTTTTTGAAGTCGATAAATGCTACGGCGAGTGGTACTTTATATTCTGCTGCATTTTTTATCAGCTGATTTATCGAATACAAATGGTCCATGGTCGAGTAGCTTCTTCTAAAGCCAGCCTGCTCTCGTGGTTGGTTTTCATTTAGTGTTTTTGTGATTCGGTTGGTGATGATTTTTGTGAAATGCTTGTATACGCAGTTGAGTAGGCTTATAGGCCTGCTGTTGTTGAGGTATTTTGGGTTTCCTTTTTTTAAATATAAAAGCATTATGATAGCAGTGTTTCAATCGTCTGTGTTTTAGACACTAGTTGAAAAGGACGGCCAGTTTCCTGGCGATGATTTTACCTGCTTTTCGGAGTAGTTCGATGGTGATGTTGTCTGGTCCAGGGGCCGTTCCTTTCTTTGTCTGTTTAATGGCTTCTTCCACCTCCCACGGGGTTACTTTTGGGAAGTCCTCGAGTTGATTGTTCACGTCCTGCGTATCCTGCTCATTGTTTTGTTGTCCTTGTTTGGACAAATAAAGTTTTTGGTAAAATTCTTTGGCACGTTCGACAATCCTGTCTCTGTCCGTTGTTAAGTTTCCATTCAAGTCAATGTAGACCGGGGCCACAAAATGGCACGATGTAAAATGCAAGTGAATACCAACAAAGAACGCAGGAAAATGTTCCACACAAAACCAAAACCTCTAAACATACCAAAAGAGCACGCTCAATCTTTCAAGCTCGAACTGAAAAACAGATTCAGAATTCTCACTGAACAAGACGACACCAACATCAACGAACTAAGCAACAAAATGACAGCATCTATAATTGAAGTCGCCACTATATTCAAACCAATGAGCACACAACCTATTAGTAAAATCTCAGATGAAACCGGAAATCTCGTAGAAAAACGCGGAAACCTCAAGCCACCGACAACAACAAGAGAGAAAATTGAAGAGGCCCGAACTTAACACATTAATCAAGGAAAGACAAAGGGAAAACAGAAGAAAATACACGGTGGCAATCATCGAATCGACTCTTGAAAGAGGTTGGGGCTTCAAAGCTATAAACAAAGGCCTCAATTCAGGACGAAAGCAAATAACCAGCATACTCGATGAAAATGGAAACCTAACAACAAACCACAAACAGTTATATTCATTTTTGTTCATACCCACCCAGTTTTAGTTTTCTTTAAAAAACTGACCATCAATACGAAAATATTTTCGTTAACCTTTGTGAAAACTTCTCTGGTTTGCTTTCACGTTTTCCCAGGTTTCGTTTAACTAAAACTCAAATCGTCTTATCAAGGGGAAGTAATTGTATATATGAATATGACCTACTCTGATTTATCTCCCTTAGATTTTCAATTTAATGACGTCATGTATTGTACTAGACTATGATCAAGTGCCGGCCAACCGTTCTGATCTCCGTCGATATTATTATTTCCACTGCGTTACCGACGTTCGTAAGTCAACGGTGTTTTGAACATGATTATAACAATCTCATTTAACCTCCCTATTCTTCTGAAGCGGATATTTCGATAGCTATGCATATTGATGTGACTACATTAATTAAATAGAGATATGCAATAAGTGATTTTGAACTAATTATCTCAACAATTAATGAAAGATGTCGAAATCAAATGATCAATGAACCGTATATAGTGGTAGTATGTTTATAAGCGCGGCATGGTATCACTAGTTAGCTGTTGCTAGTTAAAAGATATAGACATAGTAAAAGTTTACATGCGCCTGATGAAGATTTTGTTGTTCTTTTTTTTCTCTTTCTTCCTTAGTCGTTAGAGAAATGAACGATGTGCATGCAATATGGGAGAAAAATACAATATTCAGTTTTACATGCAGGATAAAGATGAGAATGACAAATAACATAACAAGAATGTATTAATTGAGACAGGCGTAAACTACATCGATGAAGTTATAGTTCTCAATAATAGAGAAGGAGAGAATGTGCTTTTAAAGGATGGTTCAATAAATGGATGGCAACACAAAGAGGAGTTTTAGGACGACAGGAGTCGATAGTCAGCCATGTTTGATCCAGAAGTATACATTTAAAAAAAAAATTGTTAGGAGAATTGCCCAATCTAAATAAATGGACATCGAAGAATGTTGAAAAAGAGTTCATGAAACAAAGAATGAAAATAAATGTAGATGTTTTTTAGAGAAATGATAGAAAGTACATTTAATGAATCGACAAATAAGACATTTATTAAACAATATCATCATCATCATCATCATCATCATCAGTCTTTTAGCGTCCGTCGTTGAACATAGACCTTCCCCAGGATTTGCCACACTTCTCTATCATGGGCGTCACGGAGCCAGTACTTCCTGAACTTGTCTAGCTCGTCTCTCCATCTAACATTTTGCCGGCCTCGGTTGCACATGTGGTCTCGGGGAATCCATGTTGAGTCGTGATGTCCATCGATTGTCTGCCATTCTTGCAACACGGCCAGCCCACCGCCATTTGAGAATTTTATGGATTCTATGATGTCTCTAACTCTTGTCTTTTCCCGGATGTACTGTGCTGTTTTGTGGTCTCTTATAGATAAGCTGAAAAGGAACTAACATCTAATGGACAATCATTTTAAGGCCTGATTACTTAGAAGAAAAGTGAATAGGATTGAGAAAGAGATGTGATTCCAAGATAGGATGAAACTAGCAGCAGTTAGACGACAACTTAGGTGTAATATGTCAAGTTAAGTGCTCGAGTGAACAGAAAGAAGTTCTAGGTTTTATTTAGTCGTATTCGTGGGTAAATGAAGCGGGGATAAATGGAATGCTTTGTATTCATAAGGCTTGGTTATTTCGAAGACCACAGAGTAATCATGAAAACAGGTTTATCAGAGTAATGCCAACTGACGGGTTTGTGAGGTAATGAGACACTCGAATTTAAGATCGCTTAGAGCATTTTGGGGGCCATTCTCAGACGCAGAAAAACGTTCAATTGACAGAATTTTAAAATCACCGGAAACATGAGAATTTTGAACCACGTACACTTCCTGAGGCAAGGAGAATTCAGACATAGAAAACGAGAGAAAAAGAGAAGATAACCGGTTTGACAAGCGGGGCACAAAGAGCAATGATTAACAGAAGCTTATGTTATTATTGACAGGTGCTAAATGAAGTGACCTCGTTGAATATGTGGCTAGCTTTCAAGTTTCGTATCTTAAGCTATATACTTGGTCCAATTTATTTTCGTACTTGATTTTGTAGCACCCCAAATATTTTAGTTAAGAATTAAATACAAAAGCCTTCTTTTAGCTAGATATCAAAAACGTCACTTCTTACGATGATCCCACCTCCCATAAAAACATGAACACACGTGTCCAAAAGCTCACTTGCCCGGCAATTCTAGCCAGTTACTCTCTCTCTCTCTCTCTTTCTCTCTAAGATCGGTATCATTCCACCGGCTTCCCAATTTTCCAACGTGATCAATCTCTGTACTTACATTGTCCATTACAGTTCACCGAAGCGTCTCACAAATACACAGCTACTCAACACTAGCTCCAAACGCGTATACACCTCTATCATGAATGAAATGGCAATGCTTTTTGATACTCAATAGTTACGACGATCTAATCCTTCTTACTTCGCACACGGATAAAACTCCGTGTGTTCTCTGTCTTGAATAGTCTGTCCATCGTGTGTTCTCCAGCGTCAGTGAATGGGCTTCCAAGTTGCGTGTGAGCAACTTGGTAGTTAGGCATATACGCAGAACCCAATCTCCATGATCATTCATTGGTACGCGCCTAGCTTTATGGGTTCAAAGCAGTTCAGACAGCTCCGCCCCGACTCCGTCGAGAGAAACTCTCATGGGACTGAAGCTACTTGTTTTTGCTTAGAAGCTATCTCCATCTTTTCTCCTTTTAACATGATCATATCTATGTTGTCTTACGTGTATTTTCATTCCAGTCCTGTATCATCATTAATGTTCATATATTAAATGCTCGTTTTATTTGACCATCTAAATAATAGTATGTGTCTTTTTACTTTTTTTCATCTTGGTGTCCACGTACATTCTCTCCATACACCTCCTTTCCTCCTCCAACATCTTCACTGACCTTCACGTGGGCCCACTAACACAGTGGGCGCCAATTCTTCAACCAGAGCTACATATGCCAACCACCATTCCAATAACTGATGACCAATTCTACTATCTAGAACCCCAAAATACCTTACAATGTCAACTGTAAATGATATATGGTCAAAACAGAGGGGAAGGGCGAATAAGAAAAAGAATTAATAGGTGAAAAAAAAAAGTGAAAAAAGAAAAAGAGAAAAGAAAAAATTTGGAAATGTTATTATTTCATATTAACGGACTCACGGCATAACTTATAAGTTTCAGCGTGTTTCTTGGAGAAAGTTGAAGTGGAGTATTTGTTCTTTTTCCAGATTCTCTACACAATTCCTTTCTTTGGGATCATTTAAGTCACGACCAAAGAAGAAATATCTTTGCTCATGCCAGGATTGTCAGGTAATAACCTTTGAAGCCAAACATTTATGAAAATTGAAAAAAAACCATTTATGTATGGTTTTGATACTTAGTTGCAAAGTGTATCGTTTTGTGTCGGCGAAGAAGAAAAGGAAGCAGGAGATAGGAGAAAAAGAATCATCGTGGATGGTAGCCGTGGCACGACTAAATTGAACGACGTTTCTACGGAAATGCGAAATACACGAATGTATATCCCACGTATGTGCCTACCCCGGTTTGAGAACCCCTGATCTAAGCTTTATTTAGTAATTTAATTGATACATTTGTAATTTTGATAAATTTAGTCCGACTCGGCTCAGTTAACACTGAAGTGGTGTGCAATAAATAGCTTTGTTATCCACAGACCTTTGAGTAATAAAGTTTTGAAGATTCTTCTTTAAACGTCCATACGGGACTTATTCGTACTATGTCCTTCCAACGAGACATCTGATCAGTGTAAAGGTCAAGATTGCAGACAGCTAGAGTTCTGGTGAAAATTGATATAACTCCTAAAGGATAAACAATGATTTCAAGGTCAGTCTCTGACAAATAATTGAGTGCTGTTTAAAAGGTAATGGAAAAACGAATAAAGGCCATGGACAAAATAGAAAATATTTTTCAATTACAATACGAAGTTATGCCAGGGCTTTATTTGAAAAAAAAAATGTAATGGATTCTCAGATGTCGATCTTGTCTCAAAAAGCGAATTACCCCGAGAGATGAAACGTTTAAGAGGAATCCATGATTCAAACTTTGGAATGATAACGTTGAAACCTCTTTATCTTTTAAATAAAACTTACATGAATTTGGAATCATTATTTCGAAATGTTTGCATTGCTCTACGAATATTTCTCACTTTGCCAGTCACAGTTGCAACAGCTGAGAGATCATTCACCAAGATGAATATTATCTTAAATCAACAATTGGACATGATAGATTGGTTGACCTGGAAATTCTGAGCATCAGTCAGATCGATTATAATAACATTATTGACAACTTTGCTAACAAGAAGGCTCGAATAATTCAGCTTTGAATACTGTTAATGCACATTGTTACATAAATATTGTTTTTCATTATTTACCTAAACACTGTCATTATCGATTGTCATTCTATTATTTGTTTTAACATCAAATAAATATTCAATAATCATATCCTCATTAGAAGATGTAATTGTTATTTTAAAAGTTGTAAGATTATTTTTCTTCCTGGATTATTGATTGAATTTGATATTGCCAATAAAATACAGGTTATCGTATTGTTTGATTGATTTATACTTATATTTGTTCTAGAATAACCATCGTTGACCTTTCCGTGACAAGAATTTTGATTGAAACTGTCATGCAACTTTTCAACAATTACTCGGCTAACTCCACTCGCTTGATAAAAAATTTAAGCGACCACCTCAGAGAAACACTCAACTTCGGGAAAGGTGACTTGCAATCAATCAATTTTGCGAGAGTCGAGCGAATATATTTTTCCTGCAAGTATGTTTTAAAACTCTTTCGTATTATTAATAACTTGAACTTTGTCTAACCTGTTGATTATCATTTGAAATCAAACATATTTTTCCAACTTAATTCTCATATTTTGCGTGAACTTGGCAGGTATTGATTGCATATAATTTTGTAATGTTTTAATTCCTATATTTCATTTTCCAAACTTGATTTTTTTCCCTTGTTATCTATCATTAGACTCGAAAAGGCAATAATCTTCATTGTAAAATGTCAAGTATAAAAAGATATAACTGATAAGTGACAAAACAAGGAAAAACTTTCACTGCCGCCAAATTGGGGAGCGGGGTCCAGTTTGTTTTTTTTTGTTTTTTTTTTTCAAGGTGGGGCCCAGCGTGAAATTAGTTGGGGACCCGGTAGCTCTCTCAACGGCTCCGTTGATACCGAAAAATCTTTGTTATTATTAAGAAGAGAGATTGGAAACACCCGATATTTTTATACAATAACAATGTTTTGAAAATCGGAAAAATATCAGAATTACAAGAAATAATTTCACTTGGTATTTTCTTTATTGATTTTGCGATTCCTGTGTTTCAGCAATAAGATACAACATAAGAATAAAAAGAAGTATTAACACCATGGGTTTTTGAAAATAATACATTCTGCTATTTCCAGTATTTTTACACAAAATCGTTGACAAAATTGGATATAGTACTTACTATCATAGTTTGAGTTCATACAACCTGTTTTGGACAATACGAGTTTAGACGAAGTGAAGGGTCATCGTTTTTATGCGCTTCAGTGCCGATAGAAAGGTTTAAATTCATTTAACGAGGGTATTCTTGAATGTGATATCTCTACATTTCTCATGACCGATATAATTTCTGGCCGTATTTTCAACTGTGGTCTGATAAGAACTAAAATGTGTGATCATTATACTTCATATTCATTATGCTGACACATTTCAACTTGGTAAGGTCGTGAGTGACAAATAGAGATCCCCTCTCTTTCTTTATTGAATTGGAACGGATAACATCCTAACAGGTAGCCAATCTGTCTTTTTTTCAAATTACTATTTCTGATAAAAAAAACCCCAACATTTTTTTTATTGAACAATGCTAAAACTGAAATGTTCTTTAATCTTTACTTATGAAGGCAACACGAAAAAACAGTTTAAACCCAATTATAACATTTGAACATTGAAGTTGATGATTACTTACTTAGCCGTGGAAGTCGAGTACAATGCGATCTCGAATATAATTTGAACCTCGCTTTTTGTAGCTAAAAATCAGTAATATATGTAATATTATGTTATTATTTTTCACACTTTAGTATAATGTAAACTTCCAATTTAGATCCCGTTTTGTTATATCGAACTTCTCACATTATACACTACTTGTAAATACGTTACTGGTTCCTACCATCACTCTTCCTTTTCAATTGTTTACTTTCGTTATATAATGTAACCCCTGACCATTCACTCTTTTATTTCACCGTCGCTAGAAAAGTTGTTCATGTTTTTGAGTAGTGAATTGGATTATAATAAGATTCAGTTTTGCAAACTGTCGTGAAAAGGCATATAAAATATTTTCCGATGTAGAATGAACTGGACTGATTCTGACTTTCGTTTCGTTCGGGAATGTCTTATTTTCTGAAAAAAAAAATCACTTGGGTGGGAAAGCGAGTAAATTCGCTCTGTAATTGGAGAGGGTGATGTTTTGTAATGTATGTATAACGTAATAACTGAGACGTGGACGAAGAGTTTACCAGACAAAAATTCACCTGCGAAATTTCCCCAGACAAAATTTTACCCCTAAAGTTCTTGGTTAGATTAAAACGAGACAAACTTTGAATTTGTGATAGTATAAATAATTTTTAACAGGACTCATAATCTAAATGCAATTTTTTTTCATTCATTTCAAAATTAAAAAAAAAAAGCCACATCGAATGTAATTCGATTATTATTTTTTTTAAACGAGAATACCTAAAATTAGGTGGCGAGACGAGCTAGACAAGTTCAGGAAGTAATGGCTCTGCGATGCCCATGATAGAGAAGAGTGGCAAATTCTGGGGAAGGTCTATGTCCAACGACGGACGTTAAAAGACTGATGATGATGATGATTAGAGTTATGAAGTCCGACAGTAAAAAAATTGATACCTTGTGATTTATTCTTTAATTTTTGGAATGAACGCAAAAAAATATTATATGCATTTAGATTATGAGACCTGTCGAAATCATTCATACAATCACTAATTCGGATTCCTAAAAATTTTGTCATGTTTTTATCTAAGATTTTTTTTCGCTTGGAACTTTGAGGGGTGAAATTTTGACCTAAAGCTAAATCCTGACTTGATGTTCGTTTTTGCAACACCTGATGTTCGATTTACAATGTAAATATCTGCTTAAGTGGACACTGACCGTCAATTCATTTAAAAAAATTCAATCTAAATTTCAGTCACGAGAAAATTTCGTCTTGGTTTCAAATTGATTAAATGAAACTTGTAATAATTTATCATGGAAATTCCCTCTAAAAAACATTTGTCACTTGACATTAAAAGAAGTTTTGGTAATCGTTTGCAATAGGTTTATCAAAACGTTACGTCGATGTTTCTCGAGGAAGATAACCCGGGTATATGCTATACATGATTAGCTGCTGCTGTCAAACTGTTTGGGGCAATTTTTTAATTGAACATTTTGAATGGCTGAAAATGGCTAGATTTTCATCTTGATGAAATAACGCTATTTTTCATGTAAAATATTGTTTATTTATGGCCAATACGACGTGATTAAGTTTTGTAGGTAGGGTCAGTATTGGGGTTAGTAGGTAGGTTTAGAGTTACACCTTTGCCTTCCTGGTGTACCTGCGATGATATAAGGAAGGTGTAAAACATACTGAAATAATTATCTATTTTTAATCGCCAACTGAATAACATTTTTCGCAAAAACATCTCCACTATGAAATGAAATCTGTGAATGAATTAGGTTTTCTAAACTTTATAGCCGGAAAAATTCCCGAAAGAAAAGCTTCATTTTTAAAATCAGTTGAGTAGCTAACTTCTGTGTTTCGTCTAATTCATTTCCTGTGACACTATGTAACAATCAAGCCATCATCATCGTCTTCTGATCTTTAACTGAAGCCATAGAATACGGCCATCTATTCTTATCTGAAGCCATTCAAAAAGTCACCTGTTCCATCGTGAACAACCGAGTGTTGCCAAATTAACCATTTTCGGCTTGATCTGGCTGGATTTTTTTCCCGATTTATCCAATATAAACCTACCAAAGCCGAAAATCTGGCCAATTTTGGAAATAATTAGTAAGTTTAATGAAATTAAACATTTAATTCTTATTATCAATTTGTTCTGGAGTCTTTGTTATTTATTTGATAAATGAACTTGAAATAGGTGTATAAACATTTCTAGTAAATAAAGTAGCTGGAAATTGAAAACGTTCGTCGATTTTAGCCATTTTCAAAGTCAATTTCAGCTATAACTTTTTTCACACGCTTCACACTTAATCAGGACGCTTCGGGGGTTTTCTGGTGAAAAATATTCGCACGGCGGAAACTTGACCCTGCTTCTCAAGTTCGCTCAAGTTATTATTTTATGGACAAATCTAGACTACTGTTCGATGCAATATTTTCTTAAGAAACTGCCTTTTGAGTTGATAGAAAGAGTTTTTCAAATTAAAGGGAACTGGGAAAAGTTAGACATTTATCCTTTCTCATTTTATCCATCTCTATATCTTAGAAGTTCAAGAGCTGGGATCACCTTATCAATGTTTTGGGTGCAGAAGTTTTGATTTGTAGCCTAAATAGAATCAAGTATGAGAGATCTAAATAAGTATGTATACAATAGCCAGCCAGGGCATTCTGTGTGAAAATTGCAACGTATTATGTGTGAGAAAGATCAGACAATCAAGATGGTGGGGTACGGAGGACCATATCTTACCTAATATTTACTCTGGAACAATAAGTTAAAATTATGTTAAAATTAAAGTTAAAATTGTGCCGATAAATTCACCAACTCATCACACTTTTCCTGTATTCAAATAGATTAATCAAGGTGAAAAGGTCACGAAAACTATATAAACTTTAAAATATTCATTGTCTAGTCTATCAGGAAGAGGAAATTATCGTTGGGGAGGGGCAGAATCTTGGCAACCAGGTTATATCATATCCAAGAACCATCCAGATTAAGAAAAACAAAACATAATTGTCAATCTTTCTATGAACTTTAAAGACGGCCATTATGGAATTTAATGTGGACGACTGTGGAAGTACAAGGTACATTTCTTTTATTATGACCATCAGTTATGTATATGTATAGACTAAAAAATCAACTAACTCATCATATTTTTATAAATTTATATTCAAATAATAATGACATCATCTATTTTCTCACATTGACAATATACAACCTAATTTTATGCTTCCAATAATAATTATCTCTTGATAGCTGCTGTAGATCTTTCCATACTGCAGTCCACATCATATAAGCAAATTCCATGATCCACGCCAGAATAGGATCATTCCTCCCTTTTTCTGCGGCCCATGTTTTCAACAAAATTTCACTGCAGGCCATTCAGAACTTTCAAATAGAATAGATCAAATAGAATAAACGATTTCTAACAGGTATCCTAATATAAATGTCTATTTTTTTTTAATATTAATCCCAACATTTAAAAAAAAATAGATAAAAAAAGATAAACCGCATGGTATCGAATTCTGTTTTCATCGGAATCCAACTTCTAATCGTACATTTCCTAAGCTTAATTTTACTTTTAGGTATCCAAATATTGAAAAATTAATCAAAACAGTTTAAAATTCTGCAAGTATAAATGTTCCTGTGTAAGCATTGAGGGGAAAAACGAATAAAAATTTTGGAGCTAACCCATCATCGATTGAATCCAAGTCCAAAGGCATTGTAGAACGAATAAGTGCAAGTTACAATCGTGTTCGGACGACATGCACCAATCAAAAGGATTATTGTAGTTACGGATATTTTAACCAAATTTCTACTATTCAAGTAATTTAATTCAGAATTTCTTTTTCGTGAAATCAAATTAATAGATATTTCATTGTTTATTTCGTACCTTGGATTCGTACAAAATCTAATTTAAAAGTATGATTATGTCTTTCATCCGAACGCGAATGTAACTTATTGCAACCCGTACTATACTGCTGCCCTTTTGCCCTATATTGACTAAACATTCCAGACTTTTTTTTGCTGACATATCTGCAGGCCCCAACTGCAGTGTGTGACAAACCAACATCCCTTTGACCCGATGCCTTTGTGCCGACCACCCATCATAGCTAAATCATAGCTATCAGTCCACACAGGTTTTTCATTTTAGAATGAGGGTTGTGACATTTGATTGTGAATAGGTCGAAGTGACTTGCTCTGCGTCGATATACAATATGGCCCTATTTGGGGAAATTTGTTCCATCCTGACCATCCTGGAACCAAAAACGGCTGCCATCCCTAAATCAAGATGGTGGATAAACGACCACGAACTAGCCGGTGTCACCTACTTTTTATGATCCTTAGACCATGTACTAACGATGTGTGAAGTCAAACTGAGGTGACTCAAATATGCATGCAGAACCTAACCGAACTCCTAGAGTAAGATTGTACTGTAGCTTTGAGTGTTGTGAGAAAGACAAGAGATCGATGCGAAGTTGCCGGTATTATAATGAAGGTAAATTGAGATGTAGAAGTCTCTCTACGTAGATCAGGTATGAGATTTCAGGAACAAGGCATGTTGCATGTCTCTGGCCTTTTGGTTTTGTATGTCTATCATCAATCTTGAACTCTAAACTGGAGAAACATATTCCAAGTGGGATCAAACAAGGGACTTGTACGGGAGATTGAAGATTTCTGAATCCATTTAGTTGAAGGTGTGTTTTATGAGGAAAATGCTGTTGGCTTTACAAATCTTCTTACTGGTGTGTTTTCTTAAGTTCAGGTTATGGTCCACAACAAGTTCATGGTCTCTTTTTTGTTGGCCTTGTGTAACTTTGTGAAAGGAATTATCATAGGGAATGCTGTTGGCTGTCTTCTTGAATTTGGTCATTTTTGGCAAGGCGTATTGGTGGTTTGCTTTCTCAGGTGTCATGGATGGCATTTTTCAATGTTATACATTTTTCATCAGATCACACCAGTTTTCAAGTATGTTAATTATGGGCGTCCAAGGCCGTTTTTCCGGAGGAGGGGGACGAAAGCAAAAAATTATATTCGGAATTAATCCTAATGACAATCCTGCTATCAGGGAATAAATAATAAAGTTTTTTTTATGTGGGAAAATCAAGTTGGGGTTTCCTAAAACAATTGTATTTCACCATTATTCTTTATTGACTTAATGTTCCAACTTTCAAATCCCTTTTCCCTCTATAAGAAAGCCTAATCCAGTGAGGGTCAAATGTCCCCTTCCCCGAGCCATGCTGAAGTGGTGTCTGTATCTTTGCTGTACCTGCCGAACTAGCCTCTAAAATGTATGAGAATAATTTAGAGTTATCAGCATGAAGGGATATGAAGTTCTTCACCATGGATCAGTCACAAATATTAGAAATAATATCCAGGAAATTGAAACAGACCCATTCCGGGGGAATATAAAAGCACGTAATTAGTGGGTAGGGGAACAATGGCATATCAAGGGGGCAATGCCCCAATTGTTACTCTTTGATTGAAGAAAAAAAAACTCACAAGTATTAGGTAATTTCATGCACACAACTGCATATCGAGAATCTTTCTGATAATTGAGGAATCTGCCGAAGTATGAAGTCGAAAAAAAGTGCAATAAGAAATAAAGGAATTAAGGAAATGAAAATTGTATAAGAAAATCTATATAAAAAAATTTCTACTTGAAATGTACCATGGAGGTAGAACTGGGTGGCGCAAAATAAGCTGAACAGTTTGTTTTTTCTTCAACTATAGAATAAAAATGGGATGAATGAATCTTTTATTCTTAGAAATGTTTTACTACATATGTGAAAAAATCCTGTCGGCTAAATGATCACCTCTTTCTTGTTCGTAAACAAACGTTCTTCTCAATGCGTCAACTCATTTTTTATCAATCAAGAGGGTGGAAAAGTAAGAGGGATTTCTTATCAGTAACACCGGTTAAAATTTGTGGATTTTTTCATGTTTTTGATAATTTATCAGATAAAGCTACGTTTGGCACAGAGCCGCTTTTACAGAGCATCTACCAAAATGTTTGGTGAGTTAAAATTCAAATTAGTCTACTGTTGTTATAGACTCTGAGTGAATCTTTCTGTACCAATGGCTCTTGTTATCCCGCGCACGTGGACATAAAATACAATATCGGTAAAAAGTAATGAACCCCCATGTTTCAAAGTACATCACAAAATGTTCAAGAGTCGTTTTTATTTTATCAATGCAGTTCTCCTAGAAGAAGTTTTTTCTTATAATTTTAGCACTTTTGATTCATTAGACCTTAGGAACATCTGGAAATTTGTTAGTTTATAGAAACAAAGTTTTTAAAAGTTTTTACGATGGTAGTTCCATTTACAATGTAACAATAACGATAAAGTGGACACTTACATTTTTGGTCAAGATTCATTCAATCGAAATTTACGAAATTGCTATTTTTTTAAAAGAATAAGCTGCTTCAACTGATTATCACTTTAGTTTTTTGGAATCATTTTTGTTTTTGAGAAAAGGTAACTTTTTTTAGGGGAAGCTAGTGAATTGGCTCTAAAGTGGGTGATCGATTTACAATGTACATAGGCACTAAAACTGGACCCTGACTTTGTGTGCAATACTCAATGTTGAATTTTCAATATGAACATTTCCTATATATATATATGTGTGTGTGTGTGTGTGTGTGTGAATGCATGGCTAGTATTATCTGACGGAATGAAAAAGGAATGATAATTTTAGAACCAAATTTTTGCTTGGAGCGATTCACTTTCAGTATGTGAACAGTATGATATATGAATGGATAGTGGTGATAGAGAAAGCAATTCAGGAAGGTTGGCAGGTTTAATAGTGCTCCCATAGAGGGTGTAGTTTCATATCACACCTAAATCATCGGGGGTTTTTTTTCGATCAATTATTTGTATACTACCAAGAGTAAATTGGTCTGAGCAAAAACTTAGTTCCTAAATTGTCATTTCTTCATCATGAGTATATATTCGATATAAGTATCTCTAAAATAAGTACAAATATCTCCTAAAATCTCCTGACAAGTACAGAATAAAATCATTTGATCTTCTAACACAATAAGGCATTTGTTTCTTATTTAGGAGCAAAAACTGTTTTCAAGAGAATGGTTTATTAGCTTTCAATGAAGATAAAGGTAAGGTATTACCTGTAGGAAATAGTAACCCATATTATGATAACTGTATAAATGAAAATATGCTAGTTATTGTAAATGACTGAAAGAATCTTGGTATCATAACTGATGAAATATCATTTTCCAAGTATACTGCCACTTCTGCTGTGATGGTGAAAGAGTACTAGGAATGATTAAGTATACTTTCACTTATATAGAATAGGAATCATTCCTTGTATTATGTAAGACTTGTGTCATCAGCAGCTTGAATACTGTGTACAAGCCTGGTCACTGTTATTGGTCATTGTAATTGAAGAAAGATGAAGATCTTCTTGAAAAAATCCAGAGACAAGTTACTAAATTAGTACCAGAATTAAAAAGTATGAGGATAGGTTTGACATTGTTAGAGAAAGGAAGGATCAGGGCCTCTAAATAGAAATGTGTAAGATTATGCATGGTATAGCATTGATAGATCCTAATGGATTTTTTGCCAAAAGGGACCAAGGGGATCAAGCATATACCAGGGACCCACCCAGAGAAGACATGATTTTTGGATGTTCAGATAATGTTTGCTTACAAACAGTCGAGAAACATTGAGGCAAGAACAAGTACCGCTTGTTTGCAAACATTCTACAAACAGTTGCAAAAAGTCTTTGGCATATGAACAGTAGAACACAGTTGATGAATAATGCCTAATGTTTGTGTCTGAATGCTTGTTGCACTTATAATTTTTATTCCCTTTATTAATTGGAAAATATTCTTATAAAGTGTGTCTAATAAAGATATCTCTTAATTGATTTTACCCAATGAAACATTAGAAATCATTATTGTTCATTTGTACAACTAATACTTACCTTCAGCTTGATTTAGTTGCTTTTTTCATTTTTTCACTGACCTGAATGAAAGTTACAATAAAAATTCCCTCGACAGACTCCTGCTCACGTAAAGCCTTTAAAAATCTACTTAAGGTAATGTTCTTATATACGGAAGACGTAAATAGAAAGTTTATACTTGTTTTGAAATTAAAAAAGGATTTTTCCTTGTGTAAATATATCACGATAGAAAAGGAAAAAAGTAAATTGATACTTTGATAAGTTTTTGTAATCTTCATTCAGACTTTTTATAAAAAAAAATGAAAAATGAACCAAGTTATGCTGAAGATAAAAAGTAGTAATTCTAAAAATCATAATGGTTTTGAATAGTTCCATCAAATGAAAGTAAATGAAAAATATCTTTATTTGACACCCAGTTATGTTGTTACAGTTTAGCCTCCCACTCAAATCAAAATGAAGACAAAAGAATTTTTTCTCTCAAAATCTTTCATTTGATAATAAACTGTACCTCCACCACACATGCTCTCTAGTCCTTTGTCAAAACATAATCTAAAAGAGAAATAAATTGTGTTTTAATCTGTACAATTAGGGAGATACTTCAATAAATCAAGTGTAGTATGAAGAATTCTACTTGCAAAAATTATATTTATAAATAATGCTAACTAGTAACTTGCTAGAATATATAAAATTACTTATAGTCTAGAGTCCAGTTATAAAATCTTTTCAATGAATTATTTAGAAATTAATGGGATGCGGCCTCATGCTCATTTGATAAACCTTTCAGTGCCAACTTTGAGTTTGCTATCGTAGCTTTAACTACGTTTTCTTAAGCTACTGTAATGTACTAAATTTAGAATACATATCTTTTTTATTATGATTATCAAGTATCAAGATAAGTTTAAATTAAATTCAACATGTATAAGAATCATAACCACATGGTTAAGAAAAAAAAGCTTATCTCATGGCAGTGACGATTCATTTCAATTATCTTGGCTGAATTCACACATATACCACGTTGAAAGTGGAACTCATCAAAGTTGTTTAGTTGTTGTATTTGTGTAAACAGTATATTCAGATTAATCATTACGTCATATTTAGCCGCTTGTGGAAATGATTGACAATTTTCCTAAGAATTTTACACATACTATTTAATCAGGGTTATTCTGCATTTTTTATTAACTGAAAAATGTTATACGAACAGTCAGAAACATAAGACACATTTTTGAAACAACCCAAACGTTGTATATGTGTTATTCATACGTTTACACACCAGTCAAACAACAGAAAAACAGTAGATTAATGTTTGTCTGCTGATTGTGAACATTTTGTTTCTGCATGGGAAGTGAATAGGAGTAGATCAATTATAAGAGAACTCTTTTTAGCAAAAGAATGGTAGGACTATGGAATAGATTATGGAATATGTAGTGCTATCAATGAATATAGATGAGTTTCAGAGAATTATAATGTTTTACACCAGTATTAATGCTAATGTTTAATGACTTAGATATTGCAATGATGGAAACAAAAGCAAGGTCCAGTATTATTTCATACAAACATTGTAAATTGATCACCCACTTTACAGCTAATTCACTTGCTTACCCTAAAAAAGTTACTTTTTTTCAAAAATGAAAAAAATCTCCAAGAAACTATGATTCAATTAAGCATTGGAAAATTATGTTATTATAATGATTGTCTTCATTTCAATTAAATAATCTTGATCCTTTTTTGGCTTAGAAAAAAATACAAAAAAAAATTTATTAATGCATAGTCACATACATATTTTAAAAATATTTTTGGCTATGGTTGAGTATATCATCCTTTCTAAAAGGCCCAATATGAAAAAGTCTGAAAAATTACATAAACATACTCAAACATTTGTAAAAACCACCAATTTTTTAACCTTAAATATCAAAGTTGAATAGGAATAGAAAGTTGAAATGATTTCATCCACTTTGAAATTCCATGTTCAGTCACATTCTATATGAAATAGATCGCATTCAAAACTCGGAATTACCTCCCATGTATTTTTTGCTTAATAATACTGAATTTTGAATGCTATCTTTCATTATGTTTTTGATAAAAGACTTTTCAAATCTGAAGGAAGTCCGACTTTTTCTGATTATTCATTTCTGTTTTCCAAATTCAGCCCTATTGGTCACAAATGTTGAATTATATTATAACAACTAGTAAATAATCATTAAAACATTCAAAATAAAAGTAAATAATCATTGTATCTGAAATGAAACAAAAAAGAGTGTCCCAAAATGCAGTATAATTTATAAGGCAAAAAAATATCTGGAAGGTAATTCAGGGTTTGGAACTCAAACAAAGCTGATTCTTTAGTGCTGCAGATTTCGTCTGAATTTTGTTTTAATTATTGTATGTGGTTGGTTTGAAATACTTTCTTCATCTCTGCTGTTTGTCTTTGTTTTTCTCTCTCCACAACATCACCAAACCAGCCCCATACAATGTTCAGCGTTGTAATGTAATGAAGTTCCAAAAATGCAAGTTGGCAATTTTAACATTGATTTACCAAAATCATTACTCTCCTGTTAAATTATTTGTTCAGCTCTTGAATTTGTACTTGAAAAAATTGAATGTTATTATGAAGGGGAATAACTACTGATTGAAGTTACCACCCTTCTATCTCTGTGTGAATTTTTTTCTAAATTTTCTTATATGAATTGAAGAGAAAACAATCAAAATTACAAAACATAAATTTGCGAAATCAAAAAAACAAATTTAAGAATCCCTCAACCATGAATTGAAGTAACACCAAATGAATAATTTTGAAAAGAATTGTTAAAAAAAACTATTTTTTGGCATTATTCTTGCAGTATAGATATTTTATTCTGATTTTGAAAGTCCTTTGGTAAATACAAAAAATTAAAATACCGATGCTGTTTTGATGGTAAATGCTATGAAACATGTACAGGTACTTTTCAGTTCATTTTGATCATTTTAACTTTTAATTTCATGAACCACTTGATACTGCTCTCAATTAACAGTGAAACTGTTCAATGAATATAATTTTTAAAAAATGGAACTCTTTTGTGAATTGAATTAAGTAAAAATTATTTAATTGCCCAAAGGTGCAAGGGGGGTAACTTGAATCCGTAGTTATTTCTCTTGATATTAACATTTGAATACTCTTATATGAATTTAATAGTTGATATCATCCATGCAAAATTAACTTTATTGAAATAAAATCATTTATTTTTCAGGCTTTAGTGACTGTTGAAATATCTAAAGCTATGGACGTCGAAATTGTATGTGAGCCTCGAGAGGCATTGATTGACGACATTATTCACATTAGGATTACACATCTGAACCCACATCATCATGTCACTGTCTGTTGTAAAATTGAAAATCAAAAGCAAATTTTTGGATCTTATGCACACTACACAGCATCAAAAGAAGGAGTGGTTGATCTGAAGGTAGACAATGCAGCCTCTTCAGGAATGTATAGTGGTGTGGAACCAATGGGTTTATTTTGGAGTATGGTTTCAGCTCCAGGTCAGAGAAATGGTGAGCGGCTGGTCAAAGCTGATGCAAGTACACCATTTGTATTTGGTATCAGTGTGTACACAGAACATATCAGTTGGGAAAACATTTGGGATGATGACATTAAGCCAGTTGCTAAGGAAACACTTATAAGGTGGTACAAGGCAAAAAATGTCAAGAAGATTGAAATAGAAGAAGGACAAATCCGTGGCACATTGTTTCTTCCTTGTGTATTTTCAAGCAATGAAAAGCGACCAGGTGTGATTGATATGTTTGGTTCGAGAGGCGGATTACTAGAAATGCGTGCTGCTTTATTAGCGAGTCGTGGATTTGTAGCTTTGGCACTTGCCTACTTCAACTATAAGGACACTCCTAAAGAAGGGTCCTATTTACATTATGAGTATTTTGAAGAGGCTATAAAATGGTTAAGTGCTCATCCTTCAGTGGTTCCTGGTGGCATTGGACTCATTGGGGTATCCCTTGGCTCCCAGATTGGGCTTTATATGGCTACACATTGCCCTCTTTTAAGAGCTGTTGTAGCTATTAATTTTCCACCAGCATTAGGGTATGGTGTAAAATTCAAACACAACGGTCATCCAATTCCTTGCAAAAATGTTAAAGACTTAGAATGGAAAGTGACCAATCCTTTTGGTTATGATATGATACAATGGCAATGCAGACGGTTAACATCTCCGTATTTCCAGTTTGAAACTGAGAATCATCCTAAGATCTTGTTCATCGTAGGCGGAGAAGATACCTGTGCACTCGTAAGTGAATATGTAAACTGGACTGAGACTCTTCCACCAGAACGAGCGGCTAATGTGGAATTGATTGTGTATCCTGGTGCCGGACATCTTATTGAACCATCTTATTCCCCTTTGTGCGTGGCATGTTTCACCAAGAGCATTAATATGCCTGTATACTATGGAGGCAAGGCAAAACCTCATGCTGTAGCTCAAGAACAATCTTGGAGAAAAATCCAAGAATTTTTTTGGTCAAACCTCCCTGCTTCATTATCGAGCCATCTTTAAAGTGCTATATATACCAATATGTCAGATGAACGCTTGAATCTTTTAAAAAATACATGAAAATATTTTACTGCATCCCACGTGCTAGTATCATGACAAAGGAGTCATTTATTAAAGCTCTGCATTGATAATCATCAGGCTTGGATGAGTTGCAGTGAGTAGTGGTCTTCTAATTACCTTTGTAAACTATTCATCCAATAGTCTGGTATTCTTTATTTTTCTTGCATTGGCTGACAATCAATCATCCACTTTGTTAATCTTATTAGGGACCAGAAGTTACAACTAGTATAGTGTGTAGTTATAGGGCACTACATGCTGAGTTATTGCCCTTGATGGAGTGCGCCATATAGCCTTATTTGTTATTACTTACCTATGCTGGTATGTAAGATAAACATTTGATTTTTAAAAAATTATGCTAATATGATACTGCATCCAATGCACTAGTTTTATGTCTATAGGGCTGACTACCAAAGCTTTATATAGACAGTTATGGGTTTTGGATGAGCAGTAGTCGCTTAGATACCTTTGTAAACCGTTTGTCTTATGATCTACAATATACAGTATCCTCTTGAATTCTTTATTTATGAAATTTTAGCTACTGACTCTTTACCTTGTGTTATGATGATTATAACACAGGTTTGCCACCAAGGTTCTTTGGCCAGAAGAGAAGATAATCTAAGCTTTATCTCAGAGACTTACCCAACATGGGCATTGGATTAGCTTTGAATCTGTAAAATGAGTGAGTATGGTTCAATACCAGCCTCTTGAAGCTGGTATTGAAGCTTTGCCTTCCAATTTCAAGTCTCTTATATAAAGCTGTATTCCTCCTTCTGGCCAAATCTGATATATTGCATTCAATTTTAAAGTAACACTAGCTGGGAAAAGAAAAACTTCAAATATACAGGAAAGCAAATGGTATTTCATAGAGTTTTTATGAAATTAAATAGGGCTTACAAGCCCCTTCCCTCCAGTTGGGCCAAGCCCCCCCCCACCCCAAGTGTTGGTCCATAGCAATCTCAGATAGAGATATATATTTAAAAAATTTCACTCAAGACAAATGTAAGAGAGATAACTCACTAATATTTGGTGAAAAATTACTGGTCTCTTAGATTTGAAAACATGCCAGAATAGTAATTTGGAGCCTAAATCCACCTGATATTGCATCTGCTGCCATGGGTCCTGCATGTCAATTTCTGTAATCCAGTTGCAAGCTTGTCAGATTGATGAGTTTCAATCTGTACCATATTTGCCAGATTCTGATGAATGATCTTACAAAGGTATTTTAAGTAGATAATATAAATAATTTTATCCCCCCCCCCACACACACACACAAGGGAGAGCCACCAAAAGCCTCATGAATATTAGTTCACCACCTGCATTTCTACTACAATAACAAATCTCAGTAAATGTTGGAGGGGGGCCCATTAAGGAGGTAAGCCCCCTGGAATCATCAGTTACATCACTGTTTTTGAAAGGACTACCTACTCAACAAGTTCATAGATCTAAATGTTTGTCCATGGATCCTCAGGGGTTCATGGCTGAGGTAGGGGACTACTGCATTAAATGTTGAAGGAGGGCCCTGCATCCAGACCCCTAAATTACCAGCTACATCACTGATGTCACACTCAGGGATTTAAGAGGGCCATTTTGATGACTTTGCAATTATAATGGGCTTACTTTATACAAAATGTATTAATGATGAAAAACCAAAAAGTATGTTCAATATACAGCTTACAGACTGAAATTTTCATTTGCTGTTGCTGCAAACTAATCTCCAACAATAGTTTTGTATGAATATAAAAACTAAAATGGCATCAGAATGTGTGTAAATAAAGTGCTGTTAGAACAAGTGTCATTACAACAATAATCCACACTACTATACTGATACATTGAATTCAGTCTAATATTTGAATTTTTTTTTCCTTTTAGAAAAATATAAGCAACAAATACAGAGGAAGCCATCTATTATAACAACGGGTAATATTATCAAATGATTATTGTTACGAAAATCAGTCTGTCCCAAACTTTTGAATTAATCAAAATATATGACATTAAAAAATTAACTTTCAATTAATTTTTTATAATGTCAAGTTGTTTATAAATGTGAATTTGATAACACCGCCATGAATTTATGACAAAGAATGTAAATTTATTACCATGTATATAAATTGTTCCCTATTTTCATATCCTTTGCCTAATGTTATCGTTATCTAGAAGACCTTATTCCAAAGTAATCATAGTAAGTGCCTCCTGCTTGAGAAATACTGATTTAACTGAAAAATATTTACAGCTTCGCCAAAAATATGTTGTCTCTCTATCATTATCTATATCAGGGATTCTGAAACTTTTTTTCAAGCACCTTTTCATCTTGGCTGATAGTGTAAGCATACCTCATGTGAAAAATATTATGTCAAATGTATGGATACCATAGAACAGACAATAAACATATTTTTTTAGTAATTTCATGGATGAGTTTTTTCTTCTTTGGAAAGAGCCCAAGAAAAAAAGGAAGTACATCAAGAGTTTGCAAGGAAGGTGAACGAGCATGGATATACGTGCAAACAAAAGATGTTCGATTTAGAATGTTTCTTTTTGATTTAATGTTATCAGTTTCATGTCAAGTTCACAAGATATGAGTTGCATCTGGTTGGTTGTGATTACTTCAAAATTCCAGTGTTTTTACAAACCTTATGTGCCACAGCAAAAATGACAAGCAAGGTTTTTCTTACATCATTACTGTTAAAAACATTCAAATTTGGAGAATGAAGCAATTTCTAGTCCAATTTTCAACTTAATAATGATAGTCTGGGGTCTGCATTCTCACTCACTCCAATAATCTATATTATGATACCTCAAGGTATATTAAATCGCCAATTATAGAGTAGTTTCCCTTATCCATTTGTAAGTTGTTAGAATGGAAATTCTAGTGGTCACTAAATAGAAACTGTCACGGGACCAACAGTAGGGTATTGGGTGTGATCAATTAAGGGAAAAAAGAGGAGAAAAAAAGGGGTGATCAATACATGAAATTACTTCTCTCACCTTTTGTTGGGCCTTGATCACTAAAAAATCTAAATCTTTAAAAAAAATCCAAGTGTGAATGCTGTCGCACACAAACCAAGTGACCAATTATGTTATAGATATTTACTTAGCTTAGTCTGGCACGTGACCACAGTAGAGGGGGATCAAATTCCCTACTCTAGCAAAGCTTAGCTCGCTAACCATTATTCTTTTTGGTGCCCTTAAAAAACTGATTAGGGTTCAGAAAGCTAAGCAAGTATTTATAATGGTATGTATCAGTTCTCTGCTTGTACTCTTATCAAGGGTGTTGTGTAGTCAAGTACACATGGGCAATTGTTAGAAAGACCCATTATGTGCACCATTTTTAACAATAAGTGACAGAGTATGTGGAACTTACAATCACTATTTAATGCAATTGATCATTTTATGAAAATTTTACCTGCACAAAATGAAGAATTGCCAAATATTTAGGACTGAAATTTTTCGAATAGATTTCATATTATCAGAATATTAGGCCAAAACTCCTGCTTTCAAACATTTTATTAACAGTTGTGAAAAAAAAATTATTAAAAAGAAAAAAATAATAATAAATAGATGAATAATAAAAAAAAAGTAGTAAAAATGCTCAACTGTATGCAGAAGTGTGTGGACCAGCTGGGTGTGCAAGAAGATATTTGATCCATATAATGATATTTAGATTATTTTTAATAAAATCAGTGATATTTCTTATCTAATTTAGAATAATGAAATAAGTAATATTGATAGTAAATTAAGTAATATTTTAATAAAAGTCATTGTCATTGGGATTTTAATTTCAAAGATGAAAAACAAAAATAGAATTCAATTACCCAATTTTTTTCTTTTGAGTGATGAGCTGGATATCAAGTTGACAAAAGTAGCTTCAATAGTGCCCGGAAATTCATTTATACTAAAATATATATCTGTACAATTTATCCATAGATGAATAAATGATTCCACATTTTTGATGGGTCCTACACTGATAAAGCTTATTGCTGAAATATGTTGTATATTGTAGTTCTCATACAATCACAAAAGTGGGTGACTGCAAGGGAAAACAGGTGCCAAAAGAGAGAACAGTGAAGTAAGTGATGCCAATTCATGTGCTGGTCGTCTAAGTTTAACTTGAATATTACAAGTTCCACTTATCTCAGCTTGCGATATCTGAAGCCAGGAATAGATGGCTGATGCCATAGCCAGTGTGAAGGAACTTTTAACTTACTGCGCTGGTAATTATATGAAAGATATAAGTGTTTCCCCCAAGGATACACTGTTCAAGTGGAATAGGAAGCCTGGGTACCACACATGGCAGCACTGAATAACATTGGTCACAAAGCATCCTGTCGTCTAGTCATTGTATTGTGTGTTTCTATGTAATTATATAGCTTTGAGAAATATAAACTTTCTGAACATTGTAGATACAGATATATATAAATTACAGATGAATAAGTGGCCCGGTCAGTAAGTACGAAGAAATAGGGAAATGGTCAAGCAGTGCTCACCAATATCAAGTACTAACCACTTCAATATGAATAACAAATGACAATTTACCAACTTGTGCATCTTTGATGGCATAAACCAGTGGTATTGAAACTGAAAACTCAAGGACCCCTACTATAAAAGAAATATTCTGGGTAGACCTATTTTTACCATTAGGCAGTAATTAATGAACTACAATCATAAGCAACATTTGACGAATTTAAAAAGATTACAAACGCAGTAAACCCTAAGTTTAATGAACTTTTAGGGGCAGATGGTTTTCTGTTAATTGCAAATATCCATTAAATTGAATATTACCAGAGAATGGACTTATTTTTTTTACTCTTTTCAAATTCAGATATTTTAATGTATCAGTAGCTTTAATACTATATAGAATATGAATTGATTGAATTATAATACAGAACAAGTTGGAAAAATCTTAGAAGTAATCATCTGGTTTTAGTTCTGAACTATCAAAAATGTAAGTAAGTAGTAAGAGATAATTTTTCAATTTATTTCAAAATTTCTGAGCCAAATTCAAGTTCACATGCTTTCTTACAACATTTACATCAGTTAATGCCATTTTGAGTTGTAAGGATTGTGAAATTATTTAATGAATAAAGTAAACATTCAGAAATCTACAAAAATAAAAAAAATATAGAAAACTTAAAAAAAAAAAAATTTAAAGACTATAAAGAGAAAATATGAAAGTTGGTTTTATTTCTTAAATTTTGAATGATTATAACCATTTCCCCAGGAAGTCTTCTTAATTTTCAGAAATATTAAGACTTGAATTTATGTCTAAATATGGTTATTATGGAGAAAAAAAAAATAAACAAAATAAATAGATTTTTAAAAAAATTATTCATTCTAAATTCAAACCTAACCTTGTAAAAATGACAGGAAGTAAGAGTCCAGTTTAGTCTTGTTAATATAGATATGTTGTAGATAAACCAACCCTGTGTAAAACTTTTAAGAGACTTTTGTCAAACTAACAAATCTCAAGTGGGTTCTAGGTTGTAATGAATTGAAAGCAGCTAAAACTAAAAAGAAAAAATTCTCCTATAAGAACGGCAAGGTTCCAATAAAACAAATCTCAACTTATCTGATATTTATTCAAAATAGTAATAAACAAAATTGGTTAAATGGGAGACAATTCACTGCAAAATAAATATGCCACAGACACAAATAAGTTTCCAGTTTTTGAATCCAGAGACAATGTCAAAAATGTTTCGTAGATCAACTTTAAAAGAAAAAATATATTCTTATTTGTTACACTAACTTAAGTGTAACAAATTGAAGCTTTTTTTCTATAAGTAACATTTCTTTTTAATGTATCTAACTAGCTAGCTCCTTGCAATCAGCAAAAATTTTTGACAGTTGTCACTCATTGATTTTCTCTATTTTTACTTGTAAGTTTTTGAAAGGAGAGAAACAAATGGCAGTACAAATTTCTAGGCCTACCCTGAACTTTATCTAATATCTAAAAATATCGAGATTTTGTTAATTCAGATGAAAGTCTAAATCAAAAATAACTAAACTGATTTCCAACATAGAAAAAATGATCTCTAATATCTAAATGCAACAAAAATATCTAAATTTAGGTATAAAATGTCTAAATTCACAAAGCTGAAAGTGAATTATTCATGCACATGTGCAATTAAAGTGTCTGTTATAACGAGTTTACTACATTCGAATCCTAATATATGGTACAGGTCTGAGTACATATTACGTTTTTCAATTGCTGTGCGATGGATGAGGGGGTTTCCGCCACAAGATTTGCTATGTCGGGTACAATATTTGGCACCTTAATTCTCAAATCACTTTCAACAATCAGTCACAAAGCTTTATTTGATTCAATTTCCATGCGATATGGCACCTGGCTTATCATTGAGCTCAGTTATCCTATTTCCAAATTCATGATATTAATTGAAATTTTCAAGAACAGACCCCAACCATTATCAGATGGACATACAGCAATCAAAAGATAGGTTTCAAAACCACTGGCATAAACTAATAAGATTAATAACCCCCTCATGAAGTTTTCTCAGATCTCTAAAGGCAAAAAAAAAGACACCAAATGGGAAAAAATATAATCTTAAAGCAAACCCACCATATATATGGATATGTGAAATAATTTGGGCTAACCACTAGTACCTTTAATGTTTCCTTCAAGAAAAATTCTTGATTGGTTACTGAACCTATTTCATCAAATAAAGCCAAAAATCTTTCAAGTTACAAAAAATTTACCCAATATCACAAACTGAGGACAGACTGAACAAGCCAGGCTGCTGCAAGGTCCAACTCCTACTTCAGTTCCAACTAAAGAAGATTACTGCAAGTTATATATATATATAGTTGATAATAAAAATATATTTTCTAATATAGATGTATTTATTATAATGAAATGAGCCTTGCGTATCAGTAAAACTTATTGGTTTGACCAGCTATCAATCACTTGGTCATGATTTAAAATGAATTAATTAGAATGAAATAAGCCCTTGCATATTTCTAACATTAATTTTCATAGATATGTAATTTAGCTCAGTTGGTCGGTTTTAAAATTATGGTAGGGGAATATCAATTTTACTCATCAGTTCAGTTTCACGTGACAGGACAAAGAATGAGGAGTTCACTTCCCCAAGTTTGGTGAGGATTATTCTTGTAAGAATAGAAAAATAACTTCAAATTAGGTGAGGATTGTTCTTGTTCTTGTTACAGTGGAAAGACAAAGTCAGCTCCAGACTTGGACTGGAGTTTGACGAAAATTCTTCAAAGAGTTTTTTTTGACATTTGAACTCCTTGTTTATACAACGCTTGGTAATCCTGCTCATGTTAGATTGTTTTTGTTTGGGACACATGCAACAATCTTATACAAAGCAATTGAATAAAGAATACAACATCACAGTTGAATAATCTTTTTAAAATATTTAATCATGTTCATAAAAATACATTATTATTGCATGGTGATGTATTTCTCAAGATTATGTGGAATGATATTTACAATATATTGGAAACCCATATTTTTTTACAAAATCCAACAGGATATTATCAAGAGATAATTTAACTCTTGTACTGTGAGTCCAGAAAAATTGATTTTTCCCCCTCCATTAGATATACTCTAAAATAACAGAAATAGAATTTAATAAGAGTAGAAAAAAAAACATTAAGAATTGCACAAAATAGATTAAGATAGAAGCTTTTTATCAAACTTGCTCTTGGCCATTTGAACATCTCTTAAATTAAGTGATCTGGTTCCTTCACAAATTTGGCACCAATTTAAAATTTCCTGGTTTACCATACCAACCTGATAGAAAAGGAAAACAATGAAATGATAGAAGTTCTGAACTAGATGAAGTGCTGATATAGTGATATAAGCATCGTATAAGTGAAGATGTTGAATTTTCTGGAGATATGGTAAAAGAACCAGAGTGTTTCATGCAGAACCAGAACTAGATTATGAGTGTCTATAGTGAGGGCTGGCTTCATTGTTTCAAGTAGCATACCTGTACTGTACTTCATCAAAATTTCACTTGCTTTTTATCCCACGCTTCTATTTTCATATTTTTTTTTTGTATGATAAGGTGGGCAACTATTGTTTAGAGGTAATCCTCCTATGATTCGACATTTTCACTTATCTGACAATCCTTAGGTTTCAGTGGTGTTGGCTTAGTGAAGGTCTACAATACATTTCAACAACTTGTAACGAGCATTACTACTATTTATATTACTTGACCCTTAAATTCATACAGAAAAAAAATTTCATTTAAATCTCAGGAGAAAATGAAAATACATTAAATATGACTTGCTAACACATTACTTATTTATACATAAAAAGTTTTTGTCTAATTCTGTTTACTGACACATGCCGCTTTAGTGTCCAGAACCATCTTAAAAAGCAGGGTGTGGTATGCAGTTTCCCCTAACTAATGCATATGGAAATCGCATGTCTACTTATTTTTTTCTTATTCATTGTAGATATCTGGGGGTCAATTTGGAATTGAGGATTCTATGAAGGGGTTGATAGTCTAAAAAGTTTGAAGACCCCCTGCTCTATGAACATGATATAATGATACATGTTATATATCCCATATCAGTTGAGACTTCTCACCTGTATACATGCAGTTCTCCATTGATTTCAGCCTAATACCCATTAGGTGCTGCATGTATTGTCAGTGAATCAAGAATGGAGATTTTAAAAGCACCAGTTGGTCTTTTTGTTCCAGGATTTTTCCAGGCTGTATTGGGATTATTTCAGCTATTTATTATTTAAACACATGAATGTTCTGTTTGAAACAGTACTCAATTTTATGATCAGAGTAAAATACGCGATTTCTGTCCGTTTTTTTTTTCTTTTTAAGTAATCATAAAAAAGCAACAAGCAACTTATATATGGATCAAAGGCTGAAGCCAAAATATTATGAACACAAGGGGGTGCTATTTATCTACAAGTATATATGATAGTAATCAACAAGTACCCATAGCTTAGATGTCCCAATCTGAGGTTCAAACTCAGATCAATTTACTTAGCAAATGATTTGATGGAGCATCACCATATCTATCTGACATTTGCTACAGTTTACCCTGAATATTTAACCTGTTCACTGCCATGGACGAGAAGTTCATCTTATGGTAGTGTCTTATTCTTACATACATTTATGTATGCGTTGCATTTATCAGGAATTCTGTTGAACATACTTGATTAGTGTGGAAAAAAAAACCTTTTAAACATGCAATGAAGACTGTATTGCCATCAATTTGTTTTTTTACAAGAACACCCCCTCACAGAAAAAGAACAAAAAAATAAAATAAAATAACAGTTCTGTTATAATATCAATTAATTAAATTTGAATCATAATTGACAGCAAACAGAATAACTCAGTAATTCATGAAAAAATTTCAATGTTATATCAAGGAAAGTAACAACTGATCAAATTTACTTTCACCTAAGTGAATTGTTTAAATTTATTTTTGTTTTTTTGCCTCAGAAGAGTTCTGTCAATCAAAAGTGGTTTATGAGATTTAATACAACTGTCATTATATGTTTTTCACTAATAAACAAAATTTGAGGTGTTCAGGCAGTTTCTGAACTTGAAAGAGAAAGAAGTCTCCAAGGAATCTCTGACTCAGATATTAACCTCGGATTGATACAACTCATTTCTACTGTTGCAAATTTAGATTTTTTCCATCTAAATCTAGATGTTTATAGTTGTGTCTCAATGTCAGAAATTGCAATTTAAATGATTTCTAATAAATTTTTTTTTCAAAAAGTAAATGTAAAGATTACAGTTGCCTTTCATTTATTACAAATATATAGTATATTTCCAATTTTTTCAGAGATATGTTTGGAGAATCTAGATGTTTCTAGACTCAATTTTAGATGTAAATCACAAAATAAATTTGGCAATGAGGCTAATTCCCCAGAATGATGGATACACAAAAGAAAATATAAAAAAGAAAATATATGGTTTTCAATGTTCATCATTCTATTGAAAATCAAAACCTTTTTCTCCCTCATTCACAGTTTTGTCTTCTAAATTCTCAGATTATTTCTGTTGATCTTCTCTTTCTTTTGTCTTTTTTCCAAAGAGTCTGTCCTCATATTCCGCAGAGGTTTCTACATAGCTGATCCTGTTCTTCAGAATTGAATCCAATGTATTCAAGGTAGTTGGAGACATTGCCGTACCTGGAGAAAAACAAATCGGAACTATATCTATTTGTTGAATAATTCATATGAAATATTTTCATGATTAGCATTTGGATAAAATAATGATATCCAACAAGATGATTGATATTAATAGATGACTATGTGGAAAGAAACAAATGGTTTACATGTTTTGCTGATTAGAGGTTTATCAGAATAAGATGAAAACACACACAAAAAAAGATAAAATGCTGATGCATAGAAACTGAACAAATTTCAGAATGCAAAACTATCAAACAAGCCCCAGACTTCTGCAACATATCTCCATTTCTGACTCGATTAATATTGAAACAAAACAGCTTTACTTATAAACTTAAGAAATAATCTTCAATAATAATTTCACATATACAAGGACAATATAGATGATTTTCCAAAGATCAGGCCTTTATTCATGCACCTCCCAAGGCTCAATTTCAAAATTATACACAAATGAATATTTCTAAATGTATTCAAAATATTTTTTCAATAATTGACCACTTATTCAGTAACAATGATATCAAAAACTAGTAACTTTCAAAACTGTTTCATATTGTATTTTTGTTTCATCCTGATGTAACCAGCAAACAGGATAACAAATTGTTGATTTTACAGCCAATTTGTGTCTCTTTCCACATTGTAGACTATATTTATGCTTATAATTTTCATTAGATAAGGTAGTAGGCAAAAAAAAAATCTATAAAAGTGTGTCCGCAACACACTGGCTTTGAAACAGGACAAGACTGCAACACATAAGCCAGCAACCCAAACAGCTAGCTGTATTTCAACATTTCATAGGAAGGGGCAATTACATAATGTGCATACACCAAACTTCAGAAGGCACAAAATGGCCATATCTCATGTGCTCACATTCTGCTCAGCCCACAGGGTGACTTGCAAAAAACAAAAGCAACACAGAGCCACATCCTTCTCAGATGACAAGCAAATTACTCAACTCTTCGCTACAGATACAGTGTTTATTTTCACAAAAAAAAAAAAAAAAAAATGTATTAGAGTTGAATGTTTCAAAGTTTGAATTATTCCATCTGGATTCTGATGAATAAAGGAAAAATAAAAATTTAGCGGGAAATTATGATAAAAGTAGGAGAGATATGGTGTGATAATAGTTTAGCTAAACCTTCTCCAAAAGATTACCTTTGCTCAATAAATTCAAATAAGCTGAGCATCGTTTCTTCTTTGGCTGAAGCAAAACTTTCACTTAATTGATATCGTTCGATGATTTCCTCCCTTAGAATTGGTTTCAACTTTGTTGATTCATCCTGCAAAACGATTGAAGAAAATGAGTCATGATGAAATAGAACAAAAATCATATATAAATCCTTACCTAAGACAACATTTTATCATATTAGAATAATCTGTGCATTTCATATTGAAAAGTACCAATTTTATAAAATATGACAGTATCACAATTCATTATAAATGGTAACTGATAGATAAGCCAATTGTTTTTACATCCTATTTCCAGCAAAATTTCCTAGAATCTGTTTTTTGGTCAGGTGCGTTAAAATAAAAATTCCACTGGATTATCTTCTTTCGATGTATTGCCTTTGTAGAACATTGAAACAGAGTTTAAAATCATTAAATACTTTTCTGTTGATCAGAACATCTGACAAGTAGAGTAAAAACACAAAATTTCATGTGCTCTTGGAAAGCATCAAAAGTAATGAAGACAATTGAAGAAAAAGCGTTCAAAATTTGCTGAATTTTAGTGCAATTCATCATTTCCATCCTAGAAATTTGAAAATGTATACTCATGGTTTACCAACTCAAACCAGCAGGCATAGTGTGATGGTAATTGAATCATCTTTTCAATTTATAACAAGCCACCATTCAACAATAGGACCATCTAAGGAGCTGAAAATTGTTCACAGATTAAATTTTTTTGCAAATTTTTAAAATGTTATCAGCTGAGCTTTAGAAAATATTTTTTAAAAAAGGGGTAAATTCAATTTCAAATTCCATCAATATTACCAGGAAACCATTTTTAACTAATCATTACCCAGAACCTTGCCTTGCTCTTTCTAGCCAGATAGAAAGTATCTGTCAATGAACATACACTTAGTAATGGTTTGACACTATTATTTTTCTTGTGAGACAGTGAACACAAGGTAGGCCTGGTCAGTGTTATAACAAAATCTTAAACAGAATTTCAATGCTTTATTAGAGCTTGAAGAAACAAGCCTCCAGGTTGAAAAATTTAGCCCCAATTTTTGAACATGCTCTTTTCGGAAAGTGTTAAAAAGAAAAAGAAAAACAAAAGTTATAGCTTGCCCCAGATGTTCATTTTTGTCCTCTAAAAAGAAATGCAAGTTTTTTGTTGTTTTTTTTTTTTTTTAAAATTCGGACCATTTTTAGATCTTATATCTCAGGATTTAGAAAAGCAAAGAAGATCTTGATAAAAAAAATATGTCACTAAAAATGTCACCATCTTGATGGACAGAGACCACAAGAGGTAGGTAAATTTCCCAATCATGATTAATTCAAAATAACTCCCCCGGGAGATACCGTTGAAATTTGGAATTTGGGTTCCTCTTTCCAGGAAGGGGAGAGAGGAAAAAAAAAAGACATTTTCTAGAGCTAAGCTATCAACATTTTCAAAATTTACATGAAAAGTTGACCCAGTGGAATTTTTATGTTGATGCCCTTATTTTGTATGGCTAGCAGAAAAAAAAGCAGCAGATCCATCCCTAAAAAGCCACACATTACCATTTTGAAACCATATAGAATAGTGGTAAAATAAAGTCAGAAATTGATTATTTGGGTAGGAAACTACAGGGGTACCTAATTTCAACAAAATATCCTCTTAAATAAAGTTATGATGTGCTAAATTTGGCAACTCCATGCTTGAGGTTTGTGAAATGCAAATTTAGCCAATTTCAATTTTTTTTATAATGTTTTGATTTCTAGGGACAAATTGACTCCGAAACTTACAGGTAGATTGAAGACAAAAGTATTTAATGTTTTTAAACTTTGTTTCAATGTTTTATACACAGCAATATATCAAATGAATATAATCCAATTTCCATTCTAACACCATTAGTTTCACTTTCTATGGCTGGTACACTAGTGGCAGTATGGTTTCATCTGGGTATCTCGCATCGCTGAAATGGACTAATCCAGTTGGTATATTGACTATTTTTCTGTCCTATTTTCTGAAAAATAATTTTTTCAAACACTTTTCTTATGAATTAGACACCTGGTGAAGGCTGAAGAATGCATCATTCAGAAACATTGTGGTAATAACATCAAGAACACAGAGAAAGAATTAGATAGTCTGAACAAAATTTGGAAATGTTAATGACTGTAAAAGTTATAGACAAGGTCCAAGTCCAGGCTTCTAAGCTCCCTTGGCAACCTGAACTTTTAAAGCCTGATTTAGCTTATCAGTCATATGAATTTTTCATTAGTACAAGGTCAACACAAGCCATCACAGCTCGCTGATCCCATCCTCTTTGTTGTTGACTGTTCAGCCACTCTTATATTACAGGTAGATAAAAGCATAAATTCAAACTTACAGACAGGGAATAGTTTTTGGCTATGTAGTGTTTATCTTTCCCAAGGCAAGCAAGAATCAGTGCCGATAAAACTCCAGTTCTGTCTTTTCCATGAGTGCAATTTAATAAGGCAGGTACATTGTTCGGGTCTGTCAGTAACTTTAATGCTGTAGGTAAAAAAAAAAATACAAAAAATAAAAATGAAGTATCATTAGTAATAACCAAATTTCTGAGAAAGCATCACTGCGATATGATCGTTTATTTAGACTTGTAACCTCATCTTGGTTGTTTTTAGCACAAGTCCCCCCCACCGATAAAGCACAATTTGAAATTTAGGCAAGCAGGTTGACATTTTCTATCTATGTTATCAAACTTTCATCCAGAAAACTGAATAAAAACAGAATTTCTTTTTGAAAACATAATCCAGATATTTTGAGCCAAGCATTATTTGATTACAGGTGACAACTTCCATCCCACCCCCAGTAAAAAATATGACTTATGCTGACAAACCAATGGTAAAAATGAAGTGGATTACACAAATACATTTCAATAGTCAATGAGCATAATTTTTTCTAATTACATTTTCAATTTTACTTGATTTTTTACAATTATACTCTCAATTGTGAGACCCATTTCCCTGAAACCACTGATTAGATGGGGAAACTAAGCCCCATATACTTACATGAGTAAATCTTTCATCTATCAACCACCCTTGAATGTCATCCATACCTAGCCCAAAGTTATCGCAGCTCAGTTATAACACGGTTGGCTTCCTTGGACTATAACATATGGGTTATTATGGGGGATACAAGTATTTTGTTTGCTCATGAAGGTTGGAGAACTAACCAGTTAAAATGTCATGGTAGAACAACAGAGATGAGGATATTTATTTGAATTAACTCGTGTTATAGTATTTGCATTGTTTAACATAATCAAGAGTTGGCTTGAAAGAAGAGTGAACAAAACTTACTTAAAACTCAATAATTGGATTAAATTCTGGTCCCCAGTTTCATTCTATGACCCACCAACATAAAATAAACTATCCATTTTATATCAAGGATAGGAAATAAACTTAATACAGAGGAGGGGGGGGCGAAGATAACTTTATACTCTCAAATTCCGAATGCAACTATACTAGTGTTCCTTTCAAAGGTGTAGACATGTAAAACATTTGTTGTACTGTATATATATATATATATATATATATATATATATATATATATATATATATATATATATATATATACATACAAATAGTGTGTTGCCTACCACCCCTCTCCTTATAGTTTGTCATTTTTCAACCATGCCAAGGCTACTATTACTGTTATGATTCAATAAGTTTTATAAATAATTGAAGGCAAAGGTAATGAGATTATTAAATACATTCTTATTTAAATCTTAATCATTTCATTGTTACCAATATTCTTCGCACTCTTTATTTATTGCGTACCTGCAATCCAATATAATCATTGTGGCCCAGGGGAAGAGTGCTCATCTCTGGTTGGGTGGACCATTGTTCAATCCACTGCCAAGTCATACAAATGACTTTTACTCAGTACAAAGACTAGGATTAAGCAGCCTCTCCCTGAGGCTTATGAGTTGGATACACTGGTTCTAATAAGATCACAGAAGTTAAGTAGCGTCAACCTTGTCAGAGCCTAGATAGGTGACTACTGGGGAGTTATCTTGTCCGTGGTACTGGATTGATGACTTGCAAAGACCATTTATCTTGGCTATAACAGTGAACAGATTATAGACAATATTACTTGCATTGGCCATTGGAGCAAAATCTTAAAGCTGAAATATTTATCAGAAATACCTACAAAGCTGGTTAAAAAGGTATTTGTTCAGTTATGCACAAATGAATGTACAAAGTCTGTCCAAAAAGTATCTGACCTAGGTTGATGGCAACTCAGTCTTATTAGTACCCCTTTAGATCTCACACTCTTATCCCAGTACCCCTTCCACTTTTCAAAATAGTCTGAAGTCCTCTTTCATAACTCAATCAGCTACTTCATGCTTTTTCCATAATTTCGTCCATGGTCTGTAATCTTTGGAAAAAGGAGTGACAGGGAGCCAAATCTGGACTCTAGCGGGTGAAGGGGTCCGACAAACAAAAAATCCTGCATGTGACAAAGAATAACTTGCTCTGTGATACTGAATATGACAATCACACAAGGCACAAGCTTACTCGATGGCATCTTACTGCCAACATGAAAGTGTTTATACATATGTAGTAAGATCCCATCTGTGTAGTAACCAAGTTACATCAAATCTGCACAGCCAGTTCTTGAGATTCAAAATGGCAGTAAAGAATTATAAAAAGATCTTACCTGCAGCAAGACTTGGTTGACATTGTTCAATAATATCCTTATATTGCCCAAGTATTCCACCTGGAGCCATTACTCTGGTTGTATAGAGCCGGACAAAATTATAAAAACCATTCTTCCAAAAAAGATCATACAAAAAAACAAAAATACTATAGATCCAAATATACCATGGTGCACGTTTAAATATTATCCATGCATAACCATTGAAGATATCCAGCATATAATGGCGAACTTCAAAATCAGAACTTTCTGGGAACAGTGGTTGAATTTCCACTTTTTCTCTTGGATGGTAATTTCGACATTTTGGGTATTTCAACTGAAAATTAGAAAAAAAAAGTAAATGTAAATCAAAATGAGCTTTGACTAATTTGATTAATGGGTATTGTATTACCATATTTATGTGTGTATAAGGTGAGAAATTTAGTACCAAAAAAAAAACAAAAAAAATCAGGGTCAAAATTGGTTGGTAACATTTTACTGGAGTGTGAAAAAAAACAAAAAAAAAACATTTTTGCTGTATTATAGTAACAAACAGAATTAGGATCTTTATTAGAAGATTAGATAAATTCAAACAAAATATCAACTTTAATTTAACTCAATTTTAAATTATAACAGAAATATTTGAAATGTGTGAATAGCTTTAAAATAAACACTCAACTGTAACGTCTACTAACCAATTTGAGCTATTACATAAAATAACTATAGCTCTAATCAGGGGTTGCATTATATAAGAGGATGAAATATAGTACTGATTTTTAGCTACAAAAAACAAAAAATTACACTTGAGGTTGCATTGTACTTGAGTAAATATGGTTGTTACATATAAAATGTCTTTTTTTAATTAGCAGGATGAAGGATAATATCAATGACAAAAAACAGTAAATATTTAATCAAAATCAACCCATTTTAAACAATGGCCTTTTTACAATGATCCCTCCGATGATGATATGCCATCTATAAAATTCTTTACATTCAGTGTTCATAAATTCAGTAAAAGCATGAATCATGGCTTCTCTATAAAGTGCTTTTATTACAGATATAAAGTTCAAAATGCTTGAAGATGATGATCTGTTGGAGAGATGTCAGTCAGATATGGAGAATACTGTAAGATTTCAATTCCAAATTCTTTAAGCTTAGATTTCACTTTTAGCATTATTCTCTATGGTAGTGATTCTCAAAGTTGGCACTACAACCTTAGAGACACTGGAAAACAAAGGGGGGAGGTGAGGTGCAAAGAATACAAAACGACACCTATGCTGATTTTACAGAAGAATCCTTTCAAATATTTTCATTTTTCTGATTTAAAGAATTCTAATAACTTATTCAAATCATTCAATCACAACTATAACAAATTCATTGTGAATCAAAAAACTTACCATTGAACACCAAACATCTCAATCGCAAAATCTATATTTTAGACAAATAACTCCATATGTTGGAGGAAATGAAATAGCACTTCTTTCATTTGATAAAACACAGCCAGAAAACATGCAAGCACACAAGACACACACAATACTATAAATACATCCTCTAAATTAACAGGTGATTAACTACATTTGTGACAGTCACTTAAATAATCGAATCTTCCATAGTCTTTTGTTTCGTTCAGGCCATGAAGAGAGAAATGCCACAGATTATTACACTGTTTCTTATTCCTGTTTCTGTTTTCCAAACTCCCCTCTTAACATGAGGATTCAATTGACTTCGTTTATTTCTACTTCTATCTTTCTGCCTTATTATCAAACAACCACCTTTTTTTGTCCAAACTCTCAACTTTTGTTAAAGCATTGTTTTTACTTCTAAACCGCTCCAAATGGAAGTGTTTGCTTTTTGAAAAATTTACAAATAATAAAACACACCAATTCACATGTTGAGTTAATTTTGTTTTTTTCTTTTTCTGGCCGTTGCTAATGAATTTCAAGTTTATCGTCTCAAAATATGTAGATTTCATGTTACAAAAATAATAAACTCAATAAGGAGCAGAAATGAAACAGTTTTTGTAGGCTGGCTGTTAGTGTGAATCTAACTGGTTTACAAAGTAAACATTTTCATAGTTTGATAAAGGGATGAGATAAGAGAGAGACATGAACTACTCATATGCAGAGAGAAGAGAAAAAGTATTTATCTATTAATTTTTCAATCGATTGTCTTGCAAATGTGGGCATCCTGCTATATACATTTACCAACTGCAAAAGGCCCAATAGGGCAGGGTTCCGCTAGTAATAATAATTTTTGAGGATAGTCCAATTTGTTATAACTGGAGGAGTCAACTCTATCAGGAAATGAAGCTTTGTTTAGCTTATGTTCGGTTTATATTAATTAACCTAAAAAAAGATTAAAAATTAACCTAAAGGTAATTATTTGCCAGATATTTGGTAACATATACTAAAGGAGAGTCAATATTTTTGGTTATGGAAGAAGTTTTAACATTTAGATTCATATAAAAAATTGAATTTCAATATGAAGTGAAAGTTCTGATTGAAGTTACTTCAAAGTAATATTTTTTCTTCAATTCACAAACTCCACAATTTTCATGCTATTCATAGAAGAGTTCCACCACCAGTTACAACTGATGGAGCTTCAAAAAGGTGGGCCGCCATTCTGGATTCATTGCACACTAGGAAAAGTCAGTGCCAAATACATTCGCGTACATTGCGAGAATCACCAATAACGTTTGGTTGCAAAAAACCTTAGCGAATGCTTGCATCACTCATTGCAATACGTATTCACAGCAATGAACAAAATCAGAAAGAATTCAGTGATGATTATTCTGAGAGTTGTGCAAACAAAACAATGAAAAATTCAATCACTTGTTACTCAACTCTGAAGTTCACTGGTTGTCGAAGGGTACAGTCAAAGTTGCTTTCATAATCTTGAAGAAGTAAGTGAAAGCCAAAAATCAATATTACATATTTCATCCTCTTATATTATGGAATGCATGATTACAGCCAAAGTTATTCTATAGCTAAAATTGGTTAATAAATATTGCAGTTGGAGCCCTTTAGCCGTGTATAGCAGTCCAACTAAGAGAATGTTACTCCAGCAGAAGTTTTTAAAAAAGCCGCAATAGAACTCCTACAGCAGACTAATGATAAATCAAACCTCCTTTAGGACAGTTCCTGAAGCCAAAAGTCCAGAGTGAGAACCTCCCTCTGCAACAACCAACCCAGTTCAAAAAGATTCATGCATAGATCCATAAATTCACACGATGCCAATCAATGCATAATCAGAACAATGCTCAACTAACAAATATTATAGACACAAATCAGGACCATTTTATTATTAAACCATGCATTTTTACAAAATTGACACAGTTTCCTCCTCTATATTATAGCTATCCACAACACAGTATCTCTAAAAGTTCAGTCTGTCCATACAATATCTCCAAAATTGTTACTGAAGAACTGATTAAAATTGTTGGGCCGGCAGATCCATGTACAATTACCTCCCCTACCTTGTGACAATGGTGTTGGTAGAGGTGTATGTTCTTAAAGTGCTTTCTTTGGTCATATTTTCTCAGGGTCATTTCTAGATACCAAAGCCAACTGTTGTGGTCTTTTGAGGGAAATTAATAATTGCAGTCAATTCCCCAAAAACCTGAGCATGTGCAAGATTCCAAACATTCTCTCCATGAAAAGCTTATGCAGGAATGCACAAGGGGTTATATTTTAATTATAGCCTTTACTGTCTAATAAAACAACCAATCAGTCATTTGTGACCTCATAAAACGCCTAGAGCTCTATTCAATTCAATAAGTGCAATCAGACAGCAAAATGTAGTCTTCAGTTTCATATACTAGCAATAATACCTGGCATTGCCTGGGATTGCAAATATAATGATACTGTTTCTTCAAGCTTTTTGACCCACTGAGAAAAAAATAAAACAAAAAAAAAACAGACAGACCGAAAAAAAAACAAGAGACAAATGAAAGAAAAAGTTCCCGCTTGCTTCTAATCTGTGATAAGGAGAAATAAATCCCCCCCCCCTTGATCTTGACACAAAGAAGTAAAAAAAGTTTGACCCCTAGATGAGAAAAAATTTCTCACCCCCATTTTGACACCTAATTGTGAAAGAAGAAGTTCTGAGATATTAAACCTTAAAAAAGGTAAAAAAACTTCATCAGGATTTTCAAAAATTCCTCTATTGCGATTTTAATCCCTGGAAGTGAAGAGAAAAACATTTTCCTTAGATTACTATGTACATACATACGTACACATATATATATATACACATATACATACGTAGATACATATATATATATATGAATACATACGTACACATATATATATATATACACACATATACATAAATACATACGTAGATACATATATATACACATATACATAAATACATACGTAGATACATATATATACTCATATACATAAATACATACGTAGATACATATATATACTCATATACATAAATACATACGTATATAAATATATGAATACATACGAACACATATATATATATACACACATATACATAAATACATACGTAGATACATATATAAATATATATATATAAATACATACGAACACATATATATATATACACATATACATAAATACATACGTAGATACATATATATATATATATAAATACATACGTACACATATATATATATACACACATATACATAAATACATACGTAGATACATATATATATATATATATATATAAATACATACGTACACATATATATTTATACACATATACATAAATACATACGTAGATACATATATATATATATATATATATAAATACATATGTACACATATATATATATACACATATACATAAATACATACGTAGACATATATATATATATATATAAATACATACGTAGACATATATATATATATATAAATACATACGTACACATATATATATATATAAATACATACGTACACATATATATATATATATAAATACATACGTACACATATATATATATATATAAATACATACGTACACATATATATATATATATAAATACATACGTACACATATATATATATATATATAAATACATACGTACACATATATATATATATATATATATAAATACATACGTACACATATATATATATATATATATATATAAATACATACGTACACATATATATATATATATATATATATATAAATACATACGTACACATATATATATATATATATAAATACATACGTACACATATATATATATATATATATAAATACATACGTACACATATATATATATATATATAAATACATACGTACACATATATATATATATATATAAATACATACGTACACATATATATATATATATATAAATACATACGTACACATATATATATATATATATAAATACATACGTACACATATATATATATATATATAAATACATACGTACACATATATATATATATATAAATACATACGTACACATATATATATATATATATAAATACATACGTACACATATATATATACACATATACATAAATACGTATGTAGATACATATATATATATATATAAATACATACGTACACATACATATATATGTATATAAATACATACGTACACATATATATGTATATAAATACATACGTACACATATATATGTATATAAATACATACGTACACATATATACGTATATAAATACATACGTACACATATATACGTATATAAATACATACGTACACATATATACGTATATAAATACATACGTACACATATATACGTATATAAATACATACGTACACATATATACGTATATAAATACATACGTACACATATATACGTATATAAATACATACGTACACATATATACGTATATAAATACATACGTACTCATATATACGTATATAAATACATACGTACACATATATACGTATATAAATACATACGTACACATATATACGTATATAAATACATACGTACACATAAATACGTATATAAATACATACGTACACATATATACGTATATAAATACATACGTACACATATATACGTATATAAATACATACGTACACATATATACGTATATAAATACATACGTACACATATATACGTATATAAATACATACGTACACATATATACGTATATAAATACATACGTACACATATATACGTATATAAATACATACGTACACATATATACGTATATAAATACATACGTACACATATATACGTATATAAATACATACGTACACATATATACGTATATAAATACATACGTACACATATATACGTATATAAATACATACGTACACATATATACGTATATAAATACATACGTACACATATATACGTATATAAATACATACGTACACATATATACGTATATAAATACATACGTACACATATATACGTATATAAATACATACGTACACATATATACGTATATAAATACATACGTACACATATATACGTATATAAATACATACGTACACATATATACGTATACAAATACATACGTACACATATATACGTATACAAATACATACGTACACATATATACGTATACAAATACATACGTACACATATATACGTATACAAATACATACGTACACATATATACGTATACAAATACATACGTACACATATATACGTATACAAATACATACGTACACATATATACGTATACAAATACATACGTACACATATATACGTATACAAATACATACGTACACATATATACGTATACAAATACATACGTACACATATATACGTATACAAATACATACGTACACATATATACGTATACAAATACATACGTACACATATATACGTATACAAATACATACGTACACATATATACGTATACAAATACATACGTACACATATATACGTATATAAATACATACGTACACATATATACGTATATAAATACATACGTACACATATATACGTATATAAATACATACGTACACATATATACGTATATAAATACATACGTACACATATATACGTATATAAATACATACGTACACATATATACGTATATAAATACATACGTACACATATATACGTATATAAATACATACGTACACATATATATATGTATTTAAATACATACGTACACATATATATATGTATTTAAATACATACGTACACATATATATATGTATATAAATACATACGTACACATATATATATGTATATAAATACATACGTACACATATATATATGTATATAAATACATACGTACACATATACATATGTATATAAATACATACGTACACATATATATGTATATAAATACATACGTACACATATATATATGTATATAAATACATACGTACACATATATATATGTATATAAATACATACGTACACATATATATATGTATATAAATACATACGTACACATATATATATGTATATAAATACATACGTACACATATATATATGTATATAAATACATACGTACACATATATATATGTATATTAAATACATACGTACACACATATATATATATATATAAATACATACGTACACATATATATATATATATATAAATACATACGTACACATATATATATATATAAATACATACGTACACATATATATATATATATAAATACATACGTTCACACTTATTATATATATATACATATGTACACAAACATATATATATATATACATACGTACACACACATATATATATATACATACGTACACACACATATATATATATACATACGTACACACAAATATGTGTATATATATACATACGTACACACATATGTGTATATATATACATACCTTCATATGTATATATATATACATACGTACATATATACATACTTACATATATACATACGTACGTACATACATACATACGTACATACATATATACACATACGTACATACATGTATATATACATACGTACATACATGTATATATACATACGTACATACGTGTATACATACATACGTACATACGTGTATATATACATACGTACATACGTGTATATATACATACGTACATACGTGTATATATACATACGTACATACGTGTATATATACATACGTACATACGTGTATATATACATACGTACATACGTGTATATATACATAAGTGTATATATACATACGTACATACGTGTATATATACATACGTGTATATATACATACGTACATACATACATATACATACGTACATACATATACATACGTACATACATATACATACGTACATACATACACATACGTACACACATACACATACGTACACACATACGTACATACATACATACATACATACATACATACATATATACACATATATACATATACACACAAATATATGTTTGTACACATATATATATGTATATACACATATATACACATATACATATATACACATATACATGTTTGTACACATATATATATGTATATACACATATATACACATATACATATATACACATATACATGTATACACATATACATGTATATACACATATATATACACATATATACATATACACATATATGTATATACACATATATGTATATACACATATATGTATACACACATATATGTATACACACATATATGTATACACACATATATGTATACACACATATATATATACACACATATATATATACACACATATATATATACACACATATATATATACACACATATATATATACACACATATATATATATATACACACACATATAGATAGATACACACTCACATATAGATAGATACATACATATACATATAATCCCATATACATACATACATACATACACACACACGCACACATATATAAAAAATTGTATATTTTTGCTCAGAATGAATTTTCATTTGCATTGTATTACATAGACACTCATTTTGAGATTATTTCCTTTCATAACTCAGTCATTTTATCACAAGCATTGGACAACAAATATAGATTTAACAACATAAAGGAAATTCATATCTGCCAGCAATCCAAACACACTATATGCAATTAAGACTTCCTTAAGAAGCCCGAACATGAAATCCCTTTATATATATATATATATATATATATATATATATATATATATATATATATGCACACACACAGTACAAATATGTTTTCTCCTCTAGAAAAGTGAGAGGAATGCAACTTCATTTTACCCTCTCTCCCTTCATAACCACTTAGGAATATTAGGCAGTTTACATTCTGTAAAATTTCAAAATAATCAGATCATCTTTATTTAAAAAGAATATATGAAGGAGTTGGTTAACTACCCACAAGATCAAATGAGGACATGAAGACAAGCAATTTTGAAGATATCCAAAGTACAAGTACATTTCAAACAATTATTCCAACACTTCTATTAAAGTAAGAAATAGGGTTATAATGTCCATCTAACTTTATTTGTAATAAATGACAGGAAAAAAAAACAAAAACAAGTACTTGCATCTTGTTTGAGTGAGAAGATTTCCAGACGTTTTTATAGCCTCATAGGAGGCGAAAAACAAATGAAGCAATTTACAGAAAAAGTTAACTCTACACACAAAGTTTCAAAGCTGTATATGCCATATCAGAGGAGCTATAAATATCAGAGGTTGGATGGAAAGGCTCATTCAGCAAAATGTAAGAAAATTTCAAAATTTCTAAGAGATACAGATCTAATATTTTGGATTTCTCCCCAAGTTTGGTATAGGAGCACCTGTGAAAAATGATGTGATTTGATATGGAATGACTTTTTTCACTCCTTCTTGCCTCCCTCTCCTGAGGAACAAACTCATTCCAAAAAACGGTGCTCACCACTCAACCTTACTTGAGCCCTGGTACACACCAGGAAAAAAATTGTTGGTAGAATGAACTGACAGAAATTGAGGATTAAAAAAGAATAACTCCAACTGACCAATGAAATCCTTTTATAACCCAGTGATTCTGAACAGGGACAATATCATTCCTAAGGGGGTGATAATTGAGGGGGAGGGGGGTAGATTGTCTCATACAAATGAATTTTCCTTCAAAAATTTTTTGAAAGGGGTGATCTGTCATCTTATGCCTGCGAAGTCAAGAAATAAGGGGAAACTACTCCCATATAGGAAAAACCAGAATATGTATTTTTTTGGAAAAAATTGCAACTATCTATTCATGTTTCTTTTATGTTATCCCATTATGCAAGTATGTGTAGATCATTCTGAAATTGCAAATATATGCTGTAAACAATTTAATAAAAAATTTACTTAGCTTAGCCAATATAAAAGAATCCTGACCTCAATCATTTATATAAGATTTATGGAAGTCAATGTTTTTTTTAAAAGATACACAGTCATGCTACTTGTAGAGAGTATTTTTTTGGCTAAAGGTATTAGATAATGTAAGGGGGCCTAAGTTGAGCTAAAGTGGGATCAATGGATTTTTTTTTAAAATGAAAAAGTGGGGCAATAGAAAAAAAAAGGCTGAGAAACCCTGGAACCAGTTGTACAATGAAAAAGATACCATTTCTTGCCCTCACCTGGTGCAGATGTTAATTAACCCAATTTGAAAAACCAACCAAACCAGATTGCTCTGAATATTTTCTCTAGTGACTTGTTAAATCAATCTCAACCATGTATACTTCCAGTAGTGTACCTACAGAGAGCAGGGAAAGGGGGTGGGGGTCTCCTGCCAACATTTAGTGAAAATTTGCGGTAATGAATTGACAAGCACTATTATCTAATCAGTGAAAAACAATCCCAAATGCTGAATTATTATTCATGCACAAATATGTCTTTGTAATTGTATAATGTCAGAAGAAATGCATTACGTGAACAACTTTTTATAAAGCTGGTGTGGGGGTTCAAAAAGCTTCCTCCTTGGATATCAATTAACCCCAGCTGAAAAACTAAACCAAATAACACTATGTATGTTCTCAACTGATTTGTAAATCGATGGTGATTATGCAGAGAGGAATTTTGTAAGGTGGTGCAGAGCCATTTCACCCTCCCAACACACAAGCAAGCAAACACTCATTTTATTGCAGAATGGCTATAACCCTTTTAGTGAGCCATACTACAAGCGCTCACCAATAAACGATAATCATTGTATCAACAAACTCTAAGGTAGCCCTTTAAATCTCTCAGCCTCTCTTTGACCCTCCAGATTCAAGTGCAATGCACTGGCTGTATTATCCCTCAGAGGCCCTGTACAACGCTCTCTTCTCTTTTTTCTCTGAATAGAAATAGACTTTGTGAACCTCTTGTATTGTTATTTTATTGTAAGCACTTTTTCAAATCATTCTATTAACCATCATATATTGTCATAACATTGTCAGTTTTCAAAGAGAAAAAAAGATTTTAAAAGTTTTAGAAATTAATATTTCAGGAAGGGGGTTATATTTACATTGTAACTATAATGCTGAAGTAGACCGTTACTTTCCATCTGTCATACACCTTCGAAATATTCAGTTACTTCTTTATCAGTAAAATGTATCATTTGGGGTGGAAAAAAAGGACCGAGTTTATTTTTCCCACCCTGAGACTGACCGCTTCTTGAACGGACACATTTGACTTGACACCAACTGACGTCGATCAAACATCACTATTTTGAAAAACAAATAAATGTTTACTGAAGTTGTTTATCGTCAGGAAAAACGATCATTCATTAATAGGAATTTAGAACGATAAAATAACAGCAACACACATACTAATAAATCAAAAAAAGTAATGTAGACAATTCCCTCCCATATCCATCATCCCTAAAACTTCCTAATACCATTTTCTACCTCCAAACATGCCCCAAAAAATTATAAATAAAAAATTGAGAATAATACTATCCACTGGAGGATATCAACAGGGGCAATAAAACCCAATGCCATGGTGTAGGCATTTAAGGAGCCTTCACTCCTTGCGAGGCATCCAACGTTTAGTGAAAATTGTCAGTAGAAATCATCTAAATTGACTATATTATTTATAAAACTTCTGGGGGTACTCTTGAATTTAGGGGGCCCGTCTGCTGATTGCCACCCTCCTACCCCCAGCTTCCGAATGCAGCGTGTTAAAAAAAAAACGGGAAAATTATGCATTAAGTGAAATTCCTTTAATTCAATGCGAAGCACCACAGTCAGCAATAATGATATTAAAAAGCATCAGTTTTATCACCAGTAAAGATGGAGTTGTATTTTCTAAGCTTTTAAAACTCTGGAATAGTAAGTAATCCGAAATCAAGGGGATAGATCAGGTTGACTTATCACTTTTTAGTAGAAAGTGAACTCAATGAATCAATTCGCAGAAACCAACAACACTATGAAATTAGTCACTTCAAGAAATTGGAGGAAGAGACACCGGCAATTGAATCCTAGCGGAACGAAAGAAGAAGTTCGCTTGTAGTAACGACTGACAAATTTTGTTGTCTGAACTCAAATTTATATTTTGTATTTGTAGTACTTACTACAAGTGCAGACTCCAAAGGCGTAGCTAGAGATATGGAGCCCGAGGCGGGGGGGGGGGAGCTCTAACATAAAATGAGATTTGTCAGTTTTTAGTAAAAATGCAATGTGAACTATCATAAAGCTTGGGAGGGTCACCTACATAGGGGCACATGGGGTTCAAACAACCCCCGTACTCCCCTTCAGCTTCGCCAGTGTATAAACTTCTTCGACTAAAAGCTGTGTCGGTGAAGATATTCAATAATGGGTCTTAGGTCTGGCTTATGATTTTGACAGTTTCTTAGTTCAAACATTCCGCTTTCTGAAACTTTCTCTAAAATTTACATCACACATTGTCATTTAAGACCTAATCATGATGCTTTGTGAATCTCGGAGAAGAACTCAATTATTATGTCTTTGTTTTGTTTTTGTTTTTTACTATGGTCTTTCCGAATCTATCTCAACAACTAAGTGACAGTAATTTCGAGCGCAGAGCTAAGAATTTCTTTTTTCAAGATTCCTATCATGTTAAATTACACAGGAAGCGGGTATAAATATTGTCTGAACTTGATTTACATTTTACATTAAGTCTATTGTTATTGTTCGACGATTTTACTGGTGCAATATGATTGGTCAATAAGTTTCTAAGAATAAATTAATCCTTATAAGTTTTGACAAGTCATTAATTCATCGAATGCGTTTTGAAGAAAATGAAATAACAGAAAATTAAAAAAAGTTCTGTTTTTTAATGAAAATTGGAAAATAAATTAAACACGCAAGACAACTAGAAACGTGAAAATATTTATTTATTGTTATTATGATTTTAAGAAAGTTTGTTTTCTCATTTTGCTTATATACTAAAATATTAGACAAAGTTTACCACAGGATAATTAAAACCTAACTTGAACCCGCATGATTTTTTTTTTTTTTTTTACATTCAACTAAATCACGGTATTAATTCTCAATTAAGATAGCCACGAAAGTTGAAAAACAAAAACGCGAGAAAAGTCGGTCAGTTTTAGAAGTAATAATGTTTTGTGTGGTATTAGTTGGACTTTCGCCAAGTCTACGGTGTTAGTTTTTTTCACGTCTCGGTCGTGTACCCTACGGCCTTCTTCTACTGTTAAATGAGTCAAACTATACAACAATAACAATTATAACAACGTCAAGCAAAATTCAGACAGGAACACCAAAGTTTTCTTTGTTATGAATTTTGACTAATTTCTACCTTCATACTGATATCGACAGGCTTTTTATCACAACTCTGATATTAGAAATATTGTACTTGATATACTTCCAATAAGGGTATGAATTAAATAATAAAGTTTGTTTTTACCTCATAGATACTGAAATAGTGGTCGAGAAGTTTATCCCCGGATGCATGCTTGTATTCTCTGATGGATCTCATATCCAAAATGCATTTTATATTAAGTTCGTTGCGGAAATATTCGACTTCTTCTTCGGTCAGTAGATCAGGTCTTGATGATCTATAAAGACGAAGGGGTAAATCAGGTGCACCCTCAATCGAATCTGGACAAACACTTCGGAAATTGAAGCAGTTGATAAATGGACAGCACGAATTGTTTTCCTCTTCTTCCTCCGTAAGAGACATGTTGACAAAATTACTTTCGTTTTGTTGATATTATTGAATATGAAGTGAAGGAGAGGAAGGGGTGGTCAGGTCTCTTCACTTCTTAGCAGCCGCTGTCGTGATGCTCGCTCGATTCAACTGACGACTGACCCAATCACAACAATTCCCACACTTTTCTTGATTTCTTTTCGCTGAAGAGTTACAAACATACGTGTTAGTGTTAATTGCCCTGAACACGTGAGGAGGTGCGGGATCGCCGAGCGAGTAACAGCGCGGAGAATGGACTCCTATTCGACAGCATCATCGTCATCAGTCTTTTAACGTCCGTCGTTGGACATAGACCTTACCCAGGATTCGCCACACTTCTCTATCATAGGTTTCGCAGAGCCAGTATTTCCTGAATTTATCTAGTTCATCTCTGCATCTTGTGTTCTGTTGGCCACGTTTTTTTGTGTGATCTCTGGGGATCCATGTTGTGAGACGTGATGTCCATCGGTTGTCTTTCATTCTTGCAACATGGCCTGCCCATTGCCATTTGAATTTTTAAAAAGTTTCTATGATGTCACGGACACCCGTTTTCTTCCTTTTATGCTGTGCTGTCTTGTGATCTCTCCATGTGAGGTTGAGCATGATTCTTTCATGTGCACGTTGCATACTTCTAAGTTTGCAGGTCTGTCTCTTGGTTAGGTTCCATGTTTCAGCTCCCTTAGTGACTCTCAGGAGAATGCATTGGTTGTATACTCTTCTTTTTACGATTATTGGGATCATCTGGTTCTTGAAAGTTGAGCTTGCTCTGCCGAAGGCTTGCCACCCCAAAGTGATTCTTCGCTTGATATCCTCCTCTTTTGAGGGTATCATGGAGATTCGCTGTCCTACGTAGATGTAGTGGTCTACCTTGCCGAATTTTGCATCTTCTATTTTGACAGTTATGTTCTTATTCTCAACCAGATTATTGCACATGATTTTCGTTTTATTGAAGTTCATGTGTAGGCCGACTTTTTTGTTTTCTTCGTTTAGTTCATCTAGCATTAGTTGGAGGTCGTGTAGGTTCTCTGCGAAAAAGGACGATGTCGTCTGCAAATCTAAGGTTGCTCAGATATTCGCTGTCTACTTTGATTCCTCTATTTTCCCAGTCTTTTTTGCGGAAGACCATCTCAAGGTAGGCTGCAAAGAGGTTGGGTGAGCTGGTATTACCTTGTCTTATTCCTTTTTGGAGCTGAAACGGTTCAGAGTCCTTATGCAGCCTAATGAAGGAGTTGCTGTGGTTGTATATGCGTTGCAGTACTTTAACGTATACAGGGTCTACACCTTGTAGGGTGATGGCCTTCATGACCATGAGAATTTCTAAGTCGAATGCCTTCTTGAAGTCTATAAATGCTACAGCGAGTGGCATTTTGTATTTTGCCGCCTTCTCTTTCAGCTGATTTATTGAAAGAAGATAGTCCATGGTCGAGTAACTTCTTCGAAATCCAGCCTGTTCCCGTGGTTGGTTTTCATCTAGTGTTTTAGTAATCCGGTTGGTGATGATTTTTGTGAAAAGTTTGTTCATGCAATTGAGCGGTCCGTCCATTACGCGAATCTAGGCGATCACCAATGGTGCATTCAAAGCTGGAAAAAGGGGGAAAGGCATGAATCCATTTCCACCTTCCCAGCTATGGATAAAAGAGTACCGGGTACTGGTCGCCACCAAGTACAATTCTATTCACATATATCGGAATTGAGGCCAAGCACGGATGGCATAATACTTACATTGTAAATTGACCCACCACCCTTACCGCAAGAAAAAACTTTAAAACGTTGGAATATTCAAAAATCAACTTGTTGAAAACATTCTCCAGGTTCCCCTTTGAACACAAAGAAATTTCCATAGGGATATGTTTTGAGGTTCTTGAATTACAGTGGCACGGGCAGATGAATATTTGGTGAATTATAGTGAGATTTATAGGTCAGCATCAGTTGCGTAGCAAGGGTTCGCTTAACTTCCAGGAGCAATAGCAGTGACTGGAGGCAGTTGCATGATATCCTTGAGGTGGGGGCATAATTATCAATCAATGGGCATTATAGACCAGTGGAAATTTTGCACCCTTTTACACCTGCGACCAGACAGAAGCGATTGCCCAATCTCGCCTCCATCTTCTTTTGCCTCTAATCGACATGCAACAATACTATCATTTCTTGCTATTTCTATAAAATGGGCAATACTTGTTGCATTTGTTTATAATTGAATTATAAGAAGGCTCCAGAGGCATAATTAAAAACATTTTGTGAGATTTGTCGTAAAAATGCAGTAGAGAAAATACTATTTATAAAGCTTTTGCCCTCTCCATTGTGGACCGGGGGTATTTTCAGATAGCAAACCCTATTGCACTCAGCCACGCCTCTGGAAGGCTCTTGTATCTTTTGAAGAAAAAAACCTCCACAATTAGGACAGGAAGAAGGGGAAGTACCTTCAATTTCCCACAATCTTCATTTATATCGTTCTCTTGTGATATTTTTTAGCAGAAATACTCACAGGAGCTGTTTTGTTTTTTTTTTTTTTTTTTTTTCCTATATATGAAGTAAATTTCGGGTTAGAGCCAGTAGTATTCAGCTATCGTTTACTTAGTCTGCGAGTTGAATTGAAGACATTTCCTATGTATTACAGGTCGAAGAAAACTTCATGCTTTTCTATTTATTTTCTAGCTAGTTGATTTTTCCGACTCGTATTGGGTTCGCTCAAAAGTTTGGTCTCTTTTTTGTCACTTAGTTTTGTTGTTAGATGTGATTAAGAACATTTAATTTTGCTGTTAGATGGAATTAAGAGCATTTGGCTCTGTTGTTAGATGACATTAGGATTGTTTAGTTTTAACTACATACAAAAAGATCGTTTATGATTTGTTTGATTTTACTATTCTTAAGTTAGCAAAATATGCTGAAAATATCATTATTTTCTTTTCACTTCAATGTTGGAATTATTATATGCATGATTAATTCATAAATTTTGATAAAATTTTGATATGGTGACTGCTGTCATACCAGCGTGTATTTTTGGGAGAAAAAGATTGTCAAAATTGACGCTTTTTTTAATTGGCACTGACTTTGGAGCTATAAAAAAATGGCATATCATAATTTTCATTTCAAGAAATGTAAAAAGATTTCTGCAATTTATAGTGAATGATCAAATATGTTAAACGTGATTTGTAAAGTTTCGCACAGGAGATTTCTCAGGAGAAAGGCTTCACAATCGGGTAAACTTGTTGAGGTTGATAGCAATCAAATTGAAACATTAGACCAAAAATTAGCGGTGCGCGTTATACACGAGAATTGAATTTTACCCTTTCTTCCCGGCCAAGCGCGTGGTCATATTTGGGACAGCATGACCGAAAGTAAGTTATATTATATTGTCCTAACTAGCAGGCGAGTAAATTATTGTGTTACATTTTTTCAATGGTATTGATAATATATTAAATGTTGATTATATTTCACAATTAAGCATTGAAAATGTGGATTTTATCTCTAGATTGAATAACCAACAAATTGCGTGACTGGTTTTCATATAAGATAAGATAGTTTTCAGCAAACAACACAGCATTATATCTCAGGTATGGATCGGAGATTTTGAATCGGGAAGAGGTCCAAATGGATAATAATCTCCTTTCAAAATGAATATGTGAATATTACCCATGTATATGCCGACCCAAATTTAGCGTGGAAAAACATTATTTCAAAATAAATCTACTTGCATACGGTCATGTATGCAATTCAGTACTAGAATTGACCAAAGGGTAGAATGGAACAAATTAAGCAAAGAAATTTACTACAGAACCAATAAATTATCAAATAAAGATTATTTGAGTGTGTTTTTTTTTCATTAAGTTTCTAATATTCAGTTTACTATGACCTAGCTGGGTGGGTTGGGACTCTCTGCGCCATTGACCCATGCTTGTATCACTACATTGATCATGTGATTTTTTACAATGTAATTTGCAGCAGGTGTGCGCTTACGGCACTCACCTGTAAATTTCAAAGGTCATCTTTTTTTTCGCTTAGAGTGTGAAAACTTTTATACGTGGCAGGTTTAATTTGTAATGACGCAAGTACGATTTTATTAATCACCGCTACCCACAACAGACCAGTTTAATCACAGTTGATGGGTTCAAGTTATTCATATTCTGACATTTATGTGAAGTACCCCCTATACTTTTACTTAGGAATTAAATAGGAAAGCCTTCTTTTAGCTAGATATCGAAAATGTCACCTCCTCCGACGGCCCCTATAAAAGCCCTGGGCGCACATTATCAAACGCTCATTGGCGCCGGCACTCTTAGCTGGTTACGCTTCTGGCCCTGCCACTTGTTGCCGACAACTCTTTCTCTCTCTTTCCCCTTCACTAAGATTGGTATTATTTCGCCGACCGCCCAGCTGATCCGATCCAAATTATTTTCCCACCGTGATCTATCCCTGTACTAACTTTGCCCATTCCACTTCATCGATGTCAAGTTATGTCACATACGCCCAGCTACGCTGCTACGGAACCGTGTTATCACTATGAGCCCCAAATGCGTATTCACCTCTCATTTACATGAATGAAATAGTAATGCTTTTTACTTCCGATTGTTACGACAATCTCACTTAATTCTTTTCACTTCGGGAAACATGCATGGATAAAACTCCGTGTTCTCTATCTTTCATGGTCTTCCGTTGACTGTCTATCAGCATCAGAGAGTAGCCTCGAAGTCACACACACAACTTGGCAGTATGGCTCACACACTGAACCCGGTCTCTATATTCATTCCTTGGCACGCCCCAAGCTATATGGATTCAAAGCAGTTCAGACTCTTCCGCACCGACTCTGACGCCTGTTCTATCAAAGACAACAAGCCCCCACCTTTCGCTATCTCTTCTCATCTCTTTCTGCGATCGAACATCATTAGATGTAATTCATTTTCATTCGTCATTTGTCATTAATGTTCCTGCATTAAATGTACATCTTATTCGTCCATTCAAATACTTGTATGTGTCTTTTTTACTTTGTTTCATCTCCGTGTGCATTCTCTTCGTACATCTCTTCTCTTCCTTCCACATCTCTGGTGACGTCGACGCAACAATCAAATCACATGGAAGCAAAATCATTTGTCTCCAACATCTTCGCACTACCCATTCCTCAACGAAAACTACTAGAACTATCCAACACCATACCATCTACAAACCATTTACTTACCAACCAGAATATATACCATTATGACTGGTGACCGCCTGAAGAGATACCTAAATTTCTATCTACCTATCTATTTATCTATCCGGACTTTGCTTCGCTCTAACTGTTCGTAGAATAATCTTGAAATTTTGCTGATACACTCTTCTCAATGAGTGGGAAAAGCGTTTTTTCTTCTGTTTTTCGAAAATCCCTCTCTAAATGGATTATTAATGAGTCAAATTTGCAATGTAAGTTTATGCTATATTGGTCACTAATTTGAGCCCACTTGTTTTTGTTTTATTTTGTTTTCTTTAAAATTCAGACCCTTTTAAGTGATCACAAATCAACAAAAGTCGAGTAAAGTAACCTATTTATTGATCACCCTTCTTCCATAGTTCTTAATTGATCGTCCAACAAAGTATACATGGATGGTGATGATTCATAACTTCTCTTGGAATGCCTGTTCCGTATTTCATTCAGCAATCTAATCATAAAACTGCATAATTACCATCACAAGTCTTAGTCTATCGATGTCACGTAGACAAAGACAGACGGAATATGAATTTTAAGATAAAATCAACCAGAGGATGATAGAAAGTGAAATTATTGGGGAAGAAATGTGGAAAGAGGATAATGTTAGCGTCGGGCGCCAGCTTTTTAAAAAAAGAAATGCATTCAACCGGCTATTGTAAAAAGAAAGAATAAAGTGTGTGAGAAAGAAGAAAGGAACTTGAAATAGAGAAAGGAAGACAGGGAGAAAATGAATTGAGAGAGAGAGAGAGAGAGAGAGAGAGAGAGAGAGAGAGAGAGAGAGAGAGAGAGAGAGAGAGAGAGGAGAGAAACAGAAAGAGAGAGGAAGAAATTATTTATAATTTATTTGATGTAACTATTTTCAGGCGGAATTTTAATTAGAACAAAAAAAAAATCAGATTTAAACAAACTGAAAGTTATATAACAACCAGCGTTTCGGTTGCCCTGGGTGACGGGTTAGTTCATTTTTCTCACTTCTCCGTCTACTTTTATGGCAACCAAGTGTTTATGTCATTTTTTATTCTATTAATAAATCGTTTATTGTAGAGATATTTTTCTATTTATCTCGACAGGATCATAACATAACTTTTGCACGTATCTTTGATTAATCATTTTGAATTTGTAGCATCTTTAGATATCTCTTATTGGGCATTAAATAAAAAGTGACGATTCGGTTTACTTCTGTCGAAAAATAATGACATATTTTGGCTTCAGAAACATCAGACAAAATAGAAAAATTCGAATTCATGATATTTAAAAAGATAATTTTATCAACAGAAGAGAACAATTTTTAGGGAAATGTATTATCTCATAGGCCACTTGCATGTCTTACTTTTTAAATATTTTTTTATTGAGTTTGAGCGGTCATCACTGGACTATGGTCATTTATTTAACGGTAAATAGTAAGTAAACACACCAATTTCAAATTCTTTTTAATGTAGACTATTTTAATCACTAGTCATTAAAACAATAACGTTTACATGACCACACTTTTTCCTTCCTAATCAGTGAATTAGAACATATATGAATATACTGTCAGTATAAATAACAAATAAAGTCAGTAAGGTAAGAAAATGTTTCATTGAGAGATAACACATTTCACATGAACACACAAGTTAAATATTCCTTCATCTACAGCAACAAGTACATTTATATATTAAAACTAAAAATAACCACATCCGAGATACAAAGTCTTGAAAGGAACAACTTTCTTTGCGGAGTAATTAGTGTAGTGTTTTTTTTTTTCAAGGCGCACACGATTTGATTATCGCCCAGTTCGCATTGTGTGCTCAGCAGAATGTGGGCTGGTCCCAAAATGTTGCGCAACAACCATTTCATTCACGTACGAACGCATTCATACACACACTAACATACAAAATAGACTTCAGTTTCATTACTTCCTGCATACGCATATGACCATTCTTGTTAATACACTTATATCTCTCTATTGAACCATTGAAAACATTATCTATCGAGTAGTAAATTTAAAAGCACTTTCTCTTTTTACTTTTTCGATTGAGAATTATAATAAAAATTTTATGTTTTATGCGCATTTCAATAAATACGTTCTTTGTTAATTTGAACCTTGTTCTCTATCTTATTCTATTGCATGTTCATTTTATATGCACCCTTCACAATGCATTATTATTTGCATTTACTATTTTCATTCTACATCACTAACCTTTCAGCTTTCTTTACGTTTTTGAGCCTTCAGTCATGAGGTGGAAAAGGATGTAATCTTTCTTCTCACCTTTTTCCAAGTTAGCTCTTTCCATCAGCAGCAGCCTGCCTTGAGGGACTAACTTTCCGGGATAGATGCTTACTAATGATTTCATCATTCATACTGAACAGTACGAATACAATTCAATAGTCGTTGGTTAAATAGTTAGGTATTTAATTGGAGTCAGATACTAATGATTTAATCAACTTAACTAAGTAACCACCACATTATGTACGTAAAAAGAGTTATTCATATTCCCCTTCCATGTTTATTTTCAAAATTTGTAACCGTAATGATAATTTGATAGCGTTATGAACAACTTGAATTTTTGAAAATAAATTTCACTTACAACAAAAACTGCAATATTTTTAAATGGAAATGATTTACAATTTAACACACACACACACACACACACACACACACACACACACATATATATATATATATATATATATATATATATATATATATATATATATATATATATATACCAATTATTACATATTTTATCAAAATCATCTCATAATCCACAATTTTCATTTGAACCAAAACAGTTATTGGATATCAGGCTTGAACATAAAGACGCTTGCTGCTGCTACTACCGTTAAATATTACTGTGCAATTTTTTAACGTGGCCATTCTTAATTGCAAAGTATTGCTTGATTCGGAAGAGAGAAAAAAACGTAGTAAATAGCCGAAAGTTGCTAAATTTGAAAAAAAATTTCACGGAAGAAATGAAAGCAAAAAACTGAACATTTGAAACTGTATTTCTACAGTTAAACTATAAAGAATATGCTCATATTGGTTATTGTTAGGGTTAGGGTTTAGGGTTGGTATTACATTTGTTGTTACCAACATGAGATTTTTTTCAAACCTTTCCTCTGACCTTGAACTTTGGAGAGAAATTAAACAATCAGCTTACTATAGAAATAATGGAATGTTTGTAATGTCTTCTAATAAAGCAGTAGAGTACACGAAAGAGAAATGCAAGCAAAACAGAAATTTAAAAAAAAGATCTATATTTATTCATATTCAAAAGAAATGTCAATAATAAAATACACACATGTTGGTTGCAGAACAAAAATGATGTAACATATTTTAAGGCAGTGTTAAAAGAGATAAAACTAGTGTTAAAAAAAGTATTTTGAAAGAGGAGGTAAATATTAGAATGTTGGAATGTGCACTTAAAGAGGTCAGCTTTGAAGCAAAGTCATTTTAAATACACGATATGAATAAATGGGCTGACACAAAATAGTGCATGTTGAGATTGTCTCCGTTGTGGAATTTATGCGAAATGGTAACAAGCAGAGATGTTCAAACAGATTTCGATCAAAAGAATTTGATTCTGTTCCATAATACATTCAATATTTCTTTTATTCAGCAAGAAAGCCATAATGACGCCATTATCAATGACGGTGAAAAATTTTTTAGAATTTTGAAATTCTGTGGTTAAAATTCTGCGATAGGAGTTTTTGTCATATGTAGAAAATTTTTGCCAAAATACCAAGTTTTATCATCGGTCAACTAAAGCGTATTTGGGATGTTGTGTACATACTTAGACTCCACATGATTATTATGGTGATTGGAAATTAATTTTGAAATTAAAAACAGAAGAGAGAAATTTTACCAGAATGATGTGGCATGAGAGATTCAAGTTCTAAGGATAGACAAGACAAGTTGGGCATGACTGCATTGTTTGAAAGTAGGGCAAGAGGAGACAATTGAAACTTTCAAGACAATAAATGGCTTTACAAATTACGAAGTTCTAATGTTTAGTAAGTCAGATAAGATGGGGAATTTACTCGCACGGTCCAAGTCACAAAAACATATTGATTTTTTTTTCTCCCAAAGAATTTCGAAATACTGGAATAGTTAATAATTTTAAGAATCACTTGGAGAAATCTAGATTCCATGGGATAGAAAATGAATTGATTGGGCAATTTTTAGAGTTATCAGCTGGAATATACTGAAGAATTTAGGAAAAGTAAATAAATAAAATATGTTTGATAAATGTTTCACTTGTAAGATTGTAAAAAAATTAAATTTTATACATTTTTATAACTTGAATGAATGTATACTTCAATCTTGAATAAGTAAGGAGATGCACATAGAGGCATTTGTATCTAATAAATGAAAATAAATTATTTTGTTATATTCAATTATTCATCCTCTATATTTATATATGAGTTTCAGTCGAAGCTTGATGTGGAAAGAATAATAAATATACTTGTCAAAAATATGGGATTGATCGAAATAATTGATAAAAATGATGAAAAATCTTTTCTTTTAAAAATTGAGTGAATTTTTTTTTCCAGATAAAAAGTCTAGATTATAATTAGTTGAATAAAAAAAACTAAAAAAATGCAGTGATGAAAGACATTTTATTTGATTCTCCTGTTTTTTAATTCCCAGAGTAAGACTTCTATTTCGAGCACTTTCGGAACGCTTTCTGAAATATGTAACATAATAAATATCTCGAGTGATATATTTGTAAAATGTGTAAAAATCAAGGAAAGCTTGAAAAGATATATTGAATAAATCATTAAATTGATGAAAGGTGGTATAGGAATCATATAAGATGAAATTTGCCATGGAATTTTTTTATTCGTTCTTTAATAAAGAATTATTAAAAATTAGATTAAAATGGCAGATTTTTAAATTTCTCAGTTGTCGATTTTCCGGTGAAAACTGTGTCTATATTGGTAATATCGAGAGGTAATCAACTATCTTTTCTGGGTTATATTTGAATTTTTCTTCCAATTCATTAGGTGTCATTTATGGGTAAATTTTAAAAAACTTTATCAGGTATTCGTTTTTAAATTCTAATGGTGTGACCATGTACCACTGAAAGGAAACCCGTCGACAAGTGAGATCCACTGAAAGGGAAATCGTGGTTAAGGGGAACCACTGAAAAGGAACCATTGGATAAGGGGACCACTGAAAAGAAAACTGTGTATAAGAGGGAACCTCAGGACGGGAAATGCAGATAATGGGGACAACGAATGGGGTAAATTCTGATAAGGGTAACCTCTGGGAAGAAAACCCATCTACACACACACACACACACACACACACACACACACACACACACGCACACACACACACATACATATATATATATACATATATATATATATATATATATATATATATATATATATATATATATATATATATATATATATATATATAAATGGTTTTGCAATAATGAGTCATTTTTGTGTAGCAGGAAGACGGCGAATATGTTTTACATTGATCTGATAGGCAAGTATGCAGAGAAGTGGTCGTGTTTATTTATCAAAAAATGTACACTTTATTACACAAATTTACATGTGTTGTTTCATAATGAATAAGAAGACATAAAATACAAAGAAAAGAATAAATACATATCAGTTCAAAGGAAATAAACGGAATGCAAAATGCAGGACAAATGCACAATCTGGACGTGACACGAAGTCAGGGGTGGGAAGGTATTGGTCGTTGCTAGTCTCAGTCATTAACTATTCACCTGCCAATTTTATTACATGCTAATACAATCATCCGTCAATTTCCCTACTCCGTTCAGTCTTAGGGCCTAAGTTTTCTCCATCCGATAAGTGACGATGAGGTATTTACAGGTGAGAATGATGGAGACGAAGATGAAGGAGGGGGTTGGAAGAAAACCGGAGGGGAGGTGACCATTGACATCTGGGAGTCACAATCAAAAGATTCAGATGTTGTTGCTTTGCTCCTTTATTACATGCCAGCACTTAAAATTTTGGGACTCTCTGAATTATGGATTTACTTTGGCACTGGTTCATGTCAAGGTTCATACCTGCTCACTCTCTTTCTATGGAGATAAATTGTTCTGATGTAATGGAAGCATACATTCTAACTGGATCTGATGTAATTGGTAAAATTTGAACGAAGTATGCAGCATTGTAGTGTAAGTCAGAACATCATTCAACAGAGTTTGGAGAGGCAGAGACCTTGACAGATGCTGTGGCACAGAAAGCCGAAGAATATTCAGTGAAAGTTTCCAAAGGTACCAGCAAAGCCAAGACACTTAAGAATTGAGATTTGAGCAGTATGTTGACAAGCAATCACTTCCACCACCACCGCAGTCCGTTCTTGGATACTTACTGCATTGCCACTTACCAGTTCACCGGAATACTCACTTGCTCGATGAATTGTTCATGGGAAATCTCTACGAATTCAGTTGGTTTAAAGAAGATGGGTGCCTTTCCCAGATAAATGCAGAACTTTAACACCTTTGCATTATGTGGTCAGATGCAGATGTAAAGCGAAATGTTCATGGCACAATGAATGTGCAAAAAATGATACTGTTTGAACAGAGTTCTGGGGTTGCCGTTGGAAAGCACTAACTGAACAGTAACTTTTGAGGATAATATGGATTACTTTAATTCCTCTTTGTGAGTATGGAATACTACATAGATACAAGTTATTACGAATTCAGAAAAGTGTTTATTCTCATGCTTACATCGGTTCATTTATAGATAAACCGTTTAGATGATTATTTTGCAAAGAATACTGTGATCCCCTGGAATAAGCCCATGGACTGGACGAAAAATGACTTCTTTTTATGGAAATACTATCTAAAAAATCAGCGTTATTGTCACAGTATATAAAGATCTATCTTATCAATGTAATAACTAAGAGAAAGGAAGCGCTTTTATGCAATAAGATCAAATACTCATTCTATGAAAAATTCTAAAAGAGATGGTAGGCTTGTATTCGGCGGGTTCATACGTGGTGAATTTATTTTCGGGATTCTAAGTAATTTTGGAAGAGACCATTACCCACAGGATTTATTGTTAAATTTTAGTAAAATAGAATGAAATATAAGTTGAAAATAAAAACAAGTTCAAATAAAACTCATCTGAGTCAGACTGGGATTTCAGATTGAAGGGTGGCAAAATTCTTTAGCAAAATAACGAATTGTTGAGTTCTCGAAAACTTTGAACTGTGACTGTTGGGAAAATCACCCCTCCTTCAACCAGAAATCCCAATCTGACTAAGATAAGTACTAGTTGATCTTGTTTTTATTTTCAAATCATATCTTGCTGTATTTTTCTAAAATTTAACTCTGAATTCTGTGGGCAACGTTCTCTTCCTGTCTTTGTCTCCCTCTTCACTCTTTCTGTTTTTAACACACATCCGAAAAGATCGGCAAGACTAAAACTCAAATTCCTTGAAATCCAACATCTGGACTTTAACTAAGTCAAAAACTTTTAAATAAAGAAAGGGAGATGTATGATCAAATACAAACTAACCACCAAAGTACATTTAGTACGCATCTATTGGACCAATATGAAAATTACACACTAAAGGAATTTTTTTTTTAATGTACCATATCCCATATCTTTTTTTTCTATTCAGCGCTGCGAACACCCGTACCTACCTTCCAAGAACAGATGGGAAGGGTGTTAAGAGCCGGTTGAACTCTAACGCCATTTTGAACGACATCAGCAGTGACCAATCCCCCAAACTTCCTGCCAGCACGTCATGGGACAGTGAGGTAGGGCATGGCCTAACACTTCCCATGGCTCACACAAAGAAAATTACACCAGCCGGTCCTCGGTCCTAAAAGGCCCGGTCACATCATTTACTTTAGGTTGGAATGATGTACTCCAAAGACGACTACCCAAACACTTCAGCGAGAGAAAACCCGTTTCTACCAGGACTACTCAAACATCATCATCAAAAGAACAACATTATGTATTGGCACCTACAACGTCAGAACACTCTCAACTGATATGCGTCAAAAAAGCATTAGAAAGATGAGAAGAGACGGAGAAGAACCATTCGAACTGAAGAGCAAACAAAAAGTGGAGTAGGCTTTCTCATCAATAAATACCTCAAAGACAACGTAGCAGATTTCAAAGCCGTCTCAGACCGAATAGCCAGTGTCTCCATACAACTTTCAAAGTGGTACAAACTGAATATCATCCAAGTCCACGCTCCCACTTTGCAATCAGACCAAGAGGAAATAGACAACTTCTATACTTCGGGGTCATCATGGGAGACTTCAACGCACAAGTCGGACAAGGAAATAAAAATTGCGTCGGCAAATTTGGATATAAAGTACGGAACGGGAGAGAAGAAAATCTTGTAAACTTGGGTTCAAAATCATAAACACCGTCTCCGAGAAGGGGCCCAATAGGAAATGGACTAGCATTTATCGACTTCCAAAAGGCCTTCGACTCAGTGGAAATCCCTAAGGTCATGAAGGTCATCACTCTACAAGGTGTAGATTCCGTATACGTCAGAGTGCTGCAACATATATACAATCACAGCAGCTCTTTTATCAGGCTACTTAAAGATTCAGGGCCCTTTCAGCGCCAAAAAAGGGTAAGACAAAGTGATACCAGCTCACCCAAACTTTTCACAGCCTGCCTCGAAATGATCTTCCGAAACTTAAACTGAGATAACAAAGGAATCAAAATAGACAGCGAATATCTGAACCAACTCAGAGGATCATGTGTGATAATTATGTTGGAAATAAGATCGCAAAGATCAGAATCGAAGACGCAGAACTGGAGGAAGTAGACCACTACATATACCCAGGACAACAAATCTCCGTGGTACCCTCAAAAAAAGATGAAATAAACCGAAGAATCACTCCAGGATGGTAAGCCTTCGGCAGAGCAAGCTCAATCTTCAAAAACAAGAAGATCCCAATACTCCTAAAAAGAAGAATATACAACCAATGCATTCTCCCGATATTCACTTTTGGAGCCGAAACATTGACCCTAACCAAGAGACAGACCTGCAAATTGAGAACCATGCAACGCACACATGAAAGAATCATACTCAACCTCACATGCAGAGATCACAAGACAGCACAATATATCAGGGAGAAGACAGGGTTCCGAGACATCATAGAATCCATCAAAAAACTCAAATGGCAATGGGTCGACTATGTTGCAAGAATGGCAGACAACTAATTGACATCACAACTCACGACATGGATTCCCAGAGATCACATGCACAACAGAGACCGACAGGTTACTAGATGGAGAGACGAGCTAGACAAATTCAGAAAATACTGGCTCTGCGACGCCCACGATAGAGAAGTGTGGCGAATTCTGGGGAAGGTTCATGTCCAACGACTGACGTAAAGTGACTGATCATGATGATGATGAAGTTTTAAAGGAGGTTATAATTTAAAATCTATTGATGTTTAAAGCATTATTTTAAAATGATAATAGTCAGCATGAGATTTACTTTCCATTGACATATAACCAGATATCATGAAAACCCATTTTAGTCAATTTTGGGGCACGATGGGATTAAACCTTGTTTTAAATGTACTCCCTGTGTAGAGAGGTCGGCATATGAGAAATTGTGACCATGATTTTCTGATTATCTAAGTAACCAACAAACATGTCAAAGTTTTTTGTGTTAACTTACACGGGTTCCTGCCACAAGGCTAGGAGTAAATGTTTAATTTAATTTATTTTTAAAAAGTTATACTTCGTGTTTTTGAGAGTTTTTCTACAATCTCGGACAAACGTTAAGTGTACTTACACACTGCTTAACAAAAAAATAAACAATCATTCATTCTTCTTCTTACTCACAGCCTTGGGAAAGAAATGAATCCATTTCTCCACCCAGCTATAGACAATAAGCAAAGCAATCAGAATCCTTTAGGTGTGTAAGGCATTCTATCTAAGAGAAGCATGTACTGATAGAAAATAAACAATAGTTAAGTCACCATATCTAGTCCCAAGTCTAGTTAAAGGAAAGGGGTTGAGCATGGGACGAGCAACTCCAGCCTGTAGAAATCTAGTTGCTACTGAAACCACAGCCAAGTGGTTGCTGGTCTATGTTCTACGCAAAGTCTACAGGAATATTAAACCACCATCCCAAGTGATAGATTCAATTCTTTATTTTGAATTTCTTCTGAATTCCACTTTTACTTCCATAGATGAATTTCTGGGGATCCAGAAATTCAACCTTTTATGTACAGGCCTGTATCAAGAGGAAAAGGGGTAACCAAACCAAATGGTTTCCGTGAAAAATTTGGTGTAATTCACTGGTAAGAATGGCCAATAATTGCAGAATTCATTTCAAAATGGTTTATTTTTACGTATTATCAAAACTGTCAACCAAAGCTATCACCAAAATTGTTAAGATAGGTTCCTTCAGTTTTTAAACTGGTCTGGCAGGCTGGCTGTCTGGCCCTGTATGCATGCATGTATGTATGTATGTAACCGTATGTAACACGCGTACAGGTCGCATCAATGAAGCTAGAGGGGTGAAAAATTATCATTTAATCCATATTATATCTACAAAAATATTCTGGTCTTTTTTTTCCCGAATTTCTCCCTAAATATATCTTTATATGATCTTCAAATATAGATTTTAAAAAAATACAATTACAAATTTCCCAATTTTAAAAATCTGGACATGAAGAGTTGAAAGCCCTCTTTTATTTTTCTGCTTCAAAGAGGTAGATCTTATTTCGGCTAAATGCAATTCAGTAATCAAGTAAGCAGACATAGCATAATCCTTTCCAGTGGCGTAGGTTGAGATAGCTAGTGATTTGGGGCCAGGAGGAAGGAGGGCTTGGCTCCTTGACGCCCCATCCAACATTTAGTGAGATTTGATGAAAAAGGAAAAATTTATGATAAATAGACATGCACTTAATTGGCGAAAACGATTGAATATTAAAATATTATATACGAAAATCGGAAATTTTTGATTGAAGGTGATCAAAGATGTTGAAATACCCTTTTTGAAACGAACCAGATACTTTGTGCACTCAATGTACTTCCCCTCCATTGAATTTGACTTGTTTATGTAAAACGTTCACACACACTGGTACAAAAAAGTAAAGATTCATAAGTCGAACATAAAGAGTCTTTTGATTTTGATAAATGAAACATTCACACCATATGCTCTAATCGGAGACAATCTGTGCACATGGATGCGAAAGGGCTAATGAGTTGGAAGTTGTTTTTTTTGGCGGGGAGGGGCTGAATGGATTGAGGAAAAGTAAAAACAGACGAATGTGTACATCCTTTCTTTTCAACTGCAAGATCTTCCTAGACTAAAAATTTGGTGGGTTTTTTGTCATCTCTTGAAATTACCCAAATCAATAGACACTTGTCTACTTCCTTCCTTGAATACACTTGAATAATGTTTACTTTCAAGAGACTGGACAACAAGTTTTCATCAAACAGACTCTGACTACAGGGGCGTGCATATATATATATATATATATATATATATATATATATATATATATATATATATATATCAACAAACTCAAAGCTCTGTATCCTAATGGACTCAACACCAAACTTAATAACCCTAACCACACAGATATCTAATTCATAAAACTCCAACTAACAATAACCTCACACCAACACTTACCCCCCCCCAACCTCAGATACATCCAATATTGGGAACTTTAAAATAACTCAAACCCATAGCAAAATCCACCTTAGCCAGTCATATCACCAGTTCAAATCATATATATATATATATATATATATATATATATATATATATATATAGAGAGAGAGAGAGAGAGAGAGAGAGAGAGAGAGAGAGACATAGACACACACACATACTGTGTGTGTAAGAGAGAGAGAGAGAGATAGAGAGAGAGAGAGAGAGAGGGATGTTGTTTTGATGGGATATTTTCCTCGTTTTTTTATTCTATCTTATATATTTCTTTCTTTTTTTGTTCTTGTGTGAGTTGATTTCAGGGTCAGTTTTTGGTCTGGCCAGTGTTCAATTAGGTTTCTTGTTAGGGTTTATGATGGATTGCTATTTTGTTGAGTTTGGTCATCTAAGGGGAAGGGGAAATGCATGATGTCTGAGGTCTCATTCGAATTTTTAAGGTTTGGATCCTGGTGTGAATGGGAACGTGGATAGATTTATCGATAAAAACAAATTTAAAGTTAGAGTTAGTAGCAATTTTGTCGTTGTTATCGTAGTTGTAGTAGTTGTTCACACCAGTTGCCTGGTGGTCGTCGCTGAAGACTGAGTGACAGTAAGTCTCCAGCTCACCTTTCGACACAGTCTGCAGCAGTGCTGTGATAAGCAGTTTGACTCCAGTTGCCTGGTGTTTGTCGCTGAAGGCTGAGCGACATTAAGCCCCTTCGGCTCATTAGCTCTCCTCACATAATCCTCAAATATCACAGCAGCGCTGTGGTTTGTACAGTTTCGACCATGCCTTTTCCCCGTGGCTATTCGGCCAATGCTGTAGATCTCATATTTCCACTACTCTCCTCGATATTTGGGATGACCCCAGTAGTGTTCTGATCTGTATAGTTTCAGTCCTTCCTGTTATTTCCAGCATCTCCAAATCGTTTTCAGTGTCTTAGGCACAGTTCCGAATGCACCTACTATTAATGGTAAAGCCCTAACCTTCATGTTCCACACCTTTTTCAATTCCAGTGCCAGGTCCTGATATTTTCCGAGCTTTCCACTCTCTATCGTAGTCAGTTTGTGACATAGTCACATCTATTATTCGGCAGGTTCTCTTTTCCTTGTCTATGACTACTAGGTCTGGTCTTCTCGGATGACAAAGTCCCACAGTAATTTAGGACTTCCAAGACTGTCTCTTGTTTGTGCAGATACCAATACCAGTCGTTTGCTTAGTTCCCAGTGTTTAACATTTGCAACCCTATCGTCTGTTTTTGGCCTAGTTTATTACATTCACTCGTTATGTGATTTACAGCCCAACCTCTTTCTCCACATATGCAGCATTTGCTCTTAGTTTGGATTCCGTTGATCTTCGCCTTGACATAGTCTGTCCTGTTCGGGTATTTTGTATATCTTCGCTGCTTGCTTGCACATACTTTCCTTATCAAGTTTTGGCCTTTTGGACAGTTTTCTTTGCTGATAAGTCCTCTACGGCCTTCTTCTTCTTCGCATACAGTCTATCGACGAAATCTCTAGGGTGCAGAGCCGTGTGCATTTCATAAATTTCCCATTGGTTGGAGTCCTTCTTTTGTCCATCCAAGAAATGGACTTGTGAATCTTACTATCGATACCGCCCACGGCTTCATTCCTTATTTCAAGTTTCTGCTATTTAGCCCAGTTCGCAATATCTTTATCTTTCTAAGGTATTCCTTTTTTTTTTTTTTCAATTTAATTTCTTTCCGTTTTATCGCGTCACATTCGATAACTTTGAGGTATTAATATCGGTCCTTTGCGGTTAATGCACTGACACGTCCGTTATCTGGTAATTCGATTCTTTCGAGCTCTTCCTATTTCTTAGCAAATAGCTTTATGGCGTTTATGTACATAAGGTGATTGACTTTTCGCTTTGTTTTGAAGAATTGGTATCCTCTGCTGTTTTTTCAATGCTTTATTTAATGGTATCATAGTTAGTACGAATGGAAGGTGGGACAGAAAAGAAAATTCAATTTTTTATACTTATCTTTGTTAGGTTTCCTCCTGAAGCTGTCAAGTTTACATTCCAGTTTTTCCTAGAGTTGGCTATGAATCCTATCTCTGGTTCGCTTATCTTGAATGTTCTTAGGCATGTGTATCCCCTTTTTTGTCTAATTTTATATCTCGCATAGTCTTACTCGTGTACTATTCATACGCAATGTGTAATCCTTCATCATTCTATAGTTGGGGGATCTATTTTTTCGATCTAATTTCCCAGGCAAGCGTTTTATTTGTTGTTTGAGGTTTCTTCGTGTGTCGTAAATATGTTGGTTACCATTTTTGCACCAGCGTAAATAAGGTTGTTTCGATATGCTGTCAGAGGCAATTGATATGTTGAGTTGAATCTTACACTTTTTTTTCCAGTCCTTGCCCCCGAAGGGATGGGAGAGGCTTTTTCTCTTCTTAAATTGATTCATTAAGGTTTGTATCAAGGCCCTATCCTATTCTGTTCGGTGTCATCGTCTCCATCTCGTCTTCGGTTTGTATTACGGTATGGCTTGTTTTTTTTTTGTTGTTTTTTTTTTGTTTTAAATTTTTCTACTAAATCGTTTTCTATGTTAGCAGTGCTAGGGGTAAGCCAAGTTATTCTTTCTTTGTATTTTTTGCAGTTTCCTGCAGTTCTTTCTCTGATAGCCATTCATTTTTCAGGATTTGTTTCGCTTGGCCAACAAGCCTCTGACTTGATGCCACTACTGTCTCCATATTGTGATCATGCGATCTCTGTAATGCCTGTCAGATGGTTTGCTTCAAGGTAACAATACATGACTGATCTGTTGTCTTCTTTCGTCCATTTTTCTCCAACAGTCGCTTAGTAATAACTTTCTCCTGTAGGCCATCAAAGGAACACGTCGGAATCTTGGCCAGGATGACGACAACCCCCGCCCGCCTGGAGGACAATAAAAGGATACCTGCTCACTATAGCACACGGATCTCAAGTTGGAGAAGATTATGAAAGAAAAAAAAAAAAAAATATATCTCACTCAAAAACAAATTCCTAAATTCAACCCACTAATTTAGTCACTTCTTCCTTATAATGTGAACCACTTTACCACAATTGAAATTAATAGGGACCTTTTGGAGATATCATGCAAACAGATAGGATCGACTAGAGAAATGTAGAAAATATCGAAACAGAAAATATCTCTTAATCGTAAACAAACTCCTGGATCCACACCTGAATCGAGTTACTTCTTCTCTACTCAAGATCTTACCGTTACACAAAATTTCTTTGAAATTTGTCGAGAAATATTGGAGATATGCAGACAATTAGGCACGAACATAAAACATTTTTGATAGAAAGATATTTTTCCATATTTTTCTCTTCCTAAATTTCTGTATTCGCTCCTGTCTATCCATACGATATTCCCAAAAGTTTCCTATGGGCGTCAGGGAAATTTTGAGGAAAGGCGGGTCACAGGGTAAGGAAGAAGAGATAAGGTTCTGTCATTTATTGTTGTCAATAAATACGTGGAAAAGGCTTATTTTGCGGATGTAAATTTCTTTGCTTCAATCCATAACACCTTAACTACTTTCAGAATTTTGCCAGTTTGAGTAAACATTGCATTTTGTAGGGTTGAAGGAGGAGGGCGTTAATTACTATGTGACTTTAATGTTGAACTAGCTCGTTGATTTCCATCTGTCTTACGGAAGTATGCGGTTCGTAAAATACCGTATTTCGCAAATAATAGATCAGTTTATAATTACTTCAGTCCCTTAATGTGGTCAATTAATTTCCTTCTTATCATCCACGAGTTCATAATCTAAGACGATACTAAAGTCAACCATGAGTGTGAAAACTACTTTTTTTCCAGATTCGTAGTTATCATTTAATTTCTTTTTTCTTTTTTTTTTCATTTAATCTATTTTTTTCTCCAATTCATATTTAATGGGAGTAACCAGATACTTTAAAGAATTACTTCCGGACAGTAAAAGCCAAGTTTAGCAAATACCTTCCCTGTTATACCACAGAACAAATACATTGATGGTGGCACTGTTACATTTCCATTTTAATTTATGCTTCCTACTCCATGTAAATGAACATTCATGAACGATTTCTCATGCCCACATTTCTTTTCCCTATAATAATGATCGTTTTTTCCTGTATGTAAGTATGGAACAGCTATCTAGCAAAAATGGCAAAATGTATGGCGAGCCTTTTAGCACAGTATCTTCAGAGTGCTCTAATTTAGAGAATAAAACATTATGTTCAAAAACGGGGGTCCTATTTCCAATGGGGAAGTGGACCCCTAATTTCGGTTCACGTGATATTCCCAGAAGTTCTCAGTGAATATCTGTGATATTTTGTAGGTGGGCAATAAGGAAAAAATGCTCACTTTTTTCCTGGGGTGGGGATGGGGGTGGAGTAGGAATTTACTTCAGTCAGTCTCCATCCCCTGAATAGAAGCTATATGAACACTAAACAATATCTCCAAAAGTTCTCGATTAATTTCAACGGAATTTGTGGAAGAGTAGACAATGCGCCAAAAAAGAACTGTTTACATTTTAGGGCAGATCCAGGAAAACTTCTCAGTCACTTCCCCTGCATCGTAGTTATATGTACACAGCAATATATCTCCAAAAATTCAGTAGAATTTTGTGGAAAGGAAGACAATGATCTAAGAAAGTAGTGATTAAAAGAAGAGGTGCCTACATTTTGAGGTGGATCTAGAAATTTCTCACGAACATCCCCTGCATCGTAGCTATATCTACATGACACCATGTCTCCAAAGGTTCTCAATGAATTTCAATCAAATTTTGTTGAATGGTGGTCAGCGCAATCTGGGATGAATTCAGGAAATTTTCTCAGTCACATCCTTAGCTGTAGTTACAGCTTCAAATGTTCTCAATGAATTTCACTGATTATTTTTTCTTTTGAATATTGGGCAATGATCTCAAGAAGCAGGGGGAGTTTTTATATTTTTTACAAGAGCAAACTAGCTAACCACAATTCCTCATTTACACGTGACAGTCACAGAAACGACATTTCCTTTTCTCTTCGCTTAAGAAAACTTAAATGAAAAATCCGAGGATCCACCGGAAAATGATTAAAAAAAACAAACGTGTACATAAACCTTCATTTAAGGTGTAAGTTGTGCCTTAAAGAGTAATTGCGTCTATTAACATAGCAGGACACTACTTAATACAAAATCAGAGATACACGAAACGAAATACACATAGACGAAGTTTAAAGATTAAAATTTCATAGGGTGGCACTTTTTTATCCTCGCCTCTCACAGGCATTCCTTTCTTATTACTAGTCCTCGAACATGAACTAACTATCTACTATTCCCTACCACTTCTTGATATTACCTCTCCTAAAGCATGAACAAACTACCCGCCATTCCCTGACACTCGTTTCGTTAGCGTTTCAGAACTAGTAGTATTAAGTCTTGTCAGGGATTGTTTTCGCATCGAAATATTCAATTTATGTGCGATAGAGCTAGTGTCAGGGATAAAAGGTACTGCTAGGTTTTATATTGCACACAATTTAGTTACTATTTGATAAAAATTACTTGGACATGGTTACTGAGACGCGGCTAGAGATTTTGGACCATGGTGGTGGTGGATGGCTCCCTATCGGGCTGTAGGCGAAGTTCCATGTATCGAGCTTTAAGGCTACCTTCATTTGGGGTTAGAGGTCGTTTTCAAATTGCCTCCCCCCAGCTATAGCTCTAAATGGTTATAAGCAGACCTGTTCATTGAGCATACAAACAAGCCTGGCTTGTGAGAATTACTGATCTTGTGAATGGGGTGACTGAGTGTCATGTTTAGATCTAGGTCACTGGGTACAACAGATTTTTTTTTTTTGCTTCCTGTATGCTATCTACGCAATAAACTGAACGTAAAGTTGAGAAACATCACCAGAATGCTATATAATACAAAAATGTTTTTTGTGACTTACTATATAATATAAAAATGTTGTGTGTAGCTATGTACTACACGAATGTTTTTTGTGTTACTATTAAAGATGTATGAAGAGGTTGCTTCCAAGTGGTTCGTCTTAGGCCGGATTGACTAATCATAGATTGTCCCAGAAACACAGACTATCTAATCTATTATATTAGGAACTAAATCTGATTTTTTCAACTACCTTTGCGTAAAAAAGATATTGGAAATTGCAGATTTATTAATTAAAAAAATACCCAGTATTTTACTAGTATTTTTAAAATTCCAATATACACGTAAAAACACAAACAAACGGTAACTTTAGTGCAAAACTAATTGTAACTATTAAATTTCAGATAAAAAATTAACTAATGAACCGATTTCAATGATATTTTCTTCTTTATACATTTATTATAAAGCATCTATGGGAAGGTTATTTTATACGTAAAACTTGTTGAGATCTTTTTTTTTTTCAAGTCAAAATCCCTCCAATGATTTAATTTTATGAAATCACAATCGAAGAAAAAATAGCTACATTTCAAGATCGGTCCCTGACGAAATTTGATCGATAAGAACAAAACATGTACGCGAACCATTATAATGATGAGAAAAGAACTAAATCAGAATTTGTCAACGATTTTTGTTGATTTTGAGTAAAAATATTGGAAACTGCAGATTAAACTGTTTAAAACTGAGTATTGAATTGTTGTTAATGAGTTGAAAAATAAAAAGAGTGCGATTTTAATTGTTTTAAAGCCAAAAATCCACACAACACCCGGTGCAACAGCCCCTCCCCCCGACTATATCAGGGTTAAAGTGGGCAAGCCTGTTTTATACTCTAAGTATATTCTTGGGGCTGTGCTAGTCATGTTTAGGACTCAGCCTATTTGATACCCACTAACCCAGATTATACACCCTCATGTTTTCCAAGATAAGTCTGAATTATAAATTGCATCATTTTTTTGTTTTTTTTCTTAAACAGAGAAACTCATTTGAAATGATTTCCCATCATAACACGGGTTAATATACTATTTAATTTAGACAATGTAAATAGAATAAACAATTAAAGAAAATGTGGCTGCTGCAGGAATTGAACCTACCACTTCAATCTGTCTTATGCATTATCAGCAGCTGTTTAGCTCAATGGTAAGAGCATTGCTATGTTGACGCAGCTACCCTAACAGTGGCAGGTTGGATTCCTGCAGCAGCAATATTTTCTTTAATTGTTTATTCTATTTTCATTGTTTAGATTGAGTTATATATATACTGTGTAATGATAGAAGATCATTTCAAATAAGTTTCTGTATAAAAAACAAAAAATAACACAATTCATAATTCATTCTGTTGGATCACATACATGTCTGTATTTCAATTTCATTATACCCTTACACAATAATCGAGGATATACTTTTGAATTCTGATTTTTTTTTCACACACTAAGATTCAGTGACATGACATAACTGATAACAATTTTCTGATAACAAATTTTATATGAACCGATGGTCATCATGACTCACAACATGTATTCCCAGGCGAGACTGGCTAGGTTCAGAAATTATTTGCCCCACGACGCCCACGATGAAGAGGTCTGGTGAATCCTAAGGAAGTTCTATGTCCAACGATGGACGATAAGAGACAGTGGATGATGTCAATTTCTTGAGACATACAATTTACTAAGAAGGTCAAAATGATTTTAAATTATAAAATGAAATAATTTCACAACCACCATTGGTTTTTTATTTAGGCTAAAAAAAGTCAGGATACATAAAATTTATGATGAAGAACTGCAAAATGTCATTTAATTATTGACTTCTATTTACCTTCTTCTTAATTTACAGTTGCTTTTTTAAAATCAGAAATTAAGTTGAAGATAATAAATTATTTATTTGTAGCCAAGTCCTTTCTTCAGTAGTTAAACGTAATGCCTGAAAAATGGATTGTCAAAAAATGTGAAAGAAAACCTGCAAAAATAGGCGAAGAAAATTAAAATGTCAAAAATATGTTGTGTAATGAATGATTGTCTACATATAGTGTTACTTATGAATTATTGCAGTTAATTTAATTTATGGTTTAAAACAACTCTTTAAACTACAAGATAAATTCCACAAATAAACTTTTTTATTTATACTAAAAAGGATACATAAGATTTGAGTTTCAGTGTAATGAGTTCAATTACATTTCTTATCTAAATAGATTATTTGATAAAATTCAAATACAGGCAGTCCCTGCTTTTGGAAACTTTCCTTTATACCACTTAGGAGCAATATAACTCTTCTTCCTTTTCTGCCACATCCCAGTCTCTTGTAAACTTGCATCTCCACGAATTCCAATGACTGTCATATCATCCTAATCATTTTTTGGGTCTAGGGGTGCTCAAGAGCTTTCCCCATGCAAATGATTATACAGAAACCCTCTACTTTTAGATAGCAGGGAAACCTGTATATCCATGAGTTTTTTTTCACTGATATCAACTAGTGTATATCTTAATGATCCAATTTCAGTCAGTTTGTGATTCTAACATAGCAAAAACAGGATATCATAGTGAGATTATTGTTAGTGCAATGATATCAAAATTTTCTGACTTGGAGAACATAGAAATTTCTAGTTCAATTTGAAACTTGAATTGATAATAATGTGGGATCAGTGTTCATGCTCACCCCAATAATCTACACTATAAAGTTCCAATTTCTCAAGAGAGATAACACTAAGTATATCAAAAGTAGTTTTTCTTATTCATTACTTTCAAAAAATCTTATTAAGCTGTTGTCTTTTTGTTGTATTTTAGTTTCTGTTATACTAGAGCAAATATAAATAAAATTAACAAAGATCTGCTATAATTTTGACACCTGACTCCCAGATGAGTAAGTAAGTGGCGTATCAATTGAGTCAATCTTATGCTGCGAAAATAGTCCGTGAAATTAAGTTACAAGTTATCAACTAACCAAGAAAGCAGATAGAACAGCTGCTGCTGATTACAGCTTCTCTCTCTTCTCACAGCCATTGTTTACATCCATTACATTGTGCTGCACAAAACCAAATTAAAGTGAAATGGAAGTAAAAAATGTGTAAAACACCAATTCCTGATTAACAGAAATAATCCCATAATTCATGATGGGCACTATACTACTAATAATATAAATTCTATAATTAGGAATTCCAGTACAGCTTGAATTTAAGTTATTTTAGTGTTATGCTTTACCTTTATCTGAAATGTACCATTCTGCTGATAAGGTGACCTTCAGATAAGACATGACCCCAATTTGAGCCTGAATTTTGTGATTTTAATTCACTGTTAAGTCTCTGTTTTTGTGTCTGGCCAATATGATGTGTCAACTAATTTCTAAGTGTCAATGAGTTATGTCCCCTTTGGTGTCAGACTGTTTTGAGTTAAACTCGGTCGATAGCACAGATGATTAATTTGCATTGCAATTGTGGTGTCTTTGGCCTATCGTGTCTTATCTCAAGTTACCACCATTGGTATAAGCTAAACACTTCAGAGAAACTGGGCAGTTAAGATATGCAAGCAAAGTTAGTAGAGAGTAGTGTTTTTTATAAAAGAAAATTTCTGCCCAGCATTTGTTTTTCCAAGAGACAGATTAGGACCCTTCTGGAAATTCATGGATACCAAACTGACACATAACTTGTCTGTAGCCTACAAGGTAGGAGTTACCCTATTCATTTCAGAGCACCACTAAAATTGGTGCAATTTTTAAGCACTGGATTTCGTACTTTGGCACATCAAAAAAATATTCTAAAAGACAATGGAAGAGAATTCAACAATCAGGACTTCCGAGACATTTGACCGAATATGAATGTTCATGTGAAAACAATAGCTTAACAAAGTCCCTGGAGTAAAGGCCTTGATAGTCATAATGCTGTTGTTAGAGAAGTGGAAGTGAAAACGCTGAATGATCGTAAATGCCCTTTTGACATTGTATTCAGGTGGTCTGTTAGTGCAAAGAATACCCTCCATAGTATACATGATTACAGTCCTCACCAGTTAGTCTTAGGCAAAAACCCAAAATTGCCATCTGTGTTTACTAATCAATATCCTGCTTTGGAGAGAGTCTCTTCAAGTGATATTGTTGCTGAAAACCTGAATGCAATGCATGCTGCTAGAAAAGCCTACATAGAAAGTGAATTGGCATCAAATCAGACCTGTCCTTGCCCAAAGCTATAATAAGAGACCTTGTCTACTACAAAAGGAACAAATTTGCCTGATGGATGGGACCCAGTATTGTTATTGATCGGGAGGCCAACTCTCAGCTAAACATAGGTGTAAATATAAAAGGGTCCATCCTTGTCTGTAAATGCATTATTCTTCAGATAATGAATGAACAGCTAATGTAGAGGGTTCCAGCAGCTGTGATAAAAGCAAAGATGACAATGCGAAAACTCATGACGATGATAAACCATTGACAGAAGTGGATGACTTAGCTGAAATGCAACAAAATGTTCAGGTTGGTGCCCAAAATCATGAAAGACCTGATGTAGAATTGCTACCCGATTGATGTGTGCAGATAAATTTGTACAAGGTACTAAGTGTGTCAAGGCTAAGCTTGTTGCCAGGGGATTTCAGGATGAGGATGCAGAATAGCTAAGATCTGGATCCTCCATATACTTCAAGGAATTTAGGATTGTGTTGGCTATCATTGCCTCAAATGGATCTTTCTTTTGAGGTGTAGGAATTGACAGACCAGTTTATTTGCCGTCCCCACCTGAGGCTATCAGTGATAGAGGCAAACTTTCGAAGCTTTCCAAGAGTGCATATGATTCAACTGTTGCCTAGTGTCTTTTGAATATATATTAAAGAGAATATCAGTACTTCGTTCTATATATTGAGCAACAAGGTGACACAATTGTTATCAACCAGGACAGATACATATAGGAGCTACATTATCTTTAGCGTTGAGATAACAGCTATTAAGAATTTTTTCTTCTGAAAATTGGTACCCGATGAGGAAAAAAACTTATAAAACTTATATTTGTCAACTTCTCAAATAACCAACTATAGTGTATGTATGTAAAGTGAATAAAAAGAATCACTTCTTGAAACATTGCAATATTCTACTTGATAATTAATGAAAAATTGCTTTTTGTTTCTTTTGACAGAAATTTGGGCCTTTTTCTGACAAGCAATTCCAGCAACGGTTTTTGTACCAACCTAATACTTGAGTGTAAAGTAAATGTTCCATTTTAAAAACAAATTGTGACAGGTGATGAAAGTTGAATACTTTATAAAAACATGGAAAGCAAGAGACCGTAAGATGAGCAAAATGAAGCACTTCTTACTGTACCAAAGGCTGGTCTACATCCAAAGTAAATAATGCTGTGTATATTGTGGGATTAAAAAAGATTCCTCAACTACAGGCTGCCACCAGAGAATCAATCAATTTATTGAACAAAAAGCAAGTATTGTTCCCAATTCAACTCATTAAAGGCAACAATCAATGGAATGTGTCTGTTTGGGGTTAACGAAGAGAAAAGGCATAACAATCCATCAGATTGAACCAATGACTAAAAACTTATTTACGGGAGAGTTTTCACCACCACCACCCTATGACATAATAAAGAATAAATATTCTTATTCAATTCAGCCAGCCAGACCGACCTGAAAAATGAAAAAGGTTTCGTGGGCACTTTCTTAATTTTTTTCAACGATTAAGAAAATATGAAAGAATAAGAAATAAATACGACTGATTGTTAGATTTATTTTATTTTTTCATAAAAAAAGCATCTAGAGTTGATTGCTCTGCCTTCTAACAAACCTGTAATTCTGCCTTATACCAATTCAGGGCTACCATTACAGATCTTTCAACTTTCAAAATTTATTCAAATTGTGTGTGTGAATAAAGCAATGAGATAGCTCCTTGTAAGGAAGTTCAAATCTGAGCAAGAAATTCTGGGGAATTTTTTTCTTAAATGATTACAGTTGAGTTGCCGTTATATTAAGCTTTGTTTATTGGTGTAAGTTACAGTAAGATTGTGAAACTAGTGATTTTGTGAATAAAGCTGTATATACACTGTAAATTATGAAGCATGATATATACTTGATATTTACTAAATTAAGCTTAGTTTGACACAAGGCCACAGTAGTGGGGCACTAAATGAGGATCAAACTAATTACAGTAGTAATGGTCAGCATCACAAGCTTGTTAACCATTACTACATTGATTGTGAAACTAGGGATTTCATGAAATTACTGAAATATTCAGGGATTTAAAAAAATCCTTAGTGATTTTGCAGAATCACCACTTTCACAATCATACTGTAATATGTGTTTGCACACACATCATGCCTAAATAATTTGATGAACATTTGAAGGAGCTAGTATCACAACTACATTTAAACAAAGCAACACAAAGTTCAGGTCAAGTTTTATTTCCTGTTTTTGCCCAGAAAAACCTCCAAAGAGAAAGAAACTGGGTAAAAAACGTCCAGCTATTTACATTGAGGAGGAAGAGGAGGAGTTAAGTGTATATTACAAAAAATTAAAATGTTGGTATCTCTTTCTAAGAATAGTATTGTTGACTTTAACCAAACCCTTCATCATTGTCATCATCTTCTGGAGTATCCTGAATATCAAAAAAAAAAATGATTGGAAAAATAAAAGAGAGAGAAAAACATGATACAAAGTAGATATAGATCAGTGTTTTTTTTTTGGACGACAGTGGTCACTCTAACTTCATTAAATTGAAAATAGCGGATTTTTTCATGAATAAAGGGAAGCTACTCTCATAAAAGTTCTGAGAGAAAAAAAGGTACATGTGTCGATAAAAAAATTCAGTTTACAACATTTTTCGTTGCAATGTATATTCAGGAAGAGAATAGAAACACTTAGACTCCTCGAACGTTCATGCACCAAAATCTATCCTTTCTTCTCCCACAGACACACATTTTTTTCTATTTTTTAAATCTTGAACATTTTGAAAATGTAATCAAAAATAGAAAAATCTTGTTCTCGAGCGTTTTATTGTTTTCGCAAAAAAATTGAAGATAAACAGATTTTCTAAAACAATGTTCAATAATTTTGAAATTGATTTTTGGCAGAAAAAAAAGTACGCATTCTTGATTTGCATTAACAAGATTTCTGCTCATTAAAACACAGAGATTTTCAATGAATTTTAATGGAATTTTTAGTACTTATTTAAAAAAAAAACTAATCTTTTTTCAAAGAAGCTTCCATTCCAATTTTAGATAAAATTTTGTTCATGTGATGAATTTAGCTGCTATACACCACACCTTAATTATTTTATTAAGTTTACTCATGATTACTGGACAGTAACAATTTTTCAAGATGGGTCTATACAAAAATACATCCTGTTTACTTTTTTGAAAAAATATTTTCATGGCTCTATACAAATTTTTCTTATCAAGAATTGAAAAAAAAAAAATTGGAAAATAAAGTAAAGAACGCTCTTCACAATGGTCCATTTCCATGCATCAAAATTAATTCAGCACAATTTTCTGTAAAGAAAAAAATTATCCGACACCTCAACCTCCCAGCAAAATTTAAGGGACTACTGTACTGCATCCTTTTAGGGCCTGTATTTCATCCTTGATCCCCTGTAAACTTGGTCAAAAATGATACACCAAAAATCAAATTTCAATAAAACCATTTTAAATTCAAAATATCCACATGATAATCAGCATGCACATTTGTCATCTGCCATGCATAAGTCATCAGTTACATGTGGTGATATAACATAGTAGAAATAGAATTTTATGCCAATTTAGAAGGGAAACTATAAATCATAACTAAAAATACAATTTTAATCTATAATCCCATGCTTGTGAATGCTGATGACATAATTTTACATCTTTTACAAGAATTGATGGAAAAAAAAAGATTGTTCTTTGCTGCCCCCCCCCAAACAATGTAAGATTGAATTAGAAATTGTCCATAAATTTTTTTCTATCACAAGAATTGATAAATAAAAGAATAAATGATGTTAGTTAACTCAGCGAGTTATAGAGATGTTGGACACATCCCCAAAAAGGCTTGAATTTTTCTGCAATTTCCCCAAAAGACTTTTTGATTAATTAAATCCAAGCTTTATCTGAATACTGGCAGTGAAATATTGTCAAATTTGAAAATCGAGCAAGTCTTAAGGTAGAGGTTCAACATCAGCCTCTAGAGTTGGGCCCCCAATGTTGGTATGACAAAGGCCAAGTTCTGCTCGGTCAGTACCACTCCACCAATACCTTTTACACCCAGGTTGTATTCAAGATCGGCAGAAGGGATCTTGGTTGGAACTACAAGCTTAGCAGGTCACAAAGCAAGATGGAAATGAAGGAAAAGAACTAGATGCCAATCTTGAAATCAACAATAACATTTTGATCTCTTCACAGCGTACACTCTCTTGAAGTTCAGTTTTCATTGCAGTATTATCATTTTATAAGAACTTGTGAACGTTCTCATAATTCAAGGTGTTGAGAAAGTGGCATATCAGCATGGCCCCAGTTCAAGTTCACAGCCTAAGGTACTCGTGTCCAGGCCTTCCTCTAATTCTAATTATTTCAGCACTTCTCAAGAAGTTACAGTGGGCAAGCTTCACCCTAAGGTCTTCCCTGATACATCTATATCAACTGGATAACCCTTTTGACAATCCAGGACAACTTCCATAACATCACTTCAACTCATTGCAATAGATTCCAAACATTGAATCCTTCAATAAATCCTCTTGATATTTGAGGGAAAATTTTCAAAAACAATTCTTCCTACACATCTACATTCAATTCTTACTACCCACCCCTAACACTTTTAGGAAAAATTTTCCAATATCCAAGTCTTCCTACACACCCCTAATGCTATAGCGGTAAACCCTACAGAGTCAACCTGCTAGAAAATGCTTTCTAAAACACATCGTACAAAAATTTCAAACAATTATTTTTTCTTAGCACCGTCTTCAATCACTACACAACAGAATTCTTAATTCTCAGCTGTTAATGTTTAGTTATCTCCCTTTGAACACTTCATACTACAGGGTTACTCCCCTTTGTTTTAGAGAGATCATAAAACACAGCGATCTTGTCTAATACGGATGAGTGATCGCAGACTAGTATACATATTAACAGCCTCCCAATTATTCACTTAAGCAAAATATTTATCCAATACTTCATTCATTCATCCATGACATCTAAAAACACACTTCCAAATTTCATGGTTATTCCTGCACTAATTAATTCTTCCAAAGTACCTTAAAATATCCCTATGACAATTTACCTATTACTCATACCTTAAAACCACCTCTTAATTATTTAATAAAAATTCTTAGATTATATGCAAATTTAGCCAAGTATTGAGTAGTTACACAGACATTTGAGCAGAGCATATATGGCAGACTCTAGCTGCACACATCCACTATCAAGCCTGTAGAAACAATCTATCCTCCATGTTTATCTCTCTATGATAATTTATTATTCAATTTTTTTCATTTCCACTATAAATAAACAATAATTCTTCACAGTATGGTCATTTACCAGTTTTGATAATTAAGAGTGTTGAGTAAGCAGCATATAAGCAGGACTCCAGTTCATGGGTCTCCCCCCCCTCCCCAATCGGTGCACTGTCCATAACTCCTGAGGCCAAGCACATGGCTGGGCAAAAATACCCATCTCCAACTGCATTCCAGCAGTATACAACATGAACCTGCCATCCCAGGTGGGAGCCGCCCTCTGCCCAGGTTTATAGAATTTGGAGATATTTATAGAATTGGTATGAGGTATGAGGTCAAACACCCATGCATAGCCAAATTTGGTAGCTATACAACCAATCAAAAAGTGATTGCTTCATCAACCTCTACCTTAATGGTGCAAGGCACACAGCCTAATCTGTTTTTTAATTAGCTAATTAAAACTTGCCAAATCAGCCCTATTCAACTAAACTGTGAAAAAGTACAAAATTGCCAAATTCATTTGCTGTCATTATTTTGAATGACAAGCAAAGCACTCAATTGACCCGCTGTGCCTATGTAACCTTTAGCTAAAGTCACCAAGAGTCACGAGGCACTTTTTGATTGACTAGTTACGTAAGCATTATTCATAGTTGAACCATAGCAATCAAAAATGGTGAAGGGTTCTATCCTTTTTTTATACGTGTTTATGTGTTCCAGCGCTCCTGGCCATACTATTTTGTCAACAGACGAAGATTGGCATCAGTACTCCACCAGATCCCTTCTACAAACGTTTTTTCATTTTGGGGCCTTATTTTGACAGGTTTATTTTTACTGTATCTCTGATGTTTTCTAATTCAATTTATTTTGACCATATTCATTCTTCAACAGAATTTTTTCACACGACTTCAAATTTTGATGCTATGGTTGTTGAACTATTGACTGTAATGGCAAGTTTTTGTCTAATGTTGATAGAACTATTTAAGAACTAGATCTGGTGATTCAAAAATCTAAAAATCAAATTCCTGGTGTGAAATTATTTTTAGCTTATGATATCAACGCAAATTCAAAATGGTTAAAAATTTATAACATTTATAAAGTATTAAACTTTTTGCCAGTATTGGATAACGCTGTGATTATTTCTCCTAGCCAAATCTGGTAACCCTGTTTCAACTTACCCTGGGTTCTTTTGGCTCCAGATCCTCCCCATATTGGATAGCCATATCTACTTGGAGTAAGATGTCATTGAGACTATCATTATCCTCTTCACTGATGTCTAAAGGCATAAATGTAACAAGACCATAATCATCAACCTGAAAATAGAAAAATGAACAAAGAAAGAGTTAATGTACAGGTCTGGTTAGTCACTCAATAGAAACCATCATTTGATCAACATCTTTGGCAGTAGGTTGTGTTGGGGGTGATTAATTGAAAAAAAAAGAGGGTGATCAATGACTAGATTTCTTCCCTCTTCCTTTGTTGAACAGTGATCACTAAAAAAGTCTGAATTTAAAAAGAAACAAAAAAAAAAACAAAACAAGCATCGATGTTGCCGGACACAAACAAGAGTCAAATTCAGTATAAACTTACATAGTAAATAGACCCTCCCAAAAAAACAACAACAAACAAACAAACATTGTTTGAATTTTCTGCCCTCTAGCTCCATTTGTGCAGCCTGTATATGTAATGCAATAACAAATTCATGTTATTTACAGATGACTGGCAAGATTACCCCCATGAGGTGAAGAGGAGAGATTTGTTCAGACCCGCCAACCTCAGCTCGAAATGGGGGTAGGCAAAGCTTTATAAATCATAATTCACCTACTGCATTTCTACCAATGATATACAATAAGGATGTAATTGTACATACATGAATTGAATAAATAATAATTCAACCTTTGGGGTTATTTTTCTACCAGTTAAGAGATTGTGAATGTCTACTTATAAGAATATTCCTTTTTCAACATTCCTACTAAATGTTGGAGCAGGCCCCTCAAAGAGCCAAGCCCCCACTGGGCACACAAATCTCTGGCTATCTCTAGCTATGCTACTGTTATCTGCCATTGTTTGATTTAATAGCTTTTGGAGATAATCATTAAATTTTGTTGGCCAATTCAATTAGATTCATTTCAGGAAAGATGATTTAGTAGTGAATAGACAAATATAATATGCAGTCTGGTTTCTGATATCAACATGCAAGACAATTCTGCACTATTAATTCAGCGTAAGAACCAAAAAATAAACCATGTTTTTTATGACCTTGAACAATTCTTTGCTGTGAAGTATACTTTATAAGAGAATCGTTGCTTTGTCTGGCAAAGAGACTTATGTCTTTTGGATTATTATCTTGGGGTATCATTATATAAATCCACTGGACCCATTTTACTTTTTGCACTCCAACATTGTCTGGGACACATTTGACATCATTCAAACACCACCATTTTAAACAACATATGTTTACAAAAGTTATTTACCCTTAGAAAAAACAAGTAATTTTTTATGCTTTCATTCAAAAAAAGTCAAAATGAAAAAAAAAAACAAACATTTTTTTTTCAAATTTCCAAAGTTACTTACCACCAGAAAAAACAAAAAAAATGTTCTATTTCCTATTGAAAGAAGTTTTTTTTAAAACTAATACATCATAATCGAAAGTTACTACCCCCCCCCAAGTAGTTTTGAAAGTTTCTTACTGGCAGAAAAACAAAAAGTAATTTTTTGAAATCCTTCCCCAAAAGACAAGTATTTTTTGTGCTCTCAATGGGGGTCTAAGGGACATTTGAATCCTACAGCCAGTTCAGCTATCTCAACTGCAGAGTGTTCTCATCCTGTGGTTAAACCCTTAGTTAAAAAAACCCATCCCAACAATCTTTGATCCAAAGCTAAGCCATTCATTCATTCAAATATATATGATTATAAATTGCGTTATATTATATTGAAACTATAATTTGAAATGATCACCCATTATTACATTGTGAATGTATCATCTAGCCTAGACAACACAAATAGAATAAACAATCGAAGAAAATGAGGCTGCTGCAGGAATTGAACCTGTGACTAATAAGGTAGCCACTTCAGTGTAGCATTTCTCTTTCCACTCACCTAAACAGCTGCCAGTAATGAATAGGCCTAGAATAATTACTTCAACTCCCAATTCTCATTTTGCTTATTCACGGCCTATATCCACTCTATTTGTTACTTTCAATGTGGACAATTTATCCTCAAGAAATGGATACATTATCCACCAGAAATGATTATGAATTACAATAAAGTGATCTCCTGTCATTAAATGGTGTACGTATCATTTGGCCTAGACAATGTAAATAGAATAAACAATCAAAGAAAATGGGGCTGCTGCAGGAATTGAACCTGATTGCGTATATATAATATAGCAAGCTAAGTATAAAAATCAAAGGGAGGTAGTGTTCGATCAACACAGCTGGGGAGCCATGTTAAAATATCTTTTGTTTTTAAATCCCCAAAACGGTTATATGGTAAACAACTGATGATCCCCCACAAGAAAAATTCACATACGATACTATAATATCTGATTCTGGGTAAAACATATCTATTTGAAAATTTAACATCAATTGCATTAACAGATACTTGGAAATAATTGACTGAAATAACATAATTCTTCAAAAATTCATTTACACCTCTAGTGTTTAAAGCTTTCTAGACACACACACACACATATATATATATATATATATAATAGAATGGTACTTGTATTTATTGAAGAAGGGGTCCAATAAATGTAAGAGTAAAGATAGGAATAGCCATACTAGTTGGAAATAAATCTATATTCATTAACTTGGATATTTAGTAAAACAGTTTTGTGTTCATTGTGGAATTTTTCAGCTCACTGAAAAAATTTCTCTTCACCAGTTATATGTATGATCTTAACAAAAGGATTTGTAACTAAAACTACGTAGATAAGTCCATTGTTTCAAATGATTGGTAGGAGATATTTTCATAAGCCAAATTGTTACCTTCAAATTGAAGAGTTCTTTGTTACAGAGAAAGTAACAAACAGAAAAAGAAATCATATTGTTCATTATACATACTAACTGAACATCCGGTCAATAGGATGGGCATTCAGCTAGTAGGTTTAATGTATTTTTTCAATGAACAAGACATTAAACTGAGACCAAATTGTAAAACATTTTCAACTCACCATTTGTGCCATTAATGCATTCAGCTTATGAAATTTTGATCCATGTTTTACATCATTGAACTCTTCAGCCAATAATGTTTGCATATTTGGTTCCAAGTATCTAAATGAAGAGAAGATAAACATAGATTTACCTCAAATGGAAGTCAAGATTGGGTGGTTTATAAAAGATAATACAGATCTCCCCAGTCATAATGACGGCCACTAAAAGTAACCAAGTTGGTTGGATATGAATGATATTCAAGGGTGGGTAATAGATGAAAGTTACTTTCAGCTAGTAAACACAACCCAAGAGTTATAAAAGATCATTTCATCATTTTTATTCATATCATCCTAAGATGACGAGGAACATGTGACTTTCAAACATGGAGATATTAACAAGATTCCACACAACTATTGTCTTATTAAATACTGCTTACCTATGAGGTGCTACTCAAAAGTTTCAGTATTTTGAACATTACTGGGAAATAATCTACCCCAACTTTTATGACCCATTGTGATCTTCAAAGTAGTTCCCTTGGGAACGTATACAGCAGACCCAGCATTTTTTTCACGATTCCATGCATTCCTGGAAGGTTTCAAGCGTGATGATTTTTAGTACTTCCAGCAATTCTATCTGGATCTTCTCAATTGAGTCAAAACTTTCAGTTGAAATCTCAGCTTTGAAAAACAGGAAAAAGTCGTAGGGGGCAGGGTCAGGCAAATAGTATGGTGGGGGGATGACTACAGTATTATTGGAAGCCAGGAACTGCCAGACAAATGATCGATCTCTGCACAAATTTTGCAACAATGCCTGTGTTAAATGCTCCCGTACTTCTTTTGATATCACAAACATCTTGGATAGTTTGTCTCTCATCTGCAGGGATAGCCTGGTGCACTTTGACAGTTCGTGGTGTTGTGCTTATCGACAGTTGTCCAGAATGCTCATCGTTTCGATGGACATTGTTCTTTCCTTGAAATGCTAACACCAGAGAAAAAAACATTCTGTTTTCAGCCATGTCATTGTCACCAAAGGCCTACTGAACAAACCAGTGAGTTACTGCAGCCATCTTGTTGACCTTGAAGCTGAACTTGATTCAGCTTCTTTGCTCCGGGAGATCAGGCATCACAAAAATTGCCAAAAAAAAAAAAAAAAAAAAAAAAAAAAAGGGAAAGATAAATAAGCAAGCCATTACAAAAATAAGCATAATGTCCACTCATACACATGACCGTGTCACACTGATGCATAAAGGGTGCTATTAGCTTCCCCAAACAGCAAAAGGCAAAACTGCATAAGGTTTGCTTCCACTTCTCAAATTACTGAGACTTTTAAATAGCACCTCGTACAAGCATTTTTTCAGAGTTACTTTCATACAAGATAGGTATAAGCATAAATATCTATCATTGTTCTTGGGCATATGATTACATGTATAGATATATGCCTAAATATTTTTTTAAAAAGAGTATGCAGTCGGCTCTCCAGGGTTTCTATTTTGTGCATTTGATTATTCGTGAATTTGTCATCAATAATTAAATGAGAATTGCTGCGAAAAACTGGATGTTGCTCGCAGGCTAGAAGATTTAAAAAGAGATTAAAAGGACAAAACCTTATGCATTATTAATCTATTTTTATTGTTCATTACTATAAATAAACAAATGGTGACTGTTTATAGAACTAGAATTTTATTATAAAGATATATTTTTTGTGTATGTAGCATAATGTGATAAAATGCAGACAACACATGACAGTTTAATGAGAAAAAGGCCAAAACGTTTAGAAAAAAGCACATAAAAACATTGAATATTATGCATACAATACATTAGGGTTGTATTACCTGAAATTTATACATAAATTCATTAATTGAAGTCATTCGCAAAATTGGAGGACCAACTGTATATGTTACAAGTTTATAATTAAAAATCTCTATATGTTACCTGTCTAAATCTTTCTTTGCTTTCTTACTCAGGAGATCCACTTTTGTCATGACATTTACATGTGGGATTTCAAGCGTGATCATTGTGGACAAGGCTGACAAAACTCCACTCACAAACTTTGAAGCCTCAATCATGAATTGAGAGTCGACAGTAAATATAGCACACAGGTTAAAGTTCCAACTACGCAGTGTATCCACAATGTGACGCATCACAGGAATGTGAGTATAAAGTTCAATTTGGCCTAAAAAATAAAAATATAATGAATATATAATACTTGACAATTTTCTGAAAATTTACAAAACCAAGCAACCATAGAAGCAATCTTCCGAGAATTTATTCGCTCCAGGAATAATGATTTCTAAGTACAGACATGAAAAACGTTGTTACATATTGACAAAGGTGTGTTTAATCATATGCAAACTATCTGAGATAAAACATGTTTTCCATCACTTGTTTTATTTGTTTTAAACTTCTATTCAGATAAAAACACCATTACTTTCTGGACAACCTAATACAATAAATACATGATGAAAAGCACTAAAATAGTTTTTTCAATTCTTCTGCCACAAAATACTCTTGAAAAATAGAAGTGTCTCATACATGCATGCATCTGGCCAAATATGGTAGATCATAAAATAGGACTTTTTGAAACAAGAAGTTATCTCTTATAATAAAACAAATTTTTCCTAAATAATACATTTTTTTGTCCAACTTCCTTTTTGGGGGGTAAATTAGGTAACTAGTTTTCTTAAACAGCTTTCATTAAGAGCAACAAGCCAAAATTTCTGGCTCTCTGACTTTTGTTAAGTGATGTTTCACCAAAAACAAGTTAATCAGTAGCTGTGGGGGTGAGAATGCTTCGCTGAAATGATGTCTCGCCAATCAGTCTTTACACCAAAAAATAATTTTTGTCGCAAAGATATTATTTTGTTTTTTCAATTCACTTATGAATCTGCATATTTATATTTTCAAAATATTCACATTACATATAAAAAAAAAAAATTCAAACATGTTAATTCAAAGTACATTTTGTTATTTTTTACAATTTTACTTAAGCACCACATTTTAAAAACAATTAGTACTTGAAAAATTTCTTTCTCACATTTTTCTTGGCTTTGCCAGAAAGAAGAAAGCCCAAATATTTGTCAACAGAAACAAAAAGCAAATTTTCATCAACTGTTGAGTAAAATGAGACTTTCAAAACCATGTTTTTTTGTTTACTCTTATTATAGGCAAGACACCAGTTCCTATGCAAAAATATTGATGTGGTCAAATATAAGATTTCTTTGCATTAAAACCAGCTCCCTTCAACATGGAGGGGATTGAAAAATTGGTTTTGAAATGGACAACTATGTTAAACACCAATGACTATACCAATATAATTCATTAGATTAACGTTTCCTAATAAAAGTTTGTCTTTTCCTGGAATAAATACATTATTTTTTAGTACATCTATTAAAGGTATCCCCAGATATAATGCAGTTCGTGATATAAAGCAAATGGTTGGTATAGCTGTCTTTAATATTGCCCATACCTACCCCACAGTTATAATGCAGTTGGCTTTCTTGGACCCAAACACTTGCATTAAAACGAGGGATGCCTATAATATATTTGAACTGAAATGATGATAATGTTCAAGGAGATTGACACACAAAATGAAATATATAATGCAATAAAATATGGACATCTCACCATGGAATAGTGGTTAGCAAGCTAGTCTCATAGATCATTACTACTGTAGTGAGTTTAATTCTCACTAGATGCCTCACATGTGTGGCCTTGTGCCAGATTAAGCTGAGCTATGCAAATGAATTATAGAGCATCTTATATAGTAATAAAAAGATACAAATGTTTAAAATAACAACAAAAGATACAATAGCCTTCCCGAACTGGGTTACCAGATTGGGCTAATTATCCAAATCTTATCTGCAACACAGGCATTGGAATGGTGTCGAATATGGAAATAAAGCAAGTTTGGAGGCAGAGCTTCAATACTAGTCTCAAGAGGCTGGTATTGAACTTATGCTTCTAGACTCACTTGATTGAGGCTGGTATTGAACCTCAGCCTCCAGACTCACTTGATTTGCTAATTTGATACTATTCCAATACCTGTGTCAGATAAGTCTTCAAGTTTGGATTATATCCCCTTGTAGCCTGAAAATAGACATTTACCAGGGCAATCAAACAATATATAATCATCTTCAATGTCATCCAGTTGTTCATGAAGCCAGTCCATGTTCTGTGCCAAGTATCTAGAGGAAAAGAATAAAATCAGTTACGATAGCATTTGGTCAAACAAATATTACTAACTATAATGAACAAAACTAATCTTAATATTAAAACTGATGTGATTAGTAAGGAACTTACTGAATCATTCAATAATCACTACACACAAAACAAGCCTTTTTATCATCCTGCATTTAAATTTAATCAAATTATCTCTTTGTAGGCTTGCTAAAATGGGACAGTAAAAGCTTCAAACTTATTTTAGGTAATTTTATATGAAATTTTATGCGCAGAAATATGGAGACATTATAAATTGAAATTATAAAAGTTTGGGAAACACTGAAATAATGCATTTCAATGTAAATGGTAGAGACAGAAATCCTCAAAATGAAAAATAAAAATCAACATGGCCTCTTTCTCTATGTGATGGAAATAATAGTTATAAACAGAGGTGTAGACAAGGAATGATTAGAGGATGGGGCAGCTATCTGAAAACCCACTCCCCAAATGTTCGGAAGGTGTCCCTCAAGGAGCTAAGTAGAATGGAGTACTAAAAGTCCTAATGTTTTTTGTCACATAGATCTGTGATAATAAAGTGTAGATTAATTTTCATTTAGTTTTTCAAAATTAGATAAAATATCTCTGAGAATTTATAACGAAACATGTTTATAGAGATTTTAAAAGATTGCATTTTCATTCAGCATGAGTTAACCACTTTTCAGCACAGTGGTAAGAACAAAGGTCTTCTCAATATGAGCGTAATTATTAAAACAACACCAAATAAAAATGATGAAACACAACTTTTCAAAAATTAGTATTTAGAACAAGGCTTCTCAAAGTAGGGGTCAGACCCTTCTGGGGATAATATAAAGATGATTGGGGTCGTAGAAATAATTGATAATCTTTTTGAAGAATAATTTTGTAATCAGAGCTGTTTATTTTCAATAAACACACTAAGATGTACTCCTTCTGGTGCTTATTTTAAAATGGCTCAATGCTGTTCAGTAATTTTTTTTTTTCAATTTTGTTTTTGTTACGAGTTGATTTTTCTATTTTTGAAAAGTAATTTCTCAAAATATTAAACACTGTAAAAATTATTGAATAACTGTAGTATGATCACTGAAAACAAAAAACATAAGGTGGAGGTATTCTTCCCTTTTCACTCATCTGTCCATCCATCTGTGTTTATTTCAATGCCCTGGTCAAATATTTTGGCATAGAGCCTGAAAAATTTCCATGTGTAGTCCAGTGGCCACCTTCTAAGAAAAAGCTTTTATATTTAAAAAAAAAATTTGTCTTTTTCAGTGGTTTTTATGGGTGCTTGATTTACAATAGTAATCCATTGTAAAATGGACACCTCTATTTTGCCCCAGCCATGATGTAGCGTTATGATATTTTTGTCAAACTGGTTTTGTTATACACATTCCCTTGTTCGATCTCAGCAAGTCATGCATTTCTATCAGTCCCAAGGACTCTGCACCAGATTACAGGATAAAAAAAATAGAAAAATATTTTTAAAAACTTACTCCATACAAAACACAAGACCCCCGTTGGGACCAAACTTCAAATCTGGATCTTCCATTACATCTTCTATGTTGATCAATTCACGAATATCTACAAAAAAAGTTAATTGGAGAATTAAAAAAATCAAAATCAAAATAATACTGTGCAACATGATTTTTGTTCCTGCGTGGTAAGTGTCATTTCCTAATACTTATGTGTAAGAATTATAGGAAATGACAACTATTCCCTTCAAACTTTGCTTTAGTGGCAACGACAGTAATATTCATACATAATTGTTTTCTTTGCTATATATGATTAAAAATGTACTATTTGCCCATTGTCTAGGTGAAAATAAGATCTTGAATCATCACTATCCCAGTCACCAAAGCAAAGTTTAAAGGGAATAATGGATATTTTCTATACTTTTTAGACATAATCAATTAGAGAATACCATACCAAAGAGGGAAAAATATATTGCACAGTGTAATCACTTTGTATTACACTCTGCAGGACCCCATCATCATATAATGAAGCTAAAAATACCATTAATGAATATGTGAGACAATATTGCCAGATTTGCACAGATGGGGACATAATTCAAGCTTTATCTCAGAGACTTACCCAACACAGGCATTGGAAGAGCATCAAATTTGGAAAACAAGTGAGTTTGGAAACTGGTATTGAATGCCTGTTGGGTAAATCTTGAAGATAAGGCTCAAAATATCTCCCTTTCTCATAAAATCTGGTAACCCTACTGAGGATTTCCAACAGAAAAAATAAAAAAAAAAAAATGATCGACTTGTTTTGGCACAACATCTTTTTTAGCTTCAATTGAAAAAAAAGGACCTCAAAGTGAAACTCAGCACTTTTTACACTGGACAGTCCAGCTTTTAAGCACATTGTCCCCCATCAACTCACAGTTGTTAGCTCATTTTATAATATATAGTAGCTGTTGTTGTTTTTTTTTCAACCAGTAATTTTTGGTGCATGGGTCATATTTTGAATAAATATTAACTGTTGTTTTGCTGTTTATATCATCTTATTATTAACAAAATGGCACTTCATATGTGACAGCATATTTAATTGGATAAAAAAGCTATTTTTTTATCTAGATCTTCACAAACAGAAAATATTATTAGTATAAATTGTTTTTTCCAAGATCTTTAAGACTACCAAATTTTATGAAAGTCATTGTCTCAATTTAATAAAGTTCATACACAAAATTTTATAATTAATTATAAATCTTAAATTCATAAACCATTTGTAATTGACATTAGAACTCTTCAATGAAGAAAATATAAAATAGTGGAATTCTTCTGTGAATTGAATAGAAAAATAAAAAATTGGACATAATTTTAGCCAGAAGCTACTCCCCTTGAAACTGACTTTCTATTTTCTTTGTATGAGTTTAAGAATTAATATAGACAGGTTACTTACCAACCAAAACTGAATATTCAAAATGTTCGGCAGCAGGGTCAAGGTTCACAACATGGACAGTTCGTCTCAGTTCTTCGCAATACTGCTGCATGTTGCTACAATAGGTCGACTGGAAAATAGCATTTTCATTCAATGAAAAACAAATACAAAAACAATAATCAATAAGGCACAAAATATATACATAGGATCTTATATCTACTTCTCCATCTACAATTTCCTCAAGATCGATCAGCATGGCCTTGTGGTAGAGAGCTCATCTCTGGTTTGTAGGCCAAGGATCAATCTACTGCGAAATCATACCAAACACTCTAAATGGCTTTAAGACTATCATTACATTATTATAGATATGACCATCTAAGAAAAATCTCAATTAATTTCATTGAAATTTTTAATTCTGAAAAGTACCAGCTCCTAACGATTTTAGAATAGAGATTCTTTACTTGTAATGCATTAAAAAAAAAATGGAAATGAATGAAAACAAAATGACAAAAAAAAAAAAAAAAGATCAGTGACTGGTGCAAAATTTCTGCATTCAGCATTTTGAAAGTAATGATAGACTTTGAAATATATCAACCCTGCTGTCTTCCATAGTTTCTTTATTTGAGTTAAAATAATTATTTCAAATGGAGATCTCTTGTCAAACATTAAAAAAATAACGTTGGAATGGGAGTAAATCATGGTGGAACTGGAGGTCAATGTAATAAATCCACATAAATTAGAAGAACAATTGGAATTGGAGGACGATATTGAAGAACCTAAGATAAATCCACTACCCACTGAGATAGAAAAATATCAGGCAGATGTAGAAATAAAAGCCCTGAAATGAAATCCAATGAAATTTTAACTCAATATCTTTACTCCGCTAGGGATCCAAGAATGACAACTACTTTATTTAGTTAGACGGTGACCAAATTATTTTTCTATTTCAAACTAGCCAAGAAGTTTTACTGAACTGAAAATTGATTGTCATGGTGAACTTTCCATGTAGATTCTGAAAATGCTATCAGCTCCATTCAAGACAATATCAAAGTTGGCTTCAAATTTCATCTGTACTTCCAAGAAGCTGTTTTCAAGTAATAATAACTCAGGAAGGACCTGGCCCAACTTGTGAGCTCCGTCTGGCAAGAGAAAAAATAGTGTTAATTACCGACAAAATGTCACAATTTGGATCTTTCTAGCTGTTCTAGACCCTATGATATAAGTTTTCAAAAATAGCCAGAATTAAAAAATGACAAAAAGGTACCATTTTTAAGGGTGTTGGACAAACTATTCTATTTCCTAACAAAAACCACTAAAAAGAGCATGTTTAAAAATACTTGGAACTAGTTTTCCAATTTGCTGCTTTGATTCTCTTATGTTCTAATCAGTGGTGACTTATAATTCTTGTAATGTTATGTGCGTTACACTAATTCAAGATGTTTTTTCATATAGAAGAAGAAAGATACAAATAATTGTTTATTTTAATTTTGTTTATAATCACATAGTAGGTTTTAATCAGAAAGGTTGTGTTCTTTACATCTTCTAATCTTATATTTGAGAACTACAAAAAGACATAGTGTTCAAGTATTGCATGTTACTCAGTGATAGGGCAAACTTTTTTCCCAATATGGATCAACAACAGTCAATTACTTAGAAGTATCTGTATGTATTTATCACAAAACATGAACCCAAGTACTGATATGTTCTTTTTCAGTAATAAAAATCATTACCTGTAAAATTGGAGTTCAAAGAATGATCCATGTTCACCCATAAAAAACCAAAATAGGGCTTCAGTGTTTTTTTGTACTCTTTCAGAAAAAATGTAGCAAAATAGAAAAATCCTGGATTTCATATTCTCTGACCCAAGACTAATTTCTATGGAATGGCCCTATTGGCTGGGCTTGTATAAGGAAGTCACCACACACATGAATGGTTGTGACCAGCCAGGATAGGAGTGGAAGGCAAGAACTGGCCCTCCTCCTGGAGAAATAACAATGAGGTCATTGGAAGAAGATATATTCATATTCTATCATTCCCTGTCTATCTCTATCTTTTTATCTATCTATCAATAAGTAAATCTCTCTAGATGAATAGATAATCGAGCGAACGAGAATAGAAGGAATTAGGCAGGCTCATCAGGTAGAGTATTACCATAAGACAAAATGGCTTCAAACGACGGCTTTTGAAAAAGAAATACACCTATCTCAAGTAACTGCGAGGAAACCCTTGTTAACACTTAGGATAGCACCCTCAATGGCAGCCCTTGAGTTATGTATGGAGTGTTTTACAGACAGTAAATCCATTGTCTTTCTCCCTTATAGTTGTGAAAAAGACGTTTGAAACCCGGGACTCTTGGTTGTCGCTGACAAGTGCTTCAGTTGGTCGGAGGGTGTTATGGAAGAATTCACTAATGGGACATTGTAGCAAATCCTAAAACTGCTGGGATCAGTAGAAAAGAATCTCGATCAATTAATCTTGAATACTGAATAATAGGGTGTTGAAATAAGAGGTGTGGAGTTGGAAAAAATTGAAATCTATCAATAAAAATCAACTGAATATGTACATATTTTTATCCATACTGCTATACGCTTCTCCAAATGAAGTGAACTGTTGTTTCACAATTATCGAAAAGCTAGTTGAGAGCACACTTTTCCTCCAAAGAGCATCTGTCGTATGGACAACCAAATATACACTTTTCAGCCATGTTATAGAAAATAACATTATTCTTTTTGAACTATTTTATATCTAAAAATTTATTTACACAAAATGATTTTAATCAAAACAGTAACATTGTAATTTATTTCCTTATACAAAATAAATAAATGAATAAATAAATAAAATTGACTTTTGTCATTACAATGATTTAAATTGTTTCTTATTTGGTTAAATTGAATTAATTCAAAAAATTCAAAACGATATTATATTCTTACAGTTTTATTGTAAATAACCATCAGGTGTTGGTAATATATTTTCTTTGATAATTGGATTTGTCTGAATATCAAAGTAATCTGAACTTTTGAATGAAAATAAGTAAATTCAAAAATATTATCATTGTTTTGATTAAATCTATTTTGAGTGAAAAAAATAAGTCACCCAAAAACCTGTCAAATAATAAAAATTGGGTGCGGGGGCAATATCTGGTTATTCCACAAAATTAGCTGAAAAATTATCCAAAATTTGGTAAAAAATATCCAAATATATTTAGATATTCCTGAAAATTAACTAAAAATACAGTACGTTTTATCAATTTACGGCAATTTATATCAAAATACACAAAAAACTCTACTAAAACTATATTAAATAATCATATAAAATCTTTAATTATCAGAGCCTGATTACAAAAAATATCTGTTATCTAAAAACAATTTCTTACATCAAAACGAGATATAAAATATCAGAGCTGGAAATTATGTACTACTAGGGTGGAGAGGTTGGGGATGATTATTCAATATCCAAGAGCAATAAATAAATTAGTGATGGTAGGAACTATAGAGATTGAATAGCGGGACTGTCCAGTGTATACCATGTCCTGGTTTTTGGTGGCAAGGATCATTGTCCTGGCTGTAGTGATGCTGCTGGTAATGCTGGCCAATTTATCTTAAATGTAGGTTTAAAGGAATAAAATGAGCCGAGAAATTGCAGTGTGTGCAGAGTATCAGGGAAGAGGGCCAATGAGTATGCTGATGCCCAACTGACCATCTGAGACAGAAGGATGTCAGAGCTTGCTGACATTGAGAATTAAGGTTTAGGGGTTAGGGGACCCCCACTAATGGATTCTAATGAAATAAAGAGAAAGAAATCTGTTTTCCTGATGGACTATTGGAGTTTACATGTTGATATTTTTTTTTAGTAAATTGCATTTTTAAAAAAAATTATATATATATATATATATATATATATATATATATATATATAGATAGATAGATAGATAGATAGATAGATAGATAGATAGAGAGAATTTTGAACTTTGCATAAAGTTGAACTATCAGTAGAAAATAAAATACATGTCCAGAGAAAAAATGGATGGGATATTTTTGCATGAATTTTTATGATGGCTGATACCGATGAATATTTTGCATGTTGAACCTTTTGTGAACTATGGTTGAATGATATACCAGAGATGAATCATAGGAGGGTCGGGGATGTATATGATACCGTGAGGTACTCAGCAGAAAAGTGATAAAATTCTGTTTTAAGAAAAACAAGGTTTAATTTTTATGATAGGTGAAAACAAGTTTTCTTGCAGACAGAATTCTTATCGTTACGAAAATGGCTGATCACAGGGTCAATATATGGACATAACATCCCAGCAGCTGAGGCTCTAAAATCACTGGAAAAGAAATACCAGACTGATGACTTCATTGACCCTTTGGCTGAGGTAGGACAGAGGGTGAAGCGGTTGGTTTGGGAAGGTTTTCACCCAGAAGTTGAGAACGCATAAGAGGATTGATTTTGAATTGAATATGTAAATTAATTGGCTACCTCCCCAAGATTGGTTGCCAATGTCATGTGGGATGAATGATAACGTACTTCTAGAGGTTTCCCTGAAACCCTTGCCCCACCCTAAAGGAGAGATAAATACAAGTTAATTCACTGGCTAAAGAGAGTTGGCCGCACAATTTCAATTACTATAGACCTATTCTTGGGACAGCCATTTCACTCCTCTGAGCACTAAGAAACTTGGAAAATTTCCTCCTAAACTTCTGAAGTCTTCCCGAAAAGTTCCACCAAAGCCCAATTCAATCAATATCGGGATAAATGTATATCCTATACTTCTAAGCTGCCAAGAACTAATCAAGCTCATCAACAATAGATTTTCATTGCATGATCTTGAGGTTTTTGATAAATGTTGACAGCTACATCCAGTTTTCATTAGAAGCATCTGTTATTTTTACAATTTGACTCCCTTAAAATCATTTTTCTTACCAAGTCCATTATATGACTTTGGAATTGCTAAAATCCCCAGGATGCTATATATCAATAGAACTACAATTGAAAAAAACAAAACAATAATGAGGAGCTAAAAAAAACAAGTATAAGAAACCCATCTAGTAAATATTTTCTCTTCAATCATTCAGCATTGATATATCATTTTGAAATAACTGTCAGTCAAAGCACAACAGATAAAGAATTTAATAAAAATATGCATTTCAATAATAGCCTATTAATCAATAACTTCTTTTTTTCCTAAATGTTGAGTGAAAAAAGTTTTTAATCTAATAAAAATGATTTTTCCGTTTATTCTTTCATCATTTAAAAAAATGATTTATGAAAAGTAAGCATCTCCCTTCTTGAAGAGTGAGCACTTATCTCCTTTCTTAGTTGTTTTGAGAGTTTTCTCCCTTATTAAGCAGCTGGGGGTGCGAAAGTGAAATAGCGCCTTTGAATTTCCGACCATGAAATTTCTCCGATTTGAAACGGGCGCTTTTAATACGTCACCGTTTACGCTTGATTCCGGTGTCAAATGAACTTTCGTATTCAATTTTTAAAAAATTTTCAAGAAATAAAATTCAAAAAAATGTGCGAACGATATTAATCGTAAGATTACATTACATTTCTTGAATTATTCATTCAAAATATTCTGAAAATCATTTGCGAAAAATATCAGAATGAAATGAGTAATAGTCATACAATTCATATGGTTGAGGTTCACATATTTTGTGAAAAAAATATTCCATAAAAAAGATAGAATACGAAAGCTCCTTTGACACCGGAAAGAAGCGGAGACGGTGACGCATGAAAAGTGTCTCTTTCAAATCAGCGAGATTTTACAGTTACCAATTTTCAAAATAATATATTTTTTAAAATGAAATTCTAACATCCAAAGATTTCAGGAGCCATCGTAAGTTTTTTCGAGCGTACTCAACACTTTTATGAAGTTAGCTAGAAATGAAAAATGGAAAAATCTAGCCATTTTAGCCATCAAGGGAGGGAACTGTTTTAATATATATTTAAAGCGCCCCTTTTCGATCCGTCTCTGCAAGTTCCATGCATCAGGTAAAAAAAAAACAATTCAATTACGTCTTGAAAATAAGATGTCGATTTCCTGGTGAAAATTTTTGTTCATACCTACAACATATGAAATATGTAAAATAAATACGGTTTGGTAAAGTCTTGGACCCTTTGGCAAATGGTAATAATTTGTGTGTTGGTCTAGCACAGGGGATCTCAGACTTTTATTCTCTCTGGATTGCCCTGACAGAATTAATTACTAGCTGGTGCTACGCAGAAAATTTTATCGACATTCAAAAACGATTCTTTCCCAAATTGAAGACAAATCTTTACATTGAACTCACAGTAAATCTATCTATCAATCTATCTATCAAATCTACTCACCTTCCCACTGCCTGCGGGTCCCATAACCAATTGACCGTAGCGGGGCATTTTCGAATCTTCTATTTTTCTTCAATCTCCGACCATTTCTTGATTACCATGCTGTTATCGGTCGCTTACTATCTAAAAAAACAAAAACAGAAAAAATAGAAAGCATTTATTTAATTTTTTTTTTCGCATTTATTATTCTTAAAGTAATTTCAGCATAGATAACTTGATATTCATTATAGAAAAATAATGTTAATTATCATTATTTTGATGATCAGTACAGCTTTAGTGATTTCTTGGACTATTGATATAAGCGACACACATGATGAAGAAAGAGATTATACAAGGGAGAGAACTCTCAATATAATTCACCATTTGTGACCAATAAGACTTGAGAATATTTTAATTTACCAAATGAACAATTACAAATTAATTATAAATTTTTATTGATATAACGATTGTTGAGGAGAGCATAAACTAGGCCCAATCCATAACAAGCAATATCCTGCTTCATATTTTCATAAACGATGTAATTTTTTTCAATTTAGAAATATTTTATGAACTCTTCGTGTAAAAAGAGCCTATGGATCCATAACATCATCAGCTGTTATTTGTCAACCGGTAGCCAAAAAGGCCTTGCCAATCTCCTTACATACAAGTAACTTTATTTTCATTCAGTTTGGATTGTTCATTGAACGAGTGAACAGACCCATTAGTACTAAGAGAATGTTGTTCGTTTTTGTGTTGTCTTTTTGGTTTTTTAAAATTATTATTTCGCCTAGTTTGCCAGCATCGAACATCTAGTTTATACTTGATGAAAATATTTAATAACTTTTAGTGATTTTTATCGATTTTCACGCGCTTTTCAACGGTATTGGAAAGCATTTTATAACTTTTGAAGTAATATTTTCAGGCTAAAATAGGAACTTTCAGAGTCATAACAATAACGAAAAAACGACAAGCTGGCCGCAAGAAGCTAATAAGAGGCCTGAATGAAAGCAGCTGAATCTTTATTCCAAAACTTTGATTTAAGGCGTACTACACCATTGAGAACCACGAGATTCCCCCATGCGAATTTTGCTGAAAGTAAATTTCACCGCAAATTATTCATGTGTTTATGCTTTATATCAGATGTCTGGGGAATTCAATTAAAAAGAAAATCTGTGAATCATAACAATATGATTTGTAAGATTATAATATATTTCTTCATTCAAAAGAAGTGTAAGCAATGACACATGAAGAGAATCCCTTTCAAATCATTTTTAATAACTACTGTTTCAATCTTATAATTACTAATGAAAAATTTTGTACATTCATTTGAGGATATTACCAAGTTGATATCTAAATTATTCTTAATCTAATAACAAAGAAAGATGGATTGTAAGGAAAGGAAAAAAGTCATAATTTTGGATTCTATCTACTGAAAAAGTCAGGAAAATTTCAATTATAAAGCCGTTTTCTAATTTACATAATTTTTATACAGTTTCAATAAGTTTTATTTCAATTTATTTATTTCATAATAATGAAATATATTTTGATAGAATGAGAAATTTTTTGATAAAGTAAATGTTGATAACAAAAAGATTTAAAATGTTACTTATTCAATTATATTAATTGAATAAATCAAAATATTGTTTTCCCAAAAAAAGTAGCTTTTTCCCTAGCCAGAAACCAAAGTTATGACTTTTTTCTTCTGACCTTTTCTGTTCGAGATATTTTTCATTTTCAGAATGATTCTTTGAAGGAGACAGATTATGTCATAAATTCTTTGATCATTCATCGACTAAAAACTTCATGTACATAAAGGAATTTATTTTCTATGAAAGCCTAAAACTTCAAGAAACTGTCAGCGTAGGTTTCTTCAGTTTTCAAGTGATTCTGGCTGGCTGGCTGGCTATGCATGTGTGTGTGTGTCATAAGTACACTGGAGCTAGAGGGCTGAAAATTTGAACATTTACTCTTTTAATCTAGAAAAAAAATGTTTTTTTATATTGGTTTCTTAGTTTGTGTCTCTGTTTTTCTACTCGAACTGAATATCAATGTAAAACAAACACTTTTTTGTGTTGTTTTCATATTCTTCCATGTTGTTTGAGATTGTTTTGTTGGACAAGATATTCTGCAGCTGATGGATTTAGGAATTTGTTGAATGATAATGGGATGTAGGTTGATGAAAGACGTGTGTGTGTGTGTATATATACTGGTTTGTTGTTTTCTTTCTTTTTGAGTGGTGGGTAATTACTTTTTGTGGGGTTGAAAGTTACATTTAGGAGATCTACTTCTTTAGTTGAGTTTTAGTGTCAATTTTGAATCCTATTTGTTTTAATATCTATAATGTCTTTCCTTGCGTTATATTTTTGTTCCATTGCAGCTTAGGATTACGAGTTCATCATCCCTTAATAGACCAGTGTCTTTTTTTATTCATTCTATCAGCAAAGGTTGATAGTATGTATATTCCTATCTGCTTACAGGTTTCTGTGCTGTTGTAGCTTCCAATTGTTTCAAAGTTTTCTTGTGTCTTTTTTCATCCATGTTGTTTCTTTGTCATACAGAATGAATTCTTGGCCATGTTTGATGATTCTTAGCTGATCATTTTTTATTAGGATGTTCACCTTTGTCTAGTAAAGTTTCTGTGATTGATGTCTAGTTTGATGAATGCACATTTTTAAAAAAAAATTGTTCTTAGTTTGAAGAGGACTTCTTTGAGAATTATTTTACTAGTTTTCCCTTGTTCGTTTTTGTTGGGTTTCAGTAATCTACTTGTCATGTTTGCTCTGAAGTTTTCTCAGTGGTCCTTTAATGTTATGAAGGCTTGTAATTTTGTTTGGCAGTCTATTTGTACAACTAGGTTTGTTTTGTTTTTGATTTTGTGTTTTGTCTTGTTTTCCTTTTAAAGTTGTGTTCTTTGAGGTTCATTTTGTACATGCATTTCTGGTTCTTTTGATGGGCACGAAAATGTCAAGTGAATATTTTATTAAATATACATATATATATATATATATATATATATATATATATATATATATATATATATATATATATATATATGTATATAAACACACTATGTGCTATCATTTTACATTCTATTCGAATATTCATATAGTTTTGACATTTCCGTATTTCAATCATACAAAAGTTTCCAAGAGAGAATGTACTAAGTTTATTTTTAAAAAAATATGTTATGTTAATGGAGCAAGTAGTTTGGATCGAACTCGTATTAAATAAAACAAGCTACCAAAATATCGTACGAGAACGTCCGTATATAAACTAAGCGTACATTATTATGGTACGAAACCAGACGTCTGCTAGTGTATACCAGCTGAGGATCGAACACACTACCATTTGCATGGGTCTGCAAGACTATCTTGTTAATCACCACAACACGACATGGAGATGTTTGTGCGGCTGTACAAATTTATATCGAAAATAAATTTCTATTGGAAGTAATTGAAGAAAAATCTTGTTTGAGTTATTTCCCTTATTATCAAGTATACACAATGTTGAATGAGTTATTTCCCTTTAGATGATTTTGGGTGCAATACGGTTTTTTCTGAATTTGTAGTTGAAAGAACGAATGATTAGACCAGGGTCGGCAAACTTTTTGTAGGCGATTCCGATAAGAAATGTTTCGTCTTATGGACCAAAGCCAATTAAAATTGGTCATGTAAGACTTTGTAAACAGTTTGTTTTCACTTAAATTGATGTTTTTCATCATTGGTGTATACACTTATGCAACTTGATGTACTTCAATCAATCAATGAGAACTATGATGGTTTTTCTTGGCGGGGGGATAATGTCAAAGTACATGATTCTCAAAATGAAAATTGTATTGCGAGTGGCATCAATTAGTGATGACCTATGAACTGATATGATCTGTTTCATATTAGTTTTTACATATAAATAAGCTGTGCAAAAATTTTCTCTGGACTAAAAGATCTGATTAAAAGTCTGTTTACCAATTTGATGGAAAACTTGAAAACTAACTATGGAGTTAAATGGATTTATTACAAAAATGAAAATTATTTTTTGAGTTCACAGGTACTAAATACACTTTAGATGCCCCTCTATTTCCAAAGTTGCTTATCATTTAGTAACTTCTTTATTGCTGAATAAATTAAAAGAAAAACAATGTCCACCAATACCAAAAAGGATGTAGAAGTTGAAACTGTTTACCAATTATGAAAACTCATTTATCGCATTGAGGCCCTTTCTCTTAAAGGACATCTTGGAAATTTATCATGGCAGTATATACTGTCAAAATTAGTAGATGCGGGAGTTATAGTGGGTTCTAAATGCTGTTCTTATGGTATGTGATTCAGTGATAAGCAAATCATTAGATGTACCGAAAGAAGGAACCCTTGATGATTCCTTAGTAGATTGATCAAATGTTCTAGATATAATGAGATCTGTGCAAAGTCAAATAGGGGTCAATGGATGAGGCAAGGCATGTTAGGTTATAATAAGTAGCCAATTATTATCAGGAACATTGTGGCTCAGCAAGTGATCTTTTCAAGGATTAGCATTCACTTGATTATTTCAAGAGATTTATTTTAGACTATACATATATATATATATATATATATATATATATATATATATATATATATATATACACACATACACGCACACACACACACACACACACACACAATCGCAGGTGACTCAAAGGCTCCTCTTTCCTTCATTTGAATGCATAAGAAAATTTGTCCCACTGAAGAGTTTTCCACACTCTTCACTCAAACCTGGATCCTTCGGCTTGTGTGGCAGACATTCCAACCACTATATCATCTGAGTGGACTTTTAGACTATACAGCACTTAGAATCAGCTCTATCTGACGATGAGTACATTCTCTACAGCCCCTTCTAAAGTGTAATTATTGTAATAATCTTTGTGTTATTGATAAGTAGAAAGATTGTAAAAAATCATAACACTCAAAAATATATGTTCAAAAACTTTGTTCTTTACTACTTTGCAAATCAATCACCTTCTCCAGAACCAAATCATTCAATTCCTCTTTAAAAATTTAAAAAATTACTTGATAGCTATGGAAATCAAGACGCATATAAACAGTATTTACTTATTTAATTTTAATTTTTGTAGTCATTCGAACCAGTTTGTACCTACAAAAGTTATCAAATTGAAATATTGAAGTAAATTAGTTTTCAAAAACAATTTAGATAAAAGAAATAGTCCTGATTTTTGTATCTCAACGAAACTCAATGGCTTGTTTTTATCGGTCCTTGTGAGGATTCATTGGTGTGGACTTGTCTTGGGTGGAAATTATGTGGGCCTCTAGAAAAGCGAACTTCTTCTTCAGGGATTTGATGTGGTTGTCTTTCTCTTGCCAATGCTAATTTTGCCTGATATCAGTTGCCTGCAAAGTCTAGTTTCCTGCAAGGCTGAACCGTTTTCTGAAGACAATAGCTTCCTGGAACACTCCGTCTGCTGTCAACACCTGTTCTGTCTTTCAGGGATTATCTGCAGATCTGCTTCTAGTTCCATTTTTATGAATTTTGCCAACTTAATAATAGCCTTTCTCTCCTCCTCCTCCTTCTTTGTCACCATTACTACTTCCTCTGCCTCTTTACTCCTACTTTGCCTTTATCCCACTCCTGACACCAGTGTAGTGCTGGATGCTTCTCTCAGCATCACCCTAACCAGCACCCCCAGGGCTCATTCTGCAGTCCACTCATTATAATTCCATGTTCAAGTCAAGCAGCATCAACCACATCCCTCTAGAATGGGGAGACAGACTGATCACATAGCAAGCCGCCATCTTTTGGTGTGATTAGGTACGGACGCCAGTAACACATGATTTTTCCTTGTGTTTTTGGTAAAGTAAAAGAAAGAGGCTGAATAAAGAGACAATAAGAGATATGATAGATTAATACAAGTGATGAGTATAATGATAAATGACAAACAAAGAGACAAGATGGGTCAGTATTCGAATGCAATATGGAAGACGGTTTGATCTTTCAGGAGCCAACAAAAACAAAAGTTTCTGCATTTAACACAAGAAAAATGAACAGTTCCATATGACACATTTTCACAGGAAAGAGGCTGCCTATTTTTTGTGTCTTTGGGATCCAACAATTAATTTTCTGTTTCGTTTTTCATAACCAAGCAATTGCAGATAACAGAAATTTCACTTTTTGTGTTCAATCATTTTATTCCACAGTGCTTAAGGAGACTGCTTGATTACTTTTTTTTTTTTTTTTGAACTTCCTCTCGAGTCCAATGCACAGTTTTCAATTCACTTGGAGGAACTCACCCTCCAAGAACTAATCAGACAGACTTGCCTTCTGCTGTCAACCAAACAGTAAAAAACTCTTGAGTCAACTACAACTCCTTTGTTTCTCTTCCAGTATTCAGAAAACAACTGCTCTTCTATGATCCTACCTCTGGCTGTGACCCCCTTAAAACAGAATTATCTAGACCTAAGCTGACAGTGGCCAGTGTAACAATATGATTAGTCTGCCTTTTGGTTTGGATTCAGTGGATAAGTTATCAATAATCAGGAATGACTGTTAAATTTTTTGTCTTGGATACGTCATTTTTTTAATTAAAAAAATTTGATAGAAATTTCTCGTTCTACTATAATGAATGAATATCCATCGGTCTGGTATCAAATCTGAGCTTTAAAAAATGCAGTTGCTAACAGGACAGCCAGATATAGGGATAACCCATGAAGGTCTTAGACATAATCTTGTTCAAATTTTAAAGACTAAATTTAACTCTTCTATTTTTTTTTTTTCAAGACAAAAATGTGATTTTACGAAGAGATTAATGACACATAAATTCCTACTATAATGCAGTAACTTAAAAAAGTTACAAGATGGTTCACTGGTTTTAATCACTATTACAAGTAAATGGTGCAAAGTTAAGAGAGATAGATAGATATCTATGAACAGATAGATGATAGATTGAGATAGATACATACGGACAGACTATCTATCGATTATATGATTTTATTCTTAACCCCTGCTCTGATTGAGTAAAGGGACATAACTACGGAGTTGAGTCCCTTTAATGAATCATCTCATACCTACAAGCAATGTTTCAAGAATATTGTTTAAATGGCTTTTCGTAGACGCCCCCCCCCATCTAATTGCTTATAACAATTTCAGATATTAGGAAACGTTTTGATCACGCAAAAACGTTATACATGAAAAAAAAAAGTTGGTACTGAAGCCACCTATGTCTACATATGTGATTCAAGGTATACCCTGGCAAACATCTTGACCCAATGACCAGTTAAACCCCTTAGTGGAACTGCGGGCTTCAAGTCACCAAAGAAAGCAACCATAGGTTGACTGGTAGGAATTGACATAAGACCTGTGGGGTGTCTGTTTAGGCTACGAGCACCATTATTTAAATTTAATGATTCTAAAGCATTCATATAAATCATTAAACAAAGCGGTGAATATGACAGATACTTATATTCTTTATTCAAAATATGACAACAAAGATAGTTTATCTTTTTGTGAGGCTTATCAAATTATGTCTGTGTTTGAAAGAGTCTGTTACAAATTTAATATCATGTTCCGTTATTTTTCATGGATTGAAAGGCATGTCAGTAAGAGTGAGTGTAAAAAGTTAAAAAAGCCTTTCAGGGTTGTGTGTGTGCTTGAAGTCATAAATATATTTGGAAGGTATCGAATATGCAAGTGAATGTATGTGTGTGTATGTCTATTTACTTGCTTGCTGTTTGTGAATTTGAGAGTCTTTCACATGCTGGTGAATGTGTGGGTAAGTGTGAGTCAAACTGACATGGCCAAAGGAAGTGAGGTTGTGAATGATTGATGAATCTTTGGCTGTTATTGATTTATATATCATTTTGCTAAGCTTCCAGAAGAACCAGTTTTGTCTGGTGAAAGCTGGCCTGTAATTGGGGGATAATTTGTGAATGTATCTGGTATTTAATTTTTTAATATTTTTCTGTAACAATTTTGGAAGGAAACTACTTGACTATTTTCTTTTTGTTCAACTGAGTTTGAATCATTGTTAAAGACCTTCTCAAGTGATGGACAAACAAACGATCAAAAGATTGATAAGAATATTTTAATATATTATCACTATAGTCATAACTATTGATATTATATCCTTTCATATCATTTTTGCAAAATTGATTCCTCTTATTTGAGAGGATGATTTCATTAAAAAAAGAAAGATAATTTTTCATATATATATATATATATATATATATATATAAGTGAATCAATAAGACTACAGCCTAATGATGAAAAAGGTATTTTACACAACAAATTTTCTATTTTTCAATATAATCTTCCTTGTCAATTAACTTAATCCAGCAGTGAAAATTAATCACATGGATCAAACATGAGAGTGAAAATATTAGATCAAAGTTCAGCTGATAACAATATGCCAGGCTATGGACTTATTGATCCCAGTTGGCTGGTACCACTTGGCGCCCAGTCATTAGGCCAGTGGTTCTTAAACTCTGTGCTGCAGCATAATAGTGTGTTTCAACTATCTTCCGAGTGTGCTGTGTAAATTTTTCCAAATATGAAGACATGTATTTTGAGTCTTGAATGTATCCTGTACCTGGATTATGTCCATCCCACTTTCACCACAGAGTTGCCAATCTAGTTGTCTTATCAGTAAATTTTGTTTGATATCAATATTTTTAGTGATAAATGAAAGAGGAAAGGGATTCTGAGTATGTATATCAGTATGCTTATATAATGGTTTTGTTAATCAACAATTGAAATGTTTTCGTCTAATTCATTTAATTTTACTATATGTGTGCCAAATGAGTCAAATATATTCTTAATGGGCTAAGGGACTGCCTGACAGCTTTGCCTGTATAACATACTGTAAAATCTACTAGCTGAGAATCTTCTCCATACGGCAGTTTTCAAACTCATTCAAATAATGACAAATTATTTTGTTTGTTGAAAAAAACAAAAACCAACCAGTCTGCATTTGAAATTATCATGGTTGTTGTTATGAGGGCACTTGATGATCAACTACAACAGTTAGTACAAAATGCAGATATGAAATCTAAAAAAAAAACAAAAAACTAAATGCTCCATCAGTTATGTTGACTATAGATGTGTTTATCTTACCATATTATTGGGAGCACACTATTTTTTTCTGTTTTGTATAAAGATACAAGTACTATTGAGAAAAAAAAAGTGGATGTTAGTTTTTGGTTGAGCAGAAAAATCCTGTTTTTGATGATTTCTCTTTGGAAATTGAGTTTCAAACCTGTCCTAGTTCTAAAGCATAGAACTGTTTTCTTGGAGTAAAACACAATTTTCAGAGAGAAAAATAGTTTCTACCGCTCAAGTCAGTTTTCCCTTACTATAAGATGTTGGATATGTCATTCCTTATTTTCTTTTCAAGTGGTAAAATAAAGCTATTTTAGTGATTGAATTATAAGCCAATGGAACAAAGTTCTAGATTTATAAAGCACACAGTTTCAAAGATTTGTAAGTCATCCAATGCTTTGAATTTTGCTGGAGATTTTTTTGTTTGAACTTCACAAAAATCTTTCACTTAAGTATGACATCATCCTGCATTTCATTTGGTTGTGGGTTAACAAAAGATATTAAATGATACATATACTTAGTCGCTATTAGTAAAAATATTTTATGCAAAATATTCAAATATATGTTTTAGTTCCAAGAGCTTTTGTGTGTCCATGTTGATTGTCTAAAATGATATCTTATAAAACTTTGAAAACCAAACATGAACCTTGTTGAAAAATACAAACATTTGTTCACAATTCTCTTTGGAACAACAAATCAAAGTGCTTTGAGGATAAACTTTGAGGCAACTGAGAATATTGTTTCATCATCATGAGATCTACATGAAATGGAACTGAAATATAACCAATTGTGAATATTTTAGATTGGTTGTAACTATCACTACATCTTAATTGTTCCTAATGCCTGAGCAAAGTGAACTTCAGTACCCTTTAAAGTATAGTAATATCTTATTCATGTTTTACAGTGTGGAAAATAAATAAGGATTTAAAAAAAAAATATAATTATCAGGTAAAATATTCCTGGAAAATCTGATTTCACATTATTCTTTTTTATTTATTCATATTCCCATTTTTCAATTTGTATTAGGAAAATCCTATTGCTTCCAACACACAACGGGCGCCCCTATAATTTGGCGCCCTGGGCGACTTCCCGTGTTGCCGGTTCCGAGGGCCGGCCCTGGAGTTAACGTTGTTTTATTTTGTGTTTACTCCTATGTTAATGTTCGAGTAAGGCATTTTTATCCATCAGCTGGAGATTTGTTTATCTCTGGTTAATGCCCTTGATTAATTAATTGATAAAAGTATTATTAGTGTCTGAAAAAATGAAATGAAAATATTCTAATTAATATTTAGTAACATTAATTATATGTAGTAGGTATTCATTTACGATTTCCTGGAAATTTCGTTGCGAATTTGATTTATTTCATTTTAACAACCGCCACCTATAAAAACGTGAAGAAATTCATAAAATAAATAAATTAAAACCAAGGACAAATAACGTTTATTTTAGACAAATTGAACATGAATTTTTAACAAGAATTGCTACCGATAAAATCTAAGTCTATCGTGTTCACAATGAATGATATAATTTAAAATGATTTTTTCGTTTCACCTTATAATTCCAGTTTTTTTTGTTCTTTTTCCATCGATTTACACTGACTTCCGTGTTGTTGTGATATAGTCTTTTCTTTTTCAGGATGCGACAATATGTGCACGTACGTCTAGTCTATATTCTATTTCTTTTCTTCGTCTATCCTTGCATGCCATCGAGGAGGAAAAGTCAATGGAATTCCTCGGATGTTAAAGCAGTTCATATTTCATTTGGTAATCAGACAAATGATATTTGTATTCTCTGGGGTTCTTCTTCCCCGCTTGTTGATTCAACCGGTCAAAATAAGCTACCCCAGATCAGGTATGGACTTACAGCACAAACCATGCATCAAACCGCTATTGGGAAAACGATACCATTTAAAGCAGGAAAAGTCACTCAACTTCACCGTGTCATCATTTCGAATCTTCATTACGGAAGAAGTTATTATTATCAGATAATAAAGTTTAGTACTAACTCGGAATCGGAATCCAATCCGATACTTACTTTCGAAATCCCTCCATCTCCAGCGAGTAAAAATCAAACTAACTTTTTAGTGTTTGCCGATTTAGGAACTCTGTCTAAAAGCATACCATATCTCGTCCAAGAGTCACGAAATTATAAGTACAGTTCAGTGTTCCACATCGGTGATATTGCCTATAACTTGGGAAGTGAACGAGGCAGAGTGGGAGAGCTATTTATTTCATCGTTACATAATATGGTCAGTCGCTTACCTTATCTCACTGTTGCTGGTGATCACGAATTTTTCGACGGTTATGAATATTACAGACACTGGTTCTCGATGCCAAAACTAGATTGGCCCATGGCGGTCAAGCGCCTTTGGTACAGCCTTGACATTGGTGTTATACATTTTATTATATTAGTGACTGAAGATTTCATCACAGAAAGCTCAGGTATGCATGAACAACTGAAGTGGCTGAATAAAGATTTAGATGAAGCAAATATCAACAGATATCGAGTTCCTTGGATTGTTGTCTTGGCACACAGACCTCTTTATTGCTCTGTGCAAAGTTTGAGTGAGGATTGTGCTAAAAAAGACTCCAAAGTTCGTAAGTATTTAGAGGATATCATCTTCACTGGTGGCGTGGATCTAGTTATCAGTGGACACGAACACAATTACGAAAGGACTCTTCCCGTTTATAAAAAGAGAGTATTGGCGTATAATTATAAAAATGCTCCTGGGCCTGTGCACCTTATCGTAGGAACGTGTGGCTATCCTTACATTGTAGATCGGATAAAATCTCAACGTGAATATTGGTCAGCCTTCTCGGAATCTGGAGATCGTTCAAAAGAGATGTTTGGTCGCTTGCATGTTTACAATAAGAGCCACATTTACTGGGAAATGCTTCGGGCAGATAACAACCAACGAGTCGACAGAATGTGGTTAATCAAGGATAGTCATGGTCCCTTCTCCCTCAACAGAATTTTCCCCCCAAAACATGCGGTAGCTTCAAGGAATATGAATGTGGAAGAATTACAAAAATATTTTCATTCAGATGTTCATTCAGAAGCAACTGTAAATTATATTTACTCTTTTTGTTTACTCTCAGCTTTGATTTTAATTTGTCTCTTCAAGAACACACTTATTAATTCTTATAAAAATCTTAAAAAGCTAGCCATTTATACATTCTTTTAACTATTCACTAAATTCTTGTGATATATAAATTATCTGATTTGGTTAAGAAAAATCCTTTAGAATAATTCGGTCACAGTTTGGCAATCATTCATAATATGTTAAGTTTGGCCACACAGCCAAGTATTTTAAAAGCAGCAGCAGCAAAGTAATCAATTATACACAACGATATTTGATGCTGATGATTTACAAGTTCAATGATACTGGTTCTTTCAAGATTTCTTAGGGTATCCTGCACTTGAGACATATTTCCAACATCTAATTGCTCATCTTTTAGTATAATAACGTAAACTATTTTTGACATATTTGGCACATTCCAGACACATCTCTTGGAATTTCAGTGGCAAAACTACCATCGTTTTAATGGCAAGTTTGCTGTTCTCATTTGTTCCATAATTGATTATATAACCCTAATCCTAACACTGACATTAACCATAAACCTATATCTAAATACTGACCCTAACTTATATCATTTGTGGTTGAATTTAATAAAATGCATTTTTAAATGGTCAAGGATTCTGCTTTCATCTGCTCCATAATTGTACTGCCGTCATAGCCCTGAAATATGTAACAAATAGTTTATGCCACTATATTATGAGATGAGCAATCATCATCATCATCATCATCAGTCTTTTAGCATCTGTAATTGGACACAGATCTTCCCCAAGATTTGTCTGACCTCTCTACTGTGGGCATCGTGGAGCCAATACTTTCTCAACTTGCCTGGTTCATCACGCCATCTCATTTTTTTTCTTGTCACAGTTTTGCATATGATTTCTGGGGATCCGCATTGTGAGTTGTGATTTCCAGCAATTGTCTGACATTCTTGCAACTTGACCAGCCCATTGCCATTTGAATTTTCTAATGTATTCCATATTTCTGACTTCTGTTTTTTTTTCCTCTAGAATACTGGGCTATCATGTAATCTCTCTGTATGAAGTTGAGCTGTTACAAATATGCCTCAAATGCAGGATTCTCTTTTCGCTTAATCATAAAATAACCAAACCAGTCTAAATGAAATGATACCGATAATTTTGTTGACAATTTTGGAAGACTAATATTCTATAATGCAATGATTTTATTAGTAAATACCACACTTTATGGAAATTATTTGAGAAAGTAACATAAAATTAACATTTGACT
>OY735198.1:35657726-35712726 GCA_963457665.1 Thysanoteuthis rhombus | reverse complement strand
CAAGGTACCCCTAAAATGCATCCAAAACTACCCAGCTGAGTGGCAGCTTAGTACCACTGGTATTGAGTACACAAATCTTGCAAATTACTAACAATTTATTCCAGATCAGTCGCTCTCTAAATATGGCCTTGTGACAAAGTTTGCATACCAACTTTGTTTCAGATAAATCAAACTCTTCTTTTCATCTACAATGTGGTCATGATGTTTTGGCTGATTCATTTCTACAGCCCACTTTGTAAGTGAAAAGAAGAGTTTGAATTGTCTAAAACAAAGTTGGTATGTTTATGATTCTTCTCAAAATTAGAAAAAGCTTTCATAGTTCAACAAAAATCTGGACTAAGAAGATAAGCAATGTTTGGAAGGAAGATTGTAGTTTAGAAAAAAAAAAAGAACAAACTGATGTTCAAGCATATATATTATTGTGTCATCCACAGACAGCTGTTTTGTTGTATTACAACTCTTCAGTGTGGCTATAGACTATCCTTTTTCCATCCAGTACCATGAGGTAGGATTGAAACCTTCGCTTCATATTTATTCAGTTTATATTCCCCATCCACCAGTGTGCTATATATATATATATATATATATATATATATGTACACACACACACACACACAATGTGTGTGTGCGTGTGTCTCTGTCACTCAATAGAAAAACCATCTAAGCCTGGACACAACCCTACCAAATTTTGTATGCATACTCAATGGATCTGTGGAAATTTTTTAAAGGGGCGGGGCTGGGCGGTGTGTGAATATGTGAATATAATACGAAAGTAGAACCTTACTTTCTACTCAGTTTATATCTATACATCTGCATATATATCTCCTTAGTTTCTATGTTTATATATAATTCTTTAAGGGTTCAAAAGAGATGGGAAACATCCCCACACCCTTCTAGGTATCAAAAGTGAAGGGAGACTTTTTACCCTCCATCAAGGGCTCAAAAGTGAATAGATGCTTTTCCACCTTCAAATGCTAGAATTTGTAAGGATTTTTTCTCCCTTTTAAGGATTCAAAAATGAAAGGAGACTTTTCCTCTCTTTTAAGGGGTCAATAGTAAAAGAAATTTAGTTATGGTCATTCTAATTATTACAATGGCACACAAATAAAAAGAAATAATTGAATTCCATGAATTCTCTTATTTCTTTTTATTTATACATTTTAACATTGACTCTGTGTTGGTGTGAAATTTTCATACTCACAAAGTGGGTGTCACTCTATGTTAAAAATGGCATGTAAATATAAAGGAATATGTGAATTTATGAAAGAATGATTCTGGTAAGAAAAAAAATTGTATGATAAAAATTAAAAAGAAAAAATGAAGAAATAGCATTCAAAGCCAAAAGTTTGTAAATGGTTTTAAAAAAAAAAAAGCTTAAAACAAAAGAAAAAACTATAGAAATAATTTATTGATAGTGAATATTAAGTCACCTTGATGTTACATCAGATGGTATATGGAAATTGGATCGATTTGGGGTCGAAACATTAGACTTGTGCACCACCTTTTTTATAAATGTGATGAAAAAGTTAAGTGGATGTATTTTCATTTATACAGAAATTGAATTGAGTTTCATATCTTCAACATTAATAGCTGAAAGTTTTGAGAAGTATTTTCATTATGATGTGATGTTATTTAGGCTAGGGTGAATTGGCTTCGTGCCAAATCAAGCTGAGCTTGGTAAATATCTTCACAATAATGATTGTATAATCTAGTGATCTAAGTTACTCTAACATTCAAAGTTACGTTGAAATCCTTGATCATTGGTTCTCCATCATGGGTATGTTCTGAACATACAGAACATGATTTGAATCTTGAAATTTCTGCCTATAACAATACAGTCTTTTACTTTTTTTTTTTGTTAGCAATGGCAGTGTTATCAAAAGGGAAGCCGGGCCCTATTCAAAACTATTAGTAATAAAAACAAGATCGATTTATTTCTCTACAGATGGATACTGGCAGAAAACAAAAGCCGTCATTTCAGCTTTCACATTTCATAATCAAAACAATTTACTGAGAACAATAGGGATATATAGAGAGACAACTGATGAAATGAGTCAAAACTAATGTATGAACAATCATGAAAAAGTAAATGCCACTAAACTCCTTACAACCCATTTCAGCCACTCCTAGTATATCTTAACACATTTCTACAGTAACCTCCCTGATGTAGCTGTTGTTTGACATTGTCTGTAATAGTGAAGTTCATCCAAGTATCTGTCTATCAGCTTGTATGAAATTATTTGGAATAGGTTTATAATCAAACATGTTCAGGTTTTGAAAGGGAGATAATCAGTAGAGACGTTGTGCAGAAAATATGTGAATGTGCTTAACAATTACCAGCTTGTAAGCACCAGATACAATTAGCCCAAAGAACCAACAAAAAAAATGGCCTGTGAAAACTGGAGTGTATCACTTCTAACAAGCCAATAGGTTCCTGTTTTTGGATATAATTCCACTTACACATTTCCTGATGTACTCGGGTCATGGCTCTTGCTATCGAAATAACTTCCTGCTTATCTCTATGGTTTAATTCCTCAAACTTTCTCTCGTCCTGCTACATACTGCCTCCCATGCACACACATCATACAAACAAACAACATCTGCTAGGATCCTTTTCCTGTATATGAAACAGATTGAAGTTATGTTTCAAAATAATATAATATAGACATTAACTGATGCTAATTTCAGCATGTATGCCATAATAGATGGATTGAACTTTAAAGAATTTACTTTTAAAAAATCCAATGAACTTTCTTCATAAAGAGTGTCTCACAATAAAACTAATTTTTTTGTAAGCAACACCAAATCAATATACTATTTAATATTTTTTTAAATTGATTCCATGCCAGATGCTTTCACTAAATCCAACTTAGTTTTAAATTAGGGAAGAAGTGATTGTTAGCCTTTTAATTCTTCCAAAACTTCACTGATCATTCATATCAAGTGCTTTGGAGAATACTGCTGTTCTTTAGCCAAGTCCAAGAGGACATTTTCAACACTCTCCTTCATGTTGGCTCCAAGATTCTCATTGGAAATGAGGTTAAAGGAATTTCTTGACTATCTGCCAAATCCATCCTCTGGGAAAAAAAATCCAGCTGTTTCAACCTACGAGGACCTGTAACCACGGCACAAGTGATCCATTTCTTCGCCCACCCTTCACCCATCAAAGTCCGCAAAAAGAGGTAAATATCTATGTTAGCGCACAATCTAGGTTGTAAATATTGGGATAATTCAAGAAGACTACATTCATGACTGTCAATACTGTTAGGTTCCATCAAGAGTAGTATGCTTGCTTGTTCCATTGAGAGTAAAGCATCCAACTGTATAAAGTTGATTTTATAAAGACTGCCTTATAGTTTGATTTTTTCATTATTTGAATAATTGATTATTGGGTATTTGCAAAAATATGAAAATCAAATTTGTCTCTTGTCATCTACTTCTTTATCAAATTTAAAATCAAGAACTTTCTCTCTCTCTCTCCCTCCTTATCTTCATTACCTAAGTAGCAAAATGAATCCACAAATGGATCTCATTTTATAGCAATGGGGTCAACCAGATTGACTGGAATTTTGTAAGCTGCTTCCAGTACTCTTACTTATGATTATTTATGAAGGAAGTTAAGTAAACTGTTATTTCACTTCATTATCTGCATAGCGTGAAGCAGTGTTTCCCTGACTTCTTCGAACTACCTCCTCCATCAACGACCCTATAAAGTCTGTACTAAATGATAAATTAAAAATTAAATGTTGATAACAATTTTTTTCCAATGTAAGCATTTATTTAAAAACCCAAAATGAAATTGTACAAAAGTATCTAAAATTACTTGATTTATTAATATATAAATAATTAATGTGAATGATAGGCTTGATATTATGAGACCAATTTTTCCACGTCTGGCTCAATATTAGTAGCACCTTTCAATCACTCTATTTAGGCTATTAGCTATCGGCTTCTCTTATATTCCGACTGTCGCCACTGCCCCCTTGCTTTGCAAGACAAGGTGGCAGTGGGGAGAGTCTTCCAGCGTCCCAAACATAAATCTTCCACTTGAGGGTAAAAATTTTGCTGATTAAAATACCTACCCACCATTTCAAACTATTCACTCTTTCCAGTAAACTAATTCAGTATTTTTTCCAAAAAAAAAACAGAAGAAATAGAACATCTCAATCCGAATATATCCAAGAATTTTTTTCACTGGAATTAACGAGTGGCTCACATATAGCAATGATCAGCAAGCTAATCTTGCTGGCCATTGTTAGTGGGTTCAATCCTCATTGGGTCTCCCACTATTGATGATCTGAGACCAAACTGTGTTAACAGATCATATGAAAAAATCCCATATGATCAGCCAGCTAAACCTGCTGGCTATTCTTACTGGGTTCAATCCTTATTGGATCTACTACTGTTAATGTTATCATACAAAACTGCTTTGTTGAAAAATAATATGAGAAAAAACTGACCAGAACACATCATATAGCAATGGTCAGATGCTTGTTTGTGGGTTTGATCTTCTATCTTCTTTGGATCTCCTAGTATAGATGGTCTAATACCAACTCATACTAAGTTTATATATATATATATATATATATATATATATATATATATATATATATATATATATATATATATATAGAGAGAGAGAGAGAGAGATATTTGTTACTTTGTAAAATTAAAATGGTCACATTTTGTTTCTGTTCATATTCAAATGTGTAGACCAGCTACAACTTCCATATTTTGCAAGTATCACCCTAAAATACATTTGAATGAATGGGTATAAAAAGGGAAAAAAATTGTGCACAAGAAGCAGATTTTTTTCCTGTTTTTAAAATCTCTACATGAAGTGGGGGATCAGTTTTTTTATTGTTAATAAGTGGAAAACCGATCCCTCCATGATTTATAAAAATTAGCGAAAGATGTGCTTGGTCATAAATATAAAATTTATGGCACCAAATCTCCCACCAGGTCACAATACAATTACTCATTTTAACCAAACTCTGAATTATATACTAACATTTTTACTAAATGGTGGAGTTTAGTGATTTCATAGATTTAATTTCTACCATCCATAATAAGATTTAAAGGAGATAGATCCAAATATATTATACATTCACATAATTTTAGTCTGCTTAAAAAGCAGGTTTCAGGCTGTTTTTAGAGTCACTGGACTTGGGGGATCTGTTTTCTATCTTTATCAACTGATAAACTGATCCCTCCCAAGATTAACTAATCATTCATATATATATATATATATATATATATATATATATATATATATATATAGCCAGTCTGGCTTTGCAACCCTGAAATCATGTTATGCTCTACTTTCGATTATTTCTGTTGAGAGAAAAATTTTAATTCTGTGATAAAAAATCTTGCAAAAATAAGTTAGCGTCCATTTACTTGGGCTTCAATGAAAATCAGTGTGAGTGTTTAATCACTTTTCCATATTTATAAGTGATGAAAGCCCGCTTCAATTTATGAGCACTTATGGGACAATTAAATATGGATGACCAGTAAAGAGAAAACTTGACATTATCCCTAATGTGTAAGTATATTCCCAGTATTAAAATACTGTCATATGATGGATAATATTCTCATACTCATATGCTGAACACTGACCTTTTTGCTTTTCTGTCCATAACTCTTCTACTTAAGGGTAAATTTTTACCCACCATATGAAACTATGGACTCTATCACTGAAACAAGTTCACCATTTTTCTTCTTAAAAAATTTCATTGAAATTTATTCTTGTGTATTCACTAGTTTTCAAATAAACTGCTGGGAACTTTTGCATACACCTAATATTAGGCTAGATTTATTCATTTTTCTTATATTGTCGTCAGATTAGTGTTTGCATCAGCTTGTATCTCTAGCAAATAACAATTAAACTGAAAAATAATTGAAAGAAACAATATGTTCTTGCTTGATTGAGCCAATTCATATATTATCTGTAACAGATGTGGGTTCACATTTCTGTCTAGATTAATTGGGCCAATTCATATGTCACACATGTATAACTGATGTGAGCACAAATTTCAGTAAAAATATGAAATAGTATTTCTTAAATGAACATCAACTAATTATATGATTCTGAATAAGTCCATCACAATCTGATGTATAATTTTTTTTGTCCCAACATTGTAGATAAAACCACCTTGAATGTTGCATGTCTCCATATCAATATTGATGAAATTTGTATTTTGTGGTTGAATGAATTTATTATTTTTTTTAATCATAGTAAGGAAGTTAAAAGTACATAGAAGTGTGCATCTAACTTGTAATCCAATTGACAAAGTGATAAGATGAAATATTTTTTTACATAAATTCTGTGAAGATTATTTTGTATAATCTCATGCACATTTTCTGCTATGATACTAAGTCTGCTTATTAATCATATTCAGCTTGCTTTATTACAATAATCATCCACATCAGTATCTCCATCTTTGTTGCTTTCAACATTATGCTTCAGCTGATGCATTCTTTAATTTGATCAAGAAAATTACTGAGCTTCCCAAAGGATGTTTTAAGAATTTCAACCCAGATGAATGGATAAAATCAGTGAAATAAGGTGTTAGATGGGGGAGAGTATTTGTAGAAATTGTTTTTTTACAATAAATTGTATCATTTTCTTGGAGCATACAGTCATAGTTCTTTGTTATGCCTTGTTTTCCTGTATTAAATATATTTTTCTCTTCTTGTGCAATATTTCATACCTATAAAAAAAAATTGAATAATTGAACATATCTTGAATAACGAGACATATTTTGAATAATGGGACATTTTGGATTGATATTCATGTCCTGAATAAAAGTACTCATAAGTTTGAAAAATCCTATGATTAGAATAATGGTTAAGATCTTCACTTAGATATTTTTATAGTAAAAAAAGAAGTCAGAAACATGTATTTCCTAATTTTCAAGCTAAATAAAAAATTGCCAAGTCAAAGTAAATATATGTCTATCTCACGCAATAGAGACAAGGAGAAAAAAGAATTCGACATAAGTACCGAATATTCTAGGATAAGGTTTGCCTATGATGAATGAGTAAACAAATTTTTGTTGACTAAATGGAAAATAACCCCATGATGTTCACGTGATTTAATTCATTTTTTCAAGATTTATTTAAGCAAAAATACTGAATAATTTAAATTTAATAAGATTCAAACACTGCATCAGATAACTTCGATTTTAATATTTAATTGAATTGATAATATCCCATCAGCGATTTTGATTTGATTTAATATTTATATTAGTATTCATTATCATCTAATAACAAAACTACATAACCTCTACCATTACAGAACTCTTAGTCAATTGAGTGTCATGTAGCCAAAGAGAGACAGAAAAAAGACAGAATATGAATTTTAATGACTTTAAGTGAGGAAGATTGAAAAAGAAATTAATATGAAAGAAATGTGTAAAGAGAAAGGAAGGAAAAGGTGGAAACACTGGCTTATGTCATTGGCACTTGTCGTTTGCTTCTATGAAATGGAAAGAAAGAAAGAAAGTGAAGATAGCGAGCAAGAGAGAGAATGAAAGACAATAGTGAGAGAAAAAGAGTAAAAATGGAAGTGAAGTTATAAAAGGAGGAAGATACATCTTGTGTTGTTGGCTATATAAAGAAAGTAGGGAGTGTTTTTTAGTGGTCCAAAACTTCAACATTGCTGTAATTATTGGAAGCAGAGTAAACCAAACGAGTAGGAGGAAAAAAAAAATTTTTTCCTCTTAGATATAAGCCTTGAGAAGTTTTTTTCACCTGATACTGCTTGGAGGATGATCCATCTCAGAAAGATGTTAGAACGTACTGTGCAGAAACAATTTTTGCTAATTAGAAAATGTTTAAAACGTTATTTAAAATGGCAAAACAAACCATGTTAAAGACACATGCAAGAAATACATGCACAATCATAGAGAAGCTTACATAAAGAAGAAGATACTTCAAGAAGTTTTAATGTAAAAATGAATTCTATTTGACTACACGGTGCCATCGAAGAGGGGGATAAAAATTGATTCTAAAACTCCCAAATGAAAAGATCTTGTGCTACTAATAATTTTGAAACAGTTCTCGTATTTCTTTGCTCATTCTGGGTTATCCAATAAGTTCTGGCTTATGGCTGAGTTCATGTTGTACTGGTATTCGGTAGTTGTTTCCTTTTTTTGTTTTTTGATTATCCTTGGCGGATATAAGATGGGACATGCTTTCTCATCTTTGGGATACGCATCATCCTCTGAGGAGTGTCAGATGAAAAGAGCTTTTCAGAATTTGAATTTAAGAAACAAAAAAACTTTCCCCTCCACCTTTTCGTCTTCTATGCCTCCACCAATTACAATGATAAAGGAGGGAGTGAAGATAGAGGGAGAAAAGAAGAAAAAAAAGAAGGAAGTGTAGATAAAAGAATTTTGTACCAATGCCAAATGTTTTGATTTCATGCTTACATTATATTCATCATTCTTGTAAAAGAAAATGATTTGTTTTATTTTACAAATAATTAAATCATGATCGAAATTTATAAAAATTCATTGAAATATTTTCATTAAGATTTTGATCTCTGTTAATGATTTTTTTCTTTCAACTTACTGATGAGTAATTCAGAAAGATATCTGTTTTAAAGACATCCATGGTAGTTCCTCTCATAATAATAGTAAGTATAAATAAGTGCTTTTCTCTTTGCAAAATATCTTATTTATGTTTTCAATTTTTATCATCATCAGTCACTACTATTGGACCATCTCTTTCCATGACTACTGTGATAGAGCTAACTTTTGGACTCATGCTCACTACTGATTCCTGTAGTTCAGTGATAATAGTGGCCATCCTCTGGCGTTGAGGATATTGATTTCGATTCCAACCCAGAACTGATTCTTTATAGCAATCTGTGCTGTTAATTCATTCACTTCCTGTCGAAGCAAAACCGTCTTGAGATTAGTTGCAATAAGAAGCGGGACATAAATAGTGGTAATTTGTATTACTTCATCAAATAATGTAAATCAATAGATAAAAAAATATGTATCTTAATCTATATTTTCCTGGAAGCTTAGTCTGATGATGGATATAAAGTTACTTGATTATTTTTGTACTGAAGCTTCTTAATTTGGATCCCAAGAGCATACAAATTTGGTCTTTAGCAGCATCTAGCAACCCTAGTTGATGATTTAATGTACAGTCTCCACAAATGACGATCTCATTTAAACTTCTGATATATCCATGGGGTTGAAATTACCCCCTGACCCCCACACACACACACCAATGATTCGGAATTATTCTCTCTTTGAATCAAAAAATATGCTTGGGGTTCAGATTCCCCACTCCCAGATAGAATATAAACTTGAGTTTGATAAAAGAGTCGGAAGAAAGAGGGGAGAAAAGAGTGTCAGGTAATTTACTGAAGGAGTACAATGAGGAAGAGTAGTTGGGTAGTTGAATAAGGAGGTAGGAAATGTGGAAGAAGAGAAAGATTGTTTACAAAGAGGATAGAAAGAGAAAGGTTAAGAATTAGAAAGGTAGTTTCAAATTAAAATAAGAGAGTATGATGAAAGTTCTGAGATGTATGAGTGGATGGGAAGAGGGGGAGGTGAGGAAAAGGAAAGTCAGGCTGTTTATTGAGAGGGTAGGAATGGAGAGAGCAGAAAAGAAAGGCGGCTCAATAAGTGGAGAGGAGAGAGCAGAGAAGAAAGATGTAGTTTATTGTGAAGTATGAACATTTTTGTATATCAAACAAATATTTTTTTTTAATTCATGGACGGGTAACGAAAATTCGGAGGGCCAAGTAAGAGATCGAGCTGAAAATCTTAGTTGCCAACTCGATGGATCCAGAGAGTTTAAATCATTTATTATTATTATTATTATTATTTGAAAAATGATATTCATTATATATTTATCGTCAAATCCAAAAAATGAAATTCATTAAAAAAACCGTCGACGAAAATCAAACTCTTGTATGTGTTCCAAAGGTCATTTGATGTGCTATGCATGTTTCGGTTCTTGGTTTTAATGGACCAGCAACCTTTAAAGGTGTTCGCTTTATTTCTTTAATTTATGCTTTTCATCCATCCGTAATTATTTTCGGTGATGGTTTCACCAAGTTAACATGATCTGCAACACTCGGTGACCGAAACCGAAAGATCGCGTCCCTCCCACACATCCGTCTGGTTCAGTAAATGTTAACAAGCGTTGTATATTTCTTTTCATATGATTAGGAGAGGCAATCATTTTTTGGTCTAAAAAGCACAGCTGCCGTGCCGGGTTAATTGAAAAAGAGAATTCAAAAAATCTATACAGTAAAAATAAAAATGACGAACCCAGTTGTTGTTTTTCTTTATTTGTCTTTTTTCAAGTGAGTGTCACTTCTGTTCCATAAGCGACCAATGTCTGGATTGGCTCGTCTACTACGCAAATCCTGTTCGTCAAAAACTATTGTGAGCTCAAATGATTCATCGAAATCTACATCAAACTTCAATGAGTTCCGGAAAAGAAAATGTGTTGCATTTTATCCATTTTGTTGAACCTGAATTTGTATTTTTTCCCACTGTATACAAAAGAGAATGTTAAAATGAAATAAGAAAGCAAAAAAACAAAATGGGTAGGTAGCAATGTCTAGACGCTGACCCCCCCCCCCAACCCCAGCGCATCACTGTAAGTCCAGGCGATCAGTGCAAAAATTACTCAGTTGATGATAGAAGTGTGGAATATAGCCAGGTTGGAATGAAAACTGTTTGTAAAAAGTATGGTACTGGATAGTTCTTGTAGTTCTCATCGAGAAATGGGTAGCGAGAAGATGTTGGAGACAATGGATTTAGCTTCCACGTAGTTTGGTGTTAGCGCTGAAAAATGAGAGATTCGTTTAATGCACAAATGAAGATTGTAAATGAAATACATGGAATGGAAACCTTAATACGTTCGATTGTGTAAAGAAGAGGAGAGTAGAGGCCTGTAAGTTTTAGGTCATTTCTTGGTGTAAAAACGAAACATAGGAAAGAGTAAGAATTTAAGGGAGACGTGGCATAAAGGGTCTAATGTCGTTTTGTCTATCTATCGAATGGGGCCTGATGAATCGTGTCTGTTAAAATGAGTGGTATAGTTGACCCTGCTAGATTGTAAAAAGCGGTCAGTCAGGATAGGTGCAAGAAAGAGCTAAAGAGGCGAGATAAGCAGCGTTTGCGTGGTCACCAAAATAGTAGATGCAATGTTTGCATTCAATAGCTATGAAGTTCTTGCGAATACTCTCATCGAAGAAGATAAGTGACAAGACAATATATATATATATATATATATATATATATATATATATATATATATATATATATATATATATAAATCATGGTCAATGAATAGAGACTGCGCCAGCGACGATTTTGGAGAGGGGTAGAGAAAGACGTAGAAGTTAACTGGTTCGAAGACCGGGGCAAAGAGGCATTCCACCACTTGCGTTCATGGCTTTCATTGAGGGTCGTCAAAGGAAGTGATGTTTTAGATGCCTAGCTAAAAGAAGGGTTTCGTATTTAATTCCTAACTGAAATTATAGGGGCACTACAAAATTACTAATCATTTTCAGATATGGAGATAGTTACTAATTGTCCATCTATAGCAACTGCTCGAAATCGGCTCTTTTAAATTTTCATAACTAAGGGTTCTCTATGTTTTTTTTTAAAGTATCAGCTTTGCTCAATGTCATACCAAATGTCTACTACAGTCTGGCCACTGGAAAAGTATCATTTTCAAGATGAAGTACAAAGGCTTTATCACAGACATCTCAAGTTGTGGGTACAGCTGCAGACGCTATATAGGCAAATTATTGGAAACCTCCCCCCTCCCCAATTTAATAACTTCTCCGTCCTGCAGTCCACCTTTCCACAGAATCTAATTGAAATTCATTGTGAAATTTCGGTGATATTGTGTGGACAGACATGAGTGAATACAACAAATTAAGCCCCTCCTCCCCGAAAAGAATGAAAAAGTATCTCTGAATCAGAAACAAATTCCTAGATCTGCCCCATTATCACGTCTTACTTGATATGAGCTTTACCCTTCCACGAAGCTTCATTGAAATTCATCGTGTTGACAAGAGTGAATACTGAAATTTAGGTAGTAAAACACAAAAATATCTCTCAATCAGAAACAAAGTCCTGGATCCACCCCCAAATTTAATCGCTCCTTCCTCGTAGGGAATAGACTCAACACTTGGGAAAATAATTTTGCGAAGCTTTTCATCGTCATGAACGGCTACCTAACCCTTTAAGCATTCCCAACATCGCATCCTCAACAAAAGTCCAGACACCAGCTGCGAGACATTCTCATAAGCTGAAGTCAATGCTGCCCCATACAGATGAAATCAGAGCTTTGATAAGCTTCCTGTCGAACTTTTGCGGCTTCCTAAACTAAGAGAAACCTTAACAATATCTGGTAACCAGACTCTTTGCCGGAACCGGCCAAGAGAGTGAGGCGTTTGGGGTATAGTTTCTATTCCTAAAAAAGGGAACCTGATAACAATTGCGACATGTCACTCTAACTAATTGCTGCTTAATTTTCCAAACGGCTTCTTTATAGAACAAGATCTGTAGTTGACAAGCTCCTCCGTTTCAATCCAGGCTCAGAACATCTGGTGGAATGGATTAGGGTGCATTTTGATTGATCTAAGAAAAAACTGTCATTTCCCCCATTGGTTGATTTGTATTCGAATTGAAAAATTTCATGCTTCGCAAAGTTTGTAGAATCCACTTCCTGGGTTTATAAATCTTTGTAATTGATTTGTTTTTTCATTTGAGGTTTTGGTTTCGGAGCAACTACTCCCGACTGCTACGATAGATAAACAGCTCCAATAAAGTCTCTTTTGTTTTTGTTATGTTTTTATTACAAAAAAATCAGATTATGCTTCTTGACAATGTTTCGCAATTCATGCAGAGTTTTTACAAAATTTAAATCTCTCAGAATCGTTTCTTTTGGTGTGGATAACTGTATCAACAATTAGTGAACGAACTTGAGCAAAAACTAAACTCGAACATCATTTACCGTTACCAAGTTGTTGAATGATATACTTTTAAATCAGGTATGCGGACAAAACATGTAGAAATCGTCAGAAAAAGATCTTGTATTCAAAACGACTTGTATTCTTTTTAAATCTTACATGTTCTCTCATAAGTTATTTTAAAGAGCTACGATTATGTGATGTTATGCTGTATTAATCAATGGTTTATTTTAGTCAATTTGCGTGATTTTTAAAAATGATCTGTGGCATAGAATTTCAAGTTTTCAAACCTACCTACACACAAATAATTATTCCAAGAATTTTAGCCAATTGTCGGATTTCGATCAGTTTTTGCAAATTAATCCTTGATCATTAAAGTTTATGCAGAAAATATAATTTTCGGGTCGAGATTCTTGGGATAACTTCTAATTTTTAACTTTGAACTCATGTTGGAGTTCATGGTGTAATAATACCAACGCAAGAGTTGATTGTCGCGCAAGTTTTTCTTTTTTTTTTCTTTCGTAGTTCTATGGCAGACTTTTTATATAACGTTAGAGAGGAGGGGGCGCCTCTGGAATTTATGGAGGAGAGACGTCGCTCAATATTCCTGGTGGAATATTGGACAACTCACACAACCTCGTGAGCGGGCTACTAAACTATCCTATAGTAAGATTTCCGCGTAAGTATTGTATTTTTCAAGAGCCTTTTTCATGGTTAACGAAGGAAATTCTCTGCTGGCAAGAATAAGGTCGCATCTGTGGACGTTTATTATACCAGAGCGATTAATTCTGTCGCCCTTCTTCATGAATTGCATTTCTCGTGGTACGTGGTAGGTGATGGCTTGTGTGGTATTTTGTGTTTGGCATTTGGAAATTAAGTTCCATTTGGTTCAATTACAATTTTTTGTGTTCTTGTTCATGAAGTATTTTTGCCTGATGATGAATTTTACTTCGTTTCCTTCTGTTCAAACTCTACTTGAGATCGTGTTTTTCTTTCTTTCTTTCTTTTTATTTTTGTATTTCCGTCCTGTTTTCTGTTGCTTTTTTGTTGAAGTTCTAGGTTTATATGGAAACGTTCCATTTCCGTTGAAAGAAGGAGTCCATTATTTACTAAAAGAAATAATGAACGCTTGTATAGGTATAATAGTTCCTTTAGTGCGAGGCAGAGTGGTAATGTTTGTTGATTCTATGTGTAGCGACGAGATAGTTGTGGTTGCTGAGAATAAAGTAATTGGTTTCCACGTGCTTTGAGTGACGTCACGATAAATGTTGATGAAGCAAGGTAGTCGGTAATCACCATGACGGAATGGAGAATTTTTGCGCTACGCATTATTATGAACGCAGGGATTAACATAGTTCATTTACAGAATAAAGACAAATAGAAATGTTTAGACAAAAAATAGGATGTACTTCAAATGACAAATGATGCATTTATAAACAAAACCTATCAAGTTGAAAAGAAAATACATGTTAACATTAGTAAGATCGATCGTAATAGAAGAGGCCTGTTTAGATAACTTCGTATCATCTTTATTGAGAAGGTGAGAGTTGGTTATTAGGTTATTCCTATACATTAATACGTAATAAAGAAGAGAGTGATTAGTTAGGGAAACACGTGACATAACAGATCTAATGTCGTCTAGTTCATCTATCGGATGAAGCCTATCAAGAGGCGATCGGTTCTATTTTAGGCGCAAGGAGCTAAAAGGGGCGAAGTGATTAGTGAATTGATTGCAATGTTTGTGTTGAGTGGCCCTAAAGCTTTTACGGATCCTCACATTGAGGAAGATTGGTGACAAAAGATGGTATATTATAGTCACGGTCAAAGAATGGAAACTTCACTGGTCGGGAGGTTAGTGAGAAGGAAGAGAAAGAAAGGAAGTGACCGACAAAAAAGGGGCAAATGAACTAGTGAATGCGTGCGGTCAGGGGTTTTATAGACAGTAGGCAAAGGAAGTGACGTTTTGCATAAGTGGCTAGATCTGAGGTGTCTTCTCTAAAGCTAATACTTATTTATTTTCGTGTTTAATTACTTAGACTAATGATAAAAGTGTTTGAGTGTGACGTCTTCTTTGTGTATTGCTGTTGCAAAGTCTGCTCGAAGGTTGTCGTGGCGTTTTCATACAGATATTGATTTTGGTTGTTTGTTAGATTTTTCATCGTTGCATTTTCTTTTAACACGTTGATTTTTGTTGGGGATGTGAGCAAACTTTTTATTTTATTTGTCTGAAAAGTGCAGTGAACCTAGACACTGATCTTGGGAATACTTCCGGGCAATGCTGTCTAAAGCCTTGTTGCCCAGCCAAGTTATTAAGCATATCAGGAGTATTTCATGATATTTCATGCATATTTGATAGCGTTAAAAGGGTTTTCAGATATGGCAGCCATTGTATATATTAGAAAGGAGTTGGGCGCCCCTGGAGTTTCAGAAGGAGATAGGTAGCTGGACATTTTCGACGGCGTACCCTACCAAGCTAATATAAGTGATAATTCTTATATATTTGTATAAAACAAGGAATAAGCACTGATCTGATATACCGATGAATGCATTCCCGTGATAAAATACAATAACAAAATAGTAAAAAATAAAAATAAAAAAGATAAAGAAGCGATTCTTGTAGGGAAATGAACTTTTATTCATTCAATAATTAATATTGAAAGCAAACGTATTATATGTATACTTTTGTATATGCGATCCAAAGTGGCCTTGGCGTGAATATATTTGTCTTTGTGTGTAATGAATCTTGTTAAGATGTGCAAAGTTCGGGATGTATGTGCAGAATGATGTTCAGTCACCCTACCTCTCCTGAGGACCAGAGATCTGGACTCCCCCAGCTTAAAGCTCATTCTAACCTAAGCGATGAACCATTCGAAACCCCAAAAGTGTTGTTATGACAGCCAACTCATCTATGAACACACTAATTGGGGGGCTGCCCCGTGTCAGGTTTAGATTTCAGCGTTCTGCACTCAACCTCCGAAGACGTTACCAGCATATTCATGGCTAGCACAAATAGTTCCCTAGAAATAGTGCAACTCGTAATAATGCCCTTCTCGAGTCAATGTCACGTTGATGTTAAATTTCCACAGGGCCATCTCTGACTGAAGTTGTTGTAAAGTGCCGAATTTTCATAGGGATGTTGTACCTTGACTGCTAATTCCACCAGCTTGTGTGAGACCGAGACTGACCAGCAAGCATAAGCTAAATCTATCCAGAGCACCGGCATGTCTCCCCCTTTTCTGGTGCCTCTTTGATCAACTGGGTCACTGCACCCATATGCTCCATACATCCTGGAATACCAGGGACTCCTTCTTTCTTCACTGATGCGTCGATGTAGGTTTTTCTAGGAGAAATTCTATCAGGCAATTTGAAATGATCTGAAAAAAAAAGGTTTTGCATTCCACTTTGAGGAGTAAGGTGGTTAGGAACTGTTTGATGTTGCTAGTATTTTCACCTTAAGAACTCAAACGCCCTCTGTGTATCTCCACTGCTGCAATTACTCCGTACACACTTCAGAGGCACTCAAGAAGCGTGGGTCACCTTTTGGAGATTTCTCTACCGCACTCCACTGAGGCCAAGGGTTGTCGATATGCTTGATGATTTTATAGCCCACTCATATTAAACGCGGTGCCGGGTTCTGGTTTGGATACAAGGTCTGCACCATTACCAAGTCTTTTTCTTTTAGGTTGTCAGAGCAAAGTTTTTCTGATGTGGCAGTCAACTTTCTCCTCCGAACATGACAGGCACTCACTGTGTTCTTCCTCCAGCAACTTCCTTACAAATCCATTAAGATTAGCAATGAAGGCACTTCTCTTGCCAGCATTTCCCTTGCCCTTCTTCCTGTGTCGCACAGTGCAGCAAAGGCTGACGAGACTTCTTTCTTCACCATTCCCTGAAGCTCTGTCTGTGGAACTTTCCCTACCCACTTGTTTTTTGTACTGGCGAATAGTTTGTGTGAAAAAACAAATGGAACAAATGAAATTGCATTTTGACTAAGTTCAATCCGATTTTTATTGGATTGATTTAAAAAAGAATTCCATTCAAAATCAGATTATGACGAATAAACTAGTTTACACTGTCTCCTCAGTAAGGCTTCAGTTTGATTAAATTCTATTTTTAGAATATCATTCAGTTTTCGCAGACAATATCCATACTATCAAACATTTTGTCTGTCGATGGAGAGTGTATGGATGGGATGAGGTGTGATTGGATTAAGACGGAAGATAAATAAGACGAGACAAGCGTGTGTTTAGATAAAAGACATGTTTCTATTTAATCACTGTCCCACCACAGCAATATGTGACACAAGGTCGGGCTTAACGTGGGAAGAAATAGTACTCAACGTTAGTAAAACGACGTCACATGAAATGGCCTATGGTTGGGAAGGGGGTTACCGTTGAAATACCGCCCCTCGTCCGAATTTAGACTCTCACTGTTCAAGTCGCCACTGGAGGCACATCAGTCACAGAGACTCAGACTCAATTCTCAGAGAGTGTCGCAGTAATAACCGCAGACCTGTAGCTCACAGACCTGATTTCTACTGACTAGTAGTCTGGACTATCCATTAAAAGACTCAAACACGAAGATACCTCAATTTTTCAAAGCATGTTGTGATATTCGTTAACGCTGTGATTTCAACAAATATCCACATCTACTGAACTCAAAGAAAGAAACATCCTTCTCTCCGACGCAATTCAACAAAAATAAACTATAAAATCTTGCAAAAAACTATTTCACTTCTACCCAGACATTAAACTATAAACCCAAAAGAACTGTTTACTGGAGTCATACTTTGATTTCTCACGAAAGCACTCAATTTCGCAACTTTTCTTCCATTTTTCCGTTCTTCACTTCTTTCCATTGAATAAAGGATCCGATTTATTACAAAAACAGAGATCTTTGGGTCTTTTGTCACAATCATTTGTTTCGCACTGAAATGTTCTTTAATACGCATCTATTAATGGGGAATATTCAAAATAATCCCAACAGCTTTATTGGTTAGTGTGAGTTATTACAAGGACACCGGAAGCCATTTGGAACAGGGGGCGACTTTTCAGAACCGGCATTTTACGGCACATACTTTTATTGTGAGGTTGTAAGGTTGTGACAGAAGAGCTGGAAGTGGTTTCCAACCTAGGAGTCGTGAAGTCTAGAGGGTTCACAAAGGTATGTTTCATTGACGTGAGAAGATTAGATACTATACTTAGATCTTTGTATTTACCCCCCCCCCACAAGAGCAATCTTAATCCGGTAACGGAAGATCTGCAAAAATTGCTCCAGTCCCTGCTACTAGTGTTGCGAATGCATCAGGGCAAGCCCGTCCCTTTTAGTGCAATATGACGATACTAACCTGGGGCGTACTTTTCCCCTGAGACTGGACTGAGTAATTTTTTGAGGCCACAGAACACATCCTAGGCCTCTTGCGCTTTGAAAGACATCATCGGTCACAGTATTGTATCGGCGCAAAGCCAAAGCAAGTCCTACGAACAGATACTGCCCTTTGATCCCGAACTAAAGGTCGTAAAAGCTCCCATTTACGTTAACCCTCACGAATAAAGGGTGTGGCACGAGGTCAGTTTTTAATTTGTTTTTTTTCTTGGGTGGGTGGGGGGTTATGTACCTGTAAAATATAGAGAATTCTTGTCGCTATGAATAACAAACCATACTTGGCAACACGGAAACAACCAATAAATTCCCTCATCCACCAAGCAAAACTTGTATTTCTGCTTCATGGCAATGAATGAAAAAATAGTTTGTGCTGGAGAACTTGAAGATGCTTTAGCACATAATAAGCAAGACGCCTGTCACTTGAATAATTCAGCGAAGATTTTATTATATAGTGAAAATGTTTTTGTCGTTATGAGAAAATTTTTATTTGGTTGGTGATTAGAAATAAATATTTGATTCAGTATGTATTACACTTTCCTTTCTTCATCGAGGGCACACAGCTTCCCACGCTGCGCAAAAAAGTTGTATGAATAATAAATAGTGCTGTCACTTTCCGGTGACGCTCTTCTCTGGTTGATTTTTTTTAATGATTTTCTCTTTCTGATCATTTTATTGCGACTACGTCTATTTTTGTCGGCTTCAACTGCTTAATTTGTTTGCCCGATTTCTGACTCTAAGTCTACATAGCATTTGTCTTGGCTACCTACCTTCGATAGGCATCATCACAGATAATGTTATTCCCTGTCTGTCTCATCATCCATTTTATTTATTTATTTTTCGAATACTGTTTTCATTTTTATATCATATACGTCATAAAAGAATTGCAGGTCTAGCGCAGAAATCATTTATCGGAAGTAATTAAAATGAAATATCCAAAATGTTTTCGTGATGAAGTATTCATTATTCAGAGTACATCTCGCACCTACAGATTTTGTATCAGTAGATACGAGATGAAGAAAGATTTTGAAGAAAAGATGAAGAAATCTCAACAGTATAAAGGGCACCATATCTATCTATCTATTGCCCATTTTTTTTCTATTGCCAAGGCCATCTGTATTCATCCTCAAGTATAATTTCTAAATTACCCCATCCCCCAAAGCCTTTATTTTCGATATTTGAATCAATGCCTATCTCTGGTAAACATTTTGTAACCGCTACTTAAAAATACAATTAAGACAAATCAAAAGCCCCTCCTGTCCCACCCCTAAAAAATAAAGCCGTTTTGCCTACCCTTTACCATGTATTTATTAATTTAAAGAAAAAAAAATTGCAATAATGATGTCTGCTTCATGTTTTGCATTTTGGGACTTTTTCAACGAATTCGGCGAAGAATGTTTAAAAATTCAGAACTGAAAATAAAAATGTTTCTTTTTATTTATTCATTGATAAAATATAAACAAACATATGTAGGCTATAACTAAACATACCAAAGTTTTCACGTCTCCCAACGTTCATACAAAATTTCATTGAAATATCTATTTTTTTAAAAATAAGAGTTATTTAATTTCAAATTGAAGAAATTATCTGATTGTAAATTACATATGAAATATTAACGAACAATCTTATCAGACATAAGTAACCATTTTTTTTTGTACTGATACAAGGGTGTGGTCCAAACGGCTAAAAAAGGTTACTCCCCTTGAATCTTTTTGAATCATACATGAAAACAATTCTTTATGAAAGGGTTACAATAGAACTTCCCTTCCACTGACTTACTTACTTTTTCTGGATGAGAGGGAGGTGAAAATGTCAGTTTTGTGGTTAATTTTTACATGGATAAAAGTTAAAGAAAATAACTAAAAAACTAAGACAAAATTCCTTCCATCCATGGATTTATTTACTTTGGCTTCCATTATTCATCATTTAAAGCTTCCAAAATCTACATAAACTAATGTTTTTATGCACGGGAAATCTTTATTTCTTTTTTTAAGACTAAGATAAAATCTAAGTTTTATCGTAAAAAATTAAGCTGAAGGTGAAAAGTAGTCATAAAAATTAAAAATAATGATTTATAATACTTCAGTGAATAAAATTAAATGAAAAATATCTTTATGTGACACCCAGATATATCGCTCAGACCTAGAACTCTTTCGGAACAAATTGTTTTCATGTATGTATGGCCTCAAAATTTCTTTAAATAGATTAAAGTTTTATATAAGGTCTCTGACCGAAATGAGTTGACAAAAGAAGAAAGTAAATAGACCAAGAGAATGGAGATGCCATGCCTCTTTTCACGTATACTACTTCAACAGGAAACTTAGATGGAATTTCCTCAATAATTTCCAAGGATTCCTTATTTAAGGAATGCCAGTTCAGCTAGGCCTCTCTAGTGGTTAAGTGGTCAAGTGTCTCTATGTACATATTTTAACAATGAAGAGATACATTGTTACAATCCTGCCCTCAATTGTTGTATCTGCTGGAATAGTTGTATATGTTCAGAACTTTCAATTTAACCTATTGATGCTTCAATGTTTTATCCATGGAAAAGTCCCAACACTTACTGAATCCTGGTTTTCCCTACACAGTCTGCTGGCAGACTTTTCATGTACCAGTTGAAAATGAATTTTGTTCTTTTTTGATTTTTTGTTTTCTTGTCATTTCATGTCTGGGCCCTAGAAAACTCAATAACACGCCTGGGAATCACTCCATCTCAATCATAGAACATGGATTCATTGATATTCATATTATTGTTGATATCTACTAAGCTTAGCTTAGTATGATACTAATGCAAATAGGAGAAAGGAAAGGAAGGAGATTGTATTGCACCAATGGTTGTTATATTATAAATGTTATTCTTTGGATAACAGTATAGCAATGATAGCATTCGAAGTTGAACATTGAATTTGTTAGCAAATGAGCATTCATTCCATCCCAAGAAAATGCATTTTTCAAACTAGCCTTTCTTTCCATAGCAGTCCATCAATGAAACAAATTTAAGGTTTTCGCTAAACTCTTAGCATTTCCAAGGAAAATGTTTGGAAATATGATTTTTTTTACTGTATACAAATGAGTGTACAAACTGACTTAGTCGGAAAGATGAAACACATGCTCGAGGCCATGTTTATGCTTGAATTCAAACATTGTTCAAATGTTTTATTCCAATTAAGTATGGGTTGTTCTCTCCATCTGTTGACATTGACTCAATTGCATTTCATGATTCCCATTCTGGGAAGAATTTATAAACAGGTGAAAAGCTGTCTTCTCCTTTCACAAACACTGTTGTCTTTTAGCCATCCTGTTTTAACCCTTTAAGCAATATATTCACCCTCTGTTGAACAGTAGAGTCAACCTATTATAATTAATGGATGTATCATATTGACTTAAAAGTTTCAATACACTACTCAACCCAAGAAACTCTTGGGGCCCCTTCCTTGGCCTTTGGCCACAGGTGCAATGCACCAACTCCACCCCACTCCCATAGAGAGTGGATAATACCAAAATGAATTCATAGATTTTGTAGATGATTCAAACGCTTGTCATTTTTACTTCCATTTTTCCTTTTTTTTTCACCATCTTCATCATCATCATCTTCATAGTAACTATCATCACTTGCTTATGGTTAGTATCTGGTAAATAGTGCACTGAGAAGGCTTTTACAATAATGGTAAGAGGGAACATGTAATAGGTCATTTTGAAACTTATTTTTAGTCTACTATTATCATTTTAAATAATTTCAAAGGGAACTGACTGTGAGGGTATAAATAAATATGAGCAAGTTCGATCAACATTCTGATGAAACTTTAGAAATGCTAAGAAAATATTTTAGCATTACTCTTTGAAGTTATAAAAAAAAAATGTCTTTTTGCTTGGGATAAACTAGTTTTTGTAAGAGATCAGTCAATAGAAATCTCAATTTGATAAATTGTTCAATGTCTAGAAGTATCACATAGCAATGTTCTCGGCATCATATCATCAAGTCATAATTGGAAGAAATATACATTCCCAGTCCATTTTGAATTTCAAAATAGCCAGCTTTAAATGTCATTGAAAAACTAGCAGCAATTATTTTCCTAATCTTGATGGTTTTTAGATATGACTTAACCTGCTTGCCAAGATTCTAGCCCTCCCATAGGAAAACTGACACTTTCTGATAGACTAACAACAGTGTATGCAGGACTACCTGCCTTTACATTCTTGGATACAAACTGAGACGATACATCGTTGGAAAGCTGGCAAAATATTTTTTTCCAAAAATACATCATGTTCTCTGCACTAACATTGGGTTTTGTTCATTTCAAGTTTTCATTATCAACTGCTTTAACTGGGCAAAATCTGGATTCATAAATACAAAGATACATAGTGACTGCCTCCTTTGAGCAGAAAATGGCCATCTTTCCTCTTCAATGCCAATGATTATGACATGATGTGTAGAGAGAGAGAGAGAGAGATATCTGCACTTACAAATGTAGATGTAGATGATATGTACTTGTGCTACACACATACCAACCTCTTAGTATCAAATAACTGAGATCCAGTGACAAGCTGGAGCAAGATGATTAAAAGCTATATCAACTGTAGGTTTTAGTGTCTTGAATCTCTCTGGAAATAGTAAGACACGAGGGTGGGAAATTTAGATTAGATTGGATTGACATGGATAGGCTCCCTAACACTAGAGTAACACCCTGAAAGATGACAGGCTGAGGCTGACAGGCACTACAAGGGTGACCTAGAAATATGCAAGACAGGGGCATTCAGCTCCCTTGGGTATCTTAGCATATCAGCATACCATAGATTCATGCAATCATGTAAATTTCAGAATGCATCAATTAACTTGAACCCAGCAACAGTGCTTAAACTGGCCTGTTTTGGGTAGCAGTAATTAATAATCTGATTTGGGCTTTCAAGACTTGACAGACTGCAAGTGTTGTTTTGTTATGTCATGAGTAAAAGCAAGCTGATCATCTAGGGATTAAGTATGTTGAGAAAAGCAAGCAATAAATCCTTCCTCTGCAAACAAAAACTCCAACCACTGAGCTACATCTAATATCAGTAATATACAGACATAAAAGTTCATCTCATTCTAGTATGAATTTTATAGAAACATTTTTAAAATTCTATATGTTCCTTTGTCTTTTCATTGGAATTCATAACAATATAGGATTTATATGCAAGCCAACAAAATATTCCGATATTTTAAAAATCATTCTTATAAAATTGAATTAGTTGCTGAGATTTGAAGCTAATATTTAAATATAGACATTTTGATATTCATACTAGTAGGTAGTGGCAACAGTATTTGATATCAGTTTGTCCTTACCTGAATGGATTTTAGCATCAAAGCTCAATCATCCGTTATTTAACATGAACTTCAAACTAGTTTTAGTTTTTCACCGCTGCACTAAACCCTAAATGAATAGAATTTACTTGGGCTAAGTCTATTCTGATTCAGGACTTGACTCACCAGAAACCCCGCTGAATACTTTAGAAACATTTTTGGAAACATCAAACATCTAAAAGATTCCTCAAAAGAAAGATGCATCATGGGTTCCACTTTGTGCTTTTTACTCTTCTACTTGATTGGTTAAATTTTTTTGCTACCTGATATTTCATACAGTCTAGCTCTGTTTGGCTCTAAAGATCCTCTCCCCTAAAACTATACCCAACCAATATACAAAAAAAAAGGATGTCCTTACCAAGTATAATATGACTTGATTACATCAGCCTCATAAAGAACTGATCAAGGATGATTTTTAAAATGATGTTGACAAATGTCTCACAAAGAACCAAACTGCAATTTCTATGACACACTCAGGTGACAAACTTGTTTTAATTGAAATAAACATTTATTCTCACTAAGTTTTTAAATCCATATGCTCATCTCCTACCTTGGTCCTAAATACTGGATAACACAACTGGGAATTGTGACCTGACAAACCATACAGGTCTGTACAATACATAATCATAGTATTATAGCTGATATCTGAAGAAATATTCACTGACATTTTAGAGAGTTCCTCTTAAATAGTAAACATCATAATCAGAAACTAATGGAGCCAAATAAATGCAGAAACTATCAACTCTTAAGTAAGCTGATATGTATGGTATGCAACAGTATGTTCATAGGTCAATGATTTCTGTTGATTGTGAAAAATGAAAGATGCTGATTTTTTTATTGTCTCAAAACCTATACTTGGGTTCCTGGCAACATCTTCATTAGCAATGTGCAAACTCTATCATATCAGGTTTTCAGTTCTTTGACATTGAAATGCGATGCCTTTCTTCATTCTTTTAACATGATAGTCATTACTATGCTAAATATTCTTTCAAAATATTCACTCAGAGAAAGGGATGCAACCAGTGACAAAAATGGGTTTTGTGAACTAGGTTTACAGTGAGGCTTTGTTTTGGGAATTAGACAGGGTCTACCAGAGCCCTTAGGGAATTTGGGTCAACACCTTGACATTTTTCATTTTCAATTTCGGACAAATCACACATCTCTTGAAACTCAGTTTGGTAATGTCTCATTTGGAAAATCTTGAGTGGTACTTTCTTATGCTTTAAAGTCAATTTCACTTGATATATTAAAAGTATGCTATCTATCCCTTGAACACACACACAAAATTTAGAAAATTTAATTTTACCCTCTAAAAACTTCCATCTACAGGAAAATGTTACAAATCCAGGTAGAGAGTGATTACACGATTGGATAGCAGAGACTGTTGGCTCTAGCATAGACATATTTATAAACCCGCCAGCAATAGATTTTAGGCTTGGACCAAAAATGTGGAATGGTGCAATTTCAATCATTCCATATTACCATATAAGCTTTTCATTTGTAGCCATGCTTTATGATATTTATAAATAAGCCTATTGTTTTCAAAACTGCTAGGCTTATACTAATTGATTACTGTACTTCATTTTGTATAAAAATCTATTTAACCTATACAAACTAGGCCCAAGCCTATTCAGTGGGCCAAAAAGTAGGTCTATCTTAATATTTTAATCAAAATTATTGTTGATCTCCCATCAGACATGGTACAAGTCGTCCAACCATCCCAAGTGCTGTAATTGAGAGTGCATTGGAATTCTGCTCTAAATAGGGTTTCCTTCAGGGAAGAAAAGAAGATAAGGATATGGTCCAATCTTATATTACTGTAATTGGCAGAAAGGTACCCTTTGAAATGGTAGATCCAATGTAGATTGAATGGCTCTATTAAGAAAAGATATTATGAATTCTTGGAACAGTATAAGCCTAAAATATTCACATTTGCCTGAGCATCAGGGCTGACACATGAAGTTGTAAACCACTTGACATGTATGGGGCAATGCTTGAAAAACATTATCTCACAGAAAAGCCTCATTCTATATTCAACTAGAAACAGGTCCAAGTACAGAGTATAATTATTCGGTAACTGTGAGCAGTGCCGGAAGTTGAAGAATATTAGATGTGAAGTTTTTAGATCTACTAATACAAATAAATTACCAGTGTACATAGTTAAGATTATTACATTAGCCTATTGTTAAGTGTTTATATCTGAAACAAGTATATTTTTACCCCCAAAAAGTATATTTGTAAGAGGAAAATATTTTAGAATTACAAAAATAGAGAAAAAGATATTTTTGGGGGAGGAATTATCATTAGAGAAATAATTATCATATTTTGACAAAAAAAGTGAAATTTATTGAAAACATAGATTACAGCACCACCAAGAGCAAGAAAAGAAATAGTAATATAAAATTATCTGGTTCAACCCACCTTACCGCAAACTAATAAATATCAATATTGGAAAAATTTTCCTCCAACTAATAGACAAACATTTCCCCAAGAGAATTCACCGCATAAGATTCTTAATAGAAACGCTTTGAAATCAGCTACAGTTGTACCAAAAATATAAGTAGCATTATAAATTCACTTGACAAAGAAGTGATGGAATATAAAAAAAACAGCAACAAAAATAAGAGTAGAAATAATGTAACCAAAAATAAATGTAATCATATATAAAAAACACATGCCTTGTAAACAGCAGATGCACTACAGAGAGTTGCATTTACTTGACTACTATCACAACAACTGAACAACCACACAACAAAAAATATTACGTTGCAATCTCAATGGACCAATGGAAATTTGAATACAACAACCAAATTAAATCCTTCTCAATTTTAAAACTAAAATATCAAATTGCACTCTCAAAATATTTCTGGCAACTTAAAGAGAAAAACTTACATCTCTTGTAAAATGGGCAATCATTAGTAACTCTAGACCTTCAAATAATTTTAAAGACTAATGCTACGTGTGCACAGAAGAGAAACTAAGAATCTTAAAATTTAAAGACAGAAAGAACCTTCTGAACCAGTGAGATGAAAAGTGTAAATGTAGACACAAAGGAAAAGTCAAACTTGAACTTAACTACACATTAACACCACATTTAAATGAAAGAATGATATAATAATATACAATAACACCCACTACAACTCATACTAATAAATACACTATACACAGTAAGAGAGTCTTAATAGACTACACAAATGATAACCCGAGGCTTTAACTAACTCAGATAATTTTAAACGACCCAAATCAAACTAGCAACTACAACTTAAAACATATATAATCACAATTGAACGGTTTAATACTACCACTAATTAAGCCAAGACTCAACCTAAAGCCACCTAGACACCTAACCATCAACCTAATACAAATCCACACTCAACCTAAAACAAACACAATATAGTTTTGATACTCAAGCTCAAATTAAGACAATACAATGATAATAATATAGTCTTCAAAATTGAGATCAGAAGTTTAAACTACAACAATCTCAATAGGAATGTATACAACAATATCAAAAATAATCAATTATAATTGAAAATCAAAATTAATTTAGATTAAATACTTAATACCAAAATATATAAAAATAATAATCAAAATCAGGTGACAATCAAACAAAACACTCATGTAGTGTATATCTTACACTATAGTAACATTAATCACCCCCTTTTATGACCCACACTACAAAATGCATATATAAACTACTCTGCCTCATATGATCTTTGCTACCAATACACAATACACATGAAAAGACGAAATATGTAGAAAAATTACAAATTCTATTTTGGCTAAGAACACCGTTTTTTCAGACTACCAAAGCCAGGGACAGCTCCATCCATACTGTATTGTATTGAGTTTTTTTGTCTTTTACTATGTAATAAAACTGATTCTACAAATCTTTCACAGTAGAAAATACAACAACTACACCTAATATACCACATAATACCATAAAAACACATCTCATCAATAATATATCAATAATGCTTGAAGATGTGAGGAAAACCATACAAAACCTTAAAACCAAATAAAGTCCCAGGCCTTAATAACATCCACCCTGGGATACTTGAGGAAATTTCAGATGCACTATCGACAACCATTGCCTTTATATATTGAAGGAGCTCAGAGACTGGAGGACTACCATTATGTAGGAGAGAAGCTGATATCACACCAGTATTTAAGAAAGGTGATCATGATAAACTTGAAAAGTACAGACCAGTATCTCTGACTTAATTCATCTGCAAGATGCTTGAGCATATGATTGTCATTAAAATCTTGAGGCATCTAAAAGACAACATGAACAGCAAAGAACAGCATGGATTTATAATGGGGAAAAGTGTAACCACCAACCTACTTCACATTATGTCTTGCCAGATGTTTTGATGTATGATATTCCAGTTGATGTTCTATACCTCAACTATACAAAGGCATTTGCCACTATGCCACTAAAATTAATTAAACAAATAGAGACTTTTTCAGAATAGAAGCAGATTTTTTTCTTCAAATTTAGTGGAGATGCTGCATTATTCTCAGCGCTGAGTTGATAAGAAGAATGAACAACATTCCTGAAGGTGCTGGCACCTTTTGTAAGAGTCAGTATCATGGTGTTACACTTTACCATCTTGGTTTGGCCAGAGGCAGTCACTTTGGCTATTTAAAGCAACAAAAGAGGCTTGGTACTTAGCCCAGCCCCTAAAAAAGGAGTTCTAACACATGTTGACAAAAATAGTCTTTGAAAATGAACTACTGGAGGCAAAGCCCCAAGGAATCTGTCTTTGTTCGATGTCTGGTGAGAAAAAAAGTGAAAGTGGGGAAAAGGAGACTTGCTGAGGCCAAGCCAACTGGGGTTAAGGGGTGTCTGTTCCCTTTGACATCCTGGTAGAAAAGAGGCAAGGAGCAGGCAGAGATTTTCCTGTTTCCTCAAGGAATTTTGGCGTTTTGTTGGCGTTCTCATTGCCTGAAATTCAGCCATTGAAAGAAGTAAATGTTCTTAACCATGGAAAATTTGTACAAGATGGGGTAAATAAATCTTACGTACAGATAAATATTCAATAAAGCACAAAAGAAGCAAAATAACTGGCAATTGTTACACTAGGCATACAAGTTGATAAGCCGGCTTTAGTTATGATAGATATTTGTCATCATATAGTATTTGTCATTGCTTGGTTTTCAACTGAGTGTTGGTAGGATGTGGTCCTTACAGCATTTTTGTGACCAAGAATATACCATAGAGAATTAACTCTTTTTAATATTATTATACCAATAGTAAAATTGGTTCCACTTGAAGTTGCACTTCCTAAGAGACTATCAACAATGTTATGTGATGATCAGCTGTATAAGATCGGTTACATACCTAGAAAATTAGCTCTTGAATTTTCGTACAAATATTTTAATTAATTGATAAGGTACAAATGAAAATCTTTAAACTAAAATTTACTTGGAACTATATTTAAGCAATTTAATCACTATTTCTTTATGTTTAATCAAGCTCCAAATATTAACGAGAACTCATTCACTCCTCCACAAAATAAAAAATGTACAATAACAAGCATCTGAATAAAAAACAATGAGCGTCTTGTTTTGCTCTTTATTTGATTAATTGAAAACCCAGAAGAATGGATTCACTTTTCAATAGTATCACAGTCATTTTGAGTATCACATTGTGGTAAATAGAAAAATAAAATTAAATATTTATTCATACAGAGATGCAACCATACCAATTTGACATTGTAGTTTTCCCAGCAGATTATCTCTCGGCATGTTTTGATAAGTTACAAATTTTACTTTTTTTCTGTTGATAACTTGATATTTTTCAAAACTTTTGCAGCTATCAGAAGGGGTGGGTCGGGGTGGAAGACAAAGTCAGTCAACAGTGGCAGTTCAATGTTGTATATCAAGTTAAACTCGGTTCAATTTACACCTAAATTTGATCATTTTTCTCAGCTTGAATTTTGATAGATTTGTTCATTATCTGATGGATGATGAATTTGAATTGTAATAATTTCCATTAGTTTTAAATGATGAATTCAATAATCCAAATATTTTCATAAAGTAGAAACAAATTTCACAATTAAGTTTTGTATTTTTATCCTGAGATATTTAGGTTCTACTTACTGAACTGATTCAACAAAAATAAAGCTAATGGTATTTATTATCTTATGGAGAGAAAAGAATAATTTTTATAGTTTATTTTGAGAGCTTTCAATACAAAATTAGATAACAATTTCAAATAGAGACAAACTTTCCTATCTGATTTATTCAGGATATGCTTACCAATATAACAAAAATGGATAATTCAAGAGAAAAGCCATGTTTTCATTAGAAAAAAAGGACTAAAAGGCAATCTGTATTGAGATTCAAATATTTATTTAAGATCTTTAATATCTATGTATATTTTAATAATGAGGAAAAATAAATAGTTATTTGGCATTTTTTCAATTGATAGTGAAAACGAAGAATCTTTTCAGTTCAAGATTTCAGATTTATTATTCTTTTATAGTTGTATGTGGAGTTTCTATATCAACGCTTATATATTGGTATCTATGGATCATCTGCTCAGTTTATTTTAACATGAATGAAATATCATTATTGAGGACCAATAGAAAAATCTCATATTACCATGTTCTATGATCAAATCAATACTTTTATTTCTTTATAAAAGTGAAGGAAAAAAAGAAAATGACACTTTATAAGCCAAAAATGTTTTGAGTCATCAAATTGCATAGTATTACCTATCATGATATTTACTAACTTATTTTGCATTTGTCATTATTTTTAATTGAATTGCATTGAAGTAAAGTAGTTCCAATTATTCAATAGTTCTTGGTAAATTGTACCAAAATGTACAATTTTTTTATACCAGAAAAAAAAAAAAATAAAAAACAAATTTTGGTAAATTTCATAGTGATGATATCATACTCAACATTGCATAGCCAGTACGTTCATAAAATTCATCTTGCTGATGGTATCAGAGGGAGAGGGAGATATTGACAGATCATTCAGGAACATATTATTACCCAAAAAATTTGAAGAGTTGCTTGAGTTGCAAGAGTTTGTCACAGATGAAACTGTTGAAGAGTCTGATAAGTAATTAAAGTCTGATAAATTTTGGTCAAAATTTTGATCAAAATTTTGTAACGATGCAGGGAAAATTGAGGATGAAGGAATTGAAAATGAACTTTCTATGTTGTTGTCTTCCTCAGAGAAAGAGCTTGATGCCTGAGAAACTGTTTTGAAAACTTTAGTTTCCTCTGTAGATTGACTTTCTTGGCTTTCATAAGAATCACAAGAAAGCATTTCTTTGGATGCAAGGGAATTTGTCTCATTTTGATTTGAGGAATTATTTTCTCCCGTAAGATCCAAAGACAATTCTGTCATTAGGTGGTCAGAAAGTTGAACTGGAATGGAATCTGAAATTAGAAAAAATGATTATGTAAGAAAATTGTAAATTCAAAAAATAAAATATCTAAAAAACAAAACAAAAAAAACCAAGATGCAAGTTTAATTAATTATGTTTACTTTTACCTACCCCCAGTTTTCAATTTACTATATAAGTTTATGCTACATTTACTTAATAGAAATGATCACATAAATGGGTGACCGTGATCCATAATTTCCCTCAGAATGATAGTTCCATATAAATCAGGTGAATATCAACTTATTTCCCCATTTGTTTCTTTAAGGCTGAGGCTATGAAAAGCACTTGGATGGATATAAGTGGAAATCTAATTGAGAAACTATTTCTCACCAAGACCTGACATTTGAAATGGATCCTAATTTACAGAATAGATAAATGAAAATTCAGGTATATTGTTTAAGTGTTTATCTTAAAGCTAGCTTGCTTAACAAGTTCAGTTATTAATATCAATTAACAATAAATGAAGATTTGAATTTTACAAGCACCATGTTAGAACATAACTGTTTACTGTTTCAAAGTCACTTATTTCTGTCTTAAACATTGCGATAATTGACATTAAATTATATGAAAATCTGATCATACAAAAATTATAAATTTACAAAGACAAAATATAAGCTATTCACAAGATCACAGAATATTTCAGAAGCTCAGGATATTCAACTCAATCATAAGGAAAATCTGTTAAAACTGTTCAAGTTATGATTTGCTATATTCTGCTCATCAGGTGATCATGTCACTTATCAGTTAAAAAAATATACTTACAAAGTAAAAACCAAGTATGATAATAGAAAAAAGGATAGTAAGCAATGAAGTATATAAAGATGAAATATTTGAAAAGTATAAAGAATATTTTAATAAGATAGTTACAAATTTCAGTTTCATTTTTATTGTCACTAGATTTGTTTAAGATATTTGAAAAAAAAGATTAATGTCTTAGTGAACAAGTAATAAAGAATATCCATCCCTTTAATATCCAGAGTCAACAAGTGGAAAGAGGAAGAAAAAAAAAATGATGATTATGGTAAAATCTGTATTTGTGTGATAGTTTACACAAAGCACTTACGACAAGTAAAACTAGTGCTTCTCTCTGCTGCTTATGAGTTTTTTTGTTGTATCAGCTAACCACAAAGAAGAGCTGATTTGACTGGCTGAAATGTTTTGACATCACAAGGATATTCATATGGTTATGCGAGTATGACTAACAACTGTTACCCACTCCTCATGAGAGTCAGTCAGTTTTCATAAGCAGAACAGTTTCTTTGTTAATTCCTATTATATAAAGAGCAGGCTTTTCACACACTGCACTTCTATGTAGATCCAAGAAATTTTGCTTTCATAAAACTACTTCATGAACATTTCCTTTCACATTATTATCTCAGCCAACAAAGTTAGAGAGGTATATATGTATTTAGCCAAATCCTTCTGTCTTTTGACAAGTACACAATGAATTTCAATGAGATCTTATGGAAGCAAGGGTGGAAAAAAAAAGAGTTGGTTAAATTTTAGATTAGATCCAAGATTTTTCTGATTGACAGATATTTTTCGATATATTTTTCATCACATTTATATATATATATATATATATATATATATATATATATATATATATATGCATATGCTCCTGACTGTCCATACAATATCCCCAGAAGCTCTCAATTAAATTTTCTGGAGGAGTGGAAAATAGGTTATGGGAGAATGAATTTTGCGTTAGATTCATGCACAATTACCTTCCTAGTGTCATAGTTATATGCCCACACCATGTAATATCTCCAAAATTTATGTCTATGCACATAATATCTCCAGAAGTTCTCAATGAATTCCAATGACATTTTGTGGAAGGGTAGACAACAGGCCATGGAAGAAGTGATTAAATTTTTGGGACAGATCCATGCAAAATTACCCCCCCCCTGACAATGGTGTTGGTACTTTCTAGTTAGTATTAGTCATTGAAAATTTCAGTTGTTTCATTGCATCACTTTTGGTTTGCTGAAACTACTTTCAGACACAAACAAAATCGTTTCTTTATTTTAATCAAATTATTCCAGTTAATCTCTCATTAGATTTAATACACTTTTTTCAGGAAAGATTTTTAATTTTTTCAGAACAACTAACATTGTCAAACAAACTCAAGAATTATGCAAAAACCCCTACTTCTCTAATCAAGGAACACAGAACAATGAACAAGATGCACAGGTCATAAGCAACCAGTTTGAAGATTTCCCAGCAATTACTCAGAAGGATAAAAAGAAAAAAAAAAGAAAAAAAAAAGAAAAAAAGAAAGGCCCCAGAACAAGATAACATCATCATTGACATACTCAAAAAAGCCGCTAAAGTCATCACAAGGAAATTTATATTCTATTCAACTTAATGCAATCATAAAGCTGTTTAATAAAAAAGGGAATCCAAAAGATCTCAACAACTACAGGTCAAAAAGCCTATTCAACTGCATCTATAAACTTTTTACCAAAGTAATCAACAACTGAATCACCTAAATGCTGGACAAAAACCAACCACAGAAATAAGCTGGCTCAAGAAGCAACTACTTGATCATTGACCATCTCTATTTGGTAGATCAACTAAGTGAGAAAGCGGCAGAAGGCCTCGACCCAGTGGAAATCCGTAAGGTAATAGATGCTATCATTCAACAAGGCGTAGACTCTGTAAATGTCCATATCTTACAACATATCTACAAACACAGCAATTCCTTTATCAGGTTACATAAAGACTACATGAAGTGCTCTTTCAGCTTGAAAAGGGTGTAAGACAGAAACCAGCTCACCCAATTCTTCACAGCCTGCCCCGAGATGATCTTCTGAAACCTAGACTGAGGAAATGTAGGAATCAGAACTGATGGAGAATACCTAAGCAACCTTAGTTTTGCTGATATCATTGTCCTTTTTGCTGACAACTATCACAATCTTAAAATAATGCAAGATGGACTGAATGAAGAAAACAATAAAGTTGGTCTCCACATGAACAACAAATGTTATATACAACAAACCTGTTGAAGACACAACTATCAAAATAGAGAAATGCAAAGCTTAAGAAAGTAGACCATTACATCTACCTGGGACAATAAGTCTCCATGAAATTCTCAAAAGGGGGAGAAATCAAGTGAAGAATCACCCTATGATTGCAAGCTTTCAGTAGGGCAAGTCCAACCATCAAGAACAAGAAAATCCCATTAGTCCTAAAAATGCATCCTCCCAATAGTCACCTTTGGAGCTGAAACATGGAATTTAACTAAAAGATTGACCCTCAAACTAAGAACCATGCAAGGAGTACGGGAGAGAATCATGCTCAACATAACATGGAGAGATCACAAAACAACACAATATATTAGAGAAAAAGCAGGAGTCCGAGACATTGTAGAATCCATTATGAAACTCAAGAGGCAATGGGCTGGTCATGTTGCAAGAATGACAGACAACTGTTGGACATCATGCCTCACAACATGGATCCCAAACAAATCTGTGGCCAGGCAGAATATGAAGTGGTGTGATGATCATGACAAGTTCAGAATGTATTGGCTCTGCGACACCCATGATAGAGTGGTCTGTTAAATCTTGTTGTGGTGAGAGCAAGTGATAAAAAAGCTTTTTGGTCCAGCCTTTATTAGCAAGTAATACAGGTTTATAAAATTAAGCTCACTTAAAAAGTGAGAACAAAAGCAAGTCATATTTTTCTATCCTGCCATGGATAACAGTTAACAGCTTTTTGATATATTCCTTAATATTACAACTGTTCAAAAGATTTAAGTAGGAGACAGACAAAAAAACAATGAAAAAACTTTCAAAAGCTCAAGAATTAAGTTGACTTTACTTACATTTCTGTGACATGACATGGCAGATGTAATTTGTGACTTGTGAATGACTACCAAGAATTGATTCATCTAAAGATGTCCTATTTTTGCTGTTGGTCAAGTTCAAGTCCACATCTCCCTTCTCTACCAACATCTGAACCATTTGTTTGTGACCACGGTAAGCAGCCAGGTGACATGGAGTATCTCCATAAATGGTCTTCTTGTTTACATTTGCACCATAACTAACCAGAAGCCTAAGGAAAAAAAGAAAAGGGATCCATCAACACAGAGAAAAGAAAAAGTAGTAAAATCAGAGTTGAAAAATCATTAATTTCATGCAGCAAGTGTTTACTTTCAAAATAATCTCCTTCATTATCAATGCACTTAATTCATTGGTGAATATTAATCACATAGAGTGAAATAATACAGTGAAAATTTCTGATAACGCGTAAGACTGCAGACATTGATGTATCCTCATATGAGCCAGAAAGTTATCCCATCATGACAAAATGAGTTTGATGTTTGTATATTAGTTTCAATGGATAAAGGGTTTCTGAAATAAGCTCATGATTAATTTTGTGGTGTACAGCGTTTGACTACACACTAAAGGAGAGAAATGAAGTGAAATTTACTAAAGGCTCCACAGAAATGGCTCAATAAATATTCACTTACAGATCATATCTGTTACCTTCTCACCTCATCAGATGAGATTTTATGTTTACAAATTTCAAGAAAACTTAAGCACTACATGATATTTCAGTTAAAAGGATGAAAGTATCTAAAAGATGAAAAAAAAAACTATTTTCTGGGGGTTAATGATAATAAAAGTCTAGTTTAGTTACTATTTCATTTTAACTATCAATCAATCTAAATTCCTAAATTCCCTCATAGCCAAGTCCTACATTTGTAATTATCTAGCAGAAACATAGTACTATTCTAAATTTTCTTATGTTATTGATATCACATTTAATGACTTTGTTAGACGTTCTCACTTTTATTACTCCTTTTGACATTTTGAATTTCATTTATAGTCTGTCTTTCTATCCAATATTCTTTACTCTATTTTATTTTCATTATTCATCATATAAATGCATGCACCCTAACAAATAAGCAGTCTTCACCAGTCATAATTATTGGAATGAATCAACCATTGATTACATTCAAGAAAGTTTCTTTGCTTGCTTTTAAAGGTTCAGAACAGGCAGGAGGAAATAAAATTGTCATAAAGATATATTTACTGAAAATCATGAATTTTATAACAGTAAGTTCTGTAAAACAATTTGTAAAAAGATAATGTTTCAGATTCTCAAGCAATTTGTTGGCCAAGCAGTGAAGTTAGGTTTGGGCTTATCAATTCATAAAGAATATGGCAAAAGCCTTTGCATAATTTGTTGAAATAGAAAAACACTATTCATCTTCATGATAATTACTTAACATAAAATACCAGGCTACTCTTCTGAATTAAACACCAAAATTTCAGGCAACTTTAAGATTGTATTTGTGGTAAACCCTACTAAAAAACATGAGATTTAATACAAAAACATTTCACCAAATTTGTTATTTAGTTGTATAACTAAGTCATACTTTCTAATGATTTACTTCCCATCAGATATCAAAATGAAGATTCCTTTGGTCATAATCCTTTTCCTATGAACAACTCAACCAAGACTGAAACTAAGATCCATAACTATCTCACTTGGAATCTCAGGAGAATCTTCCATGGAAAACTTATCACTGTGCATCTGTGCATCTTGCTCAAAAAAGAGTAAAATTCAAAGATTTACCAACATAGTATTAAACCAATTTTACCCAATTATACCACATAGTTTGATAATGTAAGAATAAGATACAATACATAATTGTAATTTAGGGCTCCTAATTATATTAGCCCCCCATCCTTAATATGAATTACCAGAATTGATCTAAAGAGATAATGGTAGCATGTTCATTACATAAGTACAAAAATTTGGACAGTTAACAAAACATGGAAATAAGAACAAACGAATAGGTTAACAACAGTGATAAGTCTTAATTCGGGAGTGAATTAAAATAAACAAGGACTGGAGTTTCTGCCGACATGGATATGTTGGAGGGATCACCACGATAAAGATGTAGAGATAAGAAGAATGAGGGGAGAGGAATGTCACTAATTAAATGCAAGATAGAGTCTGTAGAATGTCTGTCAGTTTGGTCATCCTAGTTGAAACCACTATGAAGTTATCTTTAGAGGTCCGACCTAACTACGATGAGAGTGCTTAACTTAGATAGGATGTGTTCCTTAAGATGAAAGAAGAACGGATTACTTTTTATATGTGATGATGCATGTGTAAAAAGTAATTGTGTGTAAATAATATATCAACTATCCTAACTAAATAGAGAGAGAAGAGAACGAGCTTACCTCGAGGCCGTTGGGACAGAGAGAGAGAGAAAGAGAGTTTACCGCCACAGTTTAAATACCATTAAGATAATGATCAGTTATCTTATTGGCAGTTCCATGTGACGGCAAAGAGGAAACGACAAGGAATTTACCATTTCTACAGAGATGTAGGAGATAGCAAGTAGATCCCTGCCAAGGGCAGATACCTCTGTATATGAATGGTTTTATTTTGCTTGAAAAGGTGGGCTTTACAGTAACCTTTTAGGAGGAAAAATACCATACAGAAATAGATATCGTTTATAGATAATTCAAATAAGTGTCTGATGAAAAAGATTTCACTTGAATAAAGATAGAAAGGAACTTAACAACATACCTGTATGTAATAAATATTTGCTCCAACACCAGAAAGTTGAAGGTTTTATGCTTATCTATATTTATCATCAAAACATTCTATTTTAAATGACTTGATCCTTAATAGATTGTTTCATGAGTTATTGATAAAAATATTGGCTGTTGTATTTTTTCATGGGGACTTTAATAATTGTTATAAGAACAATTTTATTCCTTTCATTTCACTTTAGCTGGTTTTCCTTACAGCAATAATAAGTATTTTGTAATGATCTGAGAAATCAATTGTCAAAAATGGCAAGCTTAAAGATTGTGATCTTATAATACCAATCGTTTTCAATGGGATTTTGTCAATAATCTTCAGAATAATCATCATCATTCCAGGAGTTGTTTGAATTAATTAAACTCATTTTTGATTTCTTATGTTTCTGAAGATTGCTATAGAATGGATCGGCCGAAACGTTGTGGTAGCATCAAAAGTAACACAAAGAACTCGTTGAGTAGTTTGAATAACTATTGGAAAAATAGAATTCTTTCACAAATATAGAACAAATGGAAATTGTCAATAAATAAGAGTCAACTTGATCGTACTTGGCAAGGGTGATCTCGTAGTTTAGCATCCCAAATGATCTTTTTTATTTCTATTTGTATTTTCATTCATATATTTAAAAAAAAAAAAAAAATCATATCAGTTTTTCAAAACTATCGAGAACAAAAATAAATGTGCTCCTCCACAGTAAAATAAATACCTACGTTAAAATAACTGATGGATAGTTTTGTTTGTTTATTTTACTTTTCGATTTTTCTACACAGTTCCCTCACAACAACCACGATCATTTCGGACATTAAATCACGAATTTTCAATGAGTCTGAAAGGCTCTGTCTCTCAATCTATCTCTCACACATTTTATAGACAAAAACAAAACAACACTTGACAGCGGTTGTGGACTAAGAAGGTGTGCGTACTGTAAGTGCCCCCATGAATTAGAAATTAAGGGACAGATGTTATGAAATTGTCACATGAATTATATTTTTTTTCAAAACAAATTAATAAAATAAATAAAATCAACTAACCGGGCAATGTCCAATTGGTTATTATCCGCTGAAGCATGCAAGGGAGTTGCACGCCATGCAGTGCACGCTTCCAAATTTGCACCATGGAAAATTAATAAATGTACGATTTCAATTAATCCATTTGAACAAGCCCAAAACAGAGCCGTGCCATCCTGGCGTGGATCCTGAGAATCTATATTTCCATAAAGCCGTTTACGAAGAATCGTTTTCGTTAAAACGTTATTGCCACTTTTTACAGCATTCAACAACGTGCAAGTCATCTCTGTTCAATGAATATAGAGTACTACACTTGCCGGCGTCTTCCTTTGCTTTCTGTTCGTTTCCACCGCTGCCGACAAGGGAGTGGTTCACTTGGCAAATTTGGTGAGCGTTACATTTCTCACATTATATCAGCTGTTCACTATTTCCGCTTTTTCAACAGCCAACCAATAGCTTCGCTACTGTTATCAGATTAATGGGTAAAAAAAAGTTCCTGGTCGCAGTATAAACACGCGTGAATGAGAGACGTGTAGCCAATCGCTGTGCAGACAGCAGTGGTACACAAAGACTTTTGATGTAGGCTAGCAGGACGTAGCTGCTGCTGGATTTAGGGGGTTGGGGAAAAACCAAGATAACTAAAAGTTTGACCAATCGAATTGATTCTTCGTTTTTCCTGTTTTGTTTTGTTTTTTATATAATCGGGATATCACCACATCCTATTCCAAAGAAATAGAAACAACACTATTAGAGCTGAGGGGTCCAGATCGGAATGTGCTTTCTGCAGCCCTTACACCAAGTTTAAAGTGTAGTATCGGCCCTTCTCACGTCAATGAATAAAACAGCATCAACTGTCTGTTTTCAATAGAATTTAGGGAAGGTGGTCCCGAACAAATTGTAGAGGTTCACACCCTCGCTAATTCGATTTTGAGACCAGTGCACTGCACAAATGGAAAGAAATGAGAGTGAATGAAATACTATGTTACATAGTATTGTGACAGCAACATACTAATTTTTGTCTAGGTCAATTGAAAATAAAATTCAAAATCAAATTAAATTGCGTGAAGGAAATAATCAAAACACCACCATGACGTTAAAAATTGAAACGGGAAGATACTACACTTTTTTATTAACTCGTTTCTCCATGAAAGCAAGATGTGACACAAGTTCATTTTTAATGTAGGGCTCCAGTTACAAGAGAGTGGCTAAAATTGCCCAAGTCCGTGCAACTAGCGTTGCGAAGGGGTCAGGGTAAACTCAATCCATCCCTTCAAGTGCAATGGGACAATGCTGCTCCTTCTGAACTGGGCCGCGTTATTTTTTGAGGACACAGGATGATTCCTAGGCCTATTGCACTCAGCAGTACTGAGCCTCAGTAAACCATTATTGGCCACGTCATTGCAACGGCGCAAAACTACCAAAGAGTGTACTATGAACAGATACTACACTTTGATCTGAAACTAAAGTACACCAAAGACGCATTTCTATCTGAACCTCCACTGCTCTGATACTCAAATGCTATACAAACCATAGCACTAGCCTTCAGAGTCGGCCTTCGGATTCTTGGTGCCCCGGGCAAGCTGAACTTGGGTACTCCTTAAGGTATGCTTTTCAATGATATATATATATATATATATATATATATATATATATATATATATATAGTATACTATACAGATTGATATAAATGATTTGAGCAGCAACGCATTAATTAAATGTGCTTGTCGTTACTCACAGGAATTTCCTCTGACTTTTGTTCCCCTTAGTTTCACCACAACAAAAATATTCAACTCAGATATTCCTATAGAATCTGACTTTGCACTAGGGAATCTTCTTGTTCTCACTGATTTTGTTCTGTTTAATTATACGTTTTTCCATTTCCACTAGTATTCAGAAAGATCTACTGTCCCAGACACATGACAGGCGCCCCTAGCACTTGGTGCCCTTGGCGACTGCCTATGTTACCGGTACCTTGGGCCGGACCTGCTTGCTCGCCTCCAAGTGGACAAATATTCAACACCTCCACAGATTCAAATAATTTTGGCGACATTGGCGTTCAATTCTAAACAGTAGATAAAGGTTTAGTAAGTCAGGTCTGGCACAAGGTCGAACTGGCGAATTATCAAATGAGCAACGAACTCATTAACAATATCTTGTGAGACGAGTTAGTTAAAAATTGCTCCTCAGCAATTACAGACGGGCACCTACACTTTTCGGGTTAGTGTCGGTGCGTGAGAAAAACCACTGTCACCCACTCAATTATCTCAGGTGATAGAAATTATGTCAAAGAGATGTTCGTCAGTGAGTGGGTGCAGTTAATGCCTAACCCAAATCTCGCAGTACTTTACCCCAGCTTCACAACGCTCTCGTACCGATATAGGATGGTTATTTCCACGTAATCGTAAAAGTGTGGTTTTGAAGATGTTATATGCAATTATTTTTAGGGGTCAGTTGCTATCTAATGAAGCACGATAGACAGTTTTATCAAAGCCTCTCAAGCTATTTAAAAATCTGACATTCTTGCTTCCTAGTAGGAGTGTGTGTTGTGTGTATGTAGAATCACCAACGCCGCCAAATTTTTTCAATGTTCTTCTTAAGGTGCGTAGCGTAATAAAATTTCTATTATAGTCTCCTCATGGTATTTCTTGTGTCTGCCGGTCTCTAACATGTTTAATATCAATTTTCTCTGTCTTATTATCTTGAGTTGATATGAAACTTGGTCCACACCGGGTTAACCATCATCTTAATCTTTTCCTCCTCTTCCTGCTACTACTACTACTACTACTACTACTACTACTACTACTACTACAACTACGACTACAATTCGTGATGCTGTTGCTACCATTACTACTTCTTTTAATCCCTTTAAAAACGGAAATCATTTTTTATTGGGAAACTCAATGATGCACGGCTTTCTTTCCTTTTAGTCTATTTGAAAGCCATCCCTCTTCTTCTTCTCCGTCTTCTTCTCCTCCTCCTCCTCCTCCTACTTTCTTTTCTCTTTGAGTGAGGAAAGATTTGTGACTTTTTAGACTGTTTCAAGAGAGATTAACCTCCAGATCAATCGGTTGTACCATTCTTCTCCGATTCTTTCGATATAAATAGAAAGTCCCATAAAATTCTATTCCCTGCTAAAAAGCATTTGAATAGAGTCACACAGTAGATACTTTGATTTTCTACACTTCTGCCAAACACAAGGCTAAAATGAGAGGTATTGAGGTTTGGATATAATATATTGCCTGCCTACCTATCTCGAAAATCAGCATCCGAAAGTCTAGCTTTTGACCTAAGCTAGAATACCGACTAGTGACGCTAGAAGAGAGGACACAACTTTCTCAACCACAGTTAGATCCATCTACACATATCATAATCAACAATGTGCATACGTCGTCTGTCACGCTTAGGTCATCGATGACGTCTGGTGACGATAGAAATATAATTCTATGTTATGTTAAACTTGATATGTTGAATCTTTACTTAATTTTATTTTTATATTAGTTTAATATTTAGGAAATATTGAACATAAACAAGGGAATACCGCGCAACATAATCTTTTTGATATCTTATAAGCTCAATCATTCTCTTTTTTGAGGTAAGGAGTAAACACGGACTTGAACTAATAAGCAATGTACAGATGTCTTCTGTCATAGAAAGGGGTGTAACTGACGTAGTGACATAGGATTCCATCTATGTTTAATGATGCAATAAATGTGCCAAATTTGAAGAATGGTGTAAAATTTAAAAAGTTTTATAAACAAAAACAAAAAAAATAATGAAAATTTGTGGTCAACAGAACGCTATTCTCCAAGCTCAATGCAACGTATCCACGAATGAAAATGCAATATTTACATTCATATGTTCCATGTACGCTCTCTGTGATTATCTGGATTTCAACAAAAGTAGAACACATTTAAATATGTCGATAAGTTATGAGGAAGAAATTTCGGTCGCGAATCACTTATTGTAGTAGGCCAACCAAGTTGACAATATTTAAACACTTAGGAAAGAATAGGATCAATGTCGATGTGTACCCTTATTTCAAGTGTAGTCACAAGAGGATTATCAAAAAAAACAAACAAAAAAAACTATGTTCGTCCATTCAGAGAGAATAGGAACATTTTCTGCTGACACGGGTAGAGGTAATCTGCTGACTGCACCAGAACAATGAACTAGCTTAAATTTGTACACTTGAGGGATCAACGTTGAAGTCTACCAGAAGCCATTTGGGAGATAGATTTGTTAGGAAAGAAAAATCCCAAGTGTGATCAATGTTCAATGACCAAAGAAAACAAAGACTGTCACCACAAGTAGGAGTGTATTTTTTTCAGGGCAAAAACAATAGTTAAGTTTTTTTTTCAAATTGAGAGTAGTTTTTATTTCAGTTTTAGTTGGTGTTTTAAAGACACAATAATTGGACATCACTGACCATCTATGTTATGTACTTCATGTACTGCTATCAACCACAACAGTGATTGGCAGTTTAGGGCCGAAATGTACCAACGCCCCAGAGCCTTTAAAGGCTGTATCTTCGTCTTCACTGCACTCCATGGAGTATCATCTCCATGAAGTCTGTTTGGAAGCTCTAGTATAGAGAATCCTATTGACACAAAGCGTCTGTAGAAGTTAAGCAGGAAAGACTGGGTTGTTTGGTTGGTACTGGAGCTTCTGCTATGGCCTTCAACTTATGCTTCATAGGATGGATACCATTTCCATCAATTTGGAAGGGATCTAAATAAATTTAAGGTTTGGATGAAAAAATAATTCTTAATTGATTGAAATCTCTTAAAAGATGAAATGAAGTATTTTGAGGGTCAGATATCTTGTTTGTAGATCAAGGATTACGATGAAAGGAATCAAATGTGTTTTAGCACAATGTTTTTATAAATATCGATAATGAAGTAGTGAATAACTTGTTGGCCTGTTTTGTTGTTTAGTTTACCCAGATGTTGACATCATACAAACATAAGCCAATAAAGAGTCGACATATCCTGGGGAATTCACGCGACGTGTGGTGACTTACTTGCAGTACGAATGCTAGCAGATCAAATTTCGTTTATAAAACACTCATCTCTTCCTTCCTTTGCATACAATGTAGACATTAGCCAATACATATCTTTATAATCAACAAATTCCATACTATCTTCATCAATGTTGCTTAGGAAACACAAAGGGGGGAGAGAGAGAGAGAGAGAGAGAGATTGAAATTATAATCGTTTTATATTATGATAGGTATACGGCAGGGGTGGGTTTAGGGAACAAAGTATACATGGTAATTTCCATCCCTGGCTATGATTGCATCATCCTAACTGAAACCAAAACATACCCAGCGAATTTTATTCAATAGCAACGAGGAGGAAGTCAAATTAAACAATTTTCAAACAAAAAGAATTGAGCAAATAAAATAGAGTGAAAAGAGAAAGATATAAAGTAGGGAAAATACTTCTAGATCAGAGAATTGTGAAAATATTTTCTGATTAACGTATCAACGTTTGATTGATGTACAAATTGCCACTTCGCCCCTTTAGCCGTCGTGGTTTTTCATCAAAGGGAACCAGAAAGTGACCTGTATAAACTACTTCTGGTACGTTATGGGATCTGTTGTCGTTATTCTTCCAGGTACGAACCAAAATATTACAATTTCTACAATGTGTGTTGTTGGCAGAAAATGGCGAGCCTTCGGCAGAGCAAGCTCAACCTTAAAAGCAAGCACCAACCGAATCACAAAAACACTCGATGAAAACCAACCACGAGAGCAAGCTGGCTTTAGAAGAAGCTACTCAACCATGGACCACCTGCACTCGATAAATCAGTTGAAAGAAAAAGCAACAGAAAATAAACTACCACTTGCCGTAGGATTTATCGACTTGAAAAAGGCCTTTGACTCAGAGGAAATCCCCAAAGTCATGGAGGCCATCACTTGACAAGGTGTAGATCCAGTATATGTTGAAGTGCTGAAACATATATACAATCACAGCAGCTCCTTTATCAGGTTACATGAAGAACTCAGGCCCCTTCCAGCTCTAGAACGGAGTGAGAGAAGGTGATACCAGCTCACCCAAACTCTTCACAGCCTGCCTCGAGATGATCTTCAAAAGACTAGACTGGTAGAGTAAAGGAACTAGAAATAGACGGTGATTTGCAGACCAATCACCCTTTTTTGCAGAGAACCTATACGAGCTCCAACTAATGATAGATGAACTAAATGAAGAGAGCAAGAAAGTTGGTCTATATATGAACTTCAGCAAGACGAAGACCATGTGCAATAACTACATCGGAGATAAAAAAACACTAAGATCAAAATCGAGGACAGAACTGGAGAAAGTAGATCACTGCATCGACCTAGGACAACGAATCTCCATTAGTCCCTCGAAAGGAGAAGAAATCAAGCGAAAAATCACACTAGGATGGCAAGCCTTTGGCAGAGCTAGCTCAACCTTCAAAAATAAGAAGATCCCAATAATCCTAAAAAAAAAAAAAAACGGTGTATAACCAATGCATCCTCCCAATAGTCACTTATGGAGCTGAAACATGGAACCTAACCAAAAGACAGATCTGCAAATTGAGAACCATGCAACGTGCACAGGAAAGAATTATGCTGGGCCTCACATGGAGAGACCACAAGACAGCACAGTACATCCTGGAAAAGACAATTCAAAATCTCAAATGGCAGTGGCCTGGCCATGTTGCAAGAATGGTGAACAACTGATGGACATCAAGACTCACAACATGGATCCCCCGAGATCACATGCGCAACCGAGGCCGACAGAATATTAGGTGGAGAGACAAGCTAGACAAATTCAGATAGTACTGGGTCTGCGACGCACATGATGGAGAAGTGTGGCGAATCCTGGGGAAGGTCTATGTCCAACGACGGACGTTAAAATAATGATAATGATGATGATACAACTAATGGATCCTCCCGATAGGGACGTGCACATGAGAGAATCATGCTCAACCTCACATGGAGAGATCACAAGATAGCACATATATCAAAGAGAAAACAGGAGTACGAGACATTATTGAATCCATTAGAAAAATCAAATGGCAATGGGCGGTCATGTTGCAAGTATGTCAGACAACCGCTGGGCATCAGAACTCACAACATGGATCCCCAGAGATCACGTGCGCAACTGAGGCCGGCAGAATACATGATGGAAAGACGAACTAGACTAATTTAGTAAGTATAGGATCTGCAACGCCCACGATAGAGGGGTATGACGAATCCTGGAGAAGGTCTATGTCCAACGACGGACGTGATATATATACATATACTTATACATATGTATGTATATAAGCACATATATTAACAAATATATATATATATTATACGCACATATATACACATATACTTGCACATATATATGTATATATATATGTACACACATATATACACATAGATATTGTATACATATTCACATATATACAGATATATACATATATATATATATATATATATATACACATATATTCATGTACACATCTACATACACACACATATATACATGCATCTATACGTATATATACATATGTACTTGCCTATATTCAATATATACATAACTATGCACATGTTTGTAAATATATACATGCATATACATGTATATTCACCTATAGACATGTATGTATTCTTACAAATATATACGTATATCTATATACATATATTTACATATTTATACACACACGAACATATACATATATATATATATACATATATATACGCACATATGCATATGCACATACATATATATATATACATATACATATCTATAAACGCACATGAATATGCATATATATATATATATATATATATACAGATATGCATATCTATGCACACATATGCATTCATACACACATATATATATATATATATATATATATATATATAAATGCACATGAATATACATATACACAGACATATATGCATATCTATGCACACACACATTTATATATATACACACACACATATATATATATATATAAACGCACATGAATATACACACACACACTCACACACACACACACACACATATATATATATATATGCATATCTATGCACACATACGCATTCACATATGCAGAGATAAATATACATATATATGTAAACGTGCATGAATATACGTATACACACACATATATATAGATATATATATAGATATGCATATCTATGGACACACACGCATATATATATATATATATATATATATATATATATATATATACATATAATTAGCTTGGATTTGCTAACCAAGATTGTTGGGGGAAAATTCCTCAGCAAGAGGATCATTGACTATGTGCAGATTTTCCTTCCAGCCTGAGCAATCGATTCTAAGGTGAGGCCGGTTTGCCCATCACCAACCCAACCTTTTAAACAACGAGTTGATATCCTATGATTCATCGATGTAACAGAGATTAGAGCAGGATGTCGTAAATCTGACAGGAGTGTACTCTTGGTAGATGCGTGTAAGATGCAAGTTTCTGTTGCCCCTTTGTGGGAGGATTACGACAGTAAGACTGGCCAGTGATTGGACAACAAGGCGTTAATGATCTGCAGTTGGCAGATACCGAAATGGCTACGTGCATTGGGAGTCTTTGGACTCATCCTTGGGCTCGCCCACTCTTACTCAGTCCAGCTGTAGGGGATCAGTTGCCCCATGGCAGCACTGTCCCATTGCGCTTGAAGGGACAGGTCGGGCTTGTTCTGACGCTTTCGTGACTGCAGTTGCTAACATAGTTGCTTAGCAACCAAAGTTGCGTCGGCTGGAGCTATTTTTGATGGGTTGCTCCTATTTTCCCCACGTAAAGCCCTGACCTTGTGTCGCATTTTGCTCTGGTTGGAGAGTGAATAAATAGATGGTTAACCTCATATGAAGAGATCACAAGACAGCACAGTATATTAGGGAAAAACCAATTCTGAGACATCACAGAAACCATTACGAAACTCAAATAACAATGGGCTGGTAGACAACATCACAACTCACAACATAGATCCCGAAAGATCAAATGCGTAACCGAGGCCAGCAGGATATGAAATGGCAAAACGAACTTGACTGGTTCAGATAATATTGGCTCCATTAAGCCCACGATAAAGAAATGTAGCGAATCCCGGGAAAGGTCTATGTCCAACGACAGGCGATAGAAGACTGGTGATGATGATGATGATGAATTCTTGAACATAAGATTTAACAAAAAATCAATATGAATCACGGATATTCAAAGTAAATATCCTCTATGTGCTTCCATAACACGAAATGGACAACATTTGGGGTTTCGCTATGTTTGGGAGACTAAATTCAACGATAACCTTTAAGCAAAACTGTTATTAGAGAACAGTGAGTAAGGGATGCATGCATCGAATCTGGAGCGTGAGTAGAAGTGCATAGAGTTGCTAAAAAAGCACCAAATTTTAAGTTTTCGAAAAACGCGAAATGCACAGAATTTGTCACAGAAAGTGCTAAATTGGTTACTGTATATAAAATAATTGAAGAAAATGGGACTACTCCACGAATTGAACCGGCGATACGGTAACCACTTGAACGTGGCATTGCTCTAACCATTGAGTTATACAGCTGCCGCTAATGCGTAGGCTGAAATAATTGTCTGAATTCCAAATTCCTGTCTAGCTTATTCGCAGTCTGTATCTTCTCTGTTTGTTTCTTCTGACGGTTTCATTTCAAATAATATTTTCAATATAATATTACGCAATTCATAATCCTCTCTCATTCTCTATCCATCTATATATCTCTATCTCTATCTCTATCTATCTATCTATCTATCTATCTATCTATCTATCTATCTATCTATATATATATATATATATATATATATATATATATATTAAAAACAGTTGTTGCGTTGAAAGGAGCAAATAGAGCAAACATAGACTGTGAATATGCAAGACAGGAATTTGGAGTTGAGACAATTATTTCGGCCCTTGTATTACTGGTGACTGTTTAGCTCAACGGTGAAAGCGGTTACCCTAAAGGTTGCAGATTCGATTCCCGCTACAGACCTTTTTCTTTGAATATATGTTTAGTGAGAGATAAAGTAACATATAGAAATGATATATATATATACAGATTTTAATCTTTTTAAATCAAATACTAACGACTAATACTAACAATTTATCTTAACCCCCTATCCCCCAAATAACATGACGTTGAACAACGATTTTAAATGCTTTTTTTGCTTTTTTCAAACACTTCTTGGGTCTTGGATTAGTTTTTCGATGATACAAAATAAAGCAACAAATTTGAAGTCATGCACGGATTTATAGCAAATCTGTATTTTCTTATTTGCAATTAACTTTTGTACCCTTTTTACTGTTTTTGCGGCCGAGCAGACTACAAAACCCGTTCACACCACCCCCTTCTATGTACTGACCCTCCTCTCTATATATATATATGAATTGTAAAAAAAATATTAATTTTATGTTTATTTATTCTTATCAGATGAATTATTGTAAATCTTTATAAACATTTTTCTCACCTTACTGTTACTATTTAGCTTACCGTTTTGATGCTTTTTTCGGTCGTGAGTAAATAAACTGCGCTGATCGGAATATGTGTCTGTCTGTCTTCTTTTGTCTCATCAACTCTTTCAATCTTGTATTACTGTATCATAATATGAATGAAAAACGAAAATGAGAGAAAGAAAGAAAGAGAAATAAATGAAGTAAGAAACGATATGGAAAGCAAATATGTCGCTTTTACAATTTTAGAAGACGAGAAAATAATTCTAGTATCGAAGAGTAACGTAACCATGAGCTCTTCAGTTTTGACTAAAAAAAAATGCTTTCTATACACCAAGGGACCTTATTGCTTTTTAAAAAAAGATCAAATTTGAGATAAAAATTCACAATTTACATAACTACTGATACTGAATATTTCGTAGATAAAAGAATTTTTGATCTCACAAAGGATTTCTCAAAAATTGAGAGAAAAAAAAAACGTACACGCAACAGGTTGAGAGTAACGTAACGTATCTATTTTAAGTTTTCCTAAATGATAAAAGAGTACATTTTAATTTTTTTAAATGATTCGATTGGAACAGGAATTCATTTGAAAGAAAAATAATTTAATGTGACATATTTAGAAAATTACTATCTTCTAACTGAAAAAAAAAATTCTCATTGTAGCAAAATCCCTCTTTCATCTTAAAAGCATGTTGATTAAGTGTTATCGAGACATTATCGTACTCGGCTTTCGACCAGCTTGCTGAAGGTTCAAATCACGACAAAGTATTAGAAGTTTACAAGATTTCGCATTCTAGTATGTTTGATGTATAATTGTGGAAAGAAATGTTTGAAAACGTTAATGGTGTGGTCCACTTATTATGGCCAAGTGTATGATGAAAGGTGAAGCAGATGTGTCGTATAAATTGTTTATGTTGTAAGAATTAGCACACTAAAATCAATTTACATCAAATTCATCGTTGGGACGGTGATAAACAATTTGGGGCAAGGGCAGCTTTCCAGAACAAGAGCATTTCACCACATTTTTATTGTGAGTTTGCAAAATTGCGGCAGAAGAGCATTGTGTGGTTCCCAACCTGGAGTCTGAGGATCCGCAAAGGTATTACAATCATAATAACGTTTAAATTGAAATCGGGAAATTATTGCTGTGAGATGAGTTCTCTGCTGTTTCACCAACTTGTCTCTTCCGCTTCCGGAGTTCATTGAAGACTTCTTCCAGTTCTTTGTTTTTCCTTTAATTTTCTCGATATCCTTTCGATCGTTGGTGGCAAGACTCAAATACGTATCGAAGGTCGGTCCATCGAGTCTGCCGGCAAGAGCTTCTCCTGTATGTAACCTTTTAATGGATTGTGATTATCAACCCTAGCGAGAAATGCTTTTACGTCTCCAATACCATTCAATGTGAATTTAAACCCTTTCAATGAGTTCCTTTTCTAGATTCAGTACTCGAAACGAGATATTTCTTGAAAGGTCACCTGTGAAAATTAGAACTGAGACTGAATGGCAAATACAACAAAACATGGTCATACATACTAGAGCGACCTGCTCATTGTAACTATTCCAGTAGAGGATCAATTGAAGACGTTCTCTTCGGCGGAAATCTGAGTTACCACATATTACAATATCTTTAATAAAACTGTTGGGAATATCTCTAAATTCGTATCACAATGCTCAATGGCGAAGTTCAGAGATGTATTAGTCCATGCTGATAAGTGAAAAATTGTTGTCTTAAAAAGTCAAGTTCTATCTCGGTTGATTGCAAGAGTCGAAATTTTCAATCAATTTTCCTAGATCTACCTTTGACGAAAATAGAGATAGGTACAAAGTTGAGAAAATGTCGCAGCCTTTTGCTCCTATGCATGTTAAGAGAATAGGAAACATTACCTCACATGACTTGGGATCAGACTGTCGCTCGTAGAAATAGGTTCAGTTCTGTTTTCCATTTGCAACATGCATCAACGAGGTTTTCTTGATGGAAATTTAGAGATTTTGGAGGTGGTGAAAACTCCATATTTTGAAAATAATTATTGTGGATTATGGGTTGTTTTTGACGTCTGACACCATTCTGAATGTCAATGAATAGTGTATGAATGGGTTGTGATGAGACTAATCTGGAAGATAAATAAAACAAGTGATTAACAGGTGTTTGAATAGAAACTATGTATAGTACTGTGTTGTGTGTATGCAAAGTGATGTTATAGTCAATGGACGTAATTGTCTTTTAGTATCAATATCATTAGTTGTTATTAGTAGCAGTAGCAACTCTGTTGGTTAGTAAAAGTATTTATATGTTCATGTAAGAGGTTATCGTCAGATCCTGCATATGAGCGATATTAGAGATACTTAAAATAAGTGATATTGGAAATACCTGAACCAACAGATGGATTACAATCTTTCAAAATTTGAATCATCGATAAGTGTGGTTTATGAATCACAAAGGCTTATCACCAACAAAGATTTTGATTGGTTCTCACGCCATGAAGCTGCATTTATTGAAATCACAGATGACATTACAAAGCGCCAGTTCTTTGTTATCAAAATATGAACAAGGAAGTCACTATTGAATGTGATGGTAGTGAGGTAGGTTAAAAGGATTTCCAATAACATATAACCGTCAAAATTGTTGAGCACTTTAAAAAAATGTCTTATTCCATTTTAAAATCCTATTTAAACTACAATGATATAAACAGTAACACATGATCTTATGTATTCTGGATTCTGCATTCATTTTAGTATTTTGTACAAGGAGAATGTAAACTATTGTTGACCTCATGTGACTTTGAGCAAACTTGATCTCAACCTACCCAAGGATGGTTGTTTTATCTCAGGTTAACTCGCATGTCCTCTAAAGACTTCCTGTTTCTTACTTTGTGTCCATTTAACCCCAGTAGTAGTAGTAGTAGTAGTAGTAGTAGTTAGTTTCAAATCAAACATTGTGATTAATGTGCGTCATCATGGGATCTGGTAACTATTTGAGCCCTAGGAAAACGTGCCAAGTAGAAGTTAATCTGAAAGATATCTCCTCAAGTTGCGATGAAATTGTTAAACAGTTATAATATCAACAAGTGTATTCAACATTCTGAAGAAACTGAAAAATGGTGAAAAATTTTCTTCTCAGCGTGTCAGGAAGAGAGAACTAAAGCGTGTTCCAACTCACAGACAAGACAGAATTAGGTTGCATTTTGCCAGAAACAACGATCAGCCTCATCTAAGGACTTGGCAGATCTATTCAAGGCCTGTGGCGTGCAGTTCAGTTCAAGTACTGAAAGAACAAGGCCTTGCCAACGTGGTTTTCGTGTCCACATACCTTTGAAGGTGCCTAGACTAACAGAGGCAACGAAGAAAAAACACGAAGGCCCAAGAACACTGGACATCTGAGAACTGGACGAATGCAAATATTTATAGTATTGCATGAAATGTATACAAATCACAAATGTAATATTATTATACTAGTGTTGTTACTATCATAAAGCTTGTATTCCATCTCACAGTATACACAACAAAAACTTACAGAAATAACCCCTGCAGTTATGGTTTTATAAAATCAGTATTTCAGATTTGGGGGACTTTCGTTATTGTACAGTCAAATAGAGCAAATATACTGGGTTAAAATATCTAAAATGCTACAAATATTCTTCCAAGAAATAATCATTTCCTCAGCTTTAACTTTTCAGGATAAATTTAAAATTAATCAGTCAGATGCAACAATCAGCTTTTTTGCAGAGAGGGGATTTACGTTCCCTTCACCAATCCCGCATTCAAAGTCATGACAATATTATTACCGTGAAAAAGGAATTCATTAATATGCAATGGAGTATTATGTCGAGATATTGGACACTGAACACACTGAAATGATTAAGTCACTCCGAAAAGTATTTCCTTTCCCCGATCGACAAAGGAAGAGCTTGTCTCAGTGATTCTCGCCATTCGAACGTCTCTCACTAAAAACATTGCTTCCATTTGTATCATTTTTTTAAAAATTAATGATTGTGTTCTCAGTTAAATAATCGAAGAAAACATATCTACATTCATTGTAGTCGGTATCTAGCTACAAGCAGGTAGTTTGTGCTATGTAATCATATCAATAATCTCACAGAACAATTAAGCTGCTGCTGATAGTAACTGACTACATCTAATAATACTAATGCCAAGAGACAATTTAGTCCTTATACGATGACATCACTTACATTGTCATAATCCAGTATTAAACATCCTCTTCAACTGAATACGCAAATGTATATCATTTTCATTACAACCGAGTCATGACCTATCAATACTCTGTCCATCAACGTATACAAGTTACTACAGAAAATACATTTAGACTCAATGAACTTCGTTGCAGTTTTGCGAATTTAACCTTAAGTTACGATGCCCCACACACCTCAACATAAGTGCGAATTTGGTACTTGCGATCAGGCTTGAAGCATCGATCTGGATCGACGAACCTGAACAAATAATCGATTTGTGTTGACGAACCTCGAAAAACATCGATTTAGATGGAAGAATGTCGAGTCTGAAAGTTGTAATCATCAAAGCTCCAGGCAAATGCCCAGTTCACGGTTGTTTCTGAAATTCTTTTATTATAGACCCACAAGTATGTACCAACCTTCCTGTTCACGTGACGAATGAATTTTATACTTCGTTAACTTTTCATGCATGCAATTCTAGACAATGTCTTCCCGTTCGATGTTTCGACTTCCTGAAAGGAACATGCAATATGGTGGAACAATGTGGAGAAATTTTCTCTTGCTGCAGGAATCGTAGAGGAAAGAAACGCAGAAATAGCTTATCAGCTATCTACGAAAAACGATATTGGTAAGTCATAGAAAGCTTTTTAGAAAACATAAGAGATGTTCAAGATAGGCCCTACCTACAAATCCCACTGAATCACTAAAGGAAAAAGTAACTAACGGAAATAAAACAAAGTAATTTCCCTGTACCAAACAGCCAATGTTCAATGTCTATCAATGGAAAAAAAATTATCGTAAGGAATCGTGCAAGGAGGACTTCTGATTTATTTCGCATCAATTAGCAACTAAATGCTTTGCAAAACTAAAAATGATAAGGATAAAAAATCACATAAAGGGGGAAATTCATATTATTTTCCTGATACATTAGTTCTGAATTTTTTTGGAAGATCTGAGAACCAACAGATTTCTGTGGTACTTGAAACAATCAGACAATTAAACAAACAAATGGAGTATGCCCAAGCTGTCAGTTTAGTAGAATGATGGCGTCGATTGCATAAAAATGAAATTAGATCAGATAATTGTGCCTGACAAGTTCAGCAAAATTTTCTTATTATAATTCAGCAAGAGTCTATCTGTCCAAAATCACTTTGAATACCTCCCAACATTCGAGTCCAACACGGCAGTCATTTACGTAGTCAGTGCCGAACAAAAAAATGTATACATATAATACATACATGTACATACATATATAAATATATGTATATGTATACATATATATATATACATATGTATACATATGATATATATGCACATAAATACATGAATAAATATATATATACATGTATGCATATATGCATATATGTGTATATACATAAGCATATGTATATATGTACATATACATATATATATACATACATATACAAATATGTATATGTAAATATACATACATATATATACTTGTATATACACATGAATTTACATATATACTTACATATGTATATATACGAACTCATATACATGTATATAAACATACCTACGCATATGTATGTATATTTATACATATACATACATATGTATATACATCTATATACATGCATATATACATATATATATATACACACATAGATATACAAATATATACATATATATGAATACGTATATACAAATATGTATAT